>JAQOWZ010000007.1:20330500-21584500 GCA_035578165.1 Stenolophus ochropezus
AGATTTTTAGCTACTTATAGTTCTATCTCATAGCGCACATGGACTATCTTTTTCTAGTCAGGGGAATGACGTCAAGCCCATTGTCCGTAAACTTTATTAATTTTTTTCTCGGATACTATCAACTTTTTGGAAAAATAAAAAAATATGGGTCCAATATTTTGTTTTAAAGTTTATCATATAAAAAAATCAAAAAATCTTGGAAACCCCCATTATGATAAAATTGTGGTACTAATTGAGCATTTTACAGTCCTAATCATAGGTATATTACAGAGTAGCTTAAAATTTAGGAAAAAAAAACAGAAATTTTAAAAAGTTTTTAATTACTTTTTTCTAATTTTGTTTTATTTCCATGGTCTTTTTTACAAAATTTAAAAAGAAAAAATAAGATATACAATTTGTATCTATACAAGTGTTTCTTTTCAAGATGCACATAGGAGATTAACATGGGAAATCAGTTCTTTGCAAGCTGTTGTCCTCCGTTTTAACTGACAATAGTCACATGTGAATACGTTGTGGGTGATCAAGTGGTAGTCACATGACCGGCAATTTACTTTAATATCAAAATTACACTTCTAGAAAAAAAATGATATTTAAGTTCGTGGACTTTTTATTTTTAGTTTTTATTATAAAGAAATTTTATTTTTGTAATTTTATAATATTTAAAAACATATCGTATTTATTTATTTAAATCAATAACTGAACAAGTTAGAAAACCTGTTCGAAATAAAGAACGTAAGGGATATTGGAAGCATCGACAGAACAATAAATAATAATGCACGCGACCGCATATGTCAATACTGGTAACTAACAACAATTTTGATAACTACGCATGTCACGTGACTATACAGATGTGGAGCGAAATCGAATAATGGAGAAGTTTAGCGTATTTTTTTTATTTTATCAAGATTGCCCTCAAAAGTGATATTCTACATTTTATTTCACCCAAAAATGCCTAGATTTCTCAAAAAATGAAATTTTATACAAAAATGACGTCAGAGTGGCTTGCGGAGAACGTATCGTCTATCTTAACCAGCGCGCGCTGGGTTCCCATGGCAACAGAGAAGCGTGTAGTGTAATGTCGCAAGATACAACCTACGTTCAAAAAGTCAGATCTCACCATCCCTTCTGCGCAAGCGCATAACTCACTTGTGACGTCAGAGTGGCTCGAAGATAAATCATTAATGATAAATAATTGGCAACATAATTTTAACTTTCAATTACATTTTAAGTTATAATTATGCATATACTTAAGACTAAAAGATATTTCACATGTAATTTCAACCACGCTAAACTTCCCCATTGGATGTTATTAAGTGCTAATAAAATAATAAAAGTGATTTTTTTTTTATCGCATAGCTCACATGTTCTGTATTTCTAATTGATTTTGTAATATATACTGTTAATTTTTTTATTAAATATTTCCGAAAATTCTAAATAATTACTTTTTTTAGGGCTAAATGCAGAACGCGGCGATTCAGTACCCAACGAACATCCAGCTCCTGACATAACAGATTGTCCTACCACTCAAGAACATTGGGACAGATTAGTTAATAAGTCAATGTCTGGTTCAGAATTTGATTTAATGCTGCACAGTAACACGTTTCCTTCAGACGACGCGTTACGAGAAGACCAGGGTAAGGCACCCAAATCACCTATGTCAGTATAGTCTAGTCAAGAAATCTCATAATCATATTTTATATCAGGGGGTTGTTAGTTTTTTTGTGATATTTTGTGCAATTACTGATATTATGTTCCTTATGTAACTCACAGTGCCTTCACTGTACTGCCTTAAGTTACCGATAAGCTTAATTGTTTAGCACAAGTAATATTTTGTCGAATTTTTTAAATATTTTGTTCCTCTTGTGCCAAATATTTGTGACTTACTTAAATTTTAACTTGTTTTTGCTTGTTACCTACATACGTAAATAATATATCGAGTGATTGTAAATGATGAAAGCAATTTTAGATTCGTCCTTTTTAATAGATGATAATTCTATTCTAAATTTACGTGAAGGAATATTCTAATTTCTGGGTTAGAATGAACACAATTTGTGATAGTAACCAAATAATAAAAATAATAACTTATTTAATTATTAATAAATTATTTTACGGTTTAACTATAACAGTTTCTTAAATTTAACATAAAATATGGAAGAATCATATTTGAAAATCTACAAATTGTAGATATTTTCAAAGAAATTTAACTTGTTTAGTGATAAATTATGTTTACAGAGAACAGATTTTTAGTATCATTTGACATTACATCTTGATTTTTATATTTGTATTCGTTTGAAGTTATTTATATTTTGCAATTTTCAAAATTCAATATGGCGATCATTGCATTCCAACAAGAAGAATTTTGATTGTTCTACTTTCATTCAGTATACTCGTATACACATGGCATATATGAGACTTTTATTCTCTGTCTCATTGTCGAACATTTTATATATATATACGCTCTCTGCGTCCAACCAATTTATATTTCGTTGTGAGTTGGTAGTTTCATTTGTTTAATCTACAACTCTTTTTGTATGTTTCATCCATTATTAAAGTTGTATACAATACTGTCATTTTATATTTGTTTATTTCGGAAATTACATGGTTACGTTTGATGATGTCAGTATTAACTGAGAGAAACTGGCTTTGTTATTATGATTAGAGGCGCTTTCAGTTTACCAGGGTAGAATAAGAATTATTATATTCTGGATCATATATTTTGATTTCCGCATTCACATTAAGAACAAAAACAAACTTGTAATAAGTGAATTTAAAAAAAAAATGTGTTCTGCGTTCTGCGTAGTCGCGATCAGTTTACTCCAAACTTTTCGTATTGTTTCGCGGGGTGAAGGCAGTGGTTTTATAGTATTAAATCACTGGGTGAAGGATGATTTTATATGTTTTATATCGTTTGGGTCAAATCACCTCAGTGGCCATGATCCAGAAAAGACCGGGAACTTTAAATAGACGTCATGGACAGGGATAGAGATAAATTTAATAAGGGAAAAGATGTATTGGCCATAGTATGGTGTTTTAAAATAGTTATATCATAAAAAATTAGTATAATATCTACAGAATGCGCTCTCTACTAAGGAACGAGTGCGCTGCAGTCGGTTGGACCCAAGCACGACTTCACACCAACTTCGCATTGGTCATTGTCGCGAAAAGAGCGGGAACTTTTAAGTAAACACCATGGAGGGATAAAAAAAGAAAACGCATTCTATAAATAGTATATTAGTTTTTTATTATATAACTATTTAAAAACACCCTACTATTGCTAATACATATTTTCCTTTATTAAATTTGTCGCCATCGCTCCCCGTGACGTCTATTTAACGTTCCCGCTCTTTTCTGGAGCACGGCTAGGTGATTGGTCCCAAACGATAGTAGTGCGCTCGTGCGATCTACCCTAACTAAAAAGAACACGGGTAGGTAGCATGCTGCTTGGTGCTACACTCGCTTGTAAAAAAAGGAAAGCGCTTTTACATCGCATTGGAATAACTAGTGTATGGTCTGTGGGAATAACAAAGATTTTGTTATCTAGTGACAACGTATTAGTTTTGGAAGCCATATTGAATTTTGTTTGTATTGAATAGGCACTTCATATTTTTCAAGAAATTATAGAAGCTGTAATTTAACACGTAAAATAACTAGGTATAGATTTTTTCCCAATCATTTACAGTCTCTCAGCATAAAACTATACACATAAAAATATTATATTTTAATAATTTTTAATTATATTTATGTACTATATAAGATATTTCAATACAATCTGGAATTTTAAAAACAGTTTTATTGACCCAGTACATTAAAATATGTATATATACATAACTAATACTAAATCACATACATAGGATCATAAATGCAAAATACTTTGTCCTTTTTCTTGTAAAATATTGGGTAAAAGTTTTAAGATGTAACACACGCAACAATATTTCCAGTGACTAAGTAGTGTAGTTGTAACATCATATAACTATTGCCTACTAGTTGCTTGTAGAATACGAAGAATATAAATGAACAAGTTGATAATATCTAAATATAAATTAATCGTTGCTAATATATACTCTTCGGGAGATAGAGTTTTCATCATAACATGTGTATCATACAGGATAAAAAGGCAAAATATGAATGCTCCACCGAAAGAGATGACGATTTCAAACCCAGTAGATCGAATGAATATTTGCATAAAACCTCCGATGATTAAAATACAAAGTCCAGCGTATAATCTAAATTATTTTCAGAAATTAACGAAATATTATGGTTTAAGCTCTAAAATATTTACCCTGATCCCATCGTTGAAAAGTCCTTCTTCGTTTGGAAAGTAAACATGGTCAATCCACCCAAAACTGCTAGAGTTAACACCAAAGCTTGAATTACAATTTCAGTGGAATAGTAAGTCACCAGGACACCGATTGTGTACGCTTGAACAACTGTCTGAAATTACTACATGAATTAATCTAATATATATTTTTTATTTTGTCTTACAAATCCAGCTAGAAGAATTAAGTTTGTGGGAGATTCCATACGTTTCACATGTAGTGCTATAAGCAAAATTATACTTGCTATAAAAGCAATGATCATGGTCCAGTCACTAAAAATTTTAAAAAATTAAATGAAAATAACAGAAGTTTTAAATTTTTATTACTTAGTGTGGATGAATGCTTTAATTTTTGGTGTAAACATAAAAACTGAGGCGATTATTACTGTCAGTAATAATTGCATGCTCAGGAGACCGTATACTTTTCTAATAAATCCCATCCTAACGGCTTTAGTAGCTTGTAGAACATTATTTCTATAAGCGAAATCATCTTCGATTCCACCGTCCACATCTTTTCCTCCTCGCTCGCAATCCTCTTCTAAAATTAAAGGTATGGAGGCCATTGTTTACTTTTCTTCCAATCTGATAACATATTGACCCAAAATGTGTTAGTTATACTATTATATCGTATTGTATACAATAAATATAAAACAATTATATTTTGACATACCTGATTTACTAAAAAATTTTATTAAGGTCTTCACGAAATATTTCACAATAATTACGTGTAATGTTTTCCTCGTATCTACCTTGATACCATATGATTTTCTTGCATAGATACTAATTAAAAGTTATAGTTCCATACTGCTCCGCTAGAATTGATGTTGGCGCTACTATAATTAATTATTAATATCTGACAGTTTAAATTTCAACACAGTTTGATTGTTTTATGTATTTGTGTCAGCCATCAATGCTATTACTTTTTTAATATTTTAATTTAAAAAATTCAATGTCAGTGGTTGAAGAAGGTGAATTGATATCTTCAAAAATTAGTGAATAGTGGGTAAGTAGGTTCGATAATGTTTATTTTTAAAATGAATTTAAGATTAGATTAAATATTGAACAAATACCTCGTTATGTTTGTGTTCTTACTAGGATAAATTTAGCTAAACTAATGTCGTAATAAATTATTTTTATTATAAATACTATAAATATTATATAAATATAAATGTTATCTTTTAATATACAAAAGATATATTTTTCGTTCTTACATGGTCGTTTTAAATTTTGTTTTCATTCATAAAATTTTAATATTCAGTAGTTTAAAACGGCATCGCAAGGTCGCACCAGCGAAGCGAGTACATTTTGTTCTAAACTCTTATGTCTTTTTGTTAATAAATTTGATATCTCTGGAAATGTTGCTTGACATAAATATTACTTAAATTTCCCTGAGATTTAAAAAAAATTATAAACTTTCTAATTATCATGTGATTTGTTTGCTATCATTCGTATACACCATTTTAATTTATTATTTGTTAATTCTCGAAATATTTGTTTTTTGTTTATGAAATTTATCCTTCAGTTTTAAATCATGATTTTGACGTTTATTATTGCCGCCTCAGCCCTATTGACAATCACAGATCCACGTGGAAAGCCGTTAATTAAAAAGGTATACATTCAAGGTCTTTTTTGTTGTTACAAATTGTATTGCCAATTTCGCGCGTCACTGCGGTCTATATTTTTTCCATCTTTATTTTTTTGCTATTATCTGTGAGCGCAGTAAATTTATCTCGTCCTTCTTAATCTATGACCTACAGAAGGTCATTTTGCTACAACTATAATCATTTTCTCGCACCGGTTCACAGTGTTCAGTCGCTTCTGGATTATCTCCGAATTTAAACATGACTGATCGTTTTGCTAATGTACAAACTGCTCCACCAATTGAAGTATTTCATTTAAATAAAGGATATGCTGATGACACGGATGAAAATAAAGTTAATTTAGGCGTTGGAGGTGAGTTTTATTATATATTACAAAATGTATAATTTTAATTATTTATAATAGCTTACAGAACCGATGAGGGCAAACCTTGGGTTTTGCCCGTTGTGCGTCAAGCCGAAATCCAGATAGCCAATGACTTGAGCCTAAACCATGAATACCTCAATGTTTTGGGTCTTGAAGAATTTACCAAACTTACTACTTCCATGTTGCTTGGTGCGGATAGCCCCGCTATTTTAGAAAATCGGGTAAGTTAATGAGTTAAATAGGATATGCATCGAAACGCGGAATATTGGAGTTAATACGGGTTAAAAAAATGTGGATATTGGTTACCCGTAAGTTTTAGAACAAAATTAACGATAGAATACAACATTAAATTTGCGTAAAAATGATTATATTAGCTGTAATAGTATGTCGATGTGACGAAATATATTACAAATAAAATTTAAAACTTTCGTTATCGAATAGCCATGAAAATACAATGAAAATTTAACAAAGCTTCATTGATATTATCAATAAGTTATTGTTTTAATATCATTAAAAATTATGATAAAAAAATGTATTTGAAATAATTATCAATTAAATATATATATTTGTGCAGCATAATGACTTTTGTCACATTGAAATTTTCTATATTATAATATAATATTAATTTTAAGAAATTATAGTCAGTTTTGCGCTATACTTACAGGAGAATCAATATCAGCAGTTTTTTTTTAATTCTTTATTTAATTCATAATATTTTACGTTTTAGTGCTCTTTTCGTATATTCATTTTTTTCTGTAAATACATGTTACAGGCCTTTGGAGTTCAAGTGTTGTCCGGCACTGGAGGTCTTCGAGTCGGTGCTGAGTTTCTATCTAGAGTGCTTAATTATTCAGTATTCTACAACTCCAATCCTACTTGGGGTAACATTATAGTATTTTAATTATTTCCAGTTTTAAATATATTTGATTTATCAGGAAATCATAAATTAGTATTTCTTAACGCCGGATTTCAAGAAAGTAGACAATATAGATATTGGTCCGAAAGTAAACGCGGATTAGATATAGATGGATTTCTTGAAGATTTAAGAAATGCTCCTGAAAATTCTGTGATAATCCTACACGTATGTGCTCACAATCCAACAGGATGTGATCCAACTCAAGAACAGTGGAAACAAATCGCTGACGTTATGGAGGTATACTTGTTCAATTTAATATGTTTTTCGGTTTTAATTTTTCTTATTTAGGAACGCAAACTGTTTCCCTTTTTCGACTCAGCATATCAAGGTTTTGCTTCTGGTGATTTAGACAAAGACGCTTGGTCTATTCGATATTTTGTTGAGCGTGGTTTTGAGTTAATGTGTGCTCAATCTTTCGCCAAAAATTTCGGACTTTACAGTTAGTATAAACCTTGTTTTTTTTTTTTAAGAATACAGTTAGGATTAGAAAGTAGATTTAAACTAATTGAGATGAGATTATTTAATTTTACAGTTTTTTTTATATCGATAAAAAATTTATATACTATATTTTCTTCCAAATAAAAATTTCAGTTAATCATGCTTCTTCAGGGCAGAAATATTTGGCCAAATTTACGAAATTAAAATTGGTTTATCTTAAATTCTTGATGAAATTAATAAATAAATTTCGAAATAAAAATGATATACAAAAATACAAACATGTATACGTAATAATATAAAATATAAATAAGCTAAAATGTAATTCGTCGTAATGAAGACTTGCTACATGTATTCTTAAAAAAAAAAGTAACACAATATTTACAATTTTCTATATGAAATATATTTTAGATGAACGTATTGGCAACTTAGCTTTCGTATTAAGAAGTCCCGCTATGATCCCAGCCGTAAAATCCCAAGTAACTATAATAGTTCGTGCGATGTATTCCAATCCACCAAACCATGGTGCGAGAATTGTTTCTCATGTACTCAACAACCCTCAGTTGTACGATGAATGGTTGGTTAAAACGATTCTAAAGCAATGTATATTTTACTTATTTATTTTTTTTAGGAAGGGATGTATAATGGTAATGTCCTCAAGGATTTTGAAAATGAGAGCATCCTTGTATCAAGAACTAAAACGTTTAGGTACTCCAGGCACTTGGGAACACATTACAACACAAATTGGAATGTTTTCGTATACCGGATTAAATGGTAAATATATTTTGAAATGTGCTACATATACATATAAAAATACGTCATTTTTCACATTGTGGGTGGGCAGAATCATGCAACAATCATCCTCCACACATTCCATTTCAATCACAATTTTCTCACCTCGTCCAAATTTACACATGCCCTTCACTTCATCACACTTAGAAACTTTGTCTCAGTTTCTCGAAATCACGTCCATTCCTTTATACAGGATGTCCATGCAAACATACAATTTTACTGTACCATCTATATGACTCACTTTCAAAACAACATATTTTATAATCATACTATCATATACTCTTTATATGCCAAAGAATTCATTATTTTATTTCTCCTGATTTATTAGTATGTTGGTCAATCTCTTTCATGCTTTTGTATTCAATCTCAACATTCACTAGCATGCACCATTACAAGCATTCTTCTGTATACCTTCAACAAAACGATATTCGCCACTAGACAGAACTTACAAATACTTTAATAGAAAATATTTAGAATGTTTTAAAGGATCAGTTGTCCTTAGATGCAAGGGTTGCTCGAACCACAAGTTTTTAAACTGGGCTACTTATCACTTAAATACATGATCTTTTCAGTCGTATTTTTTTTCAGAATTAAAATACGTTATAAATCAATTTACTGTTTTAATGTTAAATAGTAACTTTTCATTACTACTTATTCTAGCCTTTTCGCGGTATTCAATGTTTTTTTTTTGCTTTGTCAAGATTTGGGGTATTTTTTAGTTTTAATTATTTAATTTTAATATTTAGAAATTGGAATCAAATGACATGACTTTTTATTTAAATAAACTCATTAATTTCCCTCAATCTCACTCCATCCACCATTATATTACATGTAGTTACTAATGCACTTCTCTTCAAAAATAAAACTATATTATTATCAACATTGAATACGTAATATTTATACTTGCAGCAATTCAATCGGAATATATGGTACAAAAACATCATATCTATATGATGAAAAGTGGAAGAATTAGCATGTGTGGAGTGACGCCGAATAATGTAGAGTATGTAGCAAGGGCTATTCACGATACTGTTACGAATTTGGCTCCGTGATAAAGAAAATGCATTTTTTTGCTCTCACGTAGCTTTATTACAGCGTGGAACCGTAGATAACAATTTTGTGAGGCTTATTTATATTTACTATATACATATTTTGCATAAATAAAAATGTACACCAGTCTATAAATGTTTTTATTTAATCGTCACTCCATTTGGATTTTCTTTTTTTGAATGTTTCTGTGCCGTCCTCTTGTACAGCTGAATAGTATCCCATTTGATCGTAATGATACCTCATGTATCCCAAATAACAAGCACTGAACGTAATGGCAAAAAGACCCAAACCCATTATAACGGCATTCTAAAATAGTTATATTTTATTTGTATTCCTTTTACAAAGAACTGATACAAAGTTTGAGGCAGGTCACCAAATATTTGAAAATAGCACATCTTTAAATAAAATTATTATTATACAACATAACAAATTAATAATACTAAATTATATTTTGTTTTTATTATTAACTCATTAAAATATCTCTACGATTCTGTCTTTTATCAGCATTCATTTTCTTCAATTTGCAGTGTTTAGGTCCTGTTGGTTAGATATATCAAAGGAATTTTTGCTTACAACCAATCATGGGTTGAGTAGAATACTAACAAATTAATGTCAATTGTTTAATACCAAATTCAACTCAATGGTTTCAAGTAGACAAAAATATTATATATAATCTATGGTTTCAGATCTCATCGCTGTCCGTAACCCAATGTATTTTGTTTTTAACATATCCAGAGAAGTATTTTTTTGAGAAAATACATGCTATTTCTTATTTTCTATTCAAATGCAGCAATTGCGATAACCGCTCTATGCCATTTTATTGTCGTTGAAACCATATGACATAATCAAATGTTATGTCGATAATATCCACAATGCGTTTTCAGTTCTTTATAACCTGCCTCAAACTTTGTCAGTAGTATATATTTCTTACAGGTCTTGTATATAATTCAAAGTTGACAACACGAAATAGATTCGAAGTTTTCAACGATCTTATGCCCTCGCCAGGAGTATGTTTTTCTTTGTCACTCATTCTTCAGCTTTTCGGTATTAGCGACTACTACTGTAAATTTGAAATAAATTCTCTATTAATATTGCAGCACAAATTTCTAGCCACTTTCTAGCACATTGAAACAAAATAAGCCAATGAACCAGCCAGACTTATGTGTTTAATCTGGGGATATTTGTGCCCTTCCTGTTGGAAAAGGGAAAACATTAATTTTATCACTGTTTGAAAATATTTAGAATATGGCTGATGAACAATTTACAAGTTTAGACAGTATGGATATTTCGAAATTAAAGGTAATTGTTTTGAATTAAACATGTACTTGTACAAAGTATTATAGGTCAGACAAAGAGTCTCTTCGTCTTATCTTTCTTATCTTGCCCACATTCAAAAGTTGCAGAATATGTGTAAATGCAGTTTGTATATTTTATTTTAAATATTGACAAACAACTTACTACACTTGAAATATTATTTTAAGTAAGAAAGTGTTTTAAAAGAAGCAGTTATTAAACTGATAAACAGATGACGACTACATAACCTCAACAATTTCTTGTAGGTATCCGATTTAAAACGTGAATTAAAAGCACGTGGATTAAATTCTTCAGGAAATAAAATGGATTTAGCTCAACGGTTAACAGACGCCGTACAAAGTGGTAAAAATGACGATGGGAGTGCAGATTCTGTTGACGAACTCATTGATGAAGATGATGTTTTAAATGTAAACTTTGTAAAAATTCAATTATTGTAAATATATACTTACACAATTTTGTTATTACAGGACGACGAAATCGAACAAGAAGTCGGCAATATGAAAAATACTGAGTTAGAAGTGAGCGATAGGTCGTTTGAAAACGACACGCCGGCAAAACCGCTGAAACGTAAAGTAAACACCAACAGTTCTGTAGAAGGAAAATCAGCCAAAAAAATTGTATTAAACCGTAAATTATCTACTGAAATATCAGAACAATCAAATCCCGAAACAACAAATGGTAATAGGGATGAAAAAAAAGTTGTTAAACTTTCGGAACTTAGCGCAAAAGAGGTAATTCAATTAAAATGAATAAAGTCTGATTAACACGTAACTGCTATCAATTTATAATTTTTAAATGGGAACCTAGCATTATTTTCGTAAAATAAAAACCACCATTGTTTTTCCTTTTCAGGGATGTACTAAGTTGTCTGAATTGAACAGAAAAAAGTTGAGAAAAATATGATAATTGAGAAAAGTCAGAAATAATTTTTATTCAAATATTCTGCATAAGAGAACAGGGTCTTAATTTATTTCAAACATTTGTTATGAGTGGTTTATCTTATTGGTTTTATTATTTCACGTTTCGAATTTGTTTTATATCGTTATATAGGTTACTTTTTACATAGCCGCCTAAAAGTTATTTCTGATATTTCTTATTTTTCTCGATTTTATCCAAACTCATTTATAACAACGAATACATAACTGAAAAGACAACAAAATGGCGGTTTTTATTTTACCAAAATACTTCTAGGTTGCCAATTAAAAATAAAAATTGATAGTTAATCTATCATTGTGTTATCAAATTTACAAAACAATTCTTTTAATGTTTCTATTCAATAATGCATTGTATTCAGTAATTACTTCGTTGTAAGTGGCATTAAATAAATACACGTGTTCTATAGATATGTGAAGGAAATTGTTGAAATTGAATATTGAATGAAAATATCCATTTTTATTGTCGTTTTTTTTATTGAGTGCATATTTCTAAACATTACAAGTCAAAATTTATAATTATATAGTTGTTAATACAATACTTTATATTATAAAAAAACATTTATAACGGTTGTATTGCATCATACACATCGAATTTTTGTTTAGAGGTTGGAAATGCGTGCCAAAAAATTCGGTGTTCCGTTGTCGGCTGATGCTAAAAAGGAAGTTAGAGCACAGAGATTTGGGAACAATGACAACACATCATCAAATAAAACTACCATTACACTTGGTACTGCATCTGTAAGTTTTCAAGGAACATAAATATATATTTTTACTAATGGTACAATTTTTAGGCGAATCTCGATGTATTAAAAAAGAGAGCAGAACGATTTGGTACTGTCTCTACACAATTAATAAAAGTAGAAACAGAAGAAAAATTAGAAAAACGAAAAGCTCGTTTTGGAAATATTTCCAATGGTACTTCAAACGCTGATCAAAAAGCGAAAAGGTTGGAGAGGTTTAAAACAACTCTTAAGTGAAAATAAAAGAATTTCACAAAACCTTGTTTATTTTTTCACTATATTTAACAATAGAATAGGGTTTTAATTTTTTAATGTTACCTGAGTTATTTTGTAAATCGTCAGGTATTACAAATGATTTGTATTTAAACGCTGTGTGATGATTAATTTTTATAGGAATATACGATAAAATTCTTTTTCACAAAAAATTAGTTAATGTACCACACATTATCTGCAGGATACTTATATTTTTTTATTTCCTTTCCTGAAAAATTTCCTAACGGCAACACATTAAATCCTGGAGTTTTAAATGGTTCTTGTTTTACTTTAGATAATTCTTTCTTTTTATTTATAATATTGATACCTAAACGTAAAGTAAATGTGTAAATAATATCTACTATAGCTAAAAACGAAAATCCTAAACACAATCCTAAAAGTCCTCCGAAAAGACCTGAAACAAAAATGTTATTAGAAAATCGAAAAAGAACAATTAAGTACAAAAAAAAATCCACATGACTCTCTATTCAACAAACGACTTCGAATCGGAAGCGCATCCTAGGTTGTTTTTTTTGTTAAATGTGCAACACTAAATTGTGATAAACTAATTTTTTACTTTTGCAAAAATGGCACAGTCGTTTATCAAGAAAAAAATATAATACATGTGTAATTAATTGCTGAGTCATATAATTTTTTTGAGCGCTTTGTTGGGTAATAGATTTTTTAATTTAGAATGAATAATTGGTAAGCAATGATATTCTTTTCCTTTTTGATGATATAAATATTGTAGTATTTAAAATATGTATGTCATAAGTCCATCAATTCATCAGTCCAAAAAAATAATTAACTAGCAGAAAACGTGAGTGCTAGTAGCAATGTAAATAAATAATGAAATATTTCCACATTAAAACGATTTTCAATTTTTATTGAATTTAAAATTGATTTGATTTCATAATAAAATAATTAATATCATTAATAAATTATAATTCACATGGTGCGTATTTAAAATGAGGAAGTTGATATTAATATATTGGAAATCGCCTTTTTGAATTTTATTTCTGACATAATAATTTTCCCACCTTAGCTATTTTTCGCAACACACCGGTTTGATGATGGTTCGTAATGTTTTGAAACATGACATTTTTTCGGTTAAAAATGGTGCAAACAATGACGTCACACTTATAGCGTTTTCCACTTGTTAACACTCAGTGCGAATTCAGTTCATATTAAAGTTTGAGTGTGACGTAATGCTCTAAGAGCGGGCATATACCGATGGGCACCAAGTGTAAAACAACTGACGTATTCAGTGCAGTGGTTTGGTTGGTCTGTGAGTCAATTGTTCCATATTTTTGTTTACTTAATCATTATGATTAAAATTGAGGAACAATTATTAAAAGAGCATAACAAAGATGAAAGTAAAAACTCATCAACAAAAGCAAATATTGCTGAATCCATTTTTACACATTAATAGTTATTTAATGACCAAGGATATTAATGGAAGCGATTACTGATTGAGATATTTTAACGCTCGAGCGAAGCGAGGGCGTTAATATTTGAGATCATTAATCGCTTATTAACATCCGAGGTAATTACAATACTTTTCCGTCCAGCGTTTCTTGTTAAATTCCAATTTTATTCATTGATATTTTTTTTAGGTTAGGGTAAGTAACACATTGGACATTTGACTGACCTACCTTGATACGTCAAAAATCAACAAATTTGTCAATTGTTTTCAGTGAATGCGTTGAGTTTACTGAACGCTACGTAGCACAAATACTTTTTTAATTTTATTTGACAAGTATTATGGGTTCAAATTAATTTTAAATGTATGTTACGTGAATATACCTAGCTAGTAATTGTAAAAATCATATTTTTTAATTTTATCTAGTATTTTCGGCAACTATATTCCGTGTATCGAACGCACCAAAAATTGGTCATTAATAAAAATCAGGGCATTAATGGATGTTATTAATGACCAATTTTTGGTACGTTCGAGGCACGTAATATAACCTATTAATAACCGGTGGGCGGAAAAAATTTTAAATGATACATTTTGACATAACACCTCTTGTTACTTCTTATGTTTTTGACGCCATATTTGCACTCAAACTGTAATATTTGCTGTTAGGGTCAGTGCAACAATGTTCGCACTGAACGTGAACTGAGCGCAATGAATGAAAATGAAATTAAAAATGAAAAAAAAAACGAGAATACAAAAGCATTTCGCAAGCAAGTATCAAACAACATTTTTTTCGAAAACTGTTCCAAAATTAGCAAAAATGCAGAAAGAAAATTTTGACGTTTACCAAATCAAATTTTTTCGACAGCTGAATTAGTTGACAGCAGAAATGAAACAATAGTTATTTTTTATACAAGAAGTGTTAATTCACGAGCGATATAATCGCGAGTGAATTATTTTCGCGAGTCGATAATGTAATTTTATCGTCGTGTATAAAATTCTATTTTTTTCTATAGCAGGTTTTAAAGAGAAAAGAATTAGAAAAATTAAATTAATATATAAGAACAATTTTAAAATGTCAGTAGTGTGTGTTGTTATGGAAATAATGTACTTCTAATAAACAAAAGTTAAAGTACTTTATCTACCCTTGCTGTTAAAGTGTTACTTTATCTACCCTTGCGGTTAAAGTGCTACTTTATCCACTATTTTAAGTTGATAAAATTACACTTTAACATCTGCTATAGAAAAAATGTTTTAAATTATATCAATTATCAAGCAAAATATTTCAATACTATTAAAATGTACTCAGAAAGCAACGAAGACACTACAATGGCAGATTTAATTCATATTGTGACCTTTTATTTCATCAAAAAAATTGCTGGTTGTTAAAGACTTTCATGTCCAGGATGCAAAAGTATTTTAAATGTATTTACCAAATATTGACGTCCATGTAAAAGACACGTCTCTTTTATTTTTTGTTCCAGTCAAATCGCTGAAAAATACGCTTAATACACTGTAATGTTGTACCTTAGTTACACCGCCACTGAAAATTAAAACCATGAATTAAAATATATGTTGAACATGAACATATTTTTGTATTTCTATCTTACAAGAATTGTTTATTACTTGATATTTCTCGGGTTGATAGTTTACCCGCAGTGCTTTCCACTATATATAACCGACTTTCGCAATCAAGTGGGCAGTTACATTCGGTAGTTTCCGAACCCCATTCATGAGTTACACGTTTTGTTTGGTAAGTATCGTAACCGGGTACAGAACTCATAAATCGTTCTAGAAAGTTAAATCAGTCACATACATATAAAACAGAACTGAGTCTGTATGTATTAAGGGAATAAATTAAGATTTTTGGGTCGATTCTGTACACGCACCTCACACCTGTAAATTTGAAAATTTGTATTTTTTTAGCTTATAATATAAATGATCTGTACGTAGACGTTTACGAATTTACAGATAGGGCAATTCTGATCGTATGTCTGTAATGCCCCAAATTACAGATGTTAAAATGTGCAGTTATTCTGTCTGCAACTAATTTCACATTAAAAAATTTAACGTCAAAATACAAAATTTTGAATATTGAACCACCACTATTCGGTATATAAGTATTATGTTGGAATTTATTATTGTTCTAAAAATGAAATTCAGAATTATAAATCATCTTTTCCCACACAATATATAAAGATTGAAAATTGCGTATTTCTCACAATTGTGGGTTGAAGTGTGAGAAATCATTTCACATAGTATTTTTCAACACTGCGCATGTGCAATGTGGGGTATATCATTTCTCACAGTATTTGCCAACACTGCGCATGCGTGAGAAATTAGCAGTATGGTCGAAGATAAAATATAGTGTGCCACATGTGCAGAATCACCTATTTACCATCTTGTGTGGTTCCAGCACTCGATTTCATCTCATGCCGAAAGTTTCACATCTTGTGGGAATTAGGCGACTTTCTGCACTTGTTGCACAATATTCTATTATATAGATCTGAAGAAAAGAGCAAAAGGAAACTTACAAGTAACACAACTATTATAGTAATCAGTACAAAATATACATTGATCTCTTAGAAAGGAAATAAATAAATAAATACATTCAAATTTTAAATGAATTGTAACGCTGTTGTTATATTTCTAAACATTTTCTTAAAAAAAATCAAATATCAAATGGGTTTGAAGTACCTGTCTGTCAGATTCCTGCAAGATAATCCCACATATCACATAGTTCATTATTAATTTTGTCACAAAATTAGCAAAATTACTATATTATTATAAAAGCTTATCTGTTGCTATCCCCATTCAAACAATTAAAAAAAACCCATTAAATTTGAACTTTCTTATTGTTTCATTTTTGACAAAAAGTGATATATGCAAGCTTACGATCAGGTTTTTGTCATCGTAAAAATTTAAAGGATCAGAAAATTTACAGATTTTCTGTATGCTACATACGTGATCAGAATTGCCATTTGGATCATAAGTGTTACAGGTCTTACAGATGTGAATAGAATCAACCCATTTATTTCCGAGACTATAATTTTTAGCTGAGGAATTTTATCTTTAATACAGCTTTTCATTCAACTACTGGTCACCATTTATATAAGAGCAGATAGTGCCTGTAGAGATGAACATTTCTTTTCTTTTAATCACTTTACGCACGAAAACAAATTTAAAATACAAACAAAAGTGTTTATTAATTAATTCTTCATTGACACGAGCTCAAAAAATCAAGTTTGTATTTTAATTTTTTTGTACAAAACTCTGTAGTCAAAGAGATGTTTTCGAAAATATTTCCTTCCTAGGGAATAAGTAGATTTGTATGTGTTAAGGCTGGTTTTCAACCCTACGGTTTTTAAAAAGGCACTAACTAGATTTTATCAGTATCCAGAATATATAAAATCGATGTTACACTATCATTAATTTGAATGATGGCGAATCAGAAAAAAGAAGAGGCTGTACGTATGAATGATGAAATGAATAATTTATATGTCACACTGTTTGATTATAAAATTTAGGAAACTGATTTATTCTTTATATAATTTTAAGTCGTTTGATATTAGTACTCGTATTAAGTTAAATTAAAATAAATTTAAAATATGTGCTAGAAGAAGTAGTGTAGTACTAAAAAAAATGTTGTTATTGCTGTTTAAAGTCCAAAGAACTTATATGAACAAGGTTTACTTCTATAAATAAGCATGAGACCGAAAATTCATCTGTCGTTGACTTTTCTTTTTTTATTTAATTTGCTACAATTTACCAAATACTACCGGGAGTAGTAGTAGAGTATTTATGGGTAACACTTGCAACAAAATGTTCTTAAAAAATCAGAAACGTTACTAAAATCAAATTGTTTAAGTTGTAAGGTACGGTCATATTCTTACAAAAAAAAAACGTACTTTGAAATATTTACTTGTAGTTACACCACTAGTCATGATATGTTTCCTTAGTTTTATCTTTAATACAGCTTCTCCTTCAACTACTGGTCTTACTGCACCATTTATATGTATAAGAGCAGATAGTGCTTGTAGAGATGAACATTTCTTTTCTTTTAATCACTTTACGCTCGAAAACAAATTTAAAATACAAACTTGAGATATCGTCTATAATACCAATATATAAAATGAAATGTTTTCCCTATTGCTAAGATTTCTGTGCTACCATCTGTTGTCAGTGGGTAGCCCAGATTCAAAAACTAGCTTCAATAAATTAAATGGCTAATGCTAATTTATTAATTGATTAATCCGAGAAAGAAGATTAGAGTTCTTTGTACTCTATTTTAAGAAAATGAACGAAGTCTATCTTGTCCTGCAGAATTCCGCACATTTGAATTGATTCGCTTTAGTCATCTATTGATAACAATGTGTATCTAACTGTGACATGACAGAAAAGAACAAAATATATTTATTTTTCTTACTAGTACTTTTAGTTTTGGTTACACAATGTTTTATTATTTTTTTTAGTTTCATAATTTTTGCAGGCTCTCAACGTAATTTTGTGGGCGCTCGAGCGCTTGTAAAAAGGGTTTTACCTAGGCCACTGGAGCAACTTACGTCTGTTAGCTGATATACAACCAACATCTCTTAAGTTGCACATACGTAATGGTGGTGACCAGTCAACTACAAAAAAAATCCTATAATATATAAACATACACTATTTAAATTAGTTCTTACGCCACTCATTTCTGTAGTAAAACGGCATACATCCGCATATATTTCCTATTATATTTATTCTGCACTCAGTTAAACAATTCATATGAGTATAATTATTAAAAAGTTTTAATTGTCTTTCATTTTTAAATACACATTTTCTTGTACCAACACTTAAAGATCTAACATCGTCTGTAGCATAAGTTTTGGTTGGATTTATATCAGCGTACACTTGTTTTTCCATTGGAACTAGTATTCTTTGTGCAGACCAATCAGGGTATCCATAAGGATCATGAATTAAAACCTAACAAACAAACAAAATTATTCTTATTTATAACAAATACAAAAATACCTATTTATTTAAGCGAATGACGGAATTATGTAAAGAACATATTAAAATTTTGTACCCCTGGAATTTCTTTGAAATATATCAAAAACAGTTTAATAATAAAGGCTATTGTTAAACTGTTTTGATATTTTTTTATAAGATTTGTACTTCTTAGTTTTGTGACACACGGTAAATGTCAAATTGATAACCTGGAATATGTTAAAATGTTTTTAAATAAAAGTATTGCTAAATACGAAAATCAAATAAATAAAGTTATTTTAAAACATTAAAATTTGGCAAGTAATTTTTTCACCTCCGGCCATTTTTTCACAATACTTTAAATGCAGCTTGACAATTAAAAGTATGCAAATTTATTCATCAGCGTTACCATTTATTTCAGTTATTTTTTGTAATTGAAATTTTAAAGATTTTTATAAGATAAGTGACGTGAAGTACAGGGACGGATCTAGAACAAAAATTTGCGTTGCCAGGATATAAAAATGACACAGTACACACTTACATCGGTATGATACACGTCCCTCCAAATAAATTAAAAGTATACAATGATTAATAATTAAACTCTGAAAATTCGCGCGTAAATAAACTAAATATATTCAATAATTGATAAATGAAGTCTTAAATTAATATTTTATGATATATACAATTACTTCAAATAATTATTTATATATTAAGTAAGTAATATTTTTAACTAAATTCTAAAAGTAGTACGAGTGTTTATAAAATATTTGTGTAAATAAATTTTGTGAATTGTCACCCCTTGTAAACTTTAGGGTGGGTTATCAACCACCTCGTCCACCCCTAGATGCTGCCTTGGCGAAGTATAAAAAATAGTATATTACTAGCAAAAGCTATTAAGTAACGCTGATCATTCGCTTGGTTTCCGGCATCGGTGAGTTATCATGTACCTATTAGTCAGTAAGTTATACAGTCATTGATTTTATTCAGTCTTAATAAGCAAGTATAAATCCTTCAAAATTCTACTTGCATGTACAAATTAAATTTGATTATTCAAGTTACATAAATACCCATAAAGGTATACCTGAATCTATACATCCGTACATGATCATGGGCGCCGCCAGGAAATTTTCTAGGGGGGGGCGAGAACAATAATAGATAAGTAATATTTTTATATACATAACTTTTATTGAAAAAAAATATCAAATAATAAATTCTAATGAAACACATTAAAAAAAAAATAAACAAAACAAAATTCTTAAAAAACAATAATAAATCTAAAAAACAAAATTTCTAAGAAAACAAAAATTTTAGTTTACTTCGTTGCAAACCAAAAATATTAATGACATCTTCAATAAATTTCTCGCGATCACAGTCACAGTCAATTTTTTGCCGATGAATACTTAATAAACATAGTCCCGTTAAACGATTCTCGATCATTGTTGATCTTAGCCATGTTTTTCCTCCTAGGCGTGCTGAAAGATCGTTCTATTGAGCAAGTGGTGGGAGGTAGAGTAAGAAAAATTGCTTTACTTATTGCTGGAAAAAAATTACATTCTTCATTTAACAACGTAACCATATTTACGTTATTTGGAATAGTTTTATTTTGCCACCGTTGATTAAAAAGTATATAGATAGGCAATAGCAATACCATTTTGCGTAACAGTGTTTTGGAATCAGATTTAACAGAGCCATCTAGTACAAAATTACAAGAACTATTTCTGAAACGAAAGAGTAATAACAGAGCCATCTAGACCGAGATTTCGAGAACTATTTCTAAAACGAAAGAGTAGTGTAACACGTAACCATTGATATATAAAATCAATGATGCAACGCTAGATTTGATATATAAAGATCAAGCGTGTTTTAGTGAGAATATTTTTCTAATTAAATTATTTTGCTAATTTATTTTAATACATGATATTAAATTTAAATTTTTCTCTTTGTGAGTACTTATTCGATCATTTTCCAAGAGGGGGCAACTGCCCCTTCTTGCCCCCCCCCTGGCGGCGCCCATGTACATAATCATTTTTAATACATTTTTGCACTAGCTTATATCAAGAACTTTCGAAAGATACCAACCACGATATATTTTTGATTATTCCACACACGTCATTTTCACCCAATCAGACTGCTTCATTTGATGACCGTAGGTAGTTTTTTAGTGAAGTAATTTGATAAAACCACAGTATCATAGTCATGGTTACATTTTGTTGAAATCAAAAATTTTATGTTCGAACTGTTATCATTCGTGAAATAATCAAGTAAATATAATTCGAGATATGAATTTAATTGGTAAAATTTACTCATAATTCTTGTGAAGTAACGACAAACAACAAGTCGTGTCAAAAATGATTTTTAAATCACTTCATCTTCGCAATTGTGATCTAAGTGTCATTTTTGACACTCATTTGTCTGTTACTAGTGCAACAAGTATTCATAAATTTTTCCAATAAATTCATGGTTCTTATTATATTACTTATAATTCTTAATTAAAAACAAAAAATAATCGTCCTATCAAGTTTATTATCCTGTGCCAACCAACATTTGTCGAAATCTTTCATATTATACTAAACTAGATATTTTCCTGATCATTCTTAAAAAAAGTAGTCACTCACTGTCTAATTTTAAATTCTTTGCAGTCATCATGGACAACCCCCGTTCGTATCAGAATCTACTAAATCATTCACTTCATACGCTAAAAAACCATTCAGTTCCTTCCTAACTTCTCACGCTGTTGATAATTGTTTCTTTGTCAGGAGATGTGGCAGTATGCTCTTCATTAGCCATTTCCTTGGATTCTGCAACTTGCGCACCAGAATCATTTCTCGCAGGTGCCTTTTCTGAATTATACTTCACTGCGCTTTCCTTCTCAAAACTGAAACGATACGTTGAGGCGTTCTTCCGCTTTATGTCGGTCTGTAGTTTTGAGCGCCACTACCTTGACGTCATTCGCTGCCCCCTTTTCGACACTATGAACTGAACTCCTTGTTGGGTCGAAATATTCATTTCTGTCCTCCGGTTAGTTTAGCATATCACAGTTTCGTGTTCACATTCACTTTCATTGTATTTATTATTTGAGTCCGTGTAAACACTTTTATTTTCCCTATTATTACTTATACAATTGTGTACACGCATGATTTTTTGAAATTTGTTTATTATATTTTTATTTATAAATTTTGTTTTAGTAAGGGAAGAAAAAAAATAAAGTTTGTAGTTTCAAACGGCGCGCTAAAACATGGTTGGGTCGTGGCTATTGGATGGAGCTCAGGTGACGTCACTCCCTGCCAGCTCATTGAATGAACAGTGCTTGCAAGGCACTCAAAAACACTTACTCTGAATGACACATTGTATTTTTTCTACATACGTACGTATTTTAAAAATAATTTACATCTAGATGTTCAATTTGTTTATTTTAAAAAAAATTAATCTACCTCGACCGTTTTCGGCTCCACTTGGGTCATCACCATATATCAATTTAAATCTTTCAATTGTTGATGATTTAGTAACTTTATTCTTAGATTATCTACTCGTTTTTTATAGTGATATTTAGAGCGAAATTACAGATTTCTATTTTATAAGTTATTTCTAATTCGCTGATTCCACTTAATTTCTATGGATACTTATTTATTTTACTTCTAGTCCGGCGGCATATACCTACGTAGCTGCATTTGATAATAAGATAATAAGTGCCGTATTGGAGCACAATTTCGTGTTGTCACCGGCCCCCATATGAGCCCAGGATTACAAACTATCTAACATGAAGAACAAGATCAACTCCAAAATTTTTTAGATCAAGAACTACCGCAGTTTAAACAGCTCCAAGGAACCAAGCACCTGGTTGAACATAAACCCCGAACCGATCAAACAGCGTTACCGACCGCGCAACCCCACTATGCAGGCGATTATCGACAAAGAGGTAGATGAAATGCTACGGCAAGGAGTCACCGAACCGTTCGAAAGCCCCTGGAGCTCACCGGTTGTAATTGTGCGGAAGAAAGACGGAAAACCGCGCTTCTGTATTGGCTTCCGCAAAGTAAATTCTGTCACCCAGAAAGACGCTTATCTTTTACCACAGATAAACGCCACTCTAGATAAGATTCGCGGGGCGCGATATTTATCTACGATCGACTTAAAAAGCGGCTATTGGCAAATTTCACTCTCTCCCGACAGCAAGTCGATAACGGCGTTCCCGGTGCCTGGACGTGGACTCATGCAATTCCGAGTGATGCCTTTCGGATTGCATTCCGCATCCGCAACCTTCCAGCGCCTACTCGACCGAATCATCAGTCCAGAAATAGAGTCTTTTGCCCTAGCCTACCTGGATGATATCGTCGTAGTCAGCCGCTCGTTCAAGGAGCATCTTCAACATCTCGCCGAAGTCTTCCGACGTCTTCGCGCCGCAAACCTCCGCATCAATCCCGATAAATGCCAGTTCTGTCGGGGATATCTTCAATACCTGGGCCACGTTATTAACCGCGACGGCATCAGTATCGACCCAGCGAAAGTGAACGCTATCACGACATTGACACCACCCACCAACCTGAGACAATTGTGGCAATTCCTAGGCATGGTCTCCTGGTATAGGCGATTCATAGAATTTTTCCGACCAGGTCCGCCCACTTACAAAACTTGTCGGAAAGAACGCGAAATGGAAGTGGGAGGACGAGCAACAGACCGCGTATGAAGAACTCTGCCGAAAACTTGCCGAAGCTCCCGTTCTCACCTGCCCCGATTTCACCAGAAAGTTTACCCTTCAGACCGATGCGAGTAACGAAGGGTTGGCAGCCGTATTGACCCAAGAAGACGACGGGCATGAAAAAGTAATAGCATACGCCAGCCGCACGCTTAACGGAGCTGAGCGTAACTATTCCGTAACCGAAAAAGAATGCCTGGCGGTGGTTTGGGGAATCCGAAAGATGCGACCGTATCTAGAGGGATATATATTCACCGTAATCACGGATCACCAGTCGCTCAAGTGGCTCCAGCGGATCGAGAACCCTTCCGGACGACTAGCTCGGTGGGCGCTGGAACTCCAACAACGATTACGACATTATGTACCGTAAGGGGACGCTCAACCGAGTTGCGGACACCCTTTCACGGCAACCCGAACCAACTGCCGTAAGCGCCGCCCGACCAGCCGAACGTTGCAAGTGGTACGACCGAAAAATGCAGCTGATAATCCAGAATATTACATTCGCAGCGGGAAACTGTACCGCCATATCCTGCATACATTAAATTTTTATGAAACGACTCCAGACGAAGACTGGAAGCTGTGCATACCCGCCTATCAGCGTGCCCAAATACTAAAATAAAAACAGAACCGGCCCTAGCACCGTCTCACCAAGAGCCTGTCCCGATGCCAAGCGAGAGGCAGGCAGCCACCGACAGCTGCCCGGCGTGGGAACGCCACCCAACTCGCTCCCGCAAACCGCCGACACGAAACCGACCACCGGCAGACACGAAGCCGACCACCGGCAGACACGAAGCCGACCACCGGCAGAAACGAAGCCGGCCATCATAGCTCCGCCATTAATGGGGCCACTGAAGCACACTACTGCGGACGGCAGTGGCAAGAAGGCCATTTTGATACCAGCCATGCCGTTAGAGCCTCCAAGCAGCCGCAAGACCCGCACCAGCCAGCACGAGAGTGCAATCACCCGGACCATTCGGCGATTGTGCGAGGCCCGCAAGCGGGAACTCGGGATGGTGAAACCAGCAACACACCGGACGTTGCTACACACGCCATCCACATCGGATAGACGCACTGCCATACCGACACCGGACCCATGCCGCGAGAGACCCACGGGCAGAGCCATTGCGACTATAACCCCGCCTGCAAGGTCGGTCATGCGCCCTCCAAGGGGAGACAGTCTTAGATCGGCACAGCCGGAGACCCTGAGGATCACCCTACCGGACAATACAACGGTAGATGTTTCGTTAGCCACCGTCCAGGGCAGTCGACGTTACCGGGTGCAGCGCGCTCATGAGACATACATACTTACTTTTGCCAAGGGTAGCGAAAGTCACCAGGGCCGCTACCGTCCAACGTGAGTATGAGATCATTACGCGTGAACGTTTCACGCTCCAAAAGAAAGGGGTGGGGGGAGTGTATGTAACGCCAGCATCTACATAGCGCGAAGCCGACGTTGCTAACTGGCTAGTCTCGAAACACATCGGGTCGCATCGGGCCCCGATCCCACTACTAGCGCTGTCCCCCCACTCCGTAGCTGCGGCTATATAAGCCCGGACACCAGTCCGGCGAGCATATTTTCCTTCCCATCCGCCTCCAGCCTAACTACCGTATTGAGCCGGTCTTACCTGAGACGTACTGAGCCTTCCTGCTATACGGCGTACTGAGCCGTTCCTAAAGCATATTTAGCAGGTCTTACCTGAGGCGTCTTACTGAGCCATTCCCAAGGCGTATTGAGCCGGTCTTATCTGAAGCGTACTGAGCCTTCCCGCTATACGGCGTACTGAGCCGTTCCTAAGGTGTATTGAGCCGGTCTTACCTGAGGCGTACTGAGCCTTCTCGCTATACGGCGTACTGAGCCGTTCCTAAAGCATATTGAGCAGGTCTTACCTGAGGCGTACTGAGTCTTCCCGCTATACAGCGTACTGAGCCGTTCCCAAGGCGTATTGAGCCGGTCTTACCTGAGGCGTAATGAGCCTTCCCGCTATACGGCGTACTGAGCCGTTCCCAAGGCGTATTGATCAGGTCTTACCTGAGGCGTACTGAGCCTTCCCGCTATATGGCGTACTGAGCCGTTCCTGAGGCGTATTGAGCCGAACGTTCCTTCACTATCTACTCCACCGGCGATACCGCGTTGGCCCTGAGTCACCGCGTGGGAACCGTATCGCGTTCGTCAACACCCGAGTACAGCACGTCAAGGTGCGCCATTAGCTCTATCGAGAACGCGTACTATCGTATCCGGGACCGTAACCGCAGCCTCGCCGTATTACCGTGTCTGCTTTGTTACAGGTTACCCCAGTCCGGAGAACTAGCTTCGGCAGCCGCTAAACGCTAAACGGCCATCCTCATTTTTTTATATTATACAATAAATTGTATTTATTTTCAATAAAACTCTGAGCACGCGACCGGCGGGGAATGAGAGACGTTACATGGCGCCCGAGCAGGGACTGTTAAAGTAAACACTTCTGTATTCTTTTCTAAATTTTTGGTCAATTATTATTATATATTGAGTAATTTTAAAATGCCGAACGAGAATCCAACATCGTGGATTTATCGATTATCAAAAGATGAGTTGATCGAGTAACTCACTGCTGTCCAGTTGGATTCCACGGAAACAGTGGAGGAGTTAAGAAAGCGCCTTTGTACCTTTATAAAGGATAATCCCAACACAGCGACTATTGACGACGGGTCGCAGAATCAAACCGGGTTACCTGAATTGCTACGAGGCGAAGCCCTGCTCTGGTACCGTAATAACCGCGATAGCTGGAATGGAAAGATTTTCTCCAAGACTTACGGCTCTATTATCTCTCCACCGGATTACGGATTCAACTCGAAGACGCTGTCCGAGACCGAACTCAAAAGGCAGATGAACCAGTCCGTCCATACGTCACAGCTCTTCGTACACGGATGCGCCGTCTCGGAGGAATGAGCGAGAAAAGTCAGTTAGATCGCCTGTATCGGAATCTACGCACCGAATACCAACTTTACATCCGTAGAGCCGAAATTTCGAGCATCTCCTATCTGGTTGCAAGGGCAGATGAATACAAAGAAATCCGACGACAGCAATCAGTTTTCCGACCACCACCCTCTGCTGCCCAGTCGCTTATGCCGGAGACAGCTTATCGGAGCCAGCCGTCGTCGAGAACCCAAACTCCACGCACCTCTATTAACACGGTCTATTAGCGGAATGAATGCTGTTGGAGATGCGGGCAGAGAGGACATACCCGCCGAGACTGCCGCAGACCCGGGAAAATATTTTGATCATATTGTGCTACAGCTGACACGCTTACCAAAAATTGCCGTTGCCCCCGGCCGGGAAACGCGTTGGCGGGCGGCGTAATCGTTAACGCGCTGGTAGACACTGGCTCAGTGGTGTCATATATCAGTGGCACAACCGCCGCGCGCTGCCAGAAAAAGGGATACGTTCTGTACCACGAGGATACCAACGCACGATTAGCTGACGACACCGAGGTACAAATAGCAGGACATATGACTCTACGGGTTGAGATCGCCGGCCAGAAGACACGCCACTCATTTCTTGTTATAGAGACCCTCGAATCCGCCGTTATACTTGGAGTCGACATATTAAGCCAGATAACTCTCGAGTGCCGTATTGGAGCACAATTCCGTGTTGTCACCGGTTCCCACGTATCTAGCATGAGCCCAGGATTACAAACTATCTAGCATGAAGAACAAGATCAACTCCAAAATTTTCTAGATCAAGAACTACCGCGGTTTATACAGCTCCAAGGAAGCACGCACCTGGTCGAGCATAAAATCCGCTTGGTAAATACCGAACCGATCAAACAGCGTTACCGATCGCGCAACCCCGCTATGCTGGCGATTATCGACAAAGAGGTAGATGAAATGCTACGGCAAGGAGTCACCGAACCGTTCGAAAGCCCCTGGAGCTCACCGGTTGTAATTGTGCGGAAGAAAGACGGAAAACCGCGCTTCTGTATTGGCTTCCGCAAAGTAAATTCTGTCACCCAGAAAGACGCTTATCTTTTACCACAGATAAACGCCACTCTAGATAAGATTCGCGGGGCGCGATATTTATCTACGATCGACTTAAAAAGCGGCTATTGGCAAATTTCACTCTCTCCCGACAGCAAGTCGATAACGGCGTTCCCGGTGCCTGGACGTGGACTCATGCAATTCCGAGTGATGCCTTTCGGATTGCATTCCGCACCCGCAACCTTCCAGCGCCTACTCGACCGAATCATCAGTCCAGAAATAGAGTCTTTTGCCCTAGTCTACCTGGATAATATCGTCGTAGCCAGCCGCTCGTTCAAGGAGCATCTTCAACATCTCGCCGATGTCTTCCGACGTCTTCGCGCCGCAAACCTCCGCATCAATCCTGATAAATGCCAGTTCTGTCAGGGGCATCTTCAATACCTGGGCCACGTTATTAACCGCGACGGCATCAGTACCGACCCAGTGAGCACTATCACGACATTGTCTCCACCCACCAACCTGAGACAATTGCGGTAATTCCTAGGCATGGTCTCCTGGTATAGGCGATTCATAGCTAATTTCTCCGACCAGGTCCGCCCACTTACAAAACTCCGAAAGAACGCGAAATGGAAGTGGAAGGACGAGCAACAGACCGCGTATGAAGAACTCTGCTGAAAACTTGCCGAAGCTCCCGTTCTTACCTGCCCCGATTTCACCAGAAAGTTTACCCTTCAGACCGATGCGAGTAACGAAAGGTTAGCCGCCATATTGACCCAAGAAGACGACGGGCATGAAAAAGTAATAGCATACGCCAGCCGCACGCTTAACGGAACCGAAAAAGAATGCCTGGCGGTGGTTTCGGGAATCCGAAAGATGCGACCGTATCTAGAGGGATATAAATTCACCGTAATTACGTATCACCAGTCGCTCAAGTGGCTCCAGCGGATCGAGAACCCTTCCGGAGGACTAACTCGATGGGCGCTGGAACTCCAACAGTACGACTACGACATTATGTACCGTAAAGGGACTCTCAATCGAGTTGCGAACACCTTTTCGCGGCAACCCGAACCAACTGCCGTAAACGCCGCCCGACCAGCCGAACGTTGCAAGTAGTACGACGCAGAATATTGCATTCACAGCGGGAAACTGTACCGCCATAACCTGCATAAATAAATAAATTTTTATGAGACGACTCCAGACGAAGACTGGAAGCTGTGCATACCCGCCTATCAGCGTGCCCAAATACTAAAAGAAAAACAGAAACGTCCCTAGCACCGCTTCACCAAGAGCCTGTCCCGATGCCAAGCGAGAGGCAGGCAGCCACCGACAGCTGCCCGGCGTGGGAACGCCACCCAACTCGCTCCCGCAAACCGCCGACACGAAACCGACCACCGGCAGACACGAAGCCGACCACCGGCAGACACGAAGCCGACCACCGGCAGAAACGAAGCCGGCCATCATAGCTCCGCCATTAATGGGGCCACTGAAGCACACTACTGCGGACGGCAGTGGCAAGAAGGCCATTTTGATACCAGCCATGCCGTTAGCGCCTCCAAGCAGCCGCAAGACCCGCACCAGCCAGCACGAGAGTGCAACCAACCGGACCATCCGGCGATTGTGCGAGGCCCGCAAGCGGGAACTCAGGATGGTGAAACCAGGGGCACACTGGACGTTGTCACACATGCCATCCATATCGGATAGACGCACCGCCACACCGACACCGGACCCATGCCGCGAGAGACCCACGGGCAGAGCCATTGCGACTATAACCTCGCCTGCAAGGTCGGTCATGCGCCCTCCAAGGGGAGACAGTCTTAGATCGGCACGGCCGGAGACCCGGAGGATCACCCTACCGAACAATACAACGGTGGATATTCCGTTAGCCACCGTCCAGGGCAGTCAACGCTACCATGAGACATAGGTACATACTTACTTTTGTCAAAGATGGCAAAAAAAATGGGGGGGGGGGGGGGGTGTGTATGTAACGCCAGCATCTACATAGCGCGAAGCCGACGTTGCTAACTGGCTAGTCTCGAACCACATCGGGTCGCATCGGGCCCCGATCCCACTACTAGCGCTGTCCCCCCACTCTGTAGCTGCGGCTATATAAGCACGGACACCAGTCCGGCGAGCACATTTTGCTTCCCATCCGCCTCCAGCCTAACTACCTGAGGCGTTGATTCTAAAAAGTTAGTTCTTTAAAAAGTTTGGATTCCAAAGATGTTCTTAGGTCTGTTGAAATAGTGAGAGGTTTTATTATCTTCTGAAGCATCTTTTAAGGGATAAACTTCCAGCCATCGAGATAATCTTCTGACTACAATATACCGAAAGTTATGTTTTTTAGAAGTAGTCCTATAATATCCATGTGAATATGTTGAAAGCGACATGTTGGGTTTTTAAATGGTTGAAGATGAGATCAAATGTGCCTGGAAATATTTGATTTTTGACAGTTAATACATTGTTTACACCACGTGTACATTGTTTTTACCGTGTGAGGCTAAAAATATTTACGGGAGATAAGTTTGTTTGAAAGAAGAAAATGATAAATTATGAATTTTATCAAAAATGACGGAATTTTGGAAGTAAATAAGATTTTGGTGAACCTTATTTATCTCGCCAAAAATTTTATTATCGAGAAATGGCAAGCACATTTCTTTGAGAGAAACTTTTAAATTCTCAGTTTTTGAGAAACAGAAATTTGTACTTTATTTATACTTTATTTATGAATTTTTTCTGGTGTGATTTCTTGTAAACAAGTAATTTCGATACTTGAAAGTGTATATCAGACATTATATTTTCTTAAATTTAATGTATCGAATGTTGGATGTACACTCTATTTTTTGCACTTGATCCTCACGTCATCAATTTCTGACGTACGAATTATTAAACTTTTAACTTGCATCTCTGCCGCATAGGCATGGCATAAAAGAGAATTTTATTATATATTATGCTTTCTGCGACTAACAAAAGACAAAAATGAAATAGGAACAGTAGTGTAAACAAGGTAAAGGATATTTTCAAATATTTAAAAAAAACATGAATATGTGATCCCTGTCGGTGATTTTGGCGTATATATTTTGTGCTTCATTGTATGTTTCATCCATTTTTATATTTGTATATAATACAGTGAGTTTTGGCATTTATTTATTTCATCCGATAAGATGATGTCATCGATAATTGTACCGCATTTTGCTCTATTTAAAAACACAGTATTGTATTGTATGTAAACGAGAGTTTAAGATAAGTTTTATCGCTTTTGTCATTGCCACTAGAATATCTATTGTGACACAGCCCTTACTTAGTTTTCCGGAAACAGTTGCAGTTTTCTAAAGAAGCCAATTATAGCTCCAGGAGTCAAGTTCTTGATCTCATCTGCCGTAAGATCCTCTAGCCTAGTTGATTGAGTCCGTGTGGTTACGGGTAGGAATTCACACAGTGCGTGTCCGACGATTAATCGACCTCTTCACAGTGTCGACGGATGTCATTTTCAGCTTTAGCAATTTTGTACAAATGGTATTTTAAAGGACAATGGCCAGTGGGAACTCTTGTCAAAATAATAAGAGCAAGTAGCTCTTTGGCGTTTGTCGTAGCTGAATAAATTAATTTTCTTGCTAGACTGAGGCCTGGAGTGTTTTTCCAAAATGAGATCCCAGTTTTTGACCATATTCTTATAGTAATTTTGTGGAAGACCAAATGAAAGTTCCGGTCCGTAGTATGAAAGTTTAACCCCTTTTTTAGTAAGTTCATCAGCATTCTCGTTGTATAGGATTCTCTCGGCCCTGATACCTACCATAAGGTGACGTGGTTTACCTTGGATAACAATTGGAGGATGTCCTTGCAGTTTCAGAAAAGCTTTGATTTATAGTTATGGCAAAACACAGTATATCCCTCCCACCCCCTGTGCACTCCTATGGTAAGACGTAATTTTGTTTTTATGTAATATCATTTCATAGAGTAGTGATAGTGTTGATCATTCCTAAAAATGTATGTAAACTTTTACATGTTTTGGGTTTAAAAAATAAGGATTTAAAGTCAAATTTGCAATTTTCTGGTTTGATTTTAATACCAAATGCATTTAGTATTTTACATAAAGTTTTGAATTGATTATAATACTCGTTTTGGTTTTTGCTTGTGATTAAAATGTCAGCGCGGAAAATGCGAAGATTTGTTTAAAATCACGTTACCCACGTCGACATAATATAGAACAACGTGGTTTTCCAAACATTTCTTTATGCAATAGAGAGCATTTTTTGTGCCATTATTAATTAATATAAGGGCCGTACGTCCTTCCACAGATATAAAACGTACACCATAAAAAAGCGTCCAACTTCGTCCAAGGAAACTCCTTGGGGATATTACACAGTCAGCACATCGTTCGCGACAATATATCGAAAACATCGCCAATCTTCAATGAATGGAATGGCTCTAGCTACATCTTCAATTCTCATTTCGAAATTTGTAAACTGAGTGATGCGTAAAGCAGTTATACTAACAGTTCAATAGTTTTAAGCATATCACAATAAAAACATGAATTTTAAACAGATTCGTCAAAATTTGATTTTAACTATAAATAATTAATAATATCCAAATTATCGAATATATAACTCAAATTCAAAAATTTTGCCATACTAATATTTGAATTTATATTACAATTCAAATATATCATAATTAAGTGGATAGGAACGATGGGGACAATATTTTTTACAAAATATAAATGTCCGTTTTTTTTTTGTCGAGCAACATATGAAACAATATCAAAATCCACACTTGTGGAATATGGATAAAATCATGTATTTTTTAAATTTTTATTAGCCTATCGCATAAGTTTTTATGTTAGTTTTCGATTGGTTTATTGTGAAAACCATTTTATTAATAAACTAATAATAAAGTATTATATAGAACGTAGACCGACGTAAAAATTGGAATTTGGTCAGGGACGCCGCGTGCGGGTGTGCAGGTTGTGCCCTCATGTCGCTACGATAAGAAGGTATTTCACCTATTTCAATTTTTTTATGACATCCTTAAAAAAATATAACTATTTTTTTTTTGTTTACTCATAAAGAGTTCGATTTTTTCGTTTAAATATTTACGAGTATGCTCTTTTCATATTTGGCAAAATATATCAAATCTCGTTAATACTGTAAGCAAAATGATGCAGAATTCTAAATTTAATATACAAACAGTTACACACTATTACTTCTGCAACGGATGTAGCAAGCCAACGGGACACTGATCCTCTTTTTTCCAGAAATTCGAACGAGGAAGAAACGAAAATGATTTTTTTCCAAATATAGATATTGTACTGCTCATTTAAACAACTTTGTAAAATAAATGTAAAAGGAAAATTATTGCAAAAAATGTCATTTTTACTTCCTTGTAACAAGCAAAGGAAGTGTTGTAATCATGGAAAAAATCAGTTTGTATTTGCAAATCGGATTTCAACGAAAATATCCAGTTTGACCACCCTTGGATATATTTAGACTAGTTTCGGCATGACGTCTGTACGTATGAACGTTCTTATCTTGCGTAATTCGAAAACGATTAGACGTAGAATGTTTATGAGACTGATAGCTAGATAACTCTAGTTTCGCACAACAGGTTTGAATATTCAAAAAAAAATCGCATAACTCCAAAAGTAATAGCCGCACTACATTGAAATTTTGTACGTGGAACTTATTATATCTAGATGTGCATTTCTCATACAAGGAAGTCATGTGCTGGCCCCGTCAGAATTTTTTAATTTGCTGAATATATTTATCATATAGCATACATATTTTGTACTGTAATTTTAGATCGTGTTGTCCATAGCTGGTTTTCTTACCTTTGCTCCATACGCAGATATTTCACTAGCCATGTAATCATTGGGATCGTGTTTTATAAAAACTTTCAACGCACTGTTATGTCCACAACTTACCACTTTTCTTGGGTATGGTTTATATCTGTCTGGCATATACCTGTAATATATTTTATAACAAAATTTGTAGTACTAAATATTTGTGTATAGCTTACCCAACAAATGTTCTATTTTTAAATGCGTAATGAAAGAAAGAACAACAAGTGCTTTCTGGAGTTCTTGTGGTTTGAAATAAACGGTCGCACCTTATCTTCCTGCTCTTCCACATACAGCCAATTATCATGTCTTTGCAACTGGAAAAAGTCTAATATCTTATTTGAACACGAAGCTTATACAGGATGGTTTTGAAGTTAATGTTATAAATTTAAGGGTTAATAATTAATTTAAATAGTAGTAATAGACAAATAATACAAATACGTTGCCAGTGGTTCAGTGGGATCAAAAACGTTAGTTTATGAAAACTACCTTCAAATATGCGATTTTTTTTAAATTACTGTTTCGTAATCTATACAATCATGTCATACTACTTACCATTAAATTTATGATATTAATTTTAAAATCACCCTATATAAATATATTTATTAATTTATTTATATTTGCATATTATAATTAAGTTTACCATGAAAAATGTATCTAGTTTTCTTATTTTGTATAAAAGATTATAAAAGTATAGCTGTTGCGAATATTTCATTGAGGTAATAAATAACTCGTTGGTAATTATTATTTCCTTTGTAATGATATAAGTTTTCTAATTTGATTAATAGCATGAGTATTATGCGGAAGGATTTATATTTATTCTTTCAGTATATCTCTAGACTTCAGAGCGATCGCATAGGTATTGTGTAGTTTTTTTGATAGTGCCCTACTTCAAATAGATTTGAGGTGAGTTAAGTTATCGTGTATGGATGTGAGTTGAGTTACCATCTATAGATGTAAGTTGAGTTACCGTATATGGATGTGAGTGAGTTATCATGGATGATATTGGATGAGTTAGTGTGATATAGTGTATTGAGTTGATGTGGGCGTTTGATGCAAACCGTGATTGGTTGCCGACGGAGCAGCGAGCAGCTTTGGGCTGTAGTGAGCCTTGGCGAGGGCGCCAACAATGCAGCGAACGAGGGCCGTAGTGACCCTAGTCAGGTTGCCAACGAGAGGTTGAAGCAGCTTTGTGCTGTAGTGGCCCTGACCAGGCTGCCCACGAGATCTCTTAACTGTCAATATCAGTTTATGCCAAGGTATGTTCACATATTTAATTGTTTAATGGTTGCTGGTGCTTAGTATAAAACAATTTCTTCTACTGATAATCTTATTGCCTACCTTACATTACTTTTTAGTCCAAATAATAAAATAAGTTTAGATTTGTGAAGCATGATTCTTGTTATAAAGCGGGTAAAGGTTTTTCTTATTTCATCATTTTATTCGCATTACTGCAGGCATTTATTTTAAAATATGTTTTAATTTTTTTTTTGTAAAATTGCAGGGAAACGAAGAAATTTACTTCGTGAGATAAACTCCAAGAAATCAGAACTAACTCCAAGAAAGGTCCATTTGTACAAAGCTGCTGTGCAATTTCGGGACCAGCACAATAAAGTAGCTAAGCGGTGCCTCTCATATAAACAACGGTTGAGTGCTGCTGAGCAGATGGCGGAATCGGATTTCTTTAGAAATCTTTTAGAGTCCGTCGACAAGAAAACTTTTAAATTCATAATGTGCCAGATGAGGAATAAAAAACTCAAACCGAGGGGACGCCGCTTTACCAATGACGACAAAGTCATGGCAATGTCGTTATACAAACAGAGCGGCACAGGCTATCGCCTTCTTTCGAAGATGTTCGCCTTGCCATCGAGGAAAACGATGATGTCGTTATTGACAAAAATTCCATTGCACATAGGCATCAACAAACGAATATTTGGAAATTTAAAGAAGTCTGTAGATAAATTGCGAAGCAGGGAGAAATTCTGCACACTCATTTTTAACGAAATGTCAATATCTGCAAATCTTCAATACAACGCACATAAAGACGAAGTCGAGGGTTTCGAAGATTTGGGGACCGAATTTAAAACTAGTGAATTTGCAGACCACGCGTTGGTATTTATGGTGCGTGGAATTTCAAAAAAATTCAAACAGCCTGTGGCATATTATTTCACTCGCAGTGGAATGAGTAGTGGGAATATCGAGCGACTGCTAAAAGAAGTTGTGCGGCAAGTCAGGAGCACTAGCTTAAAAATCGTGGCTACTATATGTGACCAGGCCCAGCCAAATGTTGCCGCAAAAAATCATTTGAAAAAAAGAGACCTCGGGAAATTATCTTCGTAAAGACAGCGAGTATAAAGGAATGGGATATGAAATTGATGGCGAAGAGATCGTACATTTGTATGATTCGCCACATTTACTAAAAGGAATCCGAAATAATTTACTAAAAAAGAACGTCGTATTTGAGGAGGACGGGAAAAAGAAGACGGCGAAATGGAGCGACATCGTTGATCTTTATAAATTGGACCAGCAAGGCATGGATGCTGATTTTAAACTGCTGCCGAAGCTCACAGAAGCTCATGTCTTTGAGAAAAAGATGAAAGTGAGCCATGCGGCTCAAGTGATGAGCCAACGAGTTTCGGCTATAATGAGACGTTTGGCCGAATTTTCAAGTGAGTAAATTTTATTTTTGCACACTAAGAAATGAATTAATTCCTGAAAATATTTTAATTCTTCGTTTACATTCCAGAAGATTCAGCGAATCCGTTATTAAATCCGTCTGCAACCGACACTGCTGACTTCCTGCTTCTCGTTGATCGAGTATTTGACAGCGTCAATGGGAGTTCCATCACTCCAAAACACGGAAAGTACCTCCGGTGTGCGATGACAAAGTCTTCAAAACATACAGAATTTTGGTTTAAAGCTCTGCCCATTTTAAATTCTATACGGTTTATATGTCCGAAAACAGGAAAAGAGGTATTGGTACCATCAATTAGAAATTTCATTCAAAATTTAAAATGTTTTCAAATAATTAAAGAAAAATTACTTAAAACAGGATTCAAATTTATAAATTTAAGATGCTTTAATCAAGATCCTCTAGAAAATTATTTTGGGCAAATTAGAAACCACGGTGTCAGAAACACCAATCCAACGGCCACATCATTTAAAAATTCATTTAAGGCTTTATTAATAAATAATTTTGTGTCATCGCACTCGGTTGGTGCTAACTGTGAGGAGGATGAGTGCGATGGTACGTTGACGACGCTGCACCACTTCATCAACGACACTACTCCCCAGAATTCAGATGATGAAGGGTCAACGGAAGAAGAGGGAGCCGTCATAGAAGTTGCTCCGCAATGGACAGAGGCCACGGAGTATGTAGCAGGCTACATTGGGAAAAAAATTTTAGAAAAGAAAAATTCCGTTGACTGTATAAAGTACATTTGTACCACTAGCTCGGACGGTAGCATTACAGCTGCGTTGAGTTATAAGCCTAATGCTTTATTAACCCCTACACCGCAGTTTACCAATTTTCTTAACAATGTGAAAACTTTTGTGAACCAAAACCTTAAATATTTTTGTTTTAAAAAGAATTTAAAAAAACAAATGATGAGGTTTGTAATAAAGCACATCCCAATTAATATTTTTATGTGTATGAAGCATAACTTGTATGAAGATAGCATAGATTTTTTGTTGAAATTTCTGTGCCACAATTATTGCAATTATAAAAATAAAATATTAAGTGGCAAAAGGAAAGTGTATCATGCCTCTACGGATGTTATTGTTAATAACGCAATAAAATTTGCAAAAAAAAATTGAAAAATAAATTTATCTTAATTATTAAATTATGTATTCTTTTTCCTCTTTCCAATTCAATTCAGTCAAATAAGAATCCAATTCGCCCACAAAAAATTAGTTCCTCGCTCAGCCGCATTTGCGCTGTAGTAATCTCCTCGCGTTTCATTATAGAGTGTGCCTTCTATAAGTATATATATTTTCTATGGCGCCAACGATGCAGCGAGCGGCTGAGGGCCGTAGTGACCCTAGCCAGGTTGCCAACGAGAGGTTAAAGCAGCTTTATGCTGTAGTGGCCCTGACCAGGCTGCCCACGAGATATGATTGTGTGCGAGTGTTTGTGTGTAATTCCTCACTGAGCTTTGTGCTTAGTCGCTTTACCCTTTCTAGGATCAAGGAGTGGTAAGAAATAAGAGTCGTCAGCATCAGGACCCTAGCTACACTATAGTTTGTAATTGATTATATTATAATATTTAGGGGTTTAATTAAATAGGTTGAAAATAGCTACAATCTACATTTTTTTCAATGAAACAGTTTCTCATCATTTATCACATCAATGCTGCATATTCTTAAGTACATATGTATTTATTTGTACCTTGGAGTGATGGCTACTAAGGCATCTTCTGCTGTTATATTTCGTCTGTCGAAAAGATTTTGTAATTCATTATAAGCAGTAGCTTCTGCAGTATCATAATATGCGAAATACATTTGACTAAGCAGTGTTATTTCATTTGCCCAAAAAGTTGTATTATCTACCTGTAAACTGAAAAAATTAAAAGATTAATTATATATGCTTATTTCAGAAGTATTATTTGATTTAAGGAATAAGTACATTTATATTTCATAGAATTCAAGTTTTTGTTAATAAATAATCACACAGAAAGTATGCCATGGAGTATTGAATAATAAACAATCAAAAATAAATTTATAAAAGATGTTCGAATATCTGCCCTTCAACAACAATACGTTTTTGCACTCTGTGGATAAAAATCTGCAATAAGCATCGTTGTTCTAACTGATAAAAATGTAATCCTGTTTTTTATGTTCTCAATTATAATGCGGAACTGCAGCAACCCCATTTCTCGATATATAAGTATGTTTATTTCCTGTTTATACGCCCTCAAATGCGGGTGTAATTTGGCTTTTATCGCCCGAGGGCATTTACGTTGCTGAACAATAGTTTCTCAAACAAATTAAAAATTGTGGTTAATAAATAAATGTCAAATAATATAATTAATTTAAATTTTGATTAAGTAAGTATCCAGTATTCACATAACGATTTAAATTTCTTTTCTTGTAAATCTTTTGAATTTGTAGCAACCTACTTAGTCTGTACGGCCTCAAATTCCAATATTTTGCCAGAACGTCAGTACGTGACGTACCATATATATTTGACAGTGACAGTAACACTTCGATTATATTAAATTTGTTTCAGAACAAACAATCTAACAATGCCAACTATCTATAAAGAAACTACAACATGGAATATATATGTACAGATTTTTTTTCATTTCAAGTACCAAAATGAATTAAAACGTTCTATGTACCACGAGAATAATCAAAAATATAATGCTCAGGAAATTTAAAGCTCTTCGCTCCGCGTCGAGCATTAAATATCGTGTAATAATTTTTTGATTATGTCCTTAATACATAAATAACTATTATTAATTTATTTATAATTGCTGACTATAATCAATTTAATCACGAACAATTGTTTCAGTTTTTTTTTTTTTGTAAAAGATTATAAAAATACGTCCAGCAACATTAAAAAAAGGCAAAGAATGCTAGCAGAACTGTGTTTATCGCAGTGTTATATCTTGCAGCAAGACAACTTATAGCAAAACAAGCAGTTCCTTTGCTAAATCAGTAGAGTAACAGAGTAACAGTGTGTTCATAATATTTATCGTGTTTATTCCGTATCTTTACATATTTAGACATTGATTTTTTTAAAATAATAATAAGAACAATCTAATTGAATAGTAATAATAATCTAGAGATTCGTCAAAGTACGAACAAAAATAAAAATAATAATTGACAAATTAAATCAAAAGATTCACATCACCCATAATAAATTTTACACAATTTCAAATACCTGGTCCAGATAGCCAAATTGGATATACTTTGCCTGATGCCCGACAGACTACAAAAGAACTGTCACCATAAATATTCCATCAAAATATTATCAAAATTGAATCAAAACTCAAACAAAAACTCAACATGTTACCAAATTCCCTCCTGTATAAAAATATACCTGTTAGCAAATCCCCCTCGTACTCGTATATCTTCTAATAGATATGTATATTTTTAAAATTGTAAAGTTGTGATTTCTTTACTTCTTAGCGACAAGTAAAAGAATTTGCATTTATTTTACAAGTGACACATACAAATATTGATATTGATACAAATATTAGAAAAGTAGATAAGTATATTTATTCCTTAAATCAATATAAATTAAAATTTCTTACGTGGTATTTAAGAAGTCTATAACTTTTGATTTGGAAATTTTGTTTAAACTACAAATAGAAACAGCTGGATAAAGAAAATTAGATATAGGATCTTGCATGGAATCAGCCACAATTAGGGTAGGACTTGAAGCGCTGTACACCCAACTTAAGCAGCTCAAAATTATTGCTATTAATAGAGCTCCAAACGATAAGAACGTCCATACAAATCTGGAAAATAATGTAGTAAATTAAATTATTATTTTATGTCTTAGTATGATGATATTGTTTAGTAATGAATAATGATGTAAGTACAATGTATATGTGGTATAAATACCCGCATGCTGTGTTGAATATGGGGAGATTTTTCCAGGGGGGAAAATGAAACCTTTGTAGTGTAGGTGATTATACAAGTAACAATTGTTACAGTGTGTGGAGAGCGATGACACATAGTGACATAGTCGATGTTGAAATATAGAATAAAATATAATTAATTCACTCCCGTTCACCACCCTGGATTTAACACTGCCCGCGTGGACATAATAAATTGCTATGGTAATATTAACAACAAACTGATATTAATATTAATTTGATAATACCTCTAAAGAAGCAATAGTAGCTTTATTAAATATGTCTAATATATTAATTAAGAAAAATAGTAAGACATAAAGTACAATATGTACAACTGCACATTAATAATATTTGTACTCTTAGTCAGAGGTAGGTAGAGTTTGAAAGAAATTGTTAAATTAGAAAAAAAAATCGGAAGTGGAAAACCGTATTTTTTACATTTAATTTTCTGTTCACATTTAGGCTAAAATAAATAGTATAGCCCCAAGGAAGGAAAATTAGATTTTGCTCACGCGTAAGAAGTGACAGCACGAGGTGAGATAGTCGAGTTTTTTTCGCAAAACAATCGGAGAGGAGAGCAAAGTATCCCTAAGGAGAAAAATACCCCAAGGCAGCAAAAACGCGTTTTGTTTCCTCTAAGCTGATCCGTTTTTATTTGTTTCTCGTCCTGTCACTTCACCTGCAAGAACAAAATCAAGTTTTCTTCCCATTTTTATTTATTAGAAAATAAATTATTAATAATATTAATAAAACTACCTACATATACCGGGTGTCCCAGCTCGACCGACACATGGGAGTTTTACATGGGAAATCAGTTAATTATGAATAGTATCTCCCCAGTGCAAGATATTAACTTCAAATTTTGTATACTTATAGGAGAATATTAATTCTATGGATCACACTTATTTGAAATATGCAATTTCGTCTGCAGGGCAAGATTTATTAAATTTAAAATCTAATATTTTCGTGGAAATAAAAGAAAATATTTATCTGACAGTTTAGTAAAGTATCACTGATTTTAATTTTTATACCCTGTATTTTTATATTATTTAAGTTGAATTTAGTTTCTTTTTGTTAAATAATGTACCAATATTACAAAAATATAAATATCTACAATAGCATGTCATTAACTGTCAGAACTGTCACATAGATATTTTCTTTTATTTCCATGGCTGACTGATTTTGAACGAAAATGTTAGATTTTATAATTTAATAAATCTAGTCTTGCAGACGAAATTACATATTTCAAATAACTGTAATCCATAGAAATAATATTCCCCAATAAGCATACAAAATTTCAAGTTAATATCTTGCACTGGGGAGATACTATTCATAATTAACTAATTTCCCATATAAAACTCCCATGTGTCGGTCGAGTTGGGACACCCGGTATGTCTAGGGCAAACCGAGCTTTTGTATATTAAGCAAATTAAAACTGAATTGGATCTGAAGAAAGTTTTGACCTGATTTGCACCGACGAAAAAATTATATTGATTATAAGTTCATTTTTTTATACCTATAATTTTAATTATTGACACTTTTTGTAATTCAATGATTTTGTGTTAATTAATAAATTTTGTAGTTAACATTATTAAATATTTTATAGTTTATGTTTGCCTAAAAAAAAAAGAAATCTTTAATTCGCCCCTTCTTAGGAAAGTTTCTGGGTCCGCCACTGCCCAAACATCCTCCGCCTCACAGATTTATATATTATCTTTAAGACATTTTGATTGTTTTAGAATTTAGAAATTTTTTTCGGCCTATAAATGTTATTTTTTAAGAAATGTATAAATATACAAAAGGACAAAACTGAAGGTGGAATAGCACGGAAACGTGATAAACACAATAGTATCATTAATTAGAGTAATTACAATAATTTCCTGTTTCCGTGCTCAGCCAGTGTACTTGAATTTTTTAAATTAATAATTAATAACATTTGTGAAAATGACTGTTTGTGTCTGTGGTTTACTGCAATTTATGAAATGTTTCGTATATATTTAAAATCAATACTACTGTAATTTTAATGAAATGCTGGCTGGTAGATTCATTTTAATTGTTAGTTCTCAGTATTAGTTAATGGATTTAATTATATATATTTGGCAGTAATTTTGAAATGAAGTTAGCAAAATATGTACAGCTATATTAAATTAACTCTGGTAAAGCGACATAAAGTATGTCATATCCGGAAATACACATTTATATTTGGATTATTGATACCTAAATATTAAATTATGAAATTATATGCTTTAAATACATTACGTAGTGTTCGGTTAATTCATATACCTATTAGATTGGTAGTAGATATGTGATTTAATGAGAATATCTTTTTATAACCTGCTTTATTGCTGTTTTTGTAATATAATATATTTTACATACATATAAGGTGGATAGACTAAATAGACTAAATTGATTACATTTAGAAATAATGTAAGTCTTTATTTGTTTTTATGTAATTATATTTTTAGTGTTATCTTACAGTTTATTGGGTCTGAGATATTTAGAGCCGGTACTTTTGCTTCTGATTAAAAGACTGATTAGATAATCTACTGTTAAATTAATCACATCTTTTAATCATGATTAAATAGAAGTGAGTACTTCTTGACAAATTTTTTGACTGATTAAGTAACCAACGATTAACTCGAATTGGCAATACAATAAAAATATCCCTAAATTTGCATGAACTTATTACAAACGTACTCTTTTGATTATTTCTATAATATAAAAGAAGACAAAAAATAATTTTAAAGTGCAAACGTAAATCAAAGTTACTATCTGTTAGTTAAATTTGTTTATTTGTTTATGTCAAATGCAAAAATATTGAAAATGGATAAGAAACGCGATAGAGGTACGAACTTTACTACAACAGAAGTAGATTCTCTAATGAAATGTATATTAGACGAAATACATGTAATAGAGAACAAAAAACAGATGCAGCAAGTTCCAAAGATAAAAATGAGGCATGGAAAAGGATATCTGACGCATTTAATTCGTTAAACGCACTGTATCACTGTATTTTTTGAAAATCGGAATCTATGATAAAATTCTTCATCAGTGCATATTTCTATATAATTTGGACGATTTCTTATTGTATACGATCTTATATTATATATAAATGGAATTATATCTTCGTCATCGTCATTAAATAAATTATTTAATTCTTCAAGATTCATATTTGTTAGATGAAATGCCAAATTCTCAGTTATAGGTTACGGATAAGGGCTGATTATTTATTTAACAGACTAGAATCGTGCTGTTAAATTTAATCAGTCACAAGAGTTTTTAATCAATGGTTAAATATTAATCGGTACGAAAAGTACTGAAAATGGTTGTTTAAATTTATTCGGTCGTTATTTTAGCTTAATCAGGAGCAAAAGCACCGGCCCTTAATATATAACATAATGACTTCGTTGTATCAGCAGTAAAAACTGTTGAACCTTGTTAATAATATAAATTATTTTTCTACGAATTCTACCTAAATAGCCATTATTTTACAAACTACAGGAATTTTAGTGGTCGCTTTACAGACGGCCGTACGTACGCTGATCGCATAGTTACGGAGTTTTTGATTTAACGAAATTATTTAAGATAGAACAAATAACAGAAAATTAATTTTAATTAGTTAAAAAATTTGACTTATGAAGAAATAAACAGGAAATGTTCTAAATAGTATTGTTTTTTAAATTATAAATTTAGTTTCAATGTATTATTTAGAGGTTGATAGATTGGCATAGTTGATTTAATTTTCTATAATTGCCTGAAACCTTTATTCAATAATGATGTATATTTCAGTGTATCGTATGATCGTGGTATTGTCCAAAAACAATTATATAATATAATGGTCATAGAAAAAATAGAGTACGTAATGCGAGTTATAAAGTAATTTCACAGTTATTATAATCAGACCGATTCTGTACGGAAGTGGTTAAAGATTAACAACCACGTGACGTTAACAGGGTTGCTTATTTAGCTTATTTATAGCAATAGCAAGGTTGGTATTAAGTTAAAATTGATCTAGTTGGTGTTCTTTTCGGTTTAAATTGTATATTTATAGCAGAAGAGCATAATAAAAAGTACATATATATTTTTTAATTATTCTAACTAATACATGTGTATATTTACAAATCAAAATTAAAATATTCATTCGCTCCCTTATAAGGAATATATTTTTATAAGATAGTTGAGGTTGCAGAATGCTTATTTAAGAGATGCTATATATCCATTTGATATTTCTGTAGATTAATTACCGTATATTCTAGATTACCATCCTTATCCTTGCAGTACAGTGGAACCTTATTTAAAAGAAGCTAAAAAAATCACTTTTATTCCTGTCCATATACGGGTATCAAAATTTATTTAACTATTATTACATTTCTTTGCACTTTCTTTTCACAGCCTGTAGTAGTTAGAATTATTAACAAAGTAACGACAATATTCACACAACGTGTGCTGCATTTAGTTAGTTATAGTTATCAAAAATATAGATCTCACAAACAAATTTTTGAAACGTCAAAAAGCAACTTCATGTCAATGGGGTACCCTCGTTGTTAGTATTTAAACAATTAACGACGTTAAAAAAATATATACTACATATACTACAGAATATATATTTTCCGTCTAGTTGTTACAGTAGTGGTTAAAAATTAAATAATTAGTAACGCTGCTTCTTATCCATTTTCATAACCGCTTCCTTACAGAATCGGGTTGATTGTATATATTTTTGCTGCATTTCATTTAAAAGTGAGATAAAATATTTCAATCAGTTCGACGTATAAAATTCTACGAAATTATTATGCGAAAATTAAAAAAAATCCTTCGAGCAAAGTGCTCTTTTGGCAATATCGATTGCAATAAAAATAGAGGTACACAACTAGTTTTAAGAGCAAATTAAATGTAAAATAGGCCTATTATTGATTGACTAATAATATATTTTCTATACTACGCAAACAGAAAATACAATTTAATGATAATTACGCAAGAAAATAAACATTTAATTGTCAGTCCTACAAAGTAATTACAAAAATGTCGAGGTCGGAAAGCAGATTCACGCGCACACACAAATCCACATGTGTAAGTATATTAAACAGAAGAGAAATACTTTCTTCAGTCAATTCAACTAACACTCACAAAACGTAGTGATATTTCTGTGCTATTTATGTTTTAAACATCATTTAAATTTTATTATTATTAACTCTTGCAATTTTCTGGTCATCAAAATTTACCCACCCTAGGCTATTTATCCTATCTAGCAGCAAAAATGGCTATTTTTGGTCTTCTGAATTATAAACATAACAATCAAACATCGTTGAAGTTTACGGTAGTTTCGAAGTGGTGGCGTTAGACTGTTTTTAATGTGGCTTGGAGCCACTAAAGACATAGTCCCGATCCACTGTAGAAATTTTATTACCCTATGGTTCAAAATAACTCAAAATTTTCCACTTCTTGATTTAAAAATATATTTTACATAATACACAATCTTTGCCTGTTTAACTGATGGATCAGTAAAAATTAAAAATTCGCAGAAAATGAGAAAAACGAAGAAACTAGAATTTCAGTTTTTCACTCTAGAACTTTCATCAAAAATCGAGAAAAATTAAAGAAATCTTGTACCGGTTAGAATAAAAATGAGCCTCTGCAATCTACAATGTCGAGCGCCGTCACTAGCTTGTGATTTTACACATTGCGGTACGGTATTACCGGCTAGGCCAACAAAGCCATAGCTTAAGGCGCCAAATTTCGTATAATAAAAAATTGTAATTATTTGTTCGTTCCTTTTAAATTTACGACACTTGAAAACCCCGAAAATTAAATGAAAATGATTTAAGAAATAGATAAATATAATGAAATACATAGATCAGTAAACACTCGAGTAAACATTTATAATTTTTATAAAGTAAAATTATTAACTGATATTTTATTTTAGTTTGTTTCAAAAATTTCAATCGCTAAAAACAAGCTTAAACTATTTAGCAGGTATGAATACTGAAGCAGATTTAACAAGGAATTTAAATTTCGATAAATTTGTTTCTTACTTTACAAAATTCAAAATATTTAAATAATTATACTTTATATTATATTCATATGCATATGTACACAAATAATACTAATATAATTTTTTTATAGTTACTGAATTGTAAATTTGTTATAAATTAATAAATTTATATTTTATTTATAATGTAGAAAAAATATGACTGTATATTATCAATTAATTATTTTATTTCATTTTGGAATCAACTTGTTAATACGCCCTAAAATGCGGGCATAATTTGGCTTTTATCGCCCAAGGGTCTATAAAGTTACTAAGCAATTAATATTTTCGTTAATGAATAAATGTCAAACAATATAATATATTTTAATTTCGATTAAGTAAGTATATGCACTCACAAAACTATTCAAATTCCTTTTCATATAAATCTTTTCAATTTTTAGAAAGTAACTTGGAGTGGGATTCTATAACTTTGATTGCTATCATTTAGGGCCAGTTTTTCCATCTCTGGTTAAAGTGCTGGTTATCTTAACCATCGGTTAGTAGAAAAATATCGCATTGAAAAACTAATCCAAGGTGTCAAAAATATACGTTACTTAATAATTTCGATGCGATATTTTTCTATTACCCGACGATTGAGGTAATTAACCAGAGGTGGAAAAACTGATCCTTAGACTTGTTATGATATCAAATGTATATATCAACTACAAATTTTACTTGCAATTCTATAAAAATTACCGTTATTTATTGTTGTTATGTATCTACTCATATAAAGAACACTCTCCACTTCTACACTCATGTGAGAATGTCCTAAATTCATTGTAAATTAGAATTTCTGCCATGGTGACATTTGACATTTGACGTTTGTAATTGATATTTTAACAAGTGCAGTTGTTATTTGTAGTTGTTACGAGTTATAGAATCCCGCCCTTGGTCTGTACAGTCTTATATTCCATTAATATTTAGCCAAAATAATTAGTACGTGACGTTCCATATATATTTGACAGTGACAGTGATACTTTGATTGTTAAAAAAAAAACAATCTAACAATGCCAGCTATCTATAAAGAAGCACAGCCTGGAATATATACCTACATATTTTTTTCATTTCAAGTACCAAAATGGCGTAAAACGTATGTACCATAGGCATAATCAAGATTATAGCCCTCCGGAAATTTAAAGCTCTCCTCTCCGAACGGAGCTTTAAATATTCCCCCGTTGCTATAATCTTTTGATTATGTCCTTAATACATAAAATAACTATTTTAGCTTTTAGAGTATCGTGTAATAATAAAAAGTTTGTACAAAATCGCTAGCTACCGCTATTTATCGTTCAATATGGTATTGGAGATATATAGTTTTTTGATTATTTTGACTATAATTTTGAAGTTTTAATATTTTTCAAAGTGTTTTGTTGCAGAGCTATATATTGTTATGAAGCAGCTCGCGTTTTGGAATCTATGATTTAATGATGACAAGCCTTTTTTTTATAAAATAGCGCACTGATTTCGTAAATAACTATTATATGGGCGGATAAAACATAAAACAAACCTTTCGTTGGGTGTATTACCGGGTTTTGCAATATATTGAAACCCATGAACACCAGTCTCTAGACAAAATCTTCTTGCTTCATCTTTTACCATATCATAGTATGGTATAGCACTTTTCTTCTTTCTACGTTTCATTTTGTAGGCAGGTATGTACAAATCCCGATAATTTTCTTCATTCATTCTACGTGTTGTGGATTTTAATTAATCACAAATTTGAACAGACCGTATGAGAGTGAAAAATGAAATAATACAGACAATTAAATGGCGTGAAATATGTACCTGCTTTTATATCGTTCCGTGATTTAAATTGTGGTTACAGCGGTTGTCATGCTGAAAAATTAATGAGGAACACTAATTTATTTAAACAATTTATTTTCATGTTCATTTTTTCTACAAGTTCATTACTGCTATTGATTTACATACGTTGTAGTTTTCAACAACTATTCATATAGTAATAAATTTCTGGAACAGAATAAGAATTAGAAATAGAATCATACAGTTATTTGTTATTTATACCTTAGAATCAATACTTTGGTAACATTTCAAAGTTAACCAACCGGTTTCACAGTCATCTGCACCTTCTGAAAATTAATACAAAATTTCTAAACATTTTGTGCATCTAGGGGTGTAGTTCTAAAAAAAGTGGCAATGTGCTTACGTTAAACAAAAAAATGTTCAAAGTCCTGAAATATTTATTTGATTTTCAGTGATTATTCCACACATGTCACTTTTATAATTTTGTTGAAATAAAAGTATGTTTGAACTAGTTTTTAACTAATTATGAGATAAAAAACTTGAAAATTCATCCAATGGAAATAATAGTGATAAAATTCTATTACCCCGATAAATTTGCCGGTATTAAGTAAATAAACTGCTGTTATTGTTTATAACTGTCCACTGTTAGTAAGGCAGTTAATTAATATTAAAAATAAAAATAATGAAATTGTTTCGAATCTCAAATATTAATTTTAATTAAATTTGCTCTACATATATTACAAACATCCATTAGAGCAGACATCAGGGCTCAAAGTAGTCAAAACGTATTGTAAAGATCTTTATTTGTGGACAACTATTAAAATCTCAAAAATTTAAGGCGGTTTTATTATTTTTTAATTTATATCAAAAATGTTTCTGTAATACACTTATTTATGAAATAAAAGAAATTTGATTATTTTCATATTGAAATTTTGTTACATATAACAAATAAATTTAATTTTCAATTATTTGAATAAGAAAATAAATGATTATTTACTTTTCGTTCCACAAGTCCTAATAAAATGATCAATTCCAATTTGTAACATTTCCGGCGGTAACTTGGCTATCGCTGCATCAACATCAACTTCTCCATGCTCATTCATCTGAAAACAAAATTACTTTCATTAAATTTTTCTACTTCAGTTCAATGTTCAATGTTGATATTTGTATTTGCCATAAATATTCTTATTACTGAATAAATTTGTCCATTACTTCCCATCATTACAGTTTTCAAGTTAAATTTCGTAGAAACCTATTTTATTTGGTATTATTTATCAGTATCATAATTATATTAAATAGTATTGTGTTACATTCATTAAAAAAATATAAAATTTTCAGCTCTATCGATCTATGATGAAAATTACTATTTTTCATTTTTTTAGATATTATTTTTTTTTATCTGGTCATATTTTGGAACTACTGAATATATTGACAAAATTCTTTTTTTTTACACAGACGAATGTATGGGAAACATGCTGACTGTATAATATGAAACAATTTGTTTGTTACAACAGATTAAATAAATAAATAAATAAATAAATAATTAAACTACGCGATACACGTGTAGTGAAACATGTGACCAGTGGACAGTATTACGTTTTATTCAGATTCCAAGAAACTGTCAGTGGGCGAAATGCGTAGAAAGGTTGAAAATTATTTTTAGTGCAACATTTAAGTCTGTAAGTTGTATAGTACACAAATAAACAAGTTTAGAGTTGGGAGCACGAGTGCTTGGCGCACTATACCTCTATAACACGAAAGATTACAGGGACATCATAGTTACAGGAACGGCTCGTATTACAGGTATATTGCATTTGTTTTTAATCAATGTTTCCTAAATAGAAAATATTATATTATAATTTTATACTATTTTACTTAATCATTAAAAATAATTTTATTTGTTTCTGTATTTATTTAAGAGACCATTTAGGGCATTTCTAAATTTAATTAAAATTAATATAATATTTAGCATTATTTGTTTATTTTCCATAATTTAAATACATTTTTTAAACATTTATCCATGCAATATCATCCAGTGTCACAATACGTATTTACTTTCCTACAGGAGTATTTTAGCCGCATAACTTTTTTTTTACATTTTTAGTTATAATTACTTTTATAATTGGCTTCCCTTCTAGGCACATAATTGGTAATAAATAATTTTCGATTATTTTCCAACCAAATTGTGTTGCAATTATTGTGTAAAACAAAAGTTTTTTAATAATCTCATTATACAAGCAAATGATACTGATGTTTTTGTCCTCTCGTTGTTTTTTTTTAAATTAGCTATGTTTATGTAGATTTGACATTTATTTATTATGTAATTTTATTATAAGTAATTTATCTAAGAAGTATAACTTATGTGCAATAGATATGACAGCTTTATTGTTGTCTTGCTATGTTTTAACTATATGTGACTACTGTAGATAAGGAAAGAAAAAATTGATTTGCGAATATCATGGATCGATAGAGCAGATAAGACTTTTGCGAGCTTAGATTTCGTACTAGGCCCCGGGCTTCTATTTTCTTCATAATACTTTTCATTTCTTTCTATATTTAGTTATTTCAATCGCTTTTATGAAATTTTGTTCCCGTAGATCTTCTTTTACTCCATTTAACCATTTTTCCTTCGGTCTTCCTCCGACATCCGTGCAACATGTCCTAGACATCTTACTTTTTGTGCTCGAATCGTGTAGCTTGTAAATAGAAATACGTACATATATTGTATTTCTTTAACCCCTCCAAAAATTCTCCTCAGTACTTTTCTTTCCCAGACGTCTAGTTCCTTTTCATTGTTTTTATTTAGCACCCATAATTCACATCATACAAGACTGTCGGCCGAATAAATGACCTATATATTCTTATTTTGGTTGTTCTTCCTAAGTTTTTAGAAACATTTCAAAAATATTCCTTACGGTTTACTTCCTTTAGTTATTCTCTTGTTTAACTCTTCATCTTCATCATTTGGGTTGGTAATTATGACTCCCAAATATTCAAAAGAGTTCACCTTCTGAAAGGTATATTTTTTGTCTTTCATTTCATACTTTATACTTCCTTCGATTGCTGATTTTTCTCTATTGCCATATATTTATTTAGTCTTTGATTCATTAATGGACAGCCCATTGCACACTCTGCCAAGCTTTTGGTAATTTTCTGCAACTCTTGTCTTGATCTTTGAACAAGGCTATAGCGTCCGCAAAGGCTAGGCACTGACTTTTCTTGTAATATAGAATCCCGGTTCTCTCTATATTACCTTCCCTCATTATTATTTCTAGCACGCGGTTAAAAAGCACTATTGACAATGGATTTGCTTCCTCCAGACTTCTTTTGACCTGGAATGCATGAAATAATTCCCCTTCCACTATTACTCTGCTTCTGGTATCGTCTAGGGTCAACTTTAATATGTAATGTAATATCTAATAATTCTATCCCTCGATAGTTTTGGTATAAACTTAGATCTCTTTTTTTCAGTACAGGGCCAAAATACTGATATTTTCCACTTTTCTGGTATTTTTTCGGTTTTCCAAACTTTAATTAAAAAGTCGTAAATTCTTGCTTCTAGTACTTCTCCACCTTCTTTTAATAGTTCTGCTTGTATTCCGTTTTTCCTCCACTTTTATTATTTTTCATAGCTGATATTATATCATAAAATTCTCGTTCAGTTGGTCCTTCTATAAGTTCGTTATTCCCTTCAATGCTATTTACTTCTGTATCCTCTCCTATTTCTTGTTCTTCATTATCTAAGTTTAGCAATTCTTGGAAGTGATCTGGCCATCTATTTAGTTTTTCTTCTTTTTCCCGTATTAAATTTCCCGTTTTCTCTTTACAGTATCTCGCTGAGCCTTGCTGAATAGTTTTATTTTTCTTAATTTCCTGATAGAAATTTCGTTCTTCCTTGTTAATATAGTATTCCTTTATGGTAGTAAGTTTTATTTCTATCCAATCCCTCTTCTTTTTTCAGCATAGTTTTTTGACCTCCCTTCCTTTTTTTTTTATATATTTCTTTACTTCTTTCATTGAGATGTCTGTGCATTTTTAGCATTGCGTGGTTTCTTTGTTCTAGTGTTTGTCTACATTTTCATCAAACCATTCTTCTTTTGGTGTCATCTGCTTATTTCCCAGATTTTTTGCGCATCATATGTTATCGCCGCTTGTACTATATTCCATTCTTCTTCAATACTTTAATTCTGTTTTATTTTTTCGAGTTCCTTTGTTACATCTTTAACAAATTGTCTTTGTTTTGCATTTCCTTAGCTCCTCCTGTTTTGTTCGATTTGCTTTTGGGATTGTTTGATTTATTTTGGCAATAACTAGAAAATGGTCTGAGACCGCATCTGGTCCCCTACAGCTTCTAAATTTATTTTCTATTGCAAAATGTACTAGCATTCCTTATTTTCTCGTTACTAGTTTCATATTTACTTTTCCCATCTGTTACGTTCTTGATATAGGTATTCTTCCATTTCAATTTTTGCACTGAAGTCCCCTAACGTTATTTTTATATTGTATTATAGTATTCTATTTATTATGTTCCGTATTTCTTCATAAAAGCTAATTTTTTATTCTATATATTTTTCCTCAGTTGGCATATGTACATTCAGCATATTTATATTCCTATATGTTTCCCTTAATCTTAGCAGACAAATTCTTCCTATATAGGCTTGAAGTCTATTACTAACCCTTTCATTTCTTTACTTACTTAAATCCAACTCCAAAATATCTATTTTCTTTCCCACTATTATAAATGTGTACCCATTTACCTCTTTGAAACTTATAACATTCTATTTAGTTTCTCGCAATGTCAATACTTGTAATTTGTACTTTTCCATAATTATTCTTAAGTTCTTTAGTGCTCCTTCTTCATTTGTTTCTCTTACATTCCATGATCCTATCTTAAGTTTAGTTTTAATCGGTTTTTCTTTAGCTTTGCTTTTTATTATCCTTATATTTGTATGTAGTATTCAGATATTTTTTTGACCGAGTGATAATTATTTTCTCTTGGTTATGACATTTCTCCAAATCATTCTTTTCTTTATTCCATCTCCATTCCACGCCATTTATAATAATCTTCTCTTCTGGTACCCTATTTTTACATTTTTATCGCTTTTCTTTTCAGTTAGAGCCCTTTCTTAGATTAACTTCTGGAGTTGCCTGTCTTTTACCGAAAGATCACCAACGACAAATATTTTCGCTTCTCTATAATACTTTACCTTATTTTTATTAAACATTATTCTTTTCTTCACTGCACTATTTTTTAATTTTAATAAATAGATCTTTTGTCCCAATTTCCTTATATCCCTTATATCCACTTCAATTTGCAGATTATTCACAAAAAATACTTTTACGTCTTCAGCTACTAATTTCGATTTTGTTCTTTTGGTATAAAACCTTGCATTACAACATTATTTCGCCTTTTTTCATTTTCTATGTGCTTCATTTTACCTCTCATTTTATTGATATCCTCTTTCAATTTCTTGTTCCTCTGTTAACTTTCTTACTTCTTCTCTGTACTCTTTGCTTTCGATTCTTAATTGCTGCACTTCATTTGTTAGTTTTTGTAACATTTTCATTATTTTATCCATCTTATTTTCCGTGTTCCTAGGCCCATTCGAAGTGCGTGTAAATTTTTTACTTTTTCTCTTCTCCTCTTTCCCTCATCAGTTGTATAACTTTCATTCATTTCCAAATTCCCTAATACGCCCCTGACTAAAACTTATTTACCCTGGCTACCTGACCCCGCCCACTTCATCTGTCACGTTGAGAGTTGTCACCCGAATTGACTTCTTGGAGGTTAAACTCTCAAAAACCCTGTATTTATTTTCTCTACCGGCTCAATACCTTTCACAACTTTTACACTACTTTTTCCATTTACCCTTAACTACTTGATTTGACGTTTATAACAATTAAATTCACGAAAATCCCCAAAATTTTAAGTTTAAAATTCCGTGCATACATTGTAAACTTTCTCACTTTAAACACAAAAAACGGGACAATTCAAATTTAGTATCTACATACATATTTATATATTTTAACATAACAAAACATCTTTGTACTTCACTTATTTCTTATAACCGAATATTCGGTATTAAAATATGCCGAAAACCGAATAAATTATTCGGTTTCTGTTCTAACTCTAGTATGAACACAAAACGAGTTGTACGAAAAATAAAAAGATACTATTTATGTTTATATAAAACAAATTGATTGTTTTATTGGTTATTGAATTAATATTAGAAAAGCCTAGTATTTTTAAAGGTTCTGGTGCTCTATGGTATCACTACACTCTCATTCAGTTCTGTTTTTAACGATAAAAAATTGCGAATGGGGTATTCCAAGCCTACGGCTTTTAAAGAAATTCTTATTGGATATCATTGTTTACCATATATAAGTAATATTAAAGTGAATATAATCATTACTTTTCTGATTTTTAATACCATAATATCAAAATGAAATTGTAATGCATTTGAATCGAGTACGTAAAATTCAGTATCAGCCTTGTGATGAAGAAAGCACTCGCTTCAGCCTATTGGCTCTTGTTCGAACGCGCCACGCCTCTGACTCAGACCTACGAATGATGTTCTCAGCTGATTCTCAGTGCCTGTGACGTCACACGCACGGCCGATTTTCTAGGGTGTAATTTATTGAAACTTTAAAAACAATTTTCTGGCGTGTTTGAAACCTTTCGGCGAAAAGAAAAAATACGGGTCTCATATTTTTATGCATAGAATAACATATTAAAAAATGAAAAAAACTTGGAATACCCCATTACATTGATTTTACTCATCCTGTATGGAATGTAATTTCAACAAAATAGATAAGTTGTAAGGTTACAAAATTTGATGAAATTGTCAAATTTTGTATGAGCATTTTTAGAACATATAATGATAATATGGTAACATATTAGGTTTATTTTTATAAAATAAAAGTAGTAAAAGAAATATATAACTATATAAGGAATAATAAATTAAATGGCCAGATATTTAAACATTGAGTTACATTATTTATATCAGGTATTACTCGCGATATATTCTTGAACTTTACTCGAAAGCTAATAGCACTAAATGACGGTTATTTTTAAAAAATGTTTATACTTACTGTTCCAAGTTCAATCATAGTGCATTTTAGGTAGCATTTGTATGCATAGTCTTCGGCAAAGGTTCCACCGTTATCTGAACTGTGAATTGACTCTGAAATGTTGTGAGAAAGTTTAGCTGCGGTCTTGATTGAAGTTGTTTGTTTAGGTGTTTGTTTTTGTTTACCTTCAGTAGCTCCAGTTTCAAGTTTGCTTTTTTCGTGGACAGATTTGAAAAAGTTTTCCAGTTCATTAGAAAACGCCTAAATTCAGAGCATATTATAATATTTATGTTTAGTGTAAGTGAAAAAAGTACTTACAAATATGCAACAATTAAATGAAAGAAAATATAAGGCAAATAAAGAAAAGTTTCTCATTTTCATAATATATTTGTCTTATTTATAAGATCAAAATAAAACTAAATGTTCATACCGCATTGCTCTTAGTTTATATATTATAAATTTAAAAAAAATTGATGTATGACATGTTAATTGTAGCGATTAATGTGACAAGAACTCAATGAAAATTACAACTAAAGAAAACAACAATTACTTTTTTTTTACTTATTTAATTGTATAGGCATAATAATGTATTGTTGCTCTGTTTCACAATTAGTATAATTACATAGTTTGTTATAATACTGATTCATAGTATTGTTGGTCCATTTGCATTATCCAAATCCAGAAGCCAAGGTCGTCCGTTGCGGTATTCATTGAGAGTAAATTTATACCACAAAATAATTCTAAAAAGAAAATAATGTTAGTAACATTCTTAAATATGGGAAATATGTATCATTTTTCCAATGATGTAACAGTTAAAAGACCCAATTATTTGATAAAGAACTAATGACTTTGATTTGTTCTGAAACTTAACCAAAGTGATCACGGTTAGTTTTTTCAGTAGCCGGTTTATTTAAGTAACACGGTTCCTAAACATTTTGGTTAGTTTTAACTAACCGGACTAACCAGATACAAGTGGCGGTTAGTGCAGTTAGTTGGATTAGCTGTTTGCCGGGAAACACTTTAATTCAAATTGTTTGTTTGGATTTGTTTATATTTTTAATAAACAATCTGTACTGTATTAAGTCATTCAAGTTTACCATATTTTAAGTTTAATATATTAACGATTCACTGCCACTGCCAAGCAATGTATCAGTCAATTGATAACTGAAAGATACATGACGTACGCATACAATTAAACGCAGTGTTCCGAAAATTACCAGAAATTTCATTAACCATAAAGTAACCGATTTCGAAGATACAGTTACTTTGGTTAAGTTTTGGAGCATACTATTAATAGAAATAATGACTTTTGTCTTATTTAAGATAGCAAAAGTCCATATTATTTTTTCAAATAACTTTAACTCCTTTTTTGTATTCAAAAGGATGTTAAATATGACATCTGACATGTAGTAAGCGACACTTCATCTTCAATTTTCCCTTTATTTTTTTCGCTAACTGCGCGGTACAAACGTTTATGCAAAAATGTTCAAAACCTATTTAAAAGCATAGACAAACACAAACAGATGAACAGCCAAACGGCGTATTCCATCCACAAAATTCGAAGTAGTTATCACGATTGAACTAGATGGCGTTAATGCGATATCTGTAGATTATATTCGCCCATTTAAAGTTTACGAAACCACAGACAAACGTCATTTAAAGTTTCGGTAAACTTTAACTGGACGCATGTAATTTACAGTTACCGCACTAACCCATCTAATTTAATAGTAACTACTTCGAATTTTGTGGACAGAATGCGCCGTTTGGCTGTTCATCTGTTTGTGTTTGTCTGTGGTGAAAGTGTGTAAGTGGGAGAGCGGGTCCTGTGCCTATGATTTTAATAAATCCTCTTGAAAATTACATTTTAAAGAATTTTAATAACATATAAAAAACAATAGTTATTTATATAACAGGCAAGAAAACGGTACATTACTATCAAAGAGCCATATTGAATATTTTACGGCTCCGAGTCAAGTTTAAACATTTTTCCGACGAATCATGTGCCTATTCATATTTTTCTGAAACTTTTGATTATAATAAAACATAATTTTAAATTTAATAATTAAATCAGATTTTATAGTAGAACCTACTATTTTCCCGAACCCACCTTTCTTAACATAAAGTAAACCATGCGAATGCTGGATGACGTTGTCGATGTAAATAAAAGAGATTTCGTTTGATGTTTAAATGTCAAAGACTCGTTTTAAAAATTTTTTGACCATCTAAATTTTTCTTTTTTTGTAAAATTTCGATTTTTGCCCTTTTTAGATCAATTGTTTTATGAAATGAAATAAAAAAAAGGTGAACAAGCCCATTGCGCCCAGAATGAGGGCTGCATAACTTTCGAAAAATTAATGCACGATCGCGCACCCGCGCAGCTTAGAGGAAACATTGATCATCTTTACGAATCTGTCATTAGTTTCTTAGAATCAGATTCATAAAAAATATTAAATTCAGAATTAAGTCGTATTTGTAGTCCGCAGTGTAAATTGGAAGTGCTTTGGTATACGAAAATTATATGAAAATGCTGCATTAACCATTATTGTATTTTGAACTGTATGAATAGTAATGGAATAACATAAAAATGATAAAAGATTAATATTTTAAATTTCACTGGGTGTTTTGCCCAATGGCGAATGATTACGGTACTTTGTATATAAGCGAATACAAAACCCCTTAATTTTTTTATTATAAGGCAGGGTTGGCAAAAAAAAACTCTTTTAAAATAAAAACTAGGTCAGCGTGTAACAATATAGAATGTTTTCCATATGAGCGTAAGGATATTTGATATTGCGTCCAAAATCGATAAACGACAAGTGTTAGTTTTTGGTAATAAAATTCAAAATTTATCGCCTAACTGCCATACTGGATGCGTGAGAACTTGAATATTAGTTTTTACAAGATATTGGAAACAGGGCAGAGGGATGATTTCCACTAAGCCCTAGAAAACAAATTTTGTAGAAGTCTCGCATATAAAAGTCTGATGAAGACGCACAGTCATCAGAGCACTCCATTATGATCGCGATCTGTTAAGCTCAACAAGCTGAACACAATTTTTAGCCCGATGGCTAAACCGACATAATTGTTTGTAAAATGTAACCGGATTTTTATCGTTGTAAATTAGTTTATTTTCTTATCACATAAATAAAGGTATCTTCAAAATAAAATTGTGTGTTCGTTCTTCGCGCTGTTGTATAGTAATGTCATCGATGTCATCGTAGTATCTTTCCGAAATCCCTTATGTTACAAGTGGTCAAAACTGGTTTAAGCCGTCCGAAACAGGTTTAAACCATATTTTTTTTTATAATAAATAGCTGTAATAATGTGACAAATTTTACTTTTTCGGTTGCTATGGTTGTTATTTAATAATGTATTATTAAAAAAATAATGTTATTAATGATATGTTCCAAAACTTAACCAAAATGACCAGGTAACCGTTATACTTCGAAACGTGGTTCCTGAAAATTTTGGTTAGTCTAAATTAGTAGCCAGACTAATCAGATACATGCGGCGGTAAGTGTGATTAGTTGGGTCAGCTTTTTCCCGGGAGTTACATTAATTCAAATTATTTGTTTGGATTTTTTTGATATTCAGTTAAAATTTAATTGGTTTATTTTATAATTACTTTATATTTTTATTGTATTTCTGAAATATAAAAATTAGTGGATTTTTCTTTAGTAGAAATAAGAGGTTATGTTTTATTGTACGAAGTACGAAAGAAATATATTTTTTTTTATTTCACGTATATTGTTATACATTAATAATATTAAAACTGATCATAAGATCAACCATTAATTTTAGGCTGTACTTAAAACTAAAATTAAGGTCCTCTAAAGGTCACCCACTGATTTTCTTTAGTTTCTTCTGGTAGAAATATAATTAATAAACACATTCACTGCCAAATAATAGATCAGCCAACTAACAACTGACAAATACAGGGCGTACGCGTAAGATTAACCGCAGTGTTCCAAAAGTTAACAGACGGTTACTTTGGTTAAGTTTTGGTACATACCACGGAATAGGTTTATACAGAAGCGACAGTAAGACAGAGAAACGAAAATTAGAGAAAGATGGGGACAGTGAACAAATTTAAAGGGCTCATTGTTTAAAATCGGAAAGTTTCCTTACATCTTAATGAGAGATAGAGGAAGGGAACACATTTAAAGGTCTAAACAAGGCTTCAAGATCATAGAACTGAATAGGGGAACATGAAAGGTACCGACACGGAGTGTCGCTTCTGTATGTATCTATTCTGTGTACATAGGTACTACATAAATTTTAACACAAATGTGTATGAAGCATTTTAGTCAGTTATGAATAATAATTATTTTTCTAATTTCGATGTATCAAGAGTCATTTCTCAAAACTGGCTAAAAGCCTAAACTGTTCGTAATCAGTTAGGAAATAAAAAATTTTCATGACTGGGTGCTGAAAAGTGAATTGTTTTTTTAACTGATTATAAAAAGTGTGCCGCAGGGGGCATAACAGTATTGCTATGCGTGAAACTAAGTTTCAATTTAGATCTCTTTGAAAAACTTTTCCGAAGCCGATCACAGATGTCGCCCTTATTTCCAAAATTATTTATTAAGTATTACATGTTTTTTTTTATTTTCTATTGTCTTTGACAATTTAAACAAATTTTGATTTGTAATCATTGTAATATCTTTGATTATCATTGGTAAGAAAGCTATTTTTCATACATATGCATATACAAAATAGCTATTATGTAATAAGTAAAGAAACAAAGATAGTAATTTAATAAATATTACAAAAAATCCAAGGGAGTTTTGTAAGAGCAGTAGTTAAATATCTACCTAGTTTCCTTACATGTTTCATATAATATTTTTTCTATTTTCGTCTGAATAAGTATAAGAATAAGAAATATATTTGAAATTACGAATTTTTGATAAAAAATGAAATACAATAATCATTTAAGTTTTCTGAATTGTAAAACGAGTCTCTGTGAATCTGATAAATGTAATAACTCTATAATTAATTACGGACAGTGATGGGTTAGTTGGTTAGCATCCTTCGACTCGTTGAGCGGAATGTGAGATCTGGGGTTCAAATACCACTGTCGACATAGCTGTAACCAAAAGGAAATACTACTGTATCTGAGTGGTTCGGAATGCACTATAAACTGTAGGTCCTATAATTGGCCTTCGGTCTGTTGGGTAGTGTAAAATTAAATAAAAATAAATAAGTAAATATTTGTAACTATAATAATCTATTATAATGTTTATATATACCTACTTTCCAATTTGATTTCACGTGAAATAGTAGAGTCAATAAACTCACCGAAATTAGGGAAATAAAGAGTCTCTTATTAAACGGAAGTAGAAAAATATAATACGTATTTTTTCTGCAGTTTCTAGTTACTAATATTATTCTTAGGTCTTGTTTTTCCACAAATTTTGAATATTTAGGAGAGATATAAACCTAAATATGTAAATCTAATCAGTAATTTAATTTCTGTTTCAATTCTAGAAAACTAGAAAACAAGAAAAAGCTATAAAATAAATTACTAAACACCCAATAATATGTATATTTTAAAATAATTTTTTTAAATAATAGCATTCATTGTGTTCAATAATAAGTATTTTTTTATTTCGCATAATGATTACTGCTTAATATTGACATTACTAAAATATCTCTTCATGATAAGTATTGTATTTATTACAATATAAAGAAATAAATATCAAACAAAAAAAAATAATTTCAAATATAGTAATTGACATAATCGGCCAATAAGGCACAAATTTAGATTTCGAAACCGATCCTACGGAGACTTAAAATTTGTTTTCACACATGATAGGATAGATATAGAATCTACAACAAATATATTTCTTTAATCTATGGTATGCCGTTTTTAAACGTCAGTCAATTTTGATAAGTGACAGTTTATATGTCGAAATTAGAAGAAAACATTAAAATTAAAAGAAATGAATCAAAATCAGAAAAAATCTTATATGAAATGCGTAAGTTTATGTAACTTGTGTGAAGGAATAGAAACATGTATATAAAAGTTTTATTGTATTAAACATACTATTTGATGACGTACATACAGAAAAATTCAAAGACTTATTTACGCGCAACGGCGAGTAATAATTTTTATTTTTTAAATGGGAACCTAGAATTTTTGGTAAAATGAAAACCGCCTTTTTGGTCTTTTCAATGATGTATTAGTTGTCAAATATGATTAAGAAAAAAATTCGAGAAAAACAAGATAATTGAGAAATTTTCAAATCTTATCATGTATTTATAGGAGGTTCATTAATCTTAAAACAAAAGAAAATAAAACCTTTTAAATTACAAAAAAATATTTGCTTTTTTCGCATGTCAAATAAAAAGTGTTGTTGGTAAGGAAAATGAATGGTCTTACTTTGGGATTGTCATTGTAGTAGCATTTATGCGTCAGCCAAGCCGTCTCGCAGTTATCAGCTCCGCCTGGAATAAAAAGTGTCTGTCATCCTCGAAACATGTCCGGAGTCATTTCTTACTCTGTGTCCCGCATTTCCGGATCGTGTCCGGTATTCCGCCTTCCTGAAACTCTTCCGGCAAGATGGCTATCGTGGATTCTACGTCGATTTCCCCATCCTCATCCATCTAACGCACGTAAACGTATTAATTTGGTGCTATTTAAATCTTATAAAATAAACTGCAATGCAAAAAATTGTAATTGCTAATATAATTAAGCATTTAAAAATAAAAGTTTCCTTCGCCACTTCTTATATTTTATTATTTAAGTAAAATGAAATAAATTTCAATAAATGTAAATAAACTTTATATTAACAGTGAGACAGCTAGTGGCATTTTTATTAAATATACTATTAAAATAACAATGATTTCTACACTGGCGAAGTCAGGATATAAATGTAGGTTGGGCGCAATAAAAAAAATCCATTTATGAGTGGGGCATCCTTTAGTTTAAATAATAAAGATTTATATTTTTATATATGAAAAATATTTTATTAGTTTTATGTGTAATGTTGCCGTCTAGATCTAGACTTTCTTGATTCTATATTCTAGATCTAGATTAAAATATTCTAGATAATTTTCAAGATTCTAGATTAATTAGAAAAATTAAATTTGCGAAATATAAATATATCATGTGAAACTTGTTTTATCCGTGCTGAGAGATTGAAGTGTAGTCTTATAACAACCTAGAGACTAGACAAGAATTTTGAATCTAGGCTCAGACTTAGTCAAGTCTTGTCTAGACGGCAACACTATTTAGGTGTTGAACCATCATGGTCACCTCTTAACTTCTAGACTTTTATTCAATTTAAATGGGTAAATAATACTGTAGGTGTACAAGTACAAGTCAATGCAATGTTGTGAAGTAGAAAGATATGGAAGATGATGGTGCTGATATAGTGTGTATGCGGAAATTTTCGCGCCTGAGAACACACTTAAAAGTCGAAGAGCCTTGCCTCCGTATCTCGCTTCTTTAAAATCGCACCCAGTACTTTTCCTACTATAGTTAAAACTTATTTAATTACATATAGGAAATTTTCTGATAAATTTGTTACTGCTAATCTCAATATGCTGTCTCATTGCGATAATTGGAAAATCCACATTTTCTCTCTCTTAACTTTAAATTTAAATATTACAAAAGTGTTACATTCTACAAAAGAAATTTAAGCCAAAGAACATCTTTGATTCCTTCTCCAAATATTTGTCGCTTTATATTGGTGTCTATCTCTTAAGGACAAAAAGTTTGTCGCTCTGTGAAAATTCTATTACAAAACTAAAAAAATCTGAGTCTTTATTAAATACAATTTATTTATTTAAAATATTTGGATACATAAACAACACTTAATTATTATTTTTTTTTTTGTAATCAGTACTCGCAGAATATATGAATAAATTATTTCCCGAAAGAACGGCATCATTATTTTAATTAATAATGAAGACAGACAGAAGTTAAACTAAAAATATTTTAATTTACAATGAAGCATTATCATGGGAAAACGTGGATTTTTCAATTTCTGCAATGATGTAGAACATTGTTCATCAAATTTGTCGGAAAATTTCCTGTAAGATGTATACCCAGTTGCACCAACAAGGCTTAAATTTCAAGCAACATAAAACGAAAAAATGCTAATCGAAATTTTGACTGTACAGGGGGAGAAGTACTGGGTAGGACGATAGGAGAATAAAGTTTTCAGACTATCTGCGACTAAACCCAATGATGATGGCACTGCGATCGCTCAAATAATGGCGGCAATAATGCGTATTACGAAGATAGTGTATATTGTTTACAATGTTTACATGTAAATGACGGTATATTCGAGGGGTTACATTTTTATCACGATTAATTATATTTAAAAAAAAAACGGCAATTGAACACATACAATGTTTATCATAAAAATGAAATAAAAGTATGTTTTATATATATTTTTGTTCTTTATTACATAAAATGAATTTCAAAGATGTCAATCTTTCTTTCATTTATTTGAGAAAGTATCTAGAAACTACTCAAGCTTCTCGTTTTATTTTAGAAGGAAAGGAAATAATAAATTCGAATTTTTTTGGTTTTATATGAAGTAAATAAGTGGGTAATTAATGCATATAAAAATATATTTGATATATTTTCGCTGTATCTACAGACCAGTGCATTAAAGTGCAATCCTCGCGAAATTAATGGGAGTGTTTTGTGGGTGTTTTAATTGTTCTTGTAAAGCGGGAAATAGTGGCAAATGCAAACACATTGCTGCAGTACTAATTAATTTATGGAGGTGATATTTGAATTCTGTTTATATACATATTTACGAGTAAGAAATTATGATACTATAATAATTGTAACTAGTTAGAAAAAATGCCATATTTATTTAAAATTTTAACTTTTCCTGCAACAGAATTTGAAAAATAATGAAACGTAATATCTTCGTTTCTACTAGCACGAGAATGACAGCCATAAACAATTTCTATTATTCACTACATTTCTTGTGGCGGATAACGTATTTCAGGCAACATGCATTACAGCAATTAAAACCACCCCCCTTACCGCATACCCACCGCTCCAAGTTATTCTGTCTACTTCGACTTCACAACAAATTGCATTATGCGGTTTCTAAATTGATTGGAAGTTATTGTAAAATACATACATACACAGTAAATATACAACCAAAAACGTTGAAATTGAATTACTCTCCGGACAAATATATTGTTACTTGTATAAATAGACTGAATCACTGCCTTTATTCTTAATATACCAATTTTAATGTAAAAATAATGCAAATTAATAAAATATTTTTTAGAAGTCATAGTAATTAAATAAAACAATTTTTTTAGTTTTATTTCTGCAATTTTTTATTTATTTATTAAATCCAACGTTTCGGCAGCATAAACTGCTTCCTTCTTCAGGGTAATGACAAATACAACAAAGCAAGTAAACAAGTAACTAAGAATTAACTATTCTTCTAATTTATCAGGTTGACAAATTTCCGAAACTCTCTTCATAACACATTTAATAGTGCCAAATATCTGAGAAATTTTACATGAAAAATGGTTACCCATTATCATCAATTAAGCGATGCATAAAACCAAGAAGTCCTACAAGTAATTCTGACGATAAAAAAAGATGTATGCTTCGCTTCCGTATGTTGAGAGCGTCACAGAAAAGAAAGGTAGAAATCTGAGCAAGAAGAACATGAAAATATCATTTTCTCCATATGTAAAAATAAGACATATGTTGAGACAATTTAAAAAAGTCATCCCTCTTCAGTCTTCAGGGATTTACCAAATTTCATGCGTGTCTGGGAAAGTATACATCGATTAGATTGATAGAACTATTTCTACAAGATTCACTGAACATCAATGATCGATTAGATTGAACCAGCCGGAGAAATCATCTGTAGCAGAAGATGAAGAAGGAGCCATGGAGGATTTTCATGAAATAAAATTTTAAGACACGAATATTATTTTGAGATCTACAACTCTTAACACAAGATAAATTAGAGAAGCCATTGAGATTTTTAAAACTAAGAATATTTATCTCAATTACAATGATGGTTTGGAAATTAGTAAAGCATGGCTCCCTTTATTAAATATGTTATAATTTGTTTGTTAGTTACTTGTTTACTTGCTTTGTTGTATTTATCATTACTCTGGAGAAGGGTAAGAAGCTCCAACTTGTTTCAAAAAGGCCCACGTTGGGTTGAAACATGTTGAAGCTGTAATAAATCGGAAAAAAATTACTTAATTCCAAAAGTATTTTTTTTTATTTTACCTTCAAAATAAGTAGCACCTTCCATATTTCCAATAAATTTTAATTATTATGGACAAAGGACAGGCATATTTTGCAATTATATATTTGTGTATTTTCGAACAAAATAAGTGGATATTATGACATTTATATATTTTTTCTATTTATGCATTGTGGCCATTTTAAATCGAAAGTTGTAATGTCAAAATTTAGGAATTTTTTTTTTTTGTTGATATTACTCATTTGATACTTATTATATGAAAACTGTAAACAGTGTGGAAACTTACCGAAGCCATTTCAATCATGACACATGCGAGATAGCACTTCAGTTTCTCGTCGTCTGCAAACTCTCCCTTCCGACAATTTTGTATCATGTCTAAATATGTTACGCATCATTAGCTACATATATTACAATGCATCAAATTATTGTTTAGTGAGCTGATAATAAATATAAAAAGCAAGAAGCATTCATCTGATTATATAAGGTGTTTTCTTTTCGCACAATTCATCAGATCAGGGGCGGGAAAAATCCCGGTGGGCCAGTGGCCAGTTAAAATTTAATATTATTTTTGAATTATTATTACAATATTATATAATTTTTAATATCTAAAAACTTTACAGTACAAATTACAAAATATAAATTCACTTTTAATAATTTTATTACTTTCAAGAAAATAGTTATAAAAGTTCTATATTTAAATAGAATTAGTCTAACAAAAAATCGTGAAGGTAGTAGACCGATGATAAAGAATACGGAAACAGATTTTACTTTTTACAAATTATAAAACATTTTAGACTTGAAAATATTTTTTTGTAATGTATTTAAAATTTTTGAGGAAACTAAAAGAGGTAAAGAAAAAATAATATTTAAATATTTAAAAACTAACAAAGTTATTTAATAAAAATAGTGAAACATCCAGTTCCATAGACATTTTTAATCAACCAGAGCCAAGCAACCAGTTAATTAATTGGCCTATTAGTATTTTATAATAACAATTTCCTCTTAAATGATTCGAGTATTTAAAATAAAAATAAAATATTATGATTCTACAAGAAACCGTTATTTAAAAAAGTAGAAATTATTATACATGTGAGCCGCCAAAATTGTTTTCTCGGTGTTTCTTGCTCATCCGCCCCTGCATCAGATAACAGTAACTATGTCACTTATCGTTCCCTTCTTTCTGTATCAAATCAATTGTGACGTAGGGATGAAATCATGAAATCTTTCCCCCTTTATGGACATGGCCCGACCTCGAGATGTTGTGCTTGCTGATCATTTGATGATGTTTGAGTTTTCACTTGAAAAATTGAGTTATGTTTTGCTATCAGTCAACAATTGTTTCATTATTGAATTTAAAATACCGTTATTTTATTTGTAAAAATATCAAAATTGGCAATAATATTTAAGTTATTGTATTAGTAAGTATATATTTAAATTAAAAACGACGTTTCAAAATTTATAACAATATTTTAAAGTTATCGTTTATTAGATGACATGCATATTATTTTTACCTCCCGCCTATCAATATATAGATAAGGGAGGTATTGTTTTTGGTCAGATTTCTCGAGTGTGTGTTTTCAACATATGAGCACGAATTAGGGTCCCTACAATACGATTTTACTATTTTTACCGTGATGTCTGTATGCCTGTGTGTGTGTCTGTGTGTATGTGTGTGTCTGTGACGATTTTTCGTCCACGATAACTCCAATACGATACATGTAAAAAATATAATATTTGGTATTTAAGAGTTCTATTCTAATATGATGAACTGATTAGATTTTGACTACAATTGGTTAACCGGAAGTAGTACTTTACTTGAAGCTTTAAACCGTTTTTCCTAAAAAATATCTCTAAATACTATATTTTCGCAAATTTCGTTATTATGAATACAAAGATTTTTTAATTTTCTACCGATCTGCATAATTACGTTTATATATATAACTTCTACCTAGATAGAAAAAAATATATAAATTTTAATAATTTTACATATCGTTTAGGCTGAGAAATTTCGATAAAACAGATGAGTTATTCATATGTTCATAAAATTTGACATATGATGTCAAATTTGATGTAAGTAAGTGTAACAGATAAAATAAGTAAAAATGAAGTAATTTTATTGTAAATTTTAAAAAGATGGAAAAAATATATTAGGAATGTATTTGCATGCGTGAATCAAAGTAAGTTCAGTGTTCAGTTTCGATTTTAGTAACGTCAAAAATAGCTGTCATATTTGTCATACAAAATTTATGAAGGAAATTTTAGGTATGAAATGAATTAAATATATTCTGAACTGCAATAACAAACTAATTTTAAAACTACAAATTAAATGTATTGAAAAACTTATATATAGAATATATTACTACTGTGACGGGAGGTATTGTGTTGGACACACCAGATTTTTTTATTTATTTCTAGTTGGAAGGCATATTACATCACTTTAAATTAAAGTAATCTGATGAATTGTGCAAAAAAAACATCTATAATCTTACCTTCTGGAACACCAGTACGCCCTTGACAAGTTGTATGCAGTTGGTTTATTACTTCTGCCATCTCTTCTGATAATGCCTAGTAACATTATAATATATATTATTCAAAAAGTTGATACAATTCTATTTATTGTTACAAGGTTTGTCTGCTTGTGTTTGGACTGTGTGGTTGAATTTGCCAAGTTGTTAAAAACGACACTTTAGTTGTTTGGCAACTGCGGTTCTGGATGTCCCCAGTGGGAATAACCTTTTGTGTTTATGTAGAGCCACTTTATATTTTGCAGCCTTTTTACTTTGTATAAAGGTTAGCGTCTGTAAACATGTTTTTATTGAACTAATCAGCCGTTATGGCGTTATTTTATATAAATTTTTATTTGTGATATGAAACATATACCACGTTTTACGATTTCGTAGAAATTAAATCTAAAATTGCGAATACTTATGTATTGTATTTTCAGTTTTCAAGTGAATTAGCACATTTTTTAGGAATTTATATCCATTTTATAATTATTGTCAAACTTCTATAGTTTTGCGGACCGGTGTAGAATTTAAGTACAAGTAAATAATAAATCTGTATTATATGTAAACTGATGAAATATTGTTATTAGACAAATAATAAGTAAAACTGCTATTAAATTGAACTTCGAAAGTAAAAATTTCCGTATTCTTCTCATGAACGAAGTTTCTAAAAGTTCCATTTGACTCCGAATTCCTTTCGCTTCATTTCAATAAATATTTTTGTTTTGGTTGCAACATTTTTAATATCCTATAAATAATGCTTCATCAATTTCTGCTTTTTAATCTAAATGACATCGTAAATACCTTTGCTATGATTCTATATATTTGAACTGTACATTTTTACAACATTATTGAATTATTATTAAAAATATCTGTGAAAAAGTTTTTTATAAACTTTGCTACCCACGGTGCTCATGCATAAATCCACTGTTATAGCATAAACATTAAGAGAAGCGTAGGAGCCAAATCTGTGGGTGCTCCGGGGCTCGAGCACCCGACAGGAATACATGACGAAGTTATTTTCCGTTTTAAAATATTTTTAATTTACGTCAAGAAACTATAAGTTTTGTTTTATTCTTTGGAATCCTATGTAATTTTGTATTTGCTTTTCTCTCCCATTCAAGAATCATATAAAGGCTGAATCTTTTGTTTTTTTCATATATAGGGTGTTTATTTTAAATGAGCTACCATTGCTATCTTGAGAACTGTAAGAGATATGGAGTTAGTTAAATTGATAAACAATTTCTACATTGCAAGACTTGGGACCCAATTTTCTTATTTTAAATGAAACACCCTATATATATATATATATATATATATATATATATATATATATATATATATATATATATATATTTATATTTATATATTTAGAACCTACATAAAAATACTGATACAATGATATGTTTGAAGATAAATGTTAAACTAAAAATACATTCTCCATATTGATATTAAATTTGAACTTTTTTAACTTTTTTTATTATTATAAACCCGTAACATATTCACATTAAATTTTTCAAAGTTCAAGGTAAAACATTTTTAAATAAAATTTTCATTTATACATATAATATAATAGTATAATAGTACATTATGCAACAAGGGAGGAAAATTTGATTTTGCTGTTAGTCAGAGATCCAAGGCTCCGTATCGCGCACTACACCCCGGATTTTTTCCTACACAAATAATTTTTACATGGTCTTTTAGGGAATTTTTCGACGGATCTAATGGTGGTGGGCGCGAGATTCCATCTCATAGCAATCATTCAAAAATTCACATTTCTCTAAAAATCAAACATTTTCTTGCTATTTCTATTTCTTTACTTTAACTTATTATATCTCGGAAGTTATTTGCAATATTTTCATTATTTATACAGGAAAATATGTCTAATGAATGTATTTACATATAAATATACAATGAATTTGTTAAATATGTACTTAAAAAAAAAAAAAATTAATTATAGAACAAGCCAATTTGCATGTTGCGGTGATCGAGAAACTTTTCCGTCTGAAGAGATAGACCCCCATATATAGTGACAAATTTTCAGAAAAGATACCAAATATGTTTTTTTATTTGAAAATTTTTTAAAAGAAAATGTATCATACAGCGATCTGTAAAGTTGAACCGTATATTCAACCAATTTGCGCGCGGGTCATATAGCTATATAATGTCTGAAGCCACTAAGCATATACACTCTGCACTCAGCCAACATCATGTATTTTTATAGCTATAATGCTATAAACACTCCAATTTACAAATATTCAAAATCAACATACACCTTTTAGTCTTAGAATAAATTTTAAAAAATATTTTTCGCATTATATAAGTCCAGTTGCACCAACAAGGCTTAAATTTAGGGTTGCATAAAATCCGATATTTTTAAAAAAACAGAGAAATCAATATTTACGTTTGATTTTTATGATTTCTTTTTAAAAAAGGAATAGTATATTTTCATAAAAGTATTTTACAACAAAAATAATTTATTATGGAAAAAACATATTTAAAATGTAAAGAAACAATAAAAAAATGCAGTAAAATCCGTTTATAATAATACCACTTGTTAACGAGAAACTAGTTACAACTTCGAAATTGTGATCATTTGTTTGAAAGCCTATATAATAAAGTAAATTAAACAAAAATCAAACAATCAATTGAAAAAAAGTTCTACGTTATAAATTTAAAATAATAATTAGTCGTTTTTAGACGAAGTTAATGTAGTAATTCGTGAAAGTATTGCCACATGGTAACACTATCAACAAGGTTTTTCACCCTATTTTTCTAAACCTGGAATGTTAAATAACAATTGCAGAAAAAGTGGTTTAAATCACAGATTCAATGCTACCCTGCAACCGATCATTAGCATTTAAAGTTTTTGTTATCTTTTTATTCAATGTATTTTGAAAAGACATAAATAAAGCAATCAATTCTTTTCACCCTACTGTAATTCAAATTTTAATTTAAAATCAATATTTCTTTGTTTCCAGAATACGAATTCTTTTGTTTTTATGAAATGTCTTTTCGTAATTTCTTTGTTTTTAATCTTTTTATTACGTAGTAACGATCAGTTGAGTTAAATTAAAAGGAAAACTGAAGTCAAATTCACACACAGTTAAACACAAGAATACAATGTTATATTCTTACCAGCACTACAACAAAATAACAAACATTGGCAACAGTAAAAACTAACAACCTTCTCAACATTTTTGTATCTTATATATGACATGAGTTTTCTCCTTTTATAATACATTGAAATTATAAAAATACTATCATGATTAGTAATTTACACAACGCATATGTACAATTAAAATAAAATAAGTCATTACAGCTCATTTATAAAGAAATCATTTGCATGTAGCTATTATTAATAATCTTATATACATGATATTTATATTAATTATGTTTGTCTTCATTGTTAAATGTAAAAATTGATGAAATATGAAACACAAAAGTGTAAGGATCAGTTTTTCTGTTATGGTTTATTCATAAATTTACAGTTGATCGAAATAAAATTACGTTATTTAGTTGCAATATTTGCTACTAACTAAGCAGACAAATAGAAATACTCAAATCATAAGAAAATAATATGTTAATTAATAATAACTATAAAATCATCCAAGATACACCATTATGCAGGACTACCTAATCTATCTCTATCTATCTATTGAAAGTATATAAGCAAAAAATATAATTTTTAATGAATAAATGAATTCTGAAATAGTAATTTGTATGACTGGTCCAGAAAATTTTTGAGAGTGTGTAAATAATGCGAGTGTGATACACAAGATTTTTTGCGCAGATGACACTTTGAACATGACATTTGACATTTGTTCTAAGCTAAAAATAAAACGAATGTGAATTGATATTTTTCAACAATTAAGGTAATCATAATCATAAAAGACAAGTATAATTGAAATATAAATATAGTTGTTTTATCGTTTTACATTTCCAATAAAATAAAATTAAAATTTTTGACAAAATGTAATGCTAAAATATTTAAGTTTCATATCTACATTTTACCGACCTAGGCCACGAAACAAAGTTTCTGAATAATTTTGAGTTCTGTAATACTAGTCGTAATGGGAGGAAGGCGCGATTTTTTTTTATTAGTATAGTTTTAAATATTTAAAGTTATATAAGAAAAAGAACAAAGTGAAGAAAATACAGTACGAAAACTAATAATAGAAGTTATGAAAGAAGTGGAAAAAAGGCGCTGCTGATATGTTTTGAGAAATAAAAAAATATAGTTGTTTTATTTTTATTTATCATCTGGAAACCTAACAGTTATAGTACTCTCAGTTTCAGTAGTTTTTATTTACCTATTTCCTTTAATTTTAATAATGAATTGTAGTTTTTCATTTCTTTACAATTAAAATAATTTCTTTCTCGTTTATAGTAAGTGTTTAAAGGTCCATACAATGCACACGGAGTGTCGCTTCTGTGTATAACTATTCTGTGAAAGTACATTAAAGTCATAGGGAATGTTAATTTTGTTGTTTACAGATAATCCAAGATTTATTTAAAAAATGTACCTATGCACAATTATAATCAATTACTACTTCGGTAGATTTAAACTAATTATTTATACAGATACTTTAACATAATGTATACAACGGTAAACAGTAAAAAAATCATTGGCACATAGAAAAGTAGACAATTTAGTTTCTATTCCACGAGTTCTAAAGAATTGTTGTTAAATGGTTAATGATTGTATTCAAGGAACTGAAAACGAATATGCGGGATGCAAGAAAAGGTAATTTGTGGTCGCTGTTTGCACGACGAGTGTACCACATACGAAAAAATGACAACAATATCTTTATTAGGTCATCTCCTCCATAGTCTTGGCACAGAATAGTTACATACAGAAGGGACACTCCGTGTCGGTACTTTTCATGTTCTCCTATACAGTTCTATGACCTTGAAGCATTGTGTAGACCTTTAAATTTGTGCTCTTCACCTATCTCTCTCTAAGATGTGAGGAAACTTTCCGATGTTAAACAATGAGCCCATTAAATTTGTGCACATTCTCCATCTCTCTCTAATTTTCGTTTCTCTGTCTTACTGTCGCTTCTATAAAAACCTATTCGGTGGTTTTGGTCCGTCCTCACCTAGTGGGTAGGAGTTCTGTGAACCCAAATAAAATAATTTTTGTAGCTTTCAGAATATCGTTGTTTTCTTTATTTTTACAAATAAGCCTAGATTATGTGTTGTAACAAATAAATTTTGTTTTTTAAATATTATTTAATACTATAGAATAATAATTATTTTTCCAAAATGTGGCCCACCTCACCCCCTAATTCTTTTGAAGTTATTGGAAATGTAAATTAAAATTTTTTCAATTGTAGACTTGGAAAATAATTTTTGGGCTTTTTTAATGCCTACAGCTTCTTTAACATTAAACTCCATTACTACTACATTATATACCTTAAAATTAGAAATATATGTTAAACAGAAAATTTAGTTATTTTTAAATAAATACTTATGCGAAAAATGCACAAGATCAATATTATGCCAACTTCAAAATTGCAAATTACAAATTTAGTAATAAAACTAAACAAGTATTATGTATGTATTAAAACGATGATTTAAATTGGGATACAAACATATGCGGCAGGGCCGCTTTCCGACCGCGACATGCAGCGGTCGCGCGCTTTCTGCGGCTGAACCGGCAACAATGTATTAGTGGTTATATCGTGAGTTACAATTTTTAAAAATATTATTCATTTTACATATCTCTCAGGTTGAATAACATATGAGTTGTTCTTATGGTTATAAAATTTGACATATCAAATTTCACGTAAATAATGTTGAAATATAAAATAAGTAAATGAAGTTATATATTGTAAAATACAAAAAAGTGAAACAAATATATAAGGAATAGATTTTAGTTACGCATAAAGGATGCAAAGAGATTTTATTCAATTTAGAGGTATTATATAGTGTATTTTTTACAAACACCGAATGTAGGGAAGATAGTTTGATCTTTTTTTATCAGAATACAAGATTTAATCTCTTGAGTCGCTTCGGCCGCGCCACGCGGTTTAGCCGCAAATATGTCCACAAAAAAATCAAAGTGGCTCTGCCGGATGTGTCCGCGGCCTAAGTCGGATCAACATCAATAAAAATTTGCGTTATGCGTTGTATTTGACACAAATTTGCTCGTGTTTGTCGAAATTTGTCTTGGTACGAACTGTGCGTTGCAGAAAAATCCACACAAATAATTTCGGGACGAACAACGCATGCACGCTATCCGATGTGCTGTTGATTTCCCCGCAAACTTAAAAGAAATTTGCGTCGCAAAGTAGTGTTAATGTGGACTTGCAAGAACAAATCTGCACACTTGGAATCGACCGTTGAACGCATAAGATAAATAATATTTAAGTGGTAAAATAGATTCAAATTTGCACCGAATTTTTTTTTCTAAATTTCAAAATACAGCATACAACATAAATTTTTATTGATATGGATCCGGCTTAGGTAGGTACCAAATACTATAAATTAGGTATAATTTTAAAAAAAAATACGGTTTTAGGTAAAAAAAGGTAAAACCATATTAATATGTGGAGATTTGGGAACTTCAGAAGTTGGGCTTTTGTGTCCCCTATATTTTGTTGAAAATTTACACAGCGTACAATGTGAATGTTTCGTATCTCAAATTGAGTTCATCAACATGATTAAAAAAGTTTAGTTAAATGATGAGAAACTGTTTGATTGAAAAAAAATAGTAGATTGTAGTTATTTTCAACCTATTTAATTAAATATTAAACATATAAATATTACAATATAATCAATTACAAACTATAAAGCAGTTAGGGTCCTGATCCTGACGACTCCTAATTCTTACCACTCCTTGATCCTAGAAAAGGAAAAGCGACTAAGCACAAAGCTCAGTGAGGAATTACACAATCACTCGCACACTCTCGCACACAATCGTATTTCGCGCGCAGCCTGGTCAGGGCCAGTACAGCACAAAGCTGCTTTAACCTCTCGTTGGCAACTTGGCTACGGTCACTACAGCCTAAAGCTGCTCGCTTCTCCATCGGCGGCCAGCCACTTTCCGCTACAACCCAAAGCTGCTCGCCGCTCCGTCGGCAGCCAACCACGGTCTGCATCACACATCCTCAATATATCAACATAATACCATCATGCCATATTCAATTCACTATCATCACACTAACTCATCTCATATCATCCATGGTAACTCACTCACATCCATACACGGTAACTCAACTTACCTCAAATCTATTTGCAGTAGGGCACTATCAAAAAACTACACAATACCTATACGATCGCTCTGAAGTATAGAGGAATACTGAAAGAATAATTGTAAATCCCTCCGCATAATACTCATGCTACTAATTAAATTAGGAAAGTTATATCATTTAAAGGAAATAATAATTAGCAACAAGTTATTTATTACCCCAATGAAATATTCGTAATAATAATACTAATAATAATAGTTGCATCTGCCATAGTATTGGTATATGAATGCCAGTAAAGTTATATTACACCTAATGATATGGTACAATGGTAATTATCTGATTATTGAAAAAGGAAAAGCTAATGAATACTAATACCACCTATTACCATAGTGATTTGAGAGAAAACTGGAGAGAAGAAAATTTACCAAAATATCCTAAAGAATGTAAAAATTATAGTGGAATAACATTATTTAATAATTAATATCTCTGAACAATAATTTAAAAGTGATTGGTATGAGTAACAAGGAATAAAAGGACAATATCAATATTTATTTATAAGATATGTCAATAATCGATGCAAAGCAAATACATACGATAAAGTAAATAATAAAGAAACGCGTAATGCAAAAAATCTGATGTAGACACCATGTGTCTTCCTTGTACACTAACTTATAAACATTTTTTGCTGCACTTTATTTAAACTTTTTTACTTTAAAGGAAGATCATTCTACTCCTAATCGTTCATCGCTTCAAAATGGATCATCTTTTATTTCTATTCTTTCTAATTTTTCAAAATTATTTGGTATAATTTTACACAAACATTTATACCATCATTTAAAGAATGTTATAGAAAAGTACCAACATGGATTTATGGAAAAAACGTTCAACAATTACTACACTTGACTGTATATATACAGATATTAGTAAAGCCTTTAACCTGGTTGATCATTACTTGCTTTTAAATAAACTTCATAAATCGTAAAATGGTATTGAATGAAATCTGTTTGAAGTCACATCTGGGGTTCCGCAGGGTTTAATTCTATCCCCACTTATATTCGCTTTATGTATAAACAACTTAAGGTCACAATCCTGTTCCTTATTATTTGTAAACGATTTAAAATTATTCAAGGAGATTCAATCTGTTGAGGACTATGCTCATTTACAAATTGATCAAGAAATTTATAAAATTATTTGAATATAAAATTCACGAGTACAAAATTACCAGAGTAATTCAATTTATCCATCATATTGATGCTACCGTCAAATAGTGCAAATAGAGATATCGGCTACATAATACGTAACACAAAGGAATTTGGAAATATAAATGTGGTAAAAATGCTTTTTAATAGTTATGTAAGATCGAAATTCGAATATGGTGTCATCATTTGGTATCCATTGTATAATAACGCCATAAACCAAATAGTATCAGTTCAAGAAATATTTTTGTTTGATGTTTATATTTTTGTAAATTTTCATTTTTTGTTCTGTAATTGGACATGACTCATGAGATTGTAGGGCAATAAACATTTATTATTATTGTTATTATTATTATAGAAGTATTATTTGAAACCTGAAAAAAATGACTCAGAGAATTGCAAGAGCGATTATATTCAATTTTATAATAATGTATTGTAGTGTCATAATATTTTCTAATACAATGATTTTGAGTTAACTTATAAATTTTATGCTTCACATTATTATATATTTCATCGTTTATAATTACCTACCTTTTCAAAAAGTAATTCGTCTCTTCCTAAGAGAGTTTCTGGATCCGCCATTGTGTAATGTCTTCATTGAATGAACACAATCGTATGACGAGTCTTTACCAGGGGATTAGAGATTAGACGCCACAAAGATATAATATAAACATGGAACATTTTGTTATAATTTTTACATTACTATACTATCTTTAAATCTAAAACTTGTCTATATAAATTAGTTAAAAATTATTCCCTCGAAAAACTCTATTATTTTATAATTATTTTTGATTATGTTCCCTTTTTCAAAGAATCATGCTTCGCCATTGGGTTGGCTAAAAATGTTAAAAAAATTGAAATATATTTTCTATTACATTTATTAGAACTTATTGTTACACTGGATATATTATAATACAATGATAAACTTAATCTAAACAATTGATTGATCCATCCAAAGTCATTAGAAAAGGAAATATTTCTGCAACAAAGACACAAATTAACCTTTAAAGAAAAAATTCTACTGCAGTTACGATCGCTATCACGACATCGTAAACATCTTCTAGTAATATGGGGGATTTAGGTCTATTAAGTTGGTACTTACCGAAGGAGCGTTTTCGTACCAGCATTTGTTCGTGCGGAACGCAGTGTCGCAAATGTCAGAGCCAGCTAAAATGAGAGAAGTTGTTTTATTTGTTTTCATTCTAATTACTTCCACTCTTACAAGGATAATAAAAGTCCAAAACAATATTGAATAATATTGATGGGACGCAGATACAGGATTTAATTATGAAATTATAAGTAGATTTTAATTATAAACAGTAAACTAACTTTAAATAATATCAAGGCAAAGAAAATCATTTAGAAAGCAAAATCTAATTAAAAATATGAAATGAGATATTTTGAAATTATAATATGTTCGATTATAACACATTTTTCTTAAAATTGTCCGTGTGTCACAAATATATATAACGAAAATATTCAGTTTGCTTCAAATTTTAAACGACTTTTACTAGAAAACACTATTAAATACCAATTTTTTACAATTTTTATATAAACGAAGTTTGGTGAAGTTAATAGCAGTTTGTTTTAATTATATTATTTGATTGTATAATATTTCAATATTATCCAATCAAAAAACTAGAACAAACTGCTTCTATCTTCACCACACAGCTATTGTAAAAAAATAGACTATAAATATATAATAGTGCAATTGCAATGTATTGTGCTGGCCACATTAGATTTTTACGAGTTTCCAAAACGAGTTGCTTTATAAATGCTAATTTATAAACTATTCCTTTTTTTATAAATTACTACAAATTTCATATTATTATTACTTATTATCATTTGCAATTTAACAGAAAAATGCTAAAACTGTTTTTTTTGTTCAAAATTCGAAGAGTTGGCTTTAAATGCATAGCTTCATTTTTCATGAAATTATTTCTTCGTATTATCATATATTTATTAGTAACTTCAACACAATTTTAAAGTTATTTATAAAAAATTGATAACTCGAAGAATTCATTTTATTAATTTCAACATGTTTGCGAAATTTGAAATCTTCATATTTCATAAAATAAAACAATTCTTTTGACAGTTATATCATAGAAGCAAAATTCATGTATGTATCTAATAAATACGTACTTTGTGTTCCACATTTTCTCATGGCATCAGGAATTACATCTTGCATATCATCCGGCAACATAGCAATGATGGCTTCTACATCAATTATTCCGTCATCATCCATCTACAAAAATACTCAAATTAAAATAAAACTCTTGTTCTCGTGTGCGTTCAAATTCATTTTATGTCGGTAGGAATGAGGTATGTATGTGATAATATCAATATCATAAGAAGAAACAATCATATGTGTTGTAAATAAATTTCTTTTAAAAATTGTAGTTTGTTTTTTTATTCATAGTAAGTTTTTTATAATTATTTATGATACAAGTGGTTACATTATAAATAAGTCATGTGAGAAATGTTTAGCTCATGAGGCCTTTAATCATTGACGTAAAATATATAGCAGTATTTTTGACAGATGAAATTTCAAAATGACACTTAATGAAAAAATATAGTAGAGAAGGTTTTATCTAAAAACACCATAGTTATATTGTTATAATTACACGGTGTTAGATAAAGAAATTAATTGACATCAAATTTATTTTATGCTCATTTTTTTATTTTTGACAGACTGGTTGAGTGTATGTGTTTCCATTCTGCTATAATTATTACTATAAACTATATAAATAACCGGTACGATCCAGCTTCTTAAAAATAAAATACAGAGTCTCATGAATTTAATTACATTTATCCAACACCGTATAATTATAACGATATAAGTATGCTGCTTTTAGATAAATAAAGAAGGTCATAAGTCACTAGTTAGCTAAATATATAAGCTCACTGTTATTTGGTTCGTATCATAGTTACTAGGTACGTTATAAAACCTTCTCTACACTATTTTGTTCCTAAATGTCATTTCGAAATTCTGTATTTTATATCAATGATTAAAATGTGTTGGATAAAATGTTGTATGGTACACGTGTGTTAATTACCTAAGTCACTTGAAAAAATACCACACTCGGCTTAACGGCCTCGTGAGCTAATCTTTCCCCACGTGACTTATTTGTATTGTAATACACTTGTACCATAATAGGTATTTTTTCAAGTGACATACAACATTTTATCCAATACATTTTAATCATTGATATAAAATACATATAAGATTTTTGATACATGGAAATTACATTTAGGAACAAAATAGTGTAGAGAAGGTTTTATAACGTAGTTACTATGATACGAACAAAAAAACAGTGAGCTAATATATTTAGTTCACTAGTGACTTATGACTTACTCTATTTATCCAAAAACAGCATACTTATATCGTCATAATTACACGGTGTTGGATAAATAACTATTTATTGAAGTCTCGAATTAATTGCGGAACGACTGGTAAAAAAACGTATTTATATTTCATATCTTTTTAACTCTAATGTTAGGTAATATCTATTTGAATGAGAGTAATACCATGAATTTAATCTCACAAACATATATAAATTTATGTCAGCAGAATTCGTATCCGCAACACCTGGATTATGGAGCCTGAGCGCCTGTGGCGGTTATTATTAGGTAATTAATTGGAACTCAAAATACAAGTGAGAGTATTCACACTGGCTCAAAGTAATACCGCATGTAACATTGTTGTTAAGTTGTTATATGTGTGCTCCGGTGTAGAAAGCTATTTGGTTCTTTTTCATTGTGTGTTATATTAGAGTATATTATTGTTCTAGTGTATTAATGTGTGTTGATATCAGTGGCGGCTCGTGCTACATATTTATGGGTGTGCTGCATCATACGGAAAATGAAATAAAATATTAATCAAAAGAATTAAATTTTCTTTATAGTTTTAATTTAAATTTTAAAGAAATATCTCTCCTCTTTTCGCAAACTTATCTATTAATTGTAATTTAGGTGTCAATGAATTTTCGGGTTTCTTTATTTTCTCAGTCAAATGCAACAAATCTCTCCCTCTATTTTCAGTTCATATTTTACGTTATGTTAAAATGTTACCTAAATATATGACTTTGTTAAATTGTCTTTTATACGATATACCGTGACTTGTACCCGATATTCCTATGTTTAGTTCGGGTATAACTGTCAATTGTTCCTGGTAAGTAAAGTTTGGAATTCTAATTCTTAAATTCTTATATAATTGTATAACAACATTTATTTTCAAACATGTTTTTAAAATTAATTTAAGGTAATTTTAATTTGTACTTACTCATATTGTTACCGTTGTATGATAATTTTAATAAATAAAAAGAAAACGTGAATTGCGCCAGATTCCGCTTGTGAGCTGCAGATTTTGCAGCTCGTATCGAGCATAACATTGTATACGCCGAACACATTTCGATGGTAGAAGACGTCAGTCGAATCGCGTAAAATACTGTAGCAGAACACCATAATTAGTCAGCTGAATGTTGCTGAGCGACTAAAGTATTCAGTGATTATTTGAATGATCATGTTACTTGCGCTTATTAAATTACATTATTATTATATTATTACAAAATATCTAAAATGTAACGAAATAATTTTGTTATTTGTTTTTGACATGTATTTTAATAATGTACTTATTTGACTAATAAAGTGCATATTTATTTAAAAATTTTGGTGGTTCTGCAGCACTTAATAACAAGCAGCGTAAAAAAAAAAATAGAATTCTGTATTCTAAATCTATTATGTAGGAATGGCTAAAAAAACATCGATTTGAATGGCTAAAAAACATCAATTTTTTTAAAGGGGTTGTTTATGTTTTGATATATCGAGGAAATCATTGATTTTTTCTAATGATATTTATGGATTATGTTTAATATATCTGTAATAACATTTTGTTAAGAAAATTTATACAACTAAGGATGAAGAATGACTGGCTTAGAATATTTGCATTTTCATCACTTATCTTATATTGAAATAAATTAAACTTTAAATTGTAGTTTTGTTATATTATACTTTTGTAAAAATATTGTTCATTTTCTTCATTAGTCAATAAAATACGTAACAACATTAATCTGGTTTTCTTTGCTTTTTTGTGTAGGTAATTTGGAACAGTTACATTTATCTTTGGTTTTATTGTAATTTGTTTTCGTTAATCTCTTTTTTGTTTCTTAACATTTTTTTAATCGATTTTTCTTAAAAATTGATTTTTCAGTTTCGATGTATATAGTAAATCGATTTTTTTTTGTTACATCATTTGATGTTGAAAGTTTTTGGTCATCCCTTGTATTACCATGCAGTTGTAATAAAAATAGCGTATACATACATGTATGAGAATTTTTAAAGCACTAATGCCGTTGAAAGCACTTCCCTTCGTGTCGTGCTCTTAAAACCGTCATTCGTCGTGCTTTAAGGCCGTCTGACACGGTACGTAGTCTCGTACTAAGTTCAGTACAGGATAAATTAACTACCTTGTAAAAATGTAATGCTGATGCTTTTTGTACAGTTTAAGTACAAGAAAATAACAAAAAATATCATTTCTTGTACTAAAATAAGTGATGAATTCAGTTTCAAGTTTTAGAGAATGCTTAATATCATTTTGTACTGAATTTAATGTTTGACGGTCTTTAAACACTAAAAATATACCGTAATACACTGTTCCATATTTGCCATAATAATTGCTCTATTGTTATATCAAATACTTTAAAATGGAAATTTGGAAGTATTTCTAAATATAAAAATCGAATAAATAGAGCTAATTTAAAACAATAGTAAAATTACTTAAGTTGTCACTAAAAGTATTGTAAATGTTTTCATAATACGTTACATGAAATTTGACAGTTAAAAGTGTTGAACTTTATTTAACATATTTCACATAAATTATACTTAATCTATTATCTTTTGTAATTAATTTTTTTAGTAGTAATGTAAGAATAGTACATTATATTCTTTTTATATGACGTATAATAATAAACTATTAGGGTATTAAGTGAAGCTAAGGAATCTACTTTGTTATGAGTCTGAATGTGTGAAGATGCACTTTATGCCAGAGTTGTCAGTTGTGAAAGTTTGTTAATACTTTTATACATTACAGTAGTTTCATGTTAATTTTTATATGTAAAGTGATTATTCGTAAACAACGTTTAGTTAAATAAATATAGTGTTAATTCGTATTGTGTTATCTGTTATACCATATCTGGTCGTTCATTGCCAATTATTACTAACATAAAACAGTAACTATCATCGCATTTTAGCAATCGTGTTACAAGTGATGAAGATCAAACAGCTTACTTTAGAAATTAACATGTTAGTAATTCAATGTAGCTACGTTAGAGGAATGTTCCCAGAAAAAATCCCTGTACCGACTGTTATCCATTGCATATAAAAATCGCAAGTTGGAGAGCCGAACTCACGTTCTTAGTGATGCAAGTCGAGCAGCAAAGCTACAGGTAGCCATTTGGGATGTAATATTAACAGTAATACACGCATTAATGCTCGTATCTAATCAGGAACACTGACGAATCTACAGATACACGTGTACCGAATTACATGTTTGTTTATCTTGCCTCATGGGGTATGGTTAGGGTTAGGCTATCTGCTATGAGTCCCCCGTGTGTGTTGTGGCATTGTGTTGGTGTGGATATGTCTAATCGTGACGTATTAGCGGCTACTTACCCCCGCGCCCTGAATTAGGATACACTTCATGTAGCATTTGAGCGTCTGGTCCTCTGGGAAATTTCCTTTCGCTGCCCCACTAATTAAGTCTGAAAGCAGACGCCGTTATCGGCATTTTTATTACTAAATACCCACACATATACGCTATATTATATGAACAATTAATTAAATGGACTAATATTAAATACTGTGAATGGTTTATTATGACATTTTGTTATTATTTGATTATTAGTGAGACACCATATTGGATATTATCTTTAAACGAACTTAAGTTATAATAAAAATACAAAAATCTGTGATTTTTTTATTAACTGGGTTTATATACAATATACACGTATATTAATGTCTAACTTGTAAGTTGTCGCTAATGAATAAACTGGAATAATAATAGCCCGGCATTATGAGTTACTAATGTAATATAATCCAGCCAATTAATTACACATGACTTATTCGAGCATTTTTAATGAAAAAGGCAGACCATTTTTTTGCGGATGTCGAGTACCTAAATGTAATTAATTTATTAATATTAGAATTATATAATTGTCCCATTATTTCATGACGACTTCTTCGCAAATTCACGATAAATGGACAAAATTAATTTTTTTTTATCACATATTTTTTATTTAAATCGGATTTTTTTGATTTAAATGAGAATTTATTTATTATAGTAGTATTGTGCGACTTTTTAAACCAGGGATTTTACCATACGCTGCGGGGTACGCCCCAGCCAACTAGATAGAAGCGTACTCAATACAATTTTCCGTTAGATATTAGTAGAATTTCATCAGAATGTACGTAAGTAGAAATTCAAGTGAAAGAAAAATAGTCTATGCTTCTCTGATTTTCTACCTGAATTTATCGAGAATTATCGTTTCCGTTCCAAAAGTCAACAGTCAAAAGTCGCGGTCTACTTATATTTTCGAGCACTATATCTAGTATATAGATACTTTTAAGTTTAATTTTCATCAACAAGAAAATAAAGTACTTAATAATGATATAAAATGAAGATAATGAAAAGAAAACTTTTATGTAAGAATGTTTCAAAATTCCTGCATCATATTACACGCCGAGTAGCTTGGAAAAAAATCAGTCAAATATCATTACTGATTATGGTTAAACCATGGTAAAGATTTAAAGACGAATGAACGTTTTTATGCTTATAATATCCGGGCTAAGTTCAGGTTGCTTAAAATGACGTTCATATTGTTAGTTATACCCGAACTTTTGTTCCAGATTTACAACAAAGTTTATAATACCAGTACTCAAATTGTTGATTGATATAACCGACTTAATACCTCTTTTTGAGATTCTGATTAATCTAATAATAGCTAATTTTACTTATCATTTGAAACAAAGAATTATGATAATTTTATAATGGATTGCTAAGTAGGTATAATATGAAAAATACTAAATTACTATTCCTGATCTAGTAATCTAGATAAGTAAATGAACAGGTTTTATGTAATGTTTTTGATAGTTACACATTTTCCATGATCTGTATTCTTGAATCTTGATGATAGTACATATCAATCATGACTGTTGTAACGTATTCTTAAAATTGTAAGTGATGTATCATTGACAAAAATTATATATTATTTCATAGATTACATATTTGCAAACAATGAAATTATAATATTCTGCGTGCCTTCGTACTCGCAATTTTTCATAGATGATAAAAATCTTTGTAATACATTAGAAAATGAAAATGACGAAAATATAAATATTTTCATCTCTTATTAAAAATCATCGTAGTCTGGGATATTAAATTAAAGAGCAAAAATTAAATAAAAAATCCGTAATATATGGTCCGCAAACAATCCGTTTACAAGATATAATTTTTATTATTATTTTATTAATTTTACATTTCATCCAAAATTTATTTTCTTATTATTCAAGACAAAATTATATTCAAAGTTTAAATTTAAATATACCTATTAAAGAAGGTGAGACCAATGTGTCTTGAGTTCGTTGTTACCAGAGATTTAAAAATGCACCACAAACGTTTATGCTATTCATTACCAAAATTGTAGTCATACATAAAAATCTTACCGGTAATATCAGCGTTAGATAGAAATACATAAGACATAACGGCTGTAAAAATATTTTACATGTATGTATATATATACTTTCGGACACAATTTTCACATATTACAATTTATTGGTAAAATAAATATCTATCTTGTAATTAGGTAATTTGCAAACTCTACATTAATTAATATTTTCTTATTTATACTTATTTCGCTGCAATAAATAAAATCAAAGTTTGTGATACCTACATTTTATCATTTTGTTTAAAAATTTATTAATTTATCAAATGACGTTCTTTAATACAACTCAGAAGTTTCCAATGACCTCCGATGGTGATATAACCTTAACAAACTCTGAAAATATCCTTACCTTCCGAAGCACCCGATTCTTCAGCGCAAGTATTGTGTAACATTGTAATAAGCTCCTTCATTTCTTCGGACATTTCAGACTAAAAAAAGAGAAAAAATAGAAGTAATGAAATTATAATTGGAAAATGAAATTATATCATAAAACACAGCAAACATTTTTAAGACATTAGTTGAATATGTCTAATATTATAATGTTTAAAACAGGGTATACAACCGAAAAAAATACTAGTTAACGGTTAACCCTTATAGAGAACATTATAATAATAATGGTTTTAGTTCGAAAACTGGTTTTTAAGAATTGGAAATTGGTTTCAACCGGTTCAAAAAATAATGAAAAAAGTATTTAAAAAAGTAATTTAAAAAGATATTTAAAATATAACAAATTAATTAACTATTTAATTAACTATTATTCCCAAAAATTCCCTTCAGAAAAAAGCACATCACTCTTTAATTGCAAACTCTCCAATAAAATCCAGATTGTAAAAACTACCATGACTCATTCAAATACAAATAGATAACACAGATATAAAAAAATATTAAATTTTTTTCATGCTAAATGATATGTTCGCTGAAACCTTTTTTTTTTTTTTGGTTAATGTTTGCCGGCCTTAAAAATATTGATTAAAATTATAATTAAAGTTCGCAATTTTTTTTTGTAAATATTGATTAGCGGTTTTTATTAAGTTGACAATGGTAACCAAATAATAAATGTAATTAGAAACGACTTATTTTGCTATGGAAGTAAGTTATACTTTCGTGAACGGTGGTTCGAAATAGTTATTTGAGCTACAAGGAATGTTAGTACATTAAAACATTGTGAACTGAGGAGGCGTAGACGAAGTTTGTTTTACTGTACAAGAATAGTTGTATTAGGTACTTTATTCCGAGTCGGTTATTATATTTTTCGAGCTACCAGCAGAAATTAAATTTACTTATTTTTATAGTTAATTTTGCACGTTGCTAGATGACCAAATTTGTATATATAAAATTAGTATATTTTTCATAAATACCCTATTAGTAGGACAATTATTTTCTACCCTATAACACTATGTTAACAATGGTTACCAAATAATAAAAGTTATCAGAAATTTATGACTTATGTTACTGGCGAAGTAAGTAACAAAATTTTAATAATAACAAATAATTAAATCCAGTGATAGTAAACTTTTGCACTTACGTACACTACTTGTAATATTTCGAAGTTTTACGAAAGCAAAATAAATCAAATGTATTAATAGCACATGAAAATAGTTATCTGTCACACTAGAGAGGAAAGCGTATCTTTTTATCACTCCAGTTTGAGTCACGAGCGTAGCGAATGGAGCATTCGAGTGAGAGTGAAAATAGTTATTTACATATCAAGTGCGGGAACAACATTTACATGGATAAGTATTTCGTGGCGCGAGCGCCGCAATAGAATGAATCTGAGAAAAAAGTTCACGCATGAGGTTTGTATAGTATTTTTTATACAATAATCATCAATAATTAGTGTTCTTTTTGTACAAATATTTTTATTTATTGCATACACATACTGTTTCGTGGCTATGTGTTTCAATAATAACAAGTGTTGTTGATATGTCAACATGACAGTGGTTGTTGCCAATATTGTGTAGCAAATGCAATAAAATTTACCTTTTCTAAATTAAATTTCATTCAATAACTCAGTATTTTCTTTTAATATTATTAGCCAAAAAATGATTGAGTCATTATACTTTTTTATTGTAAATATGACCAAGAATATTTGTCGAAATTTGGACATGGTTAAACAAAAATTCAATTTATCATTTGTCTAACGTTTCGATTATATTATAATCATCATCAGAGTGTAATATAATCGAAACGGTAGACAAATGGTAAATTTAATTTTTGTTTAACCTTGTCCAAATTCCGACAAAAATTCTTGGCTATATTCTATATTGGACACGATTCCATTCTTCAACATTGTAAATATAGTTTTTTTTCCAATATTTCATTCTTTGCCAATATCCATGTTAAACTATTGGTAACACTTTACTTTTCTCTCTTTATTGCGGCAAATGTAATTTTCCTCACTATTTCGCGAGAAGATAATATGCATGTCAAAAAATACGTATTTTACTAAGCATGTAGTTTTATTTATTAGAAGAAGGAATTACTGGGTTTCAGTATAAATGATATTATTTTACTACATCCACGACTGAAACCCAATAATAATTTCATCTTCTAATTCTCCATCCAATCAAGAAACTCAGTCTCAGTTTTAGTTATATCAATAAAACTTTGGAATAAATAGCATAACAATTAATTATTATTATTGTATTTATAACAAATAATTGCTTTAAAATGTGAAATATATTTGAGAAAAGGAATATTACAACATTGTTTTATGTGGCTATCGACTTTCCCAAAGATAAATACTAGACAAAGTAACAATTTTAGAAAAAAAAAACATAAATACATGTTCCCTATTGTTATTCAATATTTCTGAAATACAAATATTGACAAGAGTACTGTACTTATTATTACATATTCCGTGTGTATAAAATTTTACTATAAGTCACGATGCATGTAATATTATTTGTACATCTATACAGGCTATTCGTTTTAAGAGCGTAACCATTGGGATCTCGAGAACCGTAAGACATAGAAAGTTGGTTAAATTGAGGCAAAGTTGCCGCATAGGTCACTAGATATGAGCAAAAAACTGGTTTAGGCCAATTTACTTTTTGACTTATAACTTTCTTGTTTCAAATGATACTAGTTTCTAGTTTACATATTCTACAGACACTTTTTTACGGAGAAAAAAAAATCAAAATTTTTCTAGCTCGAACATTTTTTGAGAAAAAAGTTGTCTTTAGTATTGTGACATAGTTTTTTTTTCTCTTTTCAATGCTATAAAACACATGTACATTAAAGTGAAAATAAACTAAGAAATTAGAAAATTATTGATTTTATTCATTTTCAAGTGTGCTTGGTCAAAATCAGTTTTTTGCTCATATCTAGTAACCTATGCATTTTATTGGGAAAAGAAAACATGATTGAAATGGCCAACTAATGCGGCAACTTTGCCCCAATTTGAGTGACTTCGTTTATCTGACGGGTCTCGAGATCTCAATGGTTAGCCTCTTAAAACGGACACCTGTATAATATTTTAAAAGGAATATTTGTAATAAATTATAGATACTAATATTTTGAGAACCATTTTTTCTTATTACGAGTATATTTTAAATTAAAAAACATATGTATTTAAATTTTAAATAATGAAATTAATATTTTATATTGAAAATCAAGTTATTTTTATTTTTATTTGTTAGTTTTCTTTTTATATATTTTTATTATACCTGCATCATAAACTTTGTTTGACAAACTTAAAAACTTAACAAGCCGTGTTTAAAATTTTGCGATGTTATGCCGTGTAACACAAAATTATGAAACGTCAAAATTAAAATTTCAGATCTTTTCTTCCAGCATATTATGCAGGTATAATAAAAAAGCTGTATAAAGTGCTTGTGTCTCTAAAAGCGGCGTTTCCCACTTACACATGTGTCATAAATATCAAACTTGCGTTATTTTTTTTTATAACTGTCAACGTTTCGCATTTGTTAAAAAAATACCGATTTTATGACATTAAACTAATAAATTATGTCTTCGAAATGTGTTTACATGGCTTGCTACTGAAAGTTAGGTACCACTAATATGTGATTCCTTTATGCACAAGCTGAACAGTAGTCACTGAGCAAAAATAACTAACTTATACCTATAATATTTTTTTCTACTTCCTTTTAATAAGGGACTCTTTATTTCACTAATTTCATTTAGGTTATTGCTGCCACTAGTGAAATAATGAGATCATTATTTCAAGCGAAATCAAATTGGTAAGTAGGCACATATAGAAAAATTAAAGCTATTACAAAAATACAATATTTAGTTCTTATTATCTTTACAATTATTAATATTATAGTTGTTACATTTATTAGATTCATAGAGATTCGTATTTTTCAATTCAAAAAATATAAATGACAACTTTAATAATATCGTTTATCTGTATATAACTAATAATTTTGTTTTAGCAACTTAGCAACGCACAAAATTAAAGAGACCTTGGTACTATCTTTTTTGTTTATTTTACAAATGTCATCAAAATGTCAACAATTCATAATTTAAATACATTTTTGTACTTATTGAAACGGAAGTAGAAAAAATATTGTATGAAACACGTAAGGAAACTAAGTGATTATTTAACTTCTGCTCTTACAGAATTCACCTGCGTCTCCTATTGTAATTTTCGCATGCGTTAAAGAACCACATTTATTTTCTTATTTATTACATAAATGACTATATAAAGTACTGCATGAGATTTATAAACTTTTGTTATACTTCAGTAAAGTGACGTTTACAAAACTTGATATATAATACTGTATTTTGTTATAATAATTATCTTATCGTTAGATGTTAAATATTATTCGTTTTGCTGTAATTAATTAAATACAAAAAGTCACGTTGTAAATGTCACTCAGTTTTAAAAAGTAAAAATAAAAGAAAATTAAAAAAAACATAGAAAGAAATTCATCAGAAATAGTTTTCGAATATTTTTTTTGTATTATTCTTAACTTACTCGAACCCTGGCGGCACATATGGCCATAACCACAGCAACAATCACAAACTTCACTCCGTGCATGATTAAAATCTGAACTGATCTTCCCCGAACTGAACGAAGCACTAGATGCTGCTTCACTTCTAATCGAACCTTTTATACTATGAGGACATGCAAATTACACCACTGCGAATTCAGAAGCCGGGAATATCACAAATCAAGGATGCCAAAGTAATTGTTAAAACCCCGCAACCTGTAATTTGGATTTTTGCCAAAAATACGTGATAATGGTGTGCTAATTCCCGGTATTCATGGTGCACTGTATAATTTATGCATGGTTTATATTTGTTTTGTAATGTTTACGAAGGACGCAACGCATATAATTTTTCTGATAATTGTATTTAATTGTCTATTATATATTTAATATTTTTATGAACTTAATTCACTTTACGGAAAATTATTGTTGTTGTATACTAAGTAGACACTTAACGAAGGTAAATCAGTAATTTCTTATAAAATATACACTCATTTATTATTAGTCATTTTTATGAATGAATATAAATTTAATTATTTTCAGACATGAAACGCAATTTTTCATTTACATTTTAGAATGCGGAAATACAAGGGGAAATATTAATTGAAATCTTGTTAAAATTTTTAATAAACTCAAATTCCGATATGTTAAATCGATTAAGAACAGTACCATACAGCTATTTCTAGTTGCTAAACAACGACGCAAATAATTTTATTACGTTAAAAGTTTATAAAATTAAATATAATAGTTATTTATATATTAAGGGCATAATCAAAAGATTATAGTACGAGAGAATGTTTAAATTACCTGAGGCCTATAATCTTGATTATGCCCGTGGTAAATACGTTTTATTTCATTTTGGTATTTGAAATGAAAATAATCTGTAGGTAAATGTATTCCATGCTGTGGTTTGTTTATAGATGGTTGTCATTGTTACCTTGTTTGTTCTTAAACAAAATTAATATAATTGAAGTGTCACTGTCACTGTCATATATGTATAGAAGGTCACGTACTGATTATTTTAGACGAAATATTAATGAAATTTCAGGCTGCACAGAATAGGCCAAGTTGTTTAAGATATATAATATACATACTTAATCAAAATTAAAATTTATTATATTGTTTGACATTAATTCATTAACCACAATTTGAATTTGTTTCAGTAACTATTGCTTAGCAACTTTATACGCCCTCGGGCGATAAAAGCCTAATTACACCCGCATCTGAGGGCGCATAAACAAGATTATGATTCCGAAATGAAATAATAGTATATTATACGCCAAGGTTGAGAAGATAATCATTATTGACCCAGCGCCAGGATTGTAACACGAGGGCGAAGCCCGAGTGATACAAGGCGCCTGGTCAATAATGATCTTCTCAACTGTGGTTTATATACTATTTTTTCACTACTAGCTACGAACCCTTCAACAAGCCCCATACCTCAGTCAATGATGCCAGAAATTTAAAATGCGACAATAAATATAGGAAACACTCAAACCTCATTGAATACGGGTTCTGCAGCAATAAATTTGACTTGTCACAATTGCACTATCAATTTCAACTATAAATAACAAATAAATGTTACCCGTTTTGTGTTTTTACATAGAAATGTAATTATAACCCTAAAAAAATGTACAAAGTAAGATAATTAAAATGATATAATATATAATAATAATTCAAATATTGCAATAAATAAATAAATACATAAATTAACATTTTGCATTGTGAATATAATGTGAACGCATGAAAAATTTGACAAGAAATAAGATCACAGAATAAGATAGTTAATTTTTAATCTGAAATTTAACTATTGCCAACTTGAAATTAGGCGGCAAATTTAAATATAATATTTTCCTTGCGTTCAGTGAGTTAAATAAATTCAGAAGCGTGAATTTCTTTAAAAAGTGACAGTTCGCATAATTGACCATGGTTAATAATAATCCATTATTGACCGTTGTTAAGCGTTGCTAAGGAAGCGGTAGAGAAAAACAATTTCACAACTCAGTAACAGGTTAATAATGATATCTTCGTAGGCTAGCAGTGAAAAAAATAATTAATATATCTATCGGAAAAAAATAGTTAATATAATACGAAAGAAAAGTGAACTTGTGTTTCCTTTTCTTGCTTGATTCAAATGCTGTCCTACTATAGGTAGCTGACCATAATAAAATTTTAATGAAGAGATTACTGAGTTATACAAAGTATGTTCACATTAAAAAATGAAATATGGAGGAACAATTATTAAGTAATTCGTGTCAAATAGTAACAGTTTCCGTTACTGTGATCTATATTATCGTCCGTTTCTGTGACGTACATTAAGGTGAAATGATACCCCAAAGTATTTTGTTTCTAGCCCAATAGATGTCGCCTAAAATGTTTTATTAAAATCCTCTAGCATAGGCAACGTGCATAACAGTATTGCTGAGCTATTCAATAAGCAACTACCTAATAACAGATGGCACTCTAATAGTTAGTAAAGACCCCAACCTTGAATAAGGCGGTCGTTTCGAATTCAAAATGCATAAACATATATACGTTAACACCTATTGAGAAATCACATTTAACGAGAATTATACTAGAAATCATAATTATTTTGTTTTAATACATAATATACTATGGGATACACTTTTCTAACTTCTTGTGATATTATGATTCATTTTTAACATTTTGCAGAAAATTGTTTCTTTAACACATATTTATTAATTTATTACAAGCTGCATTAAAGAAAATACATGTTAAATGAGAAACTATTAAATTTTTGGTAAATATGCATTGTGCAAGTAAAACAATGGTTACAGAAGACTAGAAAATATAAGTAATATTTGCAAGATGAGACATTAGCAAAAATCATTGAAAGGTTAGCGTGGTTGAAAAATACTTTTTACTCACAAATTTATTAATCATTACAAAATTTTAAAAAATGTACTTTGGTAATGTCACGACTTACGATACTAGAATGTACCAAATTTCCAAGAATGTAGGGGGAATCTTTTCGCCGGACATAAACAATAAGGGTGTTACTATGGTAACCAAGACTGCACGTCTACATACAAAATACAACGATAAAATCCGAACATACAACTTTCCTCGATAACATTTTAAACACTATGATTTATAAATTTTAATTTTTTATTTTTTTAGTTGTCTTGTATTTTTAAAAATAATGAGCTCGTCCACGTCATTTAGATTTGACTTATTTTGAAAATATTTTCAATAAATAGCTTTACAACTATGTAAACAAATATATAATTACACATATGCCCGGTTTTATAAAAGCGAATTAAATATTTTATACCGGTTTATAAAAATAATGCAATATTTTTTATATATAATCGCGTTGAATAAAAATATCTAGTATACCTATAATCTCGGATTGTTGCAGACGTATTGGCACAATTTAAAAAACTATCCTATTATTTAATACTTATTAATTACTGCAAAAATAAATTTATTACCTTTGCCGTTTACTGTTATAATATTGTTTAAAGAACGATTTCCTTAGAAAGATAGATTTTCAGAAACTGAAACTAAATTTTGGCAATGGTAATCTTTATAAATCAAGTTGCTAAATATACCTAACTATAATAATTGTCGATATGAACCATTTAGGAGAGATTATGCTGGAGTAATAAATTGTTAATTATTGTTTAGCGAATAATTTCAATGGAAAGATAGATTTTCGAAGAGTTTTTAATCTGAAACTAAATTTTGGCAATGGTAGTTTTTATAAATCAAGTTTCTAAATATACCTAACAATAATGTTTCTCGATATAAACTATTTACGAGAGATTGTGCTGGAGTATTAAATTGTTAATAATTGTTTAAAGATCGATTCAGGGCCTTGACTCTCAATAAACTATCGTTCACTGAACAAAATTAATTATTTATTACTCCAGCACAATCTCACGTAACTAATTTTTATCGACAATTATTATTGTTAGGTATATTTAGCAACTTAATTTATAAAAATTACCATTGGCAAAATTTAGTTTCAGATTAAAAACTCTTGACATCTATCTTTCCAAGGAAATCGTTCTCTAATAGTATATTACGTACCGTGAACTGTAAGTGACAGTTTTTAGGTCGAGAATATTGTTTGGGAAGTCGAGACCCGAAGGGTCGAGATTTCCTAAACATTCGAGACTTCAAATATCACTTACAGTTCAAGGTTAGTAAGCTATTTTTTGCAATACCTACAAAAATAATAGAAATAGAAAAATAGGTTTCAAAATTACCGTCTGTCAGATTGATGTCAAAAATAAAAGTTGAATTGCAATTGAGAGTAAGAGTGCCATGAATGTTTATGATGATGTGGAAACTAAATACTTACCATCCACCATGAATTGTAAGTAACACACTTACTGTCCACCGTGCACGGGAAGTGTTTACTATAACCATGGAAACCAAATCTGCAATAAAAGTTCCACTTACTGTGTTTAAATTTTGTTATTAATGGGTAACTTACTGTGCAGGTATTGCAAAAAAAAATATTTAACAAAATATTACTCCAGCATAATCTGTCCTAAATAGTTTATTTCAACATTTATTGTTGTTAGGTATAGTTATCAACTTCATTTATTTTTTTTTTTGGCGAAGGAAATATGTTCTTTCACTTTCGTGCGCTAGCTTAATTTGGAAATCTGGAAAAGTTGCGTTTTTACCTCCCGCCTATCAATATACCTATAGATAAGGGAGGTATTGTTTTTGGTCAGATTTCTCGAGTGAGGGTTTTCAACATATGAGCACGAATTAGGGTCCCTAGAATACGATTTTACTATTTTTAGCGTGATGTCTGTATGTGTGTGTGTGTCTGTGTGTGTGTGTGTCTGTGACGATTTTTCGTCCACGATAACTCCAATACGATACATGTAAAAAATATAATATTTGGTATTTAAGAGTTCTATTCTAATATGATGAACTGATTAGATTTTGACTATAATTGGTTAACCGGAAGTAGTACTTTACTTGAAGCTTTAAACCGTTTTTCCTAAAAAATACCTCTAAATACCATATTTTCGCAAATTTCGTTATTATAAATACAAAGATTTTTTAATTATCTACCGATCTGCATAATTACGTTTATATATAACTTCTAACTAGATAGAAAAAATATATATAAATTATAATAATTTTACATATCGTTTAGGCTGAGGAATTTCGATAAAACAGATGAGTTATTCATATGTTCACAAAATTTGACATATGATGTCAAATTTGATGTAAGTAAGTGTAAAAGATAGAATAAATAAAAATGAAGTAATTTTATTGTAAAATTTAAAAAGATGGAAGAAATATATTAGGAATGTATTTGCATGCGTGAATCAAAGTAAGTTCAGTTCTGGTTTTAGTAACGTCAAAAATAGCTGTCATATTGGTCATACAAAATTTATGAAGGAAATTTTAGGTATGAAATGAATTAAAAATATTCTGAACTGCAATAATAAACTAATTTTAAAACTACAAATTAAATGTATTGAAAAACTTATATAGAATATATTACTACAGGGCGGGAGGTATTGTGTTGGACACACCAGATTTTTTCGTTAATGATACTGGTAATTAATTTATGCATGTGGTAATTAATTAGTACTAAATATTAACATAAAAATTACTATTTTTTTACTATTTTGGTGGTGTACTAGCTTCACTGAGAAGCTGACACAGCCACCCTTTTTTTAAAACGGCAAGGGTAATAAATTTATTTTTGCGGTAATTAATTAGTATTAAATAATAGGACAGTTTTTTTTCATTGTGCCAATATGAGTGTATCAGCTTCACAACACCATTCGGATTTCATAATCTCGGATCATTTATTGTCGTATAACCTATCTAGCATTATCTGATTTTTGCGTTTTATGAAACAAAAAAAAACAGGTTATATTGCAATGTAATTTAGGTTTTTGTAATTCGGCGTTGTCGGAGAATTAAATTGACAGAGGTCATCATTCCTAATAGAAAAAAATAAAATTTTTAATGGAAATTTTTAGAAACCTAACTTATTCGATCGACATCAGTATAAATTGAGGCAGCACATTTCAGATAAATGTATATATTATGTATGTATACGGTATACCTCTTTTATTAGGTTTTTTTTTGCGAGAAAATAATTTTGACTGCTCACTTGCCTTTTTTTGCTAGAAAATAATACAATAATAATAACAATAAAACACTGAGTAAATAGGTGCTACAGAGACACAATAAAGAAAACCGTAAATAATAATAATATTACCGATGCTACTGAAGGTAGACGGATAACTGGCTATAATATATAATATTAATAGTAACAATAATAATATGTAAACACTATGTAACAAAGTACCATAGAAATAAAATAAACACACAAGAAACTATATATCATATAACCATAACATAGTATAAAGCATATATAGCAATTTTACTCCAGTGTTATACGAAAATTTGACCTTGAGGCAGTTCCGCCTCCCAGCCGCGTAGTTTTCACCCCCACCACTTGCTGCCTGCTGTCTTGACTACAAAAAAGTTTTCAATTCCAAAATTTTAAAAAATATTCCACTGAAAATATTGGTTCTAAATTAAAAATGTTGTTAATAAATGTAAAATGTCATCATCCATGTCCACAGTTGCGAAAAAATATTTTTTTAATTTATTTAGTAGATTGTTTAATTCATTTGAATTTATAATTAGAAATATCAAATCGACAAAAAAACATTAATGTTTTACATTTGTAAACACAAAAATATTATATAATATGTATTTTTTTACATTTCACCGATTTTTATTTATCTACCTATTCATTTTCTAAATATAATGCGATATTCATCTTTTTTATATTTAAAAACATGTAACTTGTATTATTATTAATAATAACAATAAAAACTTATATTTCAATATATTTAAAACGTAATAAAAAAATAATTTTTATTTGACGTTTATTTAAATTTACCGCTTAGTCAGCCAAGAAGCGGAGTTTACGTGCGCTAGAAAGTCTGACATGTAACAGAACATATATATATGTACTTACGCTTTATGCTATAACTATAATACTAATTGCTTAAAATATTCGAAAAGTAATAATTTATGAATGCGAAATATAAATATACATTTTGCTATATATCCCGCTGAGCCACCGAGTATATAATAGTTCGCTACTGACCGCTGTTTATTCTGGCGCCACTTCCTTATTTTTCACAAAAATACTTACCGCAATTGTTTAGAAAATTAATATCTTTTATATTAAATAGTATATATTATTCATATATTCCTAACGAATGTATAACAGTATACAGTACGTAATGCAGATGACGTTTCCATCGTAAATATTCACATTATTGAGAAATAAAATTTTAAAAACATTTTTTTTCCTTTACTTGGAATCTAGAAGTTCAATTTACATAATTTTTTTATATGACATGTATAATAATATTCTTTAGAACATACATAAGTTTAAATCAGATATTAGGTCTAGTACTGGAGAAAAAAATAAAACATATGAAAATCCTATGTTTTTCATATGTTTTCTGACTTTTGAGAAGGTCATTATTTTTCATTTTTACATATATGATACAGTATCCTATTTGAAATATATGCTGAAATTTTCAACAAATTATTAGGTCTTCGATTGGAGATATTTTAAAAATTGTATTTAAAAAAATGTTTTGTGTGTATAAATAATAAATAATATCAATTAAATAATTTTATTTCAATAGCAAATTGATGTCTACTTATTTACATATACAAGAAAAACTTGTTACACTAAACAATTTTTAATAAAAAATTAAAAACTTAAATACTGGTTTTGAATTTCCCGCGCTGGGGTATCATTTCACCTTAAATGCAAACACTGATTGCTTAAATTTGAAAGCGTGGCAATATAACCATATGGTCTTGTTACTATTTCACTCACACCAAGCTATTCCTTCTCTGTGCACCTTGGTCCGTCTCATGACATCGTCATCTCCTCCCAATAACTTTATTATTTATTTACTTCCAAATTGCACATAATTAAAAATACAAAAAAAGTGTATATTATTTTTTAATAACCTATCATATACAGAAATTTTAAAAATTGGTCATCAACCCCATTGTTCACTGTCGTCTAGGAATACATATAGCACCTTTTCCTATTAATTTTACCCAAAATGGTTAATTTGAGAACTGTTTTGAGTGTGCAGAATACTATTTTAAAGTACTGAATCATATAATGGTTAATTACCCCTTGTAAAAATGACGGGAGAAACTTAAAATTCAGTGAAATTTGACTTATAAGTCTCCAAGAACTATGCTTTTAGAATTACACGTTGTAATAAACATACGATTTTCACCAGTTGCCCTGAAGAAGCCATAAGTGACGGCGAAACGTTGGCCTGAGACTACTCAATAAAGAAAATTGTCTGCATTGCTGCTTATTTTTCATTTCCTCATCACCCGCATTAGTCGCTTATCCATCCCGTACAAACATTTTAATGATGGTAAAAAAAATAAATATAAATATTTCACAAAAAAATTGAATATTTAGCTGCCTACATTATTAGAAAATTAGAATGGGGAAGTTTAGCGTTATTGAAATTACATATGAAATATTTTTTAATCGTAAATATGTGAAATAATTTTGCCGAATTCCTGAATAAGAGAAGTCGTTTATTGATTTTCTAAAATCAACTTTTTACGAACTCGGTTAAACCAAATTCATTCCTGAAAACATAAATATTTCTTAAAATTAGGTTAGATTGCTTATTTCATAAAATTAGTATAAGATTTCTCTAATTCGGTGTGTCAGTGGCGTAGCCAGAAGTGGAAATTTGCAAGCGATCAGCCTATAATACTCGTAGGTATCTTTGTATGTTTGATACTATGCCCAGAAAAAGTAAACAAACTTGAATGGTAAAAATATAATGTACTTGTACCGTACAACGAATAAATCATAAATAACCAAAATTAAATACTTGATACTACTACTACTTGGATTCTAAAAAAAAACAAAAACCCATTTTAAAATAAAAAGTAATGATTCAACAATGAACAAAAACACGGATCACATTGGTTTATAATAAAGAAGAATTTTTGGAAGGCTTTTTTCGCAACAATCATTTGACATTTTGTTCTAATGCAGGGTCGGATTCACGCACAAACACAACAGACACGTGCCTGGGGCGGCAAATTTTTCGGGTCGCAGTATGTATTTTCAATAAAATTTACAAAATAAATCAAAACATTTTAAAAATTAAGAAATTAAGAGTATTACCTCTTTGTTTACGTGTATTCCCGCGTTAAATTGCAAAGCTGAGCGGTCCTTTTCCTGCTTGGAACGAATAAAGAATTATTTGCGATCCACGATGAAGAAAGACCGACTCAATTCTTTAGCGTTATTATACATAGTGGGAAAAACGATGGAGATCTTGGACTTGTCTTAGATTATTCAAGAATTTGCAAGACAAAATGTCTGATTGCATCAGTTGATTCAAAATTTTGTTGCCGGTTTATTATATAATTGTTTTGAATGTTTCTAATAAAATAATTTTTCCAAAATCGTTAGCAAAATACATCATTATTCAACTTAAAACAGTGAGCAAAGTAGCATATTGAATCACAAGTGAGCAAAGTAAATAAATTTCTTCACAAGTGAGCAAAGTAAATAAAATCAGTGAGCAAAATACACTAACTCTGAGCACAATGTTTTCATGGGATTCCAGACATTATAATACATTTTATATTATAATTACATTAAATTTAATTATAATTTATAAACACAATTGTACTGTTGAGATTTTCATTATTAAAAAAAAGGACAATGTTTTGTTTTTTTTTTTAATTATATTTTAAGATTGTGGAAAAAAATATGTTTAGCACACGTGAGCATGTCTTTTTCTCACTTGTCCAGTTGGCACACTCGCTTCGCTCGTGTGGCCAGTTTCTGGGCCCGTGAGAAAAAGACATATTTTGCTCACTTGTACTAAAAATAGCTATTATTTAGTTTACAAATTCAACTACCATATTTAATCTGTTATAATGATTTGAGACCTTAATATTAACATGAAAAAATTATGATGGCGGTGTGGCAAATTTTAGTTTGCCGAGAGGCGGCAATTTCGTTAATCCGCGCCTGTTCTGATATGATATGGTGCATTTAAGCATGGAAGGGAAACTTAAAATTTAAGTAATATTGGTGCAACCGTCATAAATGGCTCGTCACTTTTGCACATACATATACATTGCGAAATAGGTTTATATTATGTATATAGCTAACGAAATGCTAGAAAAAAGGTTTTTTTTTTATAATTGTAAGAACTGCTTATATTTTTAAATATGAGCCTATATATTTATTGTTTTATGACAAATAATGTTTATTTTGTTTATATGATTTCAGTTTTATATATTCCTGTTTTTGTGTATAATACATATTATTAAAATTCATTAAATATAATTATTTTTCGGCGGCGTAAAAATTAAATTTCTATGTTGTGAATCACATCATAAAAGAACACTTATATGAGGTTTGAAGAAAAAAAATATTTTTAACAATTTCATATTATATTTAGCTTTACTTTGATATTATATTCATAATAAAATTAATATGTGATGATATCTAATAATCTAAACATCATACAGCCTTTGAATATGAAAATTGTGATACAAAGTCTTCAGAAGAGCACTAAAGCTTAATTACTGTTATACATTCCGTATAATCAGATAAGAGAGATGAGTATAGACATATGTCGCATAATGTCATTTCCTTAATCATATGTTCTCGGTTGAGTGATCATCCGTCATACATGCCACTCATACTCAATGGAGGAAAAACACGACTCGTTCTCAGATTTTCATTCAGTATCTACAATATGTTTATTATTTATACATTTATTTCACTTTTACATTAAACATTAAATAATTTGTTGTTTCTCTAACAATATTATTTATATTTTACATTATTTATCTAAATAAAACTGTATTCTGTAAAAAAATCAAATAACGAAATCCGATACCATAGTGGCGGTCTAGGCACACGACAGGCTCCAAGGAGCACTTTAATTTTGAGGCCCGGTATTATTTTAACAAAAACGTAATTTTGAATAATTTATGGTGGTTCTTTTCTAGATTTCAATTTAACAAAATCAATAATAGAATTATAATCTTATATCAGAACTATATCATTTTCTTTGAACAGTTATACGTATTTGTGTTCTAATATTTTTTTTTTTTTGAGGATATAGGTACTACTGGTAAGCCATTTTGTATCTAACTCCCTATTGTTATTTTTGTTGGGACGAGAGAGTATGGGGGTGTTTTGGTTTATCAACGACCCGCAATATACTAAGAAAATTCCTGCAGTACCTATACATTTGTTTAAGCCTACTTGATTGCAATTTTGAACACCTGATAAAATTTATTTTAAACGATATTTCTCTGGACCTAATGATCGGATTTGAAAAATAAAAAAACTGTTGAAAAGAGAATTGAAAGGCCATTCGAACTGTCATGTTTGACACCCTTTTCCATTTAAAATTTTTGAGGTGCAGTCCATTCCCATTTTAGGGTTGAAGTTATGCAATTGGTACTAATCCATTCAGGTGTCCCCTTTTATACTAAAATTGACGTGTTCGAGCGTTTTTTGCAAAATTGATGTTAAGTGGCCAAAAATTGCGCTGATCATTTTCATTGGGCCACCCTGTATATATATTAAAAATATATTAAAGTTTTTTTTATGTTAAATGAAATAAAATATTAGTACTTACTTGAAATATTAATACTTCATATATTTATTTATTTGATAACAGAAAGGAGACAGGTTGAAAAGTTCGCAGCCCTAATAAATTTTGGACTTTGTCAACTTTACAAACCAATTTGTTCCTAAAAACTACAATAAAATATATAATAATAAATAAAAAATTATATACTTAGAGTTTTCTTTTTCTTGGAGATGGTATGTCTGACACTTGAGATTATTTGAATAATTTTGAGTCTAAATTTTTATATGCCTTAAGCCCGTGAAACCAAACGAGAGAATTCTGAATTAATATCGAATTTAGATATTTTAACACTTGAAGGAAATGTTAGCTGCGGAAACGTCCGGTGGCGAATTTTTATATCTTAATACTAAAAGCGCCTCATGGCGAATTTTGATAATTGTTAGCTCTGAAAACGCCCGATGGGGAATATTTTATTCTGATCGCGAGAACAAAAAGATTGAAAACACCAGTTGCTCATCATTTTTACACCAGTAATAATTAATATCTCCTAGTTAATTATTTTGAATTTTGGCGGTTTGTTATAATGGTATTTTGTAATTATTCTGTCCACACATTAATTAAATTTAGCGTAAGTCAGTTTCAAATTTATAATAAATTTACGTACAAGTAAAATAGTGAAATATAGAAAATTGTAATTTATTAATTTCTGCATACAATGTATTTAATGAAAATTTTAAATAAAAATTATTCATTAAAAAAGATTGAAAAATAATAATCCTTTAATACATCACATCCGTTTTATGGATATTTTAGATATGAGTGTGTCGCAAATAACAATTAGTATACGTTTATCATGAAAATGTGTTTACAGTAAAATGTGTCTCATTGTTGTTGTTTCCTCCATTGGCAATTTTCTTTTTTTATTTTAATCTCATTGTAGTTTCGGTTTTCTTTTAATCAATTAGTATCGATCTCAATTTTATTGAATTTGTTCTGACCATCTCCGATAAATTAAAAAAACAATTCAGAAGATTTGTCGCAGACAAAAAAAATATCTGTAGTTTAAGCTAAGCACCTAAGGCTACATACGTGAATGCAGTTTTTCGTTTCCATTTCCTGTTTTAAACAGTCGTAATCTTTGTCGTTGCGTTACAGACAGCGAAACAGAAAATAAAATACAAATGGAGACTTTCAGTTGTCAGAAATATTTTGGGTAGTTCACAACAAAAAAATCCAGTTTATGAAAACTATATTTAGCAGTTATATTTCAACATTCTGTAACTACCTCCTAAAATTTCTAATTAATAATATAATTTAATAATCAAATAATTTTTAGTGTACTTGATATATGTATTTAACTTTGTATTTTACATACTTGTGAATAATAATAATGACTGTGCTTATGTTGGTAATGGTCGAAATTTAAGACAAAGACAAAAATTAAACTTGTGACTACGTTAAGAGGTGTAAACGTAATTTAACAGTAAAAAAGTTCGTTTACTTGACTTTATTGTATTTTATAAAATACTTCCGAACAGTGTAATAAGAAACTATTAAAAGTTCTCTAGTATTTTTAATTTTTTCATTATGTTTCTGACATTATTTTTTATATTAACTATTTTTGAACCAAATTCTTTAAATATTTTCTCGACAATTTCAATCATAATTTGTTCTCCAATTAAATCACAGTATTTTGGTGAATTGAACCAATCAGATTCAAATCTCACTAACAATTGCGTTACTGGCAAGTGTTGCGGCATTTTTGACTAAATAGGCGTTGCTTAGATACAATGTCCGTGAAAATTGTGACAAGTAATTAATTTAATATTGTAATACCACTACCCTTCTAATGCGCCACTGGTGCCTAAAACTACAACCCCCACAATAAGAGGACTATTTTGGAGACAGTGTTTTTTTTTTGGGAATTTGAAGAGTGACACCTAATGCCCAGTTGCACCAATAAGACTTAAAATTTAAGCAGCATTTAAAGAAATAAATGCTAATCGAAATCTTGAGAGCAATGTTGAATAGTTCATTTGTTATTTTATTCCGATGAGATACTATCCATGTAACGAAAACTTAAAATTTGAGTAATATTGGTGCAACCGGCCGTAAATGTCAAATATTATAAAATATATGTAATATTCATAATAAATAATTAATAATCCTATAAAATGTAATGTTCGGTGATCCCACCATTAAATAAAATAATATTGTGAATTATAATCTTACAAAGAAAGTACCATAGTGTGTATTATTACTACGGTAATTGTGAAGATTGCATGCAAAATAATGGAGAAGCATTCGCGCAAAATTTTTGTGTGCTGTAACTTCACATTTTTTGCACCGCTTGTTTCGGTAATAAATAAAATGTGGCCCAAGAAAGATAGTAATGAAGATTGAAGTGCCCAAACATTATCAGATACGCAATTGCTCAGATTACTGAATCAGAAAGGCTGTCAACAGAATCAATGTGAGGATTTGTAACCGTCAATCAGTTTTCCGGTAACAAGTGTACTGCGTGATTTGATGGGACTGAAAAATCAAAAATTTCTAGTAAAATTCCAGTTATTAGTGTGGTATTATATATGAATATCTGTTTTCTTAAACAACAAAAAACACTAGCAAAATAAATTATTGTAATATTCGCTTCCGCAAAGCCATATATGAGAGAGACAAAATGATCTCGTGACCCTTTTTAACGAAAATAAAAATTAATTTAAAAAAATAAAAAAATTGCTATGAATTTTCATTTTTCCGATTTTTTTTTTTAGAAATTTTGGGGGCCCCCCATAAAATATTGGCCCTAGAGCTTTAAAATTCTAAATTCTGCCTTGACAAACAACGAGAGACTGATAAACGAATAAAATAAATACATGGACGCGCACGAATTTGCTTCCTTCGTAGTATATTAGACCTGCCAAGAGTCATCCGATGGTACGAAAAATTGTTAACAATTTTATAATACTGTACTATTATACTTTTTTTGAATATATTTAAAAATTTAATCAAATAAATTAATAATTTATTTCTATTTTCAAAACAAAAGGGAAGCTTCTATGAAAGGGTCGCAACTGATACAATTACTGAAAATTATAGACTGTATAAATTGACATTCTTTTTGTGAGTTTTCCTTGATTTCCATGTTCCGACAAATTATTGGCACATATATAACATGTTCAAGAACACTTTTATAACTGAGAACCGTTGCCCCCTTCTGTGAAAATGTCATGCTACTCCGAAAATGCACCGAACCAAGTTGGTGATAGAATATAACAAATGTTATCAGGAAAAATATCAAAAATATTGTAGATGTAGATCAACAAAAGGTCGAGACAGAAAATATAAAGCACATTTTGAATGTAGTTAAAATACCTGCTAGAATCAAAGAATGTTCTCGAATAAATTGTCATGTCCCATTGGTTGATTTTAAGCAATTTAGGCAATAATAGTATATTATTTATTATTAATTATAAAATTGTAAAATTATTTTGGATTTTTAATACCATTTTTCTCAAAATAATTGTTATACAACCCAATATCATACTTTCATAAAATGTTAAATAAAAAAAGAAGTGTCTATGTAATGGATTAAAATTTATTAGCATAAAACAATATATTCTACCGTTTGTGAACTACAAAATTTTTTGTTCGTCATTCCTTTTATTTTTTTTGTTTTAACAGAAATACTCTGTATAGGTAACTACGGATTGTGGATTGTCGTGTATTTTATTTTTAATTAATGAATTAACATTTCAAATGTTTATTTTTTAATAATATCTAATATTTTGATATCGTGCCATACTTGAAGTAGTAAATTACTATTTTAGAAAATAAATATTTGACTAGTAATACAATGTCTAATTCATGGTTCAAGAAAAATATTTTATGCTTATTATTGAAAACCAGTTCACGATTTCAACTTACTTTTTGGTTTAAAATAAATGGTTTCCGACTGCAGAATTTTGTAGGTATGTAAATAAAATTTTTTGTAAGAAAAGTATCGGAGTCTTAGAAGTTGATTTAGTATTCAGAACTACATTATACAAGAGCGTCAAACGGAAAGTTCGATAATATAAGTGGAACATGGGCCACGATTTTAATATCAAACACATAAAAAAGAGCTCGACTTGTGTAAGGGAATCATTTTGTCGTTTATCAAAAGGATGCAAAGTTCGCCATATTAAATTAAAATTTCACGTTGAAGTAGAAGAAAAATGTATAGTTTTTAACAAGAAAAAATTCAGTTGTAACCACTATTGGAGGCTTCAATAATCATGTTGTGTGTTGTGTTCTATATTATAAACTATGTATCTAAAAAAAATAATATATTTTTATTTACGTACACGCACTTTCTATAGAACAATATTTCAGGGTTATGTTTAGAATTTTCGAGTCCTAGGCACAATAATAACCCTGTACCTCATTCGCAGGTATTCCCCGGTAGTAATTTAAAATTTGAATTTGAGACATTAAAAAAAAATTGAGCTACACGTATAACTGTAACTAGTCCGTTTACATTATATTAAAATTTCGATTTCCTTCGACGTTACAAATTGTTAACATTATAAACTGTTTAAAATGGAATCAAGATTTTGATGTTATTTTTTTAATTTTAATCATTTAATGTAATTTTTGTGGATATAGTTCTTGCAAGTATATTGTAGAACCGCGACTTTTGACATTTGGGATGGAAAACAATTTTTTATAAATACGGGTAGAAAAGTAGATATTTACCTATTGTATGATTTTTCTGTTATTTATATTTGTAAATATAAATTGTAATATGTAGTATATTATAATACAAATATTTATATAAAATATGATTTTGAAATATATAATTTCATTACAATATTGAATTTCTAATTACATTGTACAAACAGGAAAAATTCTATCTTTATTTAATGGAAAATTGTACTGAGTAAGTTCGTATCTAGTTTAGGACGCACCTTTCAGCGAATGGAAAAAACCCAGGCTTAAAAAGTCATTTGATTCTACTATATCTTTGCAAACACTATACCTATACGTATAGGACGTCAGGAAGATTGGGCATGCTGTAAATAGATTTACAACTATATCCTATATCCCAATTCAAATTTATTTTACGTTTTATTTCCAATTACAAAGGCTACATCCGGATAAGATGGTCAAATGTGTAATAAGATGTGGTCTATGACTCTGGTGTTTAAGGTCTGCAAAATGTTGACTCCAGCAAATAGCAACGGCCGTCTTTGACGACTAATTGAGAAATAATTCTAAATTGTTTCATAATATAAATTTCTTGTTAATAAAAATGCTCCCTTGACAAGTTATATTTCGTAAAGTTTACTAGCTTGCTAACGTTTGTATCTTATCCACGTGCGATGTGCGTAATAGTTACATTGCCAACCATTGCGCTTTTAGGATATAAATGGGATCTTGTTTAATCCGAAATAGTATATATATATATGTTTATATCGTTGAATTCAGAAAACAATACTCTATCGAATAACCTAAAAATAAACATATGTTCCCATTTAAAATAAGAAAGTTGTGTCCCGTATGTTGAAAACCATTGGTCGAAAAAAAAATTTTTTTGCTCATTGTATTAGTGTTGTAAAATGGTGGTTCTTTGCTAATTTAACCAACCTCGTAGCTCTTATAGTTCTCGAGATAGCAATGGTGGCACGCTTAAATGGAACACCCTGTATATAGTATAGTAAAGCAGTAAGTTGTAGGCTGACAGTCGCAAGCCGATAGTCGAAATGAAATCAACTGATTACTAATGAATCGGTAGCAGTCATCTGAAATGGTTCAGACTGACTTAGGCCAGAGCTGTAACTCTGGAAGTAAGCTCAGTAGTATTTGTTTTGATTTTGTTTTAGTTTTAGTTAGTTTTAAATAATGTAAATAAAGTTAAAGTTTAGTTAAAGAAAATTTGTGCCTTATTATCGTGTGGTATACTGGTATCCTGTCTTCTTGTCATAATCATTGGTAAATCATGAGTTATCATTAGGAGTCCTCATCTTAAGTGAAGTTACCTTTATCGCTTTTCATTAGCAACATCCTCACCACTGTTCGGATGTTAACGTGATATTTATAATGTTTGCCCAAAAATAGAATTTTGAAAAATTTACCCCCCCCCCATTCCAAGAAATTTATAATTATGTATAGTATGTCCATTTCTATTACGGATATGCTTTTGAAAAAATGATAGAATAATTCATTCTGTTGAATAAAAAATATTTAGGATATTTTGGTACTTTATTTGAAGGAGAAATAGATATTTATTATATAAGGGGTAAAAGTAACAGATTTTAGCGCCATGTGTGACATTTGTATCCCGACGCGTTGCGGAGGGTTACAATCACACAGAGCGCTAAAATCTGTTATTTACCCCGTATATAATACAATATTTTTTTCTATAACCATTGAAAAATATTTAAAAAATTAAATTCAATAAGAAAATCGAAACAGCATTTTTTAAATTAATTATAGAGTAGTAGGTTGTTACTTGTTCTAATCTTATCGCATTTGTCAACTTGTGGTGACAAAGTATTTCTATCTCAAGGGATAGAAATACTATTACTTCTCTCCCTTGAGATAAAATGTGATGTTTCTGCAACTGACAGGACGTATGAAATGTCATCATTTTATATAAGTTATAGAAAAAAATAGTTATTTATGATATAAGTGTTAAAAGTGACATTTTATGAGTGAGTGGGGAAGTTTGAAACGAGGCGAAGCCGAGTGTAACAAACCCCACGAACGAAATAAAATCACTTTTAACACAAATATCATACGCTATTTTTCCTACGACCCTAGTTATATATTAGTAAATAAAAAATATAGAATGACATTTATGACAGGTCATGATGTATTTGTTATGAACAACTGAACATAAGTGCTGTTAAAAGTAAATTTGTTTTTTACTTTTAACACGTTGTCAATGACAACGTGTTAAAAGTATTTACTGTGTTATAAACTGTTATTTTTAACTTGCTAAGCAACCGTTAAAAAGACTATTTTTAACAGTGGTCGTAGGAAAAAGTATTTTTTTCAATGGATTAACATAGAACAAACAAAATGAAAAAATCTCAAAAATTCGTCTTTAATAGATGATTAATTGAAATAAATTGGTGCGACCAACCGAATTAAAAAATCTACTCTTGTATAAATATACCTGGATAATTTAATTTTTATATATCGATTAATTATAGTAGCCATATTTCACGCCAGTAAATTATGAACTCATAATTCACTCCTCTCAGTCAATCATACAACCAGAAATAAATAATTCTCGTTTATTTTAAATCTGCCGTGCTGTGGATCACCCTTCCTTCGTATATATTTTTTATTACGTCATTGGATTTTTTTATTTCAATGAAATAACGTATTCACATCTTCATATAATTTTCATTTTAAGATGAAGGTAAACTTAATTATATGTATATTGGGAAGAAAAAACGGACAGCAGTCAGTGAATAAAAATTTATTTCTATTAACTGACTTTTTTACTAAAAAAATATAAATAAATGTTCTTAAATTAAAGAAATGGTCAATTGTAGATGTGGGAACATGCGTGGATAACATACAAAACATACAGGATTTTGTCAAAAAATAAAAAAATGTGTAGAAAGTGAAAATAGTCGTAATCTAAAAACAATGATAATGATTGCACAAATACAAAAGGAGCTTATAACTGCGAATGACAAAAATGGTAAAGTGTTATAAATTATGAAAGTAATCTCGATAATCTGGATAAATTTAGATTAATTAATGTGATCCAATGCGTGATAAGATGTCAAGATGTGCTGATGTGTATTGAAGTTAGGTGACCAGTTCTACTCCTGAGTGTATTTGGATGGATTGAAAGAGTTTTAATTTGTATGTAATGTTTTATTGTGTTGTTTATTTTTTAAATTTATTTTTAATGTTAATAAGATTGTGGTAAATGGTACTGTGATGATCAATATAAGTTTGTGCATTGATGTTATTTTTATCTGCTTTTATAGGTAACTTCTTAACTGTTACTACTGTTTTAATTCATATTTCTCCCTGCATATGTAACAGAATTTACTGTTGACCATTATTTTAATTTTCCGAGAATAATAATAATTTGTCTAACCGCATTATCGTATAATACAGAATATTGATTTTTTTTATAAGACTGGAAACACTAACCGTCCTCACAAATGAAATGGTGAATTTGGACGACCTCCTGCCGTTACAATATTTGAAAAGAAAGAATGTGTCATATTACAACAATGAACAATGTAATAGAACCTTTTATGATTTTCCTTGGTGCTAATAGTGAAACCAGAAGATTCGAATGAAGACGAAAATTAATTGTGGTGTAATATTTCATTTTTATAAATCTCTTTGCTAAACACAGTTTTTTCAACATTTCCGTAAGGAACGATTACGTCCAAGGCAGTTGGCTGGATCTTCTGTAGTTCTCCCCGACGCGTGAATTTATACCTGTTGTTGACGAGCCTCGCACCCTGGGAATGGGGTGACTCGTAGCTCATTGGGTCAGCTTATGCTTTCCGTCAGTTGTCGGTAAATTTGACACAAGTTGAAGGAAATGCGCCGCTTGTCAAAGATTGACTCGTATATATTTAATATATAATAATAATAATATTTTTGATGTTATTTTGCACATTATACTGCATCATAGTTTCTTTATCGTAATATGATATTTTACTGTTTTAGATAAAACGTGTTCTATAATTTACAGTTTTGTTGCACATAAATATAATTCATATAAATAAGTATGAATTTTCATTAATTAGTAATGACACAGACAAACATATACAGATGAACAGCCTAATGGCGCATTATGTCCACAAAATTCGACGTAGTTATCAGGATTAAACTAGATGGCGTTAGTGCGGTAACTGCGGATTACATGCGCCCAGTTAAAGTTTCCCGAAACTTAAAATGACGTCTGTCTGTGGTTTCGGTAAACTACAACTGAGCGCATGTTACCGCACTAACGCCATCTAGTTTAATCGTGATAACTACGTCGAATTCTGTAGACAGAATGCGCCATTAGGCTGTTCATCTGTATATGTTTGTCTGTGGTAATGAATTGGAGTTTAATAGCTGTAGTATATAAAGACAAATAGAAAAGAACGGAAGGACATTCTGATATTAATATGAGTGGTGAACATAAATAGTTATTATTATTATTATTAGTTATATTTGTTTATTCACAGCGTTATTTGTTTTTATTATCTTTTTATAATTTATTATTCGTTCATTAAACTTAGTTAAATAAATATTCGTGTTTTAATTATTTTTACACTTCACCAGGCCCGGATTATGCACGGGGTCAGCGTGGCTATGGTCCCTGGGTCTGCACCAGTTGAGGGTCTCCACCAATCTCATAACTACTTTTACAAATAAAAAATCGGGTAAAGCTTCTTTAGTTTATTATTTCAAAGTGTTATAAGTAACCACAATTATATGGATTTTTATTTTTTCGAGATTAAATTTTTGTTTATAAATTTTGTGGTCCCCACAAAATTCGTTACAATTAGTATAAGTGTGAGGGTTAAATACGGTGAAGCGTAAATTAAAAATAAATAACATAGCGATGATGAAACTAAAATTATCTGTATTAAAAGTGACCGATGCTTTATAAAAATATGTCCTCGACCTGTATTTGTAGTGGGTAGATGGAAAGTCTTGCGGTATCTGGAAGATATCCTAGGACATTGTAGCGAAATACACAAGAACAGACAGGGACATTCAATTTTGTTAGAGAGTAAATTCGTTAACAAATTAGCAGATTGCTGTTCTCTTCTGGTATCTACGGCAGGCATATCGTGACGTTGTAGTAAGATATTTATATCTATTAAGAAACGGCGGTGGTACCATATTAAAGACGCTTAGTAAAATTTGGATAGTACAAATGAAAGATATAATGTTTTTAGAAATGAAACTTCATTGAAGGGTTTAATGATTCTAATAATAATACCTAGAATTTTACTAGCCGAAGCGCTTATGTTGTTCGTGTGAATTTTAAGTTATAAGAAAAATGTATATACCCAGGTCATTTTTTCTTTTTTTTGTAAAAGTAAAAAATCATTTATATAATATTGAAACAATACAGGGCTTTTTCGAAACGAAACGAAACAAGTAAGTAATAGTAGTATATCATTTAAAAAACAGAAAGAACATAGGAGGCCTAAATTTGAACCTTGTGGTACAGTAGAGGTAGGAGGAAAATTCGTTATAAAATACATTGCAGATTCCGCTAGTTAGATAAGATTGTAGAAGTAGTATTAAATTAGGCAACGCACCATATTTACTCACTTGTTTTAGTAAAGAAAATGATCAATCTTGTTGGTTTGTGGAGATCAGCGAGTTTGTGTTGAAGTACATGGAATTGTACAAAACTTTTTCAAAAATTTTGGCAAAATTGTATAATAGCTTTCGACCTGTAATTATTTTAAAGACAAGAGTGATAATAGTTTGTTTTTTTTTTCAGCGTTCTGGAACAGTATGTGTATTGATAGCTAGATTATCAATAACAGAAGCTTAGCTAATGCATCTCGACAATCGACAAGAAGGTGAAAGAATCATTGAGGACATGAAGATGAAAGGTGTGATCGAACTTTCAATCAGTTCATGGGCTTCACCAGTGGTGCTAGTGAAGAAGAAAGATAGCTCTACAAGATTTTGTGCTGATTATCTTGCACATAACAACGTGACGAAGATGGGTAGCTTTCCCCTACCTCGAATATAAGATGCACTGGACACATTGGCTGGATCAAAGGTTTTCTCTTCCTTGATCTAAAGAGTGGATACTGACAAGTGTATTTAGACCCAAAAAACAAGAAAATAACAGCCTTTACTATCGATATCGGACTTTGGCCATTTACTGTTATGCCATTCAGGCTCCTGCAAAGTTTGAACGGAAAACATTCGAGGAACACTTAAAGAATTTGGTAGAGGTTTTACTAGGACTGAGGAAGACTAATCTAAGTGTCACTTGTTTCAAAAAGAAGTTCATTACCTTGGGCACGTAGTTTCTGATAAGGGTTTTGCAGTTGACCCTGAGAAACTAAGTGGGTTAAACATATTGTAGAAAATGCGGATGGTCCTGAAAGGAAGACACAATTGGTATAGTACAGAACAAGATATTTGGTAAATCCCTTAGGCTTGGATGCGGTTAACATTCACAATGGGTAATTAGACGTAAATATGTAGGGGTGTTATTAGGAACTTATAACTGTAATGAGGATCAATATTGGAAATTAAGAAAATTCCAACTATGGAAAATATCACCTTATTATTGTTTTTAACCCAATTGAATTAATATGGGGTGAACTAAAAAAAAATCCTTGACTATGTTTTACTATGTAGAATTTTTTTATGTTGCATGATTTATATTATTATGTAAAAATAAAATTTGTTTGTTTTACTGAATATATATACAAGAATGAACAAAATTTATATTATACTTACTTATACTTCCTAAATTTTTCGTAATGAAATCGAGAAAAAATATGTATTTATTATAACTAAGTACTCCAATTTAGTCTCCGTACATTGTAAATTACATAGAATCAATGATCTCTTGGACCGCCATTCGTTAGAATTACTTCCCTTAAATGGTTTGTCATACTTCCCTTTAATTTTCTTTCATATTCTTTGGGCGTCTGGTTTTACACATTTAAAAAAAAATCCTAAATAAAATAACTATTACAGCAGATTACCTGTTGTATGTTTGGGATCATTATCTTGTTGAAAGATATAAAAATTCCTTAAACACATTTTCTTCAGCATATTTTTTCAAATTCTCTTTTATAATATTCAAATAACTTATTTGGTCCATTTTCCTATCAATTAAAATTATGTTTCCCATTCTTTCTGTACTCGTACAGCCCCATACAAGCACAGATATTTCTACATATTTCATTATTGGGCATAATTTTTTAGTTTTTATTTGTTCATTCTTCCTTTATATTTTAGTTCATTTGAAACAATTAATGACTTTCAAAACATTTTTCATTTGTAAAAATATGGAATGAACTACTTCTAAATGATATGCAGCGACTTATTTTATGTATCTACGAATAATCGTTGTCAGGCTGTTTGCCAAAGTAGAAGTGGAAATATTCGAAATTGAGTTTATTTTTCAACAATTGTAGTTTCAAATGAATTAATATTTTTGGTTCTCTTTTAATTTTATCTATTTTTGAGGCTATTTTATAGAAATTCGTTCCAAAACCATCGTAAAATATTGTATTTAGTTAATGGATAATATGCGGCGTCCATCACTTGAACTGAAATGTGCGTTCTCGTGTATTTAGCCGGAAAATCGTAACCAATTATTGTGCGTGAGTGCTACTGTTTACATTTGAATAAAATATTTATGTATCAAATCATTAAGTTTTACAATAATTCTGGTAGCATCGTAAAGCGCTATGAAAGCGGTCATAGAAACATAGCAACATCATCAGAAATGGTGCGAATGGTGAAGGTTCGAATTCAAAGAAATCCACGTCAGAGCGCAACGAAAATGCCCAAAACTCTGAAAGTGTCCGACTCAAGCATACATTTCATACTAAAAAATAAACTTAAATTGAAGCCCTATAAAATATGAAAAGTACAGGATTTAATATCGATACAAAAGGCAGTTCATCTTCAACGATTAAATGCATTGATAGCATTGGACGTTAGAGGCAAGCTGGAAAATTTGGTATTGTCTGATGAAAAATATTTTACTATTCAACAATATGTAAATAAACAAAGTAATTGTATTTAGAGAAGAGCAAGTCCAGCGACAATTTGGACAATCAAATTGCTATGAGCTACTATGATGGGTTGGGTTGTTGTAATTGAAAAAGATCGTCCTCCGTTCGTTTTTATCAACTAGGGCGTTAAGATAAACCAGCACATGTACAAACAAAAGGTGTTAAATGATACGATGATCTTTCGGGAACACAAACATTGCAGTATCAATCGCTGGACATATCAATAGAATTCGGCAATGTCCAATGAAACCCATTTAACTCAACTCATTTCTTCGCAATAATATAGCCTTCCTACTCGGCAGACTTGATTTCGAAGATCTGTTTTGAAGGCTGAGGTGCCAATAAAAAAAGAAAGTGTGGAAACACTAAAGTCTGCGCTTCCTCGGGAATGGCAATCAATTCCACAGGCATTCGTGCAGTGTGCCATTCCTTCATCGAAATACTTGATGTTGTCATCCGCGCCAGAGGTAACTATATCGAATAGTGACATGTTTTTCATCAAATATTATGTATTTTCTACATTGTCTTAAAATATTAAATAAAAACATTCATCCATTTGAAATAACAGCATTTTGGTGGTGAAACTTAGAGTGACGGGTCATTTTTACCTTATCATATTAATTAGGGGTAGCTACACATCACACTAAAATAAAATGCTTGCTTAATGCAGACACTGCTTCGTGCTGCACCATATCATGCAAAACTTGCCATCGCTGAACACAGAATCATGCAGATCTCTAAAATGCATGACTTGTCTTGGTCAGAGGTTGTCATATTTAAATTTGCCGCGTTTTCTGTGAACACCAAATCATGCAAATCTCTAAAATGCATGACTTGTCTTAGTCAGAGGTTGTCATATTTAAATTTGCCGCGTTTTCTGTGAACACCAAATCATGCAAATCTCTAAAATGCATATACTGCCTAATACAAAAGTTGTATTTGATGTAAATTTTAAAAACACAGAATAATGCAGATCTATAAAATGCATGTATTGCTTTTGTCACAACTCTAAAATGCTTGCTTTCTTCGAACTGCCATATTATTTTAGACTGATGTTGAAGCTTTTCATCAACAGATGGCATAGTATTGAAATAAAATTAATTCTTTCTGAAATGATGAAGTACTTCTGGTTTCTTGAAATATATATATCTATGTGTATTTCTGTCAAAATTTTAAATGTCATTCAGTGATCAGTGATGATGATGAATAAAATTATGTATCCATTAATAAAGCATGGTGTATTTTTTATAAAACATATTTATTTCAGGAATCCTTACATGTTTACAGATAAAAATAAAAAGAAAGATTAAAATTAATTTAAATATTAAAAACACATCAGACAGTGCATAAGGTTCAAATACGTTTAACTCGTGCTCTGTAAATACAATTTTCTGGTTTATTTTTCATGCTGAAAGGGATTCTTTGCAACAATTCTGTGTTATTTTATTTTTAATTTGCAGGATTAGAAACATAGTGCGTGTAACACTTGTTTAAACTTATCGAACATAAAAATTTATTTTGGATCGACAAATTTACACTTTCAGCAATATTCTGCACTGTGTATTGTACATAGTTACTGTTACTAAAAACGATGTGTGTTCTATGACAGGTCTTTGTCTTTAATCTTTTTCTTGACGACGGAATTTTATATTTGTCTTACATTTCTACATTAAATTCTATAAGCAAATTTCGTTATTTACCTGACGTTTGTTTACAATGAATAATAATTCATAATTATTGAAATGTATGTTTTTATTTAAAACAAGCATAAAACTCATATACTTTAGGATTGCATAATAATTTTTTCTTTTAAACTCTCATTATTGTCACTATGTATCTATTCTTAAATTACGAGTTCGAGTAATGTTACTTCGATGTTTAAATTTTAATATTAAATTCGAATACTTGTTTCGAGTTTGTCATTTATAATATGAACAACAAAAAATAAAGAACTCATAAATTGTTATAATTTACCAAACGTTACGTAACACCAATGAGCTTAATAATCTATGTCTTTTTCCTTTCGTTGTCTTTTGTACAATTCAAAAAGATATATTAATTATGTTTGGCTGACTTCCCCAGATAGCACAATTATATATGAACAATGAATATTCCTAAGGAATATTTGGATATTCTAGGAATAATCTGTTTGTGTTCTGTAATATTCACAGAAATTCCAGCAGATGTCTGTAATTGTTTAATCTCCTACTTTTAAGAAATATTTGTATGTTCAGATACTTAGAATAAAAAGTATCTAGCTTTAACAAATTTATGCAAGTATCTTTTAAAAATATCTTTACTTCTTGTTATAATAAATATTGATATTTTTCCTCCATGACATCTATTTAAAATTCCCGCTCTTTTTGGCCAGAAAAAAGGCAACAAAAGAAGAATTTACTTCTTTGTTTGTACATACGTGCAACAACTTTTATTATTTATAACTATTAAACTACAACAATAAGAAATATAAAAATACAAATGAAAAAAAATCATTGTTATGTATAAAACAATCAGTTTACTATAGGCGAAAAAATCGAAATATAGAGGCGCTGCTATCAGTATGAAAATGGCGGAGGAACAGGGAAAGTAAGCTGATTGTGTATGTGTGCCATTACACTTTTACTCGTTTTACTTTAAACATCAGATTGATATTTTGCAAAATGGATAAGCTTCATATTGAATTAAGTGATATTTTCGAATATATTTTTACTTCGCGTCCTATAAAAGAAGGTGAAGCAGTATTTAAATCTGGACATGCTACATTGTGTGGCTTGAAAGAAGATGCTGATCATGCTGATATTTGTACAAATCATTCATAAAACAAATTCGTAATTTATATTACGTGGATGAAAATCAGAAGGCACAAAATGGTCAGAACAAACAGACATCCCTTTTGTAATTCGTTTACCAAATCGAAGTACGGTTGCCCATTTTTTTAAGAGAACTGGATCTTTTGGAAATGCGTGAATACTTACATATGTTATCAGATTTATAATTATTACATTACGGCACTGAGCAGTATCGTTTACTTTTACTTGCCATAATAACATACAATAGTAGCTGCAAACGAATCATCGAAACGATATTATAATTCATATTACAAACAACAAAATACTTATGGGTCAATTCTGAATAAATCTGTAAGTCTTACAGATCTGTAAATCTGTAAAAAACTAACAAAAACGCATCTAATTTTATTGATTGATTTAAATTTATACATAAGAGCGGCTTCTTTCGTTGCAATTTTGTTCATTATTTACAGATTTACAGATCTGTAAGTCTTACAGTTTTGTTCAGAATTGGCCTATTAATAACATACCCAAAGTTTTAAAATGATGTGTGTAAACTATATCCACGCATATATTTTTATTAAACAACAAATATTAAGGTTAAACAATTATAATAACGAAAAAAGATCAAACTGTTCTATACAAACTTCAATACAAAAAGAAATGTTTTCCCTGTTCCTCTAGTTCCACAGTTTGCCACCAGAGGTCAGCCACTTTGATTTTTTTCGCCTATAACAACGAAGGAAAAGAAATCATTGTTTCATAATGAACAATTTGTTTATTATTGTTTGTCACATCATATGATATAATATAATTCAGTTCATTACTATATATGTACATTTACAAAGTATTAAAACAGTATTCATTCACTTTCACACATGTTTAGAAATTGTAAAACAAGTAGAAATACATACCTACTTTGTAACTTTTAAAACTTGTAATTTTCACCCTTCTACGGCGGGCGCTACAATGAATTATACCTGGAAACATTTGTTGTAATGTATATTATTTATTTATAACAATTTCAAAGCGACACGCGAGGCCGTTTAGGAAATATATAAGAATATATGTTGAATTTGTTAAATTTTGAACTTGAGGAATTTTTTTCACACCCTTCTACGGGGGGCGCTACTATGTGTTATACCTGGAAACATTTGTTGTAATGTATATTATTTATTTGTAATAACTTTAAAGCGGCACGCACATTAATTGACAACTAGCGATACAAGGTGGCAATTCAAATTCAAATAAACGTCAAAACCAGTTCAGAAAATTTTACCATGTTTTGTAATTTTACTATAAAACTACTTCATACTTACTTACATTAACTAATTACGAGGATGTTTAATGGTATATAACAATAAACTGTGTATTGTGGTAGGTACTTTGTAAAAATGTAAGTATATTTAATATGGTATAATAAGTGAATAAACATTGTCTTATGGTTTTAGGTTAGATGCAAACCACGTTTTTGTTTATGTAATTTGTTAAACAAACAAGGAAAGATATGTAACAGGATAATATGTATTTGGAGACAACTATTAAAGTGTTTATTGTTAATTCCAAGAACCTGGAGAACAGTGTTCGTATGAGACAAGTGTGGAATGTTTATAACAATTACAGATGTATATGTGGAAGATAGTTTAGCAATGAATGAACATGCTAATAGTGTTATTTATGTAACAGATAGCATTCATACATGCGGAAGGATTTTACAAGTAACCTGAAATACAGCATATAAAATTGACTAGATTGTTTAATAAATATGTATAAACATGCAATGTGTGTACTATATTATTATAAATAAAGAGTTATACACAATACTTGCAACAAATATGATGTGTTTGTGTTTATCTTTATTGAACCTTGAAAATCCTTTATTACAATATAAATAAATTACAAATACCTGTAAACCATATATAATATACAAATGTTTAAAGTAGGTGAATGTATTTAAACAAAATTTATTAACATAACCTACAAGTGTCATTACCTGTTTTTGTCAATTTTCTCTTTTTTTACAAAGTTTAGTTTGTTGCTGCCCATTTATTTATTATTATTTATGGTCCAGAAATAGAGATTAAGCATTTTCACCATGATTGTTTATGCTTAAAACAACATTTTGCTATTAAAACTTCAACTTAGATGTCAAGCAGAAATAATATATTTCTAGTGCACTTTTCTCGTGACACCACTAGTAACAAGTCAAAATTATCTTTTTTATTACAGCTCATTAAATATTCATATTTACAAATAATACATAAATTTAAAAGTTATTTGTTGTTAACTAATTAGAATTACGAGATATTAATACTTTTTAAATTATCAGCGTCATCTTACGAGCATTAATTGAACTACTGAAATCATATGACAAAAATATTTTACTATTTATTACATAACATACATAACACACACATATATGTAAAAACCATCAAATTTTTAACTTTATAGTATTTTTAAACAAATTAACAAACATCTTTTAAAATAACAATTTTATATTGTTAGGACCTTTTTGAGAAACAAGGTTGGCCATAACCTTTACTTTTAGCAGCTGTCACATGTAATTTAAATATATGTTCTCTTATAAACACAGAGTGAAAACATTGCTAAGTTTTTATTTATTATTATCTAAATACATAGTTCAATCGTAGTCAACATTTTAAACATATATTACAAGTTTTAAAAGTTACAAAGTATGTATTTCTACTTGTTTTACAATTTCTAAACATGTGTGAAAGTGAATGAATACTGTTTTAATACTTTGTAAATGTACATATATAGTAATGAACTGAATTATATTATATCATATGATGTGACAAACAATAATAAACAAATTGTTCATTATGAAACAATGATTTCTTTTCCTTCGTTGTTATAGTAAACTGATTGTTTTATACATAACAATGATTTTTTTTCATTTGTATTTTTATATTTCTTATTGTTGTAGTTTAATAGTTATAAATAATAAAAGTTGTTGCACGTATGTACAAACAAAGAAGTAAATTCTTCTTTTGTTGCCTTTTTTCTGGCCAAAAAGAGCGGGAATTTTAAATAGATGTCATGGAGGAAAAATATCAATATTTATTATAACAAGAAGTAAAGATATTTTTAAAAGATACTTGCATAAATTTGTTAAAGCTAGATACTTTTTATTCTAAGTATCTGAACATACAAATATTTCTTAAAAGTAGGAGATTAAACAATTACAGACATCTGCTGGAATTTCTGTGAATATTACAGAACACAAACAGATTATTCCTAGAATATCCAAATATTCCTTAGGAATTTTCATTGTTCATATATAATTGTGCTATCTGGTGAAGTCAGCCAAACATAATTAATATATCTTTTTGAATTGTACAAAAGACAACGAAAGGAAAAAGACATAGATTATTAAGCTCATTGGTGTTACGTAACGTTTGGTAAATTATAACAATTTATGAGTTCTTTATTTTTTGTTGTTCATATTATAAATGACAAACTCGAAACAAGTATTCGAATTTAATATTAAAATTTAAACATCGAAGTAACATTACTCGAACTCGTAATTTAAGAATAGATACATAGTGACAATAATGAGAGTTTAAAAGAAAAAATTATTATGCAATCCTAAAGTATATGAGTTTTATGCTTGTTTTAAATAAAAACATACATTTCAATAATTATGAATTATTATTCATTGTAAACAAACGTCAGGTAAATAACGAAATTTGCTTATAGAATTTAATGTAGAAATGTAAGACAAATATAAAATTCCGTCGTCAAGAAAAAGATTAAAGACAAAGACCTGTCATAGAACACACATCGTTTTTAGTAACAGTAACTATGTACAATACACAGTGCAGAATATTGCTGAAAGTGTAAATTTGTCGATCCAAAATAAATTTTTATGTTCGATAAGTTTAAACAAGTGTTACACGCACTATGTTTCTAATCCTGCAAATTAAAAATAAAATAACACAGAATTGTTGCAAAGAATCCCTTTCAGCATGAAAAATAAACCAGAAAATTGTATTTACAGAGCACGAGTTAAACGTATTTGAACCTTATGCACTGTCTGATGTGTTTTTAATATTTAAATTAATTTTAATCTTTCTTTTTATTTTTATCTGTAAACATGTAAGGATTCCTGAAATAAATATGTTTTATAAAAAATACACCATGCTTTATTAATGGATACATAATTTTATTCATCATCATCACTGATCACTGAATGACATTTAAAATTTTGACAGAAATACACATAGATATATATATTTCAAGAAACCAGAAGTACTTCATCATTTCAGAAAGAATTAATTTTATTTCAATACTATGCCATCTGTTGATGAAAAGCTTCAACATCAGTCTAAAATAATATGGCAGTTCGAAGAAAGCAAGCATTTTAGAGTTGTGACAAAAGCAATACATGCATTTTATAGATCTGCATTATTCTGTGTTTTTAAAATTTACATCAAATACAACTTTTGTATTAGGCAGTATATGCATTTTAGAGATTTGCATGATTTGGTGTTCACAGAAAACGCGGCAAATTTAAATATGACAACCTCTGACTAAGACAAGTCATGCATTTTAGAGATTTGCATGATTTGGTGTTCACAGAAAACGCGGCAAATTTAAATATGACAACCTCTGACCAAGACAAGTCATGCATTTTAGAGATCTGCATGATTCTGTGTTCAGCGATGGCAAGTTTTGCATGATATGGTGCAGCACGAAGCAGTGTCTGCATTAAGCAAGCATTTTATTTTAGTGTGTTGCGTGCGTTCCCTTAATTAGAATAATCGAGTTTTTTTTAATTATATGTTGTGCGTTACTTTCTTGAAACAGTGTAGTTTGTTCCTAAATTGTTTAATATATGGGAGAGATTATTTTTAATTTTACTAATTAAAATTTATATGTGCAGGAAGCACTGCTCCAATTACAATACTTGTATCATATAGATTACATAATTATCAATGTAGCGGTTAGTAATATTTCAAAATTTAAATCCCTGTAAACCAAATACTGAATAGGTGTTTTTAATTTCTAATGGTGGCTTTATAGTTAATACGATCAAATAATTTTTTTCTCCACTTTTTGATCAAAATGTTTCATTTTACCAGTAAATTGTACGAATATTATTTACACATAAATCGGATGTGCCAATAGGTATAATTTCTATCATGAGCATTTAATTTAAATCGATGATAAATGACTTTACGTTTTCATTATGAATTTTATTTATTCTAACATGTTTTTATAAATAACGTAGAAAAAATAATTTTATGGATACAGTTTTATTGTTCTTCTGTGTAATTTGAATCCCATTTATATTTTGTTTATTGAACATTCAAATTTTTTTTGAACTTGTGATGTGCAGTCTATAATACAAAGTTGTAATTATTGGAAGGAAAGGAAAGGAAATGTTTGTTAGTCTGTCTAAAGTCACCTGTAGATTTATTTTTATTATTCATTCTCACTGTAAATATTTGCTCACGCAAAGTGCAGACATTTCATAATTCCCTTGGTCGTGTTTCCACAGAACATTAGACCGAAATTCATGAGTCAACATCCTCTAACCCTTGAACGACCATCCTCATATTTGTTGGGCGTGTTCAGTTGTTGCTGTTGATGATTATGTCTGGCAATTATTCCCTTAGCAGCGCTAGGTGTGTTGACATTAAAACGTTTTGGAGGAAAATTTGATGAGGCCGAGGTGGTTATTACAAGAACGGGAATACTTAAAAAGGAAGAATAATAATAACGAAGTGGCTTTTTTATTTTATTGATCTTAAATACATTACTTTAAGCGTATATAACCCCTATATACAAAGGTCACACAAAGATAACAAGATGTATATTTAGCCAGTAATGTATTTTATACAGAAATAATAAATAAAATCTCTTAGTCTAGATGAAAAAATATATTTAAGTAATATTTATGGATATCTATAGGTATGCAGATATATTCATAGAATAAGGTACAAATATTTTTAGATTACATATTTCATTTTATTTATAATACTTCACAGAATATAGTCTACAAAATGACTATTAGGTTTATAAACATTTGAATATATACTGCATGTAGAAACATATATTATACCTTTGTAATAATACCACTCTAAGCAGCTTAAATAATATTTAAAAATACCCTGTACCCTGATAAAACTAAATAAAATAAGTTATAATCGATGGCAGATGAAATTGATAAACGATAAAAATGTATCAATTATACATATAATTCATTTCTATCATCTGACATCAAAAATTATGTACATTATTTAGATTATGAAATAATATATGTATAATAAGGAATTCAGATATAATTTCAAGGGTAAAATTTTCTGAAGCGAAGTTGAGGTAACAATCTTGAGGTCCTATAGACACTTTAGTACCGTTGTATGTACTCCGTCTTTGTATTTTTCAATAACAACTATTTTTTTATCGCACTTTTCTTTACTATTTAAAGCTGAAAACTTGTCCATTTCTCAATCGTGCCAGCACAGCGCATTTATAATGTGAGAATAGTATACTTCGGTAACACTGCAGAAAGTAGTCTGCTTCTCACGAGGCGTGTAAGTTTTGGCACGAGATGAAGTCGAATGCTGGAATCACACAAGGTGGGAAATTCTAAGACTTCACTTTTTGATGTAACGAAATCAATAAATTATTTTAACATAGAATACAATTTATGTATACAACTTAAAATTATCCATGCGTGGGCGTAGCTAGGCAGAGGTAAGGAGGGGCGGTTGTTATGTTTGTTAATTTTTAATAGATAATAAAATTTCTGTTGGCTATAATTTTGTATATTTTTACCTGAAAATAGCAGTTGCCGCACATTAATAAAAAACAAAACTAAAATTCTGCGTTCTTATCACACTAATTACATCTATAAATTAAAAATTCTAGTTAAAAGAACGCAGAATTTTACTTTTTTTTATTAATGTACGGCAACTGTTATTTTCAGGTAAAAGTGTTAATGTCAACATAGAGATTTTATTTTTTAACTAAAAATTATTTTCAAACATCATTAAATTTGTAGAGAACCACTGGGTAAAAAAAATATATATAACATATTTTAACAGTTTTATAATAAGGCAAATATTTGCTAATTTAACCAACTTTGTATCTCTTATAGTTCTCGAAATAGCAATAGTGAGCAAGCTTATAGAGACACTGGTATAATATAAAATTATAGGTTCGCTTATTTTTTTTAGTTCTTATGCTCCTCCCTTACATGTTTCCATGAGTACAAATACTTCATATACTCGTCAAGAACAATATGGCGTATATATTAGGAGTTGTTGAAATGATATTTATCATACTGTACATGCGCAGTATTGGCACATACATATACAATTTTTCTACGACCTCATTGAAAATTTGGACTTTTTACATTCTGTTTAACGTTTTAACAGGTTAAGCGCCAAAGAAATTTGTATAAACTTTCTATATTAACCAAACTTTTTTATTGTCAATTTGTGATATTTATGTGTTTCTCATACCGATTTTGGTAATTTTTTTAATTTGAAAGCAAAAAAGAGGGCGGCGGGGCACACACCCATAAAAGAATGTGGCCGGGGAGTACACCCAAATCCGAGCGAGCACGATGTTTCACGATATGTCAGCCGTGTTTATCTTGCAAATTTCGACTTGCTTTCTTGACAACATCGTTTGCTTGTTACATTATTTGTTACAATAATTATGAGTATCCGTGGTAAACGTATTTTGCATTTAGCTTTACAACAAAACCAGGATATTGCTACTAAAAACCTGACACCAGCATTTGATTTTACAGGGCCACAGCGGACACAGTACTGTATTATAACCCATAAGAAAGTAAACGCTTGGCCAGGCAGGATCGATAAAAAAGGAAAAGCCAGGCGGACACCGGTGTCCGCCATGGCCAGATTGGCCAGATGCATAACGGACACCGGTGACCGCCATGGCGCTTAACCTGTTAAACTAGTTTATGTTCAATTATCGTGCGTTAAAAATTTCTTACAGTATTTGGCAACGAAATATTATTTTTTTCTACGACCACTATTGAAAGTGGAAGTGAGAAATCTTTTCTCACATTATTTGCTAACACTTCGCATGGGCAGTGTGGGAAATGACATTTGTCACATTAATTGCAAACACTGCGCTTGCGCGAAGATACGCTTTGTAGGTTATGTGCGCCATATTATGTCAAATAACCTTTGTAGATGTATTTTTTTTTGTAACGTTTAGCATTGTGGTCGTCGAAAAAGTATACTGTGCCACTGGTGCAGAATCACCTATTTCCCACTTTGTGTGATTCCATATTCTATAACATTGTGGTCAATTGAAGAAGTGTAGTATAGGAACTCATTCAAAAATACCTACTTAGATAATAGACAACTGCACATGTATATAATCATTTGCTTCCAATACATGTGTTTTCAGCACTCGACTTCGTTTCGTATTAAAATTTTCGCACCTCGTGGAAAAAACTTTCTGCATTTGTTTTGTTATATTAATAAATGTGTTACTTTATTATTAGGGAGTAAAAGTATCACTTAGAGGACATTTTTTACCCGGAAGTTCAAAATAAAATGTTATTCCTGATCAATTTCAAATAAATTTAAAATTAAAAAAACGGTGGTATGAATGCTATATTAATTATATTTTTATATATTATTATAGGCAACTATACAGATAACTAACATAATATATAAAACAAATTAATTTTATATTTTTTCACTGTTTCCAATAAATCCATAGCTTGCAAAAATATTTATAAATTTTTTATGAGTAAAATATAAATAACTGTGTAAATATTTGGTTGATTCGTTCAATAAATAATAATACTAATATTTGAAATACAATATTCCAAGAAAAAAGGAATTGTTTTGAATTTTTTGAATGTGCCCTTTGAGAAATTTATATAAGTACGTACATACATATTTACACAAAAATATTTTTTACAGGAAATCTAGCTAGTCATTAACGTTCATATATAAATATTATAATTATACAATACATTTGAGATATATTATAGTAACATAATATTGTCTTATTTCTACTAAGTCTATATATATATAACATTACATTACAGGTATTAAAGCCATATGCAGATATTAATTTCTATTAGACATCATTTTCAAAAGGCAATTTCAATTCCCATTTAAAATAAGCAAGCTGTAACGTATAATTTCGCTGCAGTATTTTTATTTTATCACCAATTCACGTCGACAAACGAAAATAACACCACCAAACGTGTGGTATTTTAAGTCCCAAAGTTATAATTCAGACATCAGTGAATTTTTTAACGGATGTAAATGAATGCAATTAGTGCCAGACAGATATCGTTCCGTTTTTGCAGGAATTTCACTAACTTTTAACCAGCGGATCTTTTTTTAACGTTGAATCGGTAGAATCATTAAAGCTTGGGAAATAAATTGTGTTTCCGAACGCGCAGAATTAGTTTTCCGAGATAAACAAGTTAAAAAGTTTATAAAACATTTACTCCAATACTATTTGCGATTCAGCTGTTTTAAATTAGTAAATATAGTAATTACTTGATATTTTATAAAACTATAAAAAGTTTTCAAATATGAATATTTTATATATTGCAATCATAACATATTTATATTATTTTTTGCTTTTGTGTTTTATTTTTGATTAGTAAAATAAATTCAATATAATTAAACAATTATAATAATATTTTATTGAACTGTTAAAGAAAATGATCACAGATTCTGGAGTCATATATTTCTGTCCGATTATTAAACAACTTTTATGCAACAAACAAATATGTACTGTGTACTACATATTAGAGATTTTTTCCAACACTACGGATTACTCGGTACAGAAGGTTTTAGTTGAGGTGTTATTATTTTATTATATGTATTTGTGTACGAAAAGATAGAAGCATTATTTTTATCTGTACAAATATTTATTTTGAATTAAAAATTCTTAATTTGGTCACCATATATTTCAGAGTTATGATGTATAAACCACGGTAGAGAAGTTTATTACAGCTTTCAGGTCCATTGCACGCAATATGGCCTTCTGGGTGTAATGATAAACTTCGCAACTTTCATTTATAATATTCGATTTTGTTCTCTTAAGTGTAGAGAAGCAACTCTTATTCTGCTGGTCTACTAATGTCATGGGCAACCGTACACGAAATTTTTAACGTCTCACTGTCTGATAAAGTCTCACTTAGGTTATTATTTTTAAATAGTTGTAAAATTGATACAGCACTAGCACTTCTATGAAATCTTCTCATTTTCAGTTATTTACGTTTCACAAGAGCGTCTTTATGAGTTTCAGCAGCATTCCTTTATCTCTCTTCCAAAGGTACGGTAAAAATTAGAATAATGTTAAATAGAACATGAAACATGGCAATTGTCACATCCATGGTTACGACTTGATACGTAGGGAACTAATGACAGAATTATTGTATTTAAATATTGTAACGAATTACAAAATAACCTACAAATTAACAAAAAAATTGACATAATGAACAATTTAACAGTAATTACAATAAAATTTCAAAAAACCATTAAATGCTTAGCAATGACTCAATCTACCATAAAAACTTTTGAACCCACATTCGATATTTGGGCAACTGTAATATTTTCAGAAATATTTTGAATTTGAACTTTTAATTGATCTAAATTTTGAAGATTTCCCGTGCACACTTTTGATTTTAAAAATATCCAATAAAAAAATCTATTTTATGGTGACCTCGCTGACCTCTCAGGCGGTATAAGTATGATACTTTTCTTAAACTTAGATTAATATATCTGTAATGGCACTACGGCGATTTGCACCATTGAAACTTAAAGCGAATCTATAGATTAAGTTCAGTTTAAATTTTTTAAGTTTAACTTTAACCCAACACCTACGGTTTAAGTGGGATACCTTTTTTCAATAATATTTTTGTGAAAAAAGTATACATATTGATTTTTTTATACTTTTATACAAATAAAGTATTGTAAAACAGAATGTAACAATAATTGATTGTTAAAAATATACTACCTATGTAGTTATTATAAACAGATATTGGACTATAGATGTAATTCAAGATAAGGTGGTATTTGACAATGAAGATGAATTGTTAGATTTTGATATTATTCCGAAAAGAATTTATAAATGGGGTAACTCGTTTCATGAGTTAAGTGAACATGATTTCTTCATGAAAGTCCGTTTAAGAAAAGCGACTTTTTGGATTAATTGCAACAAATTGAATCGCATATGGAATTTCCATACTCAGTATTATGCTGGTTTAGATTTTTAATTTATTTCTATTGTTAATAGCTGATTTTTGTGGAGTCTGTATTCCAACGGTTTCTAGAATTGTACTGTATGTAAGTGAAGCAATAGCTCGCTTGGACCAGGAATGTAATGTATTTTTATTCACAACCACTATTGTAATATGTCAATTCCTAACCTGTCAAAGGTTGGAAACGTATGTCATTTTTAACTGCAATGACAATCTCACGGGTGGGAAATACTTTAAAATCCCTTGGGGGGGAAGTGTTTACTATGGTTGCCTAGTAATACTGTCATAAATCTCTAAAAGTAAGGTGATTAGTGCTGTCAAACATATTAAAATAAATTTAAACATTTGTTTTCATAGACTACTACCGTACATTAATTTAGTTTATTGGAAACAGGCGATATACGAGTAGAAGTTAATTTGGATAATTGTGAATAAAATAGTATACATTGTTCGGTGGGAGTTTCATTACAGCCTTGCGCTATATCTGAGCCTCGAGGCTTCGCCTCTCGGTCATATAGTAAGCCCTCGGCTGTAATGAAACATTTCCCACCTCACATGTAATATACTATTACCACAGATATTTATAAATAAGAATTGTTGATTTTAAATGCACAATAAAAACTTGTAAAATAACAGCAAACACAGTAAAACTAACCCTTCTGCATAAAATATGTATAGCTGTTACTGTTATTGAAATATGTAATATAGCGTGCAGTAGTTCCAAGACAAACTGCACTGGCGTTGCGAACTTAAAATGAATCTACAATATTTTCAACGAGATAGATTAAGTTATAACGTATACCCATGGATACGACAAATCTTACTTTTCATGTTTCATGTTAATCAATATTAAAATAAATGATAGTGTGAATTTTAAAATTTATATGATAAATTAATGTTGAATAGAATTAATACATGATGTAACAATTATTGAAAATAATTGATTTAAATCGTCAAAAAATTATTTTACTACCAGAAAACATTGAAAAAGAACTCTACAGTTACATTTGCTGGTCAAGCAAATTTTATTGAATATTGTATTAGTTTATAATACTAGATCTATAATAATATTTTTATTAATTTATTAAATTATTTCTGACATTAGGAATATTGGTAAACTTTTATGTATACATTTTTTAAAGCATTTTAGAGTTTCTTTGATGTTGTTCATCGTTGAGAGAATTCGTCGTATATATAAAAAATTGAGTGCATAAATGAAGGTTTACTCATGCGCGGCCGGATGTAGTTAAAGAAAACGAGTTACACTAGGATGTGACATCCTGGGATGTTTCGATGTTCCCGCCTAGTTAGTTTCCTGCACTGCGGTTTATAGACGGATGGCGCGTCAATTTGAATGAGAGACAAGATTGTGGAAATTCAATGACCGTCCTTATACTCTACTTCTATTCGGAGAAGATACCGGATTTGTGTAAATTATTCAAAAAGTTTCTTTATTTATGTGACCGATACGAAGGGATGGAGCTCTAACTTAAAGGATTTAGAAAACTACAGGGACAAGAAAAAAGTTTTAAATTTACCGCAGCAAGTTTAGATGATGTTACTGAATAAACAAATACATTACCTTCATTATCTGTAACATTAATAACGTATTTATAAAGTTTGTACAATATTTACAAGTATTAGACTTATTAATAATTTAGAAACAGTGATTAAAATTTTTAATTGTTTTTTAATATTGTCCAAATTAGAGATAATTTCTTTGATCTTTTAAATGAATGCAAGGAATTTTTAAAAATAATTATAAGTTTAATTAAAATTATCTTATTAAAAATTTATGGCTCTTTGGACTATTTTAGAGAATTAGATATTTGTTGAAAATTTGTTTTGCTTTATTTAAAGTATAAATAAAACTTCACCTAATTTTCTTTTAATAAAATTACGTGAATGAGGTCTTTCACATTGTTTTAAAATATATTACTGTTTTTTACATATCGCGGCGGTGGTAGGTTTACATGTAAGGGTGGTAATATAATTACAGAGATTTTGTCAGTTTCAGGATTTTACATTACATTTAGGCCCGGTTTTATAAACGTCATTTAAATTTAGTTCCCTAGTAAATAATATTTATTCCGTCAATTGACAATCGAAATTTTGACAGCAATGTTATTTATGTCATTAATAAAATTATTTTGATTAGAATTTGTTCATTTAAATAAATTTACTGGGCAAGTAAATTTATTCTGTCCTTTATAATACCAACCATTAGACTTTTTTAACATAGTAAATATCGGTCCATTTAGGTGTATACAGACATGTATAGATTATATTTGCGTAAATTGATTTTAATAAAATTTCATATTTAAGATTTTGATATCAATGACATGATTTGATCAACAACAACAAAGTTTGTCGAATTTTTTTCACAGTTCTGTGAAGTAGTGGTCGGTTTTCATATCTCGTAATGCGGAAGAACAAGTTGTAGCAATTTATTCTATTACATTCATCTGTAGAATCTAAAATACTGCTACCTGGCTCTTCAACCAAGAAACATACTTTTGTTGTGAAGGAAATTTTAGCGTTTAATGTTTTATTGAATACATACAAATATAACACAAAAAAGTGTGAACAATTACATGAGGAAATAGTTAATTCTGTATATGACATTCAAAATAATATTTCATTTTATCGAGTTTATGATTAATTAATTCGCCAATGTCACGCATGTATTCGTGTTCAAGGTGGTCATTTTGAACAATTTTTATAAAACAATAATAAAATTTATAAACTTGATTTTTAATTTAATTTCTGTGGATACTTGATTTATTTTAATAATTAAAATATCTCAAAAACTACTGCGTTTTTCAAGTTTTATCAAGAGTACTTTTGTGTATTTTTGTATTGTAGGTAAATTATTACATTATGTAATATTTTATAGGCAAAAATGTTAAAATGTTAATAGGTCAAAAAATTAAGATAAAAATGAGATCCAAAAGAAAGAATTAATATATATCTAAGCAATTTTCAACTTTCATAGACATATAGTATACACTGAAAAGAAATTATATTTGCATAAAATGCAACAAGGTTCACGGTAGTAACGATTAGTACATAATAAGGAGGATTTAAAAGTCATTGTTCCAATGATTTCAGGATGAGGTGTATATATATTATTATGATGAACTTGAAGGTATAGTGTTCACAGAGATATTATAAAACCCCGACTTTTAACTTTTGGGACAAAAAGTATAAGTATAATCCGCTATATTCAAGTAGAAGAGCAGGGACGCATTGGATGATTTTTCTTTCATTTGAAATTCTAACTAGGTACATCCAGATAAAATTGTTCTATTTTCAAATGGAAAATTGTAATGAGTACTCTCCTATCTAGTCGCGTTCACATTATGGTAAAATCCCAGGTTTTAAAATCACGTAGTTCTACTGTATCTTTACGAGCAATATTAGCAATTTTCAACAATTACACTAGATTTGGAGTTTTCGTTTTAATAATGTTTTATTAATTAGTATGCTTTCACGGAAACTATTTAAGTATACGTCGATATGGCATTTTTTTCTTCCGTATTAAGAAATATCAGCTGCGACCATTTCAGTGCCAATTATTATTATCAAATAAGTACGCTATAGTTGTACAATGAAAATGTTATTATTTTTTTAATATAACTTATTCCTTGTATATATTCTACATAAACTTCCTTGAAAAATTTTTTTCTTAATATTTATTCCTTTCGGAATATTCTTAAAAGAACTTAAAAAAGAGTAAACCGTCTGTTTCTCTTGACCGATTTTTACCAAAAGTTTATTGTCTCCAAAATTCATTCTATCGAAATTAATCTACTCGTGTACACACACAACTGGACTGACAGATATCAAGTTAAAATAGTCAAAACGTATTGCGAAGACTGTATTTCGAGATCCTTAAAAACTCGAATTGTCAAAATCCTTATAAATCCAACACTTTTTTCATTCGCGAATATGTGGCGGTAAAAAGCAGTAATATTAACAATATATGGACATCATTATAAATAAAAGAAAAATGAACAATGTAAATTATAGTTGAGACATTTTTCAGTCTTACATCTCAAATAATTTTATATATTTTACACTGTTTCCTTTCATACTTTTGTATATAGAAATAAGAAACTTACATAATACGTAGAAAGCTTCTTCACACATATTTGGGGTTTTTTACATTAAATATTTTATCATAGACTCATGTACGATGTTTTAGGTACACTAAATTCATCACTTTCATTACATATTGAGATGATTAAATTTAAATAAAAACACAATCACTTAGTACACATGAAACATGTCACAAAAACTGATTTTTATTTTTATTCAGTTATTTAATCCGACGATGCACAAAAATTATTAAAACTGTTTAGTTTTCTGGTCGCTGTTATAATTGAGTGGGCTGCCACAAAACATCCTTTTTATTTTTATAGTTTATGACACATGTTATTTCCACTGCCTATTGAAACTCCGAGTTTAAAGTTTTCTCGCTGGGCATATTAATTGTTGGTAATTACGTTATATGTTAAATTTGTTTTTTTAAACAAACCAATATAACACATTTTTCAAGAATTTTTTTTGTTGGTATGGTCGTGTGGCCAAGAAAAGAGTATTGTTGCTGGGTCCATTATCTTCTACTAAGAAAATATGCGTTTAAACATGTTAAAAAACAAGTACCATAAGTACTACTTGTGTCCTTGAAAAAAGATTTCTGAACGAGCCCGCAGGCTAGCAACCTCTTCTATCAAGTAAAATTTATTCAAAACGGAGTTCCTCATTCCCTTAGGTGTATTGTAGCACAGGAAAAAAATCATTCGGTTATATCTTTATTCCACAAATACTTTTTTCCAGGTGGAATAATTCAATTTTTATTCACAACTACGACTTTTATGATTGTCTCGTGGGTTGAGGTTCTCTTAGGAAATCAATTTTAAAGCTTCTCTTTGTAATTCAATATCCAATAATCCAGAATACAGTTTCGAAGGTTAACGCGTGTTTAGGTAATTTGATTATTAATAGAGATGACGCCTATTCAACAGTTTAAGCAATTAGTCGAATAATTAATCTAGAAACTGAAAATTAGCTTTCAATAAAAATAATTCACTTTTTAAATAATTTAGTTTTTTTATCACCTTGTCTAAAAGCTACCCATGTATGTATGTAGATGAAATTCTTACTGGACCATCCATCTGTTTGATAACGCTACAATAGGAACTGAATTTGATGCTCAACAAGTATCGTAGAAATTAACAATTGCGCTGATTTCTAACAGTCCGTACACTTTTCCATTAATTTTAATATTGATATTTCTGGAAGCAACATATAAAATCGTTAGTCGAAGAAATTGAACTTCAGTTATTTTAAATTCAATTAGAGAACTTGCCAAGACATATATAATTCATGTAGTTATTGGCACTCGTATTGCCACATACAATTTACGACATACTTCCCACTGCTGGGAGTGGCAGTATGCTTTATCGCAGATTTTGTTAATACTATCGTAGAAGACGTAGGAGAATATTATCTCACTAGTATTTTAGTTAGCTTGGAAACAGAGTGTGCAGTATTAGAATCGATCATTCTATCCACTAGGCTACGAACTCCATTGTCGTCGTTGGTCCTTATTATCACTGTGTAATTGTAATTCTCACTCACTGGTAGTCTCAATTTTATAACTTTTCTGAATGTTCAAACAGAAAATCTGTAATTAATTACCTCTTCAGTAAGTCAGAAATCCTTTACTATGTATTCTGGTAATTTAAGTAGAAAGATATTACTTTACTGCAGTTATCGTTCCTCTGTTCATGCTATCCATTGTATCTTTAAAGATCTTCATTTGTTTTCATAATTTTACCCAAATTGTATTTACTGACATAATCAATTCTTATTATTCTTCAGAATTATATTACTACCAATAATGGTTCTGTATAACTCTGTGAAAGTTGGCTGAATTTTCAGACAGTAAAACACATTAATGTTAGTAGAGGTTCAAGTTATGTTGGAACTTGTCTTAACTGTTTCTGTTGAATGAAGACTCACTATATCACTACAAGTTCATAAAGTTCAGGCAGTACACTCCTGAAATGTCAATATCAGTACAAATGTTGTGTTTGGCCACATACCGACACATGTAAGTTGAATATTTCTATAGTAGGCTGCTGTTTTTAGACATTAGAGTCCTGACTGACTCTGAGCCGTCAGCGTCAGTCGAGGTTATGTTCGGGCATGATGGCGGCGGCGGCTTTCTCTTAAATGAAGACTCACTATATCACTAAAGTTCACAAAGTTCAGACAGTAGACTCGTAAAATGTCAATGTCAGTATAAATTGTTGTTTGGCCACATACCGACACATTGAGTAGAATATTTCCATAGTACTGCAGCTGTTTTTAGACAGTAGAGTCCTGACTGACCCTGAGCTGTCAGTGTCAGTCGAGGTTATGTTCGGGCGTGATGGCGGCGGGCGGGTTGCTGCCGCTGAGGCCGGCGGTGTTGAAGGTGGCGGGCGCCGAGTGCTGGCGCGCGCGCCCCGGCCTCCGAGGCAGGGCGTGCATTCAGACCACCACGTCCTTGGACTGCGTGTGGCCGTTGGCGCCTACACCCATGCTGTCAAATGCCCCGGTGTATGTCCGCCATCTCGCGCCCACTGTCTGCAACACGTCGTGGTTGGCGAAGCAGAACAGGAAGGCTACGCAGAAACCCTGCCAACATATCAAACCACAAATTGCTTTAATGATTAAATATATATTTTTAGAAGTCACTAACTAAAACAGAAAGCATTACTATACTTTTGGGACGTCCGGTCATCAGTCAGTTATTTTTCCATTTTTAAAATTGTGAAATAATACTTGCATAAACAGTAGCAACTATGAAACAATTTCTGGTATTTAAGGTGTACTCAGATATAAGTCAAAGCGAAGTACCAATTAGGAATATATGCATAAACTCCCAAATATTTTTGAATAATTTTTTATTTTAAGATGTCTCCATAAAAAATATCGAAAAAAGCTTAGGTCCGGGAATCTTTCATTACCCCGGCCAATCCAATGATTCGGAAAAACGGAATCTAAATATTCTTGCACATTTATTCCATATTAAGCCGAGCATCTACCATGTTGGAACTAAAGGGCGTCGCCAGCCAATGGGTCAGGAAGAGGCAAGATGATAGATAAAGGAAAGGAATTGCTTCTGTCAACGTCAAGATATCGGTACCAGGCAATATTGCCATTGTGTACGTTGACATTCAAAATTCCTGATAAGACATTATCGCTTGGTAGTTGGTACTTGGTCAAGCCGAAGGTAGAGTTGAACTGAGATTAGAAGAAGACAACCTGTAGCTGCTTGCTCGGTTCAAAATTTAACAAACCAGGTGTCATGTGACATGTTCGTCGCGAAAACGTTCTGATTCATACAATTCATTAACTAAATTATTTTGATTCGCCGCGAAAAATCGCCTATTTTTGCTTTGTACTTGTCAATGCATTATAGCGTGGTTCCAGCATTGGATGAAATGCAAAACTAACATTATTATGAGAAGTTCCAATCCGTTTTTAAATTTCCCGTTATTTCAAATGGCCTTATTATCCTATTGATATTGATATTCCAGCCCATATATTAATTTTCTGAGGATATTGAGTGTGCGTGCTTACATTCAAAGGGGAATTCGTCAGGGAAATAAATGGAGGAAATAAAAAGCCGATCATGATTTAACTTTTCTTGCTTCATTTCGAAAAATATCAGGAAAAAGAAGTTCCCAATGGCATTAAAATTTATATGATTTATATCGTTTTTTTTTTTAATTTATAATTTATAACCAGCACCATTTCTTTTTTTTTGTTATTTTGGAAATATTATTATTTCCTTCATATCTTTGTTCACAGGTACGTTAGCTGTGTTCTCAAATTTTGTAACCAAATCTGAAAGTGTTGATATATTTGGTTGTTGAATTACAAATTCATAATTAATTTTTTACAACAAACTGACATCAATAATATTTCTTAATATTTAATATTAAAATGCTTATTAAAAATATAAAAATAGGTTTGTATGCATTTTTTAAATACTGAATAACCTGACTTTACAGTTTTAGCTGCAAAATGAACACTAAAGCAGGAATTTGCGTAAAACTAATTATACATATTAAATAGCGAAGTTTAGCGTGATTGAAATTACATGTGAAATATTTTTTAATCGTAAGAATATGAATAATTATAACTTAAAATGTAATTAAAAATTTTAATTATGTCTCCATTTATTTAAAATTATTTTATTTATTAATTTTTTTCACGTCGCAAATGAGTTATGCATTTGCGTAGAAAGGATGGTGAGACTTGACTTTTTGAATGTAAGTTGAAGTAAAATTCCCTGTTGCCCTGGTAACCCAGCACGCGCTGCTAAAGGTACGTTCTCCATAAACTTTTGTGAACTCATTTTTGTATATTTAATTTTTTTGAGAAATCTAGGTATGTTTGAGTAAAATAAAATGTAGAATATCACTTATGAAGAGAATCTTAATAAAATGAAAAAAATAAAAAAAAATCGCTAATCTTTCCCATTCCTATGTTCACCCCTAACCGTCACCAAGTGATATAATTGCCACGAAATATTGTCCTTACTAATTTCATTTTGAATTGGTCTCTCGAGTCGGAATTATTTTTATTGATATGTGATTCGTGAGTATACATTGATAATCTCTGGACTAGGAGTAGATTCAACAAAATACGTCCTCATGCACCAATCATCAGTTATAAAAATATTGTTACAGTACACAGCTAGTAAAGCATTCATACTACCAAACAATATTGTTCAATACTGAGTAGTTTCTTACCTGCATGGATATAAGTATAGCGGAGAAAGTTTGGTAGGCGTGTTCAGCAGGAGATCCTTCATCTGGTCTGAACGGAATCAAAATAAAATGAAGTCCGAAAAGTGGTACAAGGATTAAAGTTGCGCGCACTGCTTTCCGCATTCCTAATGGCGCAGGATGAGCTGAACTTGGATGGAGTTTGGTCAGCAACACTCGAACTACATTTATGAGAAACACTAAACAGAAAAAATATCAATATACCTGCATACAAGCTAACGAAGTATTCAAAGTTTTAATTTGATAGTTCTAGTTGAATCATGTTACGCGGAATGGATCCATTTTTTTGAGGCTATTGTATATTAATTTCTGAAATAGCATATAAAATACATATTTTATTTATTTAGATGCACAAGAAAATGTACTTTCAAAACTCTCTAAAGTATTATATTGGAACCGTTTCCCAGATAACTCTAACTACACGATCAGCAATAGAAGAGGCGACAAAAAATTCGCCTATATAGCCTGGCCCTGTTCATAGTTTCTAGTACAGGGCATATCGCTGCTGAATGCTTTAAATGTAATTTAATTTTATCTGCAGTTAATTTTCGTTTATACACCGAAAATTTTAATTTATAATATTGATATGTAGCCGAAAAATAGTAGTAAGCTATTTTTGACAGTTTAGCTAATTTTAAATTGTAATTTTCACCTGACTTCATGTTCTTACACTGAAAAATAGTTGGCTTCGTTATACCTTATTTCTTGAACAAAACAAAACACCGATGTTGTATTCAAACAAAATTTTTGCATTTTCACATAGAGATAATAATCTTCATTTAAATTTTTGGACATATTTTGAAAAGAAAGTAAAAATAATATTTGATAATATTAGCACAAGCAACACTGTTCCTATTCCGGGTGTTTGTATGATTTACATGTAAATAGGGGAACACCACAAGCACTTCATCATTAACGGGAGCTAAGTTGTTCATGTTAGCAACTAATCAATGTTAGAAAATATCTTGTTCAAACTACATAGTATATTATAAATTTTACAGTATTTACTTCATATTCATACACTTATACTAAACACATGATAAAAAAATAAATAACGATTAATTGTTCTGCCTTTCTACGCCTATGGCTGTGCAAGTGATATTAGCTTCAATAAATATATATTTCGTTATAACTTCATTTAAAAAATACCGTTTATACTATTTACAATTTTTATACAATTTTTTAGAATTTTAATTGTAGTAGTATCGTAACATCATTCATCCATTAAGACAAATAATTTTAACTCATACCCATGTTAGCAATGAGAGATATTCCCACTGGGGCCGTTAGAATCCAAGTACTATTGGTTTCGTTGATCCAGCACCTGAAACAGAAATGGAAAACAATTATAAAGAAAAAAGTAAACGATGTTGCAGTCAATATTTTTTATTAATTGTGTCACAGTTTTCTGTTTCCTGCACAAAAGTGTAATATGCTTCGCAAGTTCCTTTCAGTGCGACGCGAGCGCAACATGCGACAATGATTGCCTTATATTTCTATATTTATTAGGGTTTTTATTAATAAAACATGCATGCAATTATAGCCTGAAGGGTTTCAATCAGTTGACTTATCAATATTTCGAAAAACAATCTTGAATAAAGGTAAATGTTTCTGAAAAATTTCCATGTAAGCAATGTTAAAGAAATGAGAGAAACTAATATAATAAATAAAATAATGGAAGTAGTTTTTAGAGAAATACCAGGTGTATTACGCAGTAAAACAAACACTGTAATTTAAACAGTGTTGAAATTGAGTAATGTTTCGAACTCTTTTAAAAAGAAAACCATCCAAAAACATGGTAATACATGCAGTTTTTTGCTGTTTTGCCTTGAGAGGATATTTAAATTATAAATATTTTACATATAGTGAATTATTTTATCACATCCCTATATGAATTTTTTAATTAATTTAATGCAATAATGACTAATTCATTTTTTTATACATATACAAAAGGCAATGGATGTTACAAACACGCAGCCGCAGTTTGGGTATATTTGCTCAAACGCAGATCAGCCGATGATATGAAACAGTCCTCCAAAAAAACAATTGGAAAAGTATCATGTACCAAAACACAAAATATGTTTCACAATACCATGGGAAATCTAGAGTCATAAATATGAACATACTTCTACTCATAAATCTAAAAATTTCATTTTTAAAGAAATTATATATGAAAAGAAAAGAAATGAAAATGAAAAATTACTTAGAATGAAAGAAGCTGAAGAAAAAGGAGAGTTTAAGAACAGATTGCTAAACACATTATATTTCTTACAAATTGAGACGGATTTATAACAATTTTCTATTCTGACAGGTGACAGTAGAGAGTTTAGAGAATAATAAATTAATAATGAGTGTGCGGACACTCGGTACACAGCAGACCAATGCCTGACCTCTCCAATTTTGTTCTTTAGTCATTTATACTTGCATTTGCTTTAAACTACGTGCGTTTCTTATGACATGTATAAAGCAATAATTTTATTTTTTCCCGCAGAGTGGCACGTCGAGCGATTTTTTCGACGATTATGAACTTCTTTTTGTTAAAATCAATTCTTCATTAGAAATAAATTATGTCAATCTGACATTTACCATATATTGTTTCAAATGAAATTAGAAAATTAAGATATCGTGCTTAAATAGTTGTCATAGAGAGAACAATAGTATTTAATATATAAATGTACAAGCACGCTATTAAAAGCAAGAGCGCTTTAATGATTCTTAAACATGTGTATCATATTTTATATTATTCCTGCACAACATACTGGAAGAAGTATCTGAAATTTTAATTTTGATGTTTCATAAGTTTACATGGAGAATGATTAGTTTTTGTTGTTTACATAACTTTGGATTTTGGATTATGTTATTGCTTAGCAACTTTAAAGCACAAGCTCGACGTGTTTTAATTTTGCGTTTTCGCATGTTTGTTAATTTGTTAAACAAGGATTATGATGTAGGTAATAAAAAATTAGTTTATTTCAAAATCTAAAACGTCAAACTAACCATTTTACGTTTTCACTTTTTCTAGACATTGTGTGTGTGGCCCCTGTCAATTAATCCCAATCTAAATATATTTGAAGCTATAACAAGGCGTGTAATATAAAGAAATACTTGTTATCCTATTATGTTTTATATTAAAATTAATTAAAACAAATTTCTTTGATAGTGTGAAAAGAAATTTCAGAGTACGATAAGATTCTTACAGTGCTGAATATTGCTAAATGATGTTTTCGACATTTTTTTGAATGTTGATACTGTGACTTTTCCGTAGAATCGTAGAAAATTATTTTTGTTCTCTTACCATAAAATCTGTTGATTCACGTATCGCGTGACCTAAGCAATGTCGGGAATCACAACTTCTCACGTCTCTCCCGATTAGTGTGCGGGAAATTTGATAAAAAAAACACTCCTATTTTTACAGCATTTATCATAAAACTCTATTTAAAATAAAAAAAATACAATTGCGCAAACATCCTCTTGTTTAATAATAATAAATGAAAGCAGTAAGCAGTGGTATATTGAGTGAAATTTAGTGCATTCGGTTTACAATATTGGCAACAAATGCTGTCATATTAACAGATTTGAGAGTACTTGGCAGGAGACATATCTAATTCAATTTAGCGTATACTTGAACGCCATATTCGACGCTTTTCGATCTTAATGTCATCTAATGAGATTTTATAGAACTGAACTGTGACGTTATAGACAGCGTTTATATAATGAATCTGCAATGTTATTTGGCACATGCTCTTGACTATATGCTAAAACTACTAAAATTATATATATATATATATATAAAAAACTTTAAATTTTATTTTATTAATAAGTCGTTAAATATGAATAATTATGAAAGTAAGTTGACTTTATAGGATACCTTTTTAATTTTAGAACAACTTGTACTCTTACGCTTTTTGCGCTAAAATGATTAGGTAAAGAGATACAGCAGTTGAAAAAAAATAACATTGAAATCGCTATGCGCCACTTTCCATTTCTACACCCGGTATATATATATATATATATATATATATATATATATATATAATATATATATATATATATATATATATATATATATATATATATATAAATATATATATATATATATTTAGACCTTTAGTTTACAAAATTATGGACCCTGAAATAAAGCCAAGAAGAAATTAACATCTATATTATATAAGCGAACATCAAGTTATATAAAATAAATGTCCCAACTAACGTAACGTCAGTAAACTTGGTGTTTAACAAACTCGTCACGATAATCACAAAGCAATGTGTGTTTATAATATCTAGTTCTCAAGAGGCTAGTTATTTTTTTTGCTTGAAGAAGAAGAAATACTGAAAGTTTAAATTATTTAAATTTATTTGGAATTGTGGCAACTTGCCCCGTGAGAACTAGGTATGATAAAATAGTTATTTTTGTATTAAGTACGCGAAACTTAAGTTTTTAGTGCATGAGAAGCCTCGTCAAAAAAACAATCATTGTTTTTTGAATAACCGAAGTTTAACTGATGGTTAATTTGAACGATCAGTTTTGCTCGTTCAATGTCAAGTTCATTTCTAAACTGACGTTCGCAAATATCACAATTCAACTGTTCATTTATTATTATTTCATTTTGATAAATCATTTTACTTTATAGTACTATTAAAATGTTGATGTTAATTTTAATTATTTATTTATTTTGTGCCATTTCATAAATATCGGTGAAGTTAGTTATAGGTATAATAAACTTACCGAGTGAGCTGGTTTAAACTTAGGTCAGTGGAACGTAATTTTTGGAAGTTTTATACTATACATATCATTTTACCTTAAGTTCAAATAATGAACCTAGTTTAGTTGAGTAGACACATGTCATACTACTCACCCTTAAATTTATGACATTAAGTTCATTTCCACCCTGTATAATATCATTTTAAAATTTTCTTTTTGTAAATAAAATTCTTCTTTCTTTCTATCACTCCTTGGTGGAATATAGGGCGTTTGAAGTGTTTGCAGCGTTTCAGTGGCAATTACAGTAAGAGTTTGCGTTGGTCGCTGGTCGGGTTGCCAGTCCTACGCAACATGGGATTGTTGATAATATATCCATTTCCATTATTGTTTTTAATTGTTTTTGCAACGTATTCTTCATTTGTTCTCTTCCATAGTTCTTTATTATATCATCATATTTTTTATGGTCAGTATATTCTGCATATAATTCTCAGACATTTATTTATATAAATGTTTGCATTTTCTCATAAATTTTACGCTGTCATTCCAAATTTCGGCTCCATATTATACACTTTTTACGTTAATTTTAAATAATCTTAATTTTGATTGTTTTGAGATGATTGAGGCAAACCAAATTTCCGTACCATGATAAATGCTTTCTGTGCTTTAATTATTCTTCTTTCAATGTCTTATTGGCTCCCTCCTTTAATATCTACCATGCTAGCTAAAAAGGAAAATTCTTCTATTTCTTTGACGTCTTCTTCGTCTATTTTAATCTTCTCGTTAATATTTGTGTATTTGGTTAATATTTTTATTTTCTTTCCATTTATTTGTAACCCTGCTTCTGCGGCTGTTTTGATAAGTCGTTCTATATTTCTTTGTACATGTTGTTTATTTTCTATGTATAGTTATAAATCATCAGCAAATTAAAAATATTTTAGCTTAGTAAATGGTCTGCAGGCAATAACTTATCTAGTGATCCAAAGTTTTTACATTATCCATTATCATGTAAATAAAATTAGCAAAACAGAATTTTTTAAATTTTGTTTATATTCAAGCCACTTCAGCTTCTAAAGTATTGATCTTACGGCAAAAAATCATAGGACCTTTTTTAGTAGAGATTGTATTCAAGGGTTAACTTATAATTAAATTTTTATAACTTAATATTACATATAATTTTTTTGTAACTTTTAGTGTTTTATATTGAAGGAAATTTCGTAATGCGTTGTCAATGGCGTCAGCATCCGCTTCATAGAGCAGACAGTGAATTCCGGAGTAGGGTAGGAGTGCAAACACAAGTTTAACCCTAACCCAAATGGACTCCGAATTGATTTAGGTTATGTGAGGGAGAAATCCTCAAATGCAGTAATGTTCGAATCTTACTCACATTCTCCGTGCCCGTACGTTTAAAATGTATTACAAAAAATAACATGGCCACATCAATATATCTCATATTATATTTATGTATGTATTCAAATTTCATAAAGAGATATAAATGCAATACAATAAAACATTTGTATGTCTGGGAATAAATAATTTCAAATAAAATATTCTGGAAGAAACATGCATGAAATCTTACATTTAAACCGACTATCACATATGTTTTTTCACGACATTCATAGAAAGCTCTACTTTCTTCTCGCGATATAGAGAGCAAAGTTACTTTTCCCTCTCTCGAGAGGAAAATGTACAGTGTTACCAACAGTATAGTACGTAATATTGGAAAAATTCATAGTTAAGTTAATTTTTTTTATTTAATAAGGATATTATGGCAATTATGTCTTGTTCTTTTCTTTTTTCACATTATTTCGCAATTTAATAACTTAAATTGACATATTGGAAATAAACAACTGCATCGGTAAACGTCAAAGTTTACAGTACAGTTATAACTTAACTTATCATATTGCTGCGCCTATTCATTCAAATAAATGGATTTTTGAAATATGTCGTGAAAAAAATGTTGTGTTTAACACGAAAGGAAAGCACTTTTTCCACTCTCACTCGAGCTCGAGTGGTAAAAATATACGCTTTCCTCTCTAGTTTGACAAATAACTATTTTTCATTACTATAGTCTAGACACCCACCATTATTTATTTGACAAGAGAAATTGTTTTTCACTACCGTATACTTGGTAACCTTGGACAATATTACACTGCCACTTTTTAAACAACTACAAACATCTAAGGGCCGGTTTTTCCACCTCTGGTTACAGTGCCGATTACCTTAACAATCGGTTAATAGAAAAATATAGCATCGAAAAACTAAAGTAGTCTGTCAAAAATGTACCTTATTTACTATTGCGATATTTTTCTATTAACCGACTGTTAAAGTAAACAGCACTTTAACCAGAGGTGAAAAAATCGGCTCTAAATTCAAATATATAAATCATTAAATTCAAGAAGAGTATCTGTAATCTACAAATACAGAATTTAAATTTACCGTTTAATTTAAATATGAAAATGAAATAAAAACTAATCAGGAATCAAAAGTGAGGTTAACAAACTGATATATCAGATATAAAAATAAATGCAGCCTACTTCATTGTTCTGAATATTAACAAGTAAATATTCATGTCAAAATCTTGTTATTGTCAGTATGATTTTTTTAAATTAGGATTGGGATTTATTATTATTAGTGAAAAAATAATATACAGGATGGTGAACATACGGATTTAACATGTAAAATTATATTTTCGTAATTTCTTTTTTCCATGATTATTTTAAATAAAAAATCTGAATCAATAAGCAAAATTAATTTTAAGTGCCTTGTAAACTCAGAAATTAGGTATGAGAATGACGTTACATTACCTCTAAAATAGTAGTAGGCATGTGATTTAGACAATAATAACAAATGTTTAACGGTTTTTCTGTCATGTTAGTTGCGTTAGTTTGTTTTTATTATTATTTATAATTACTATTTGAACAAGTTTCGCTACAAAATATAGCAATTTTATTTTGTTTCTATATTTTAAATTTAAAATTAATTTATGTAATATTGTTCACTTGCACAGTAATTTCAAATAATATTAAAAATAAACTAACGCAGCGTACATGACAGATAAATCGTTAAACATTTGTTAATTTTTATCTCAATTCCATGGGTACGTCTATTTTTGCAGTAATTTACGTTCTTTTCATACCTAATTTCTGAGTTTACAACGGACGTAAAAATTTTTCCTAATACAATTAGGAAAGCAGGAAATTAGGATAGTACGATTTTATATGTTAAATCCCTATGTTCAGATATTCGAGTCACCACCCTGTAAACAATGTGTAAATCAAAAAGCGGGCCATAGGCGATTAACATGAGAAAACAGTTTTTCTTTGCGCAAAAGTTTTAGAGAATCTAGTTTTGCATCTAAATCAGTAATTAAAATTTTTGTTGATTTATAGCTGAGAAATTTAACTTTAAATTTTGTTAAATTTTGGATTTCAAACAAAAATTATATTTACCGGTTTCAAGATATTAAGCCTTTGTTTACACAGACAAAAGTCAGACTAAGTCATAATTGTATGACATGTAATTTTGATAAGTCAGTATGGTAAAAACACAAGCTGTAACAATTATATGTCTGGAGGCTCAGTGATATATTATAACATTATAAGTAGCTGCTTATATTAAAAATGTCATATTTACTTTTGAATTTTTGTTACATATTGCTGAATATAGTTTTTCCATGAAGCTATTTTAGAGGAGAAATAATATATTTACTGACATAATTATAAAAAAGAGTAAAATATATAAAACTGCTCTTACAATATAAAATTAACTCGACAACAAATAATTTTTATTTTTTACTTATTCAATAATTATACCGTTGCTAGCTTTACTGCCAGTAAATTATAAGTATAAGCCACATAGCCCTTAAACGGGTTAGGCAAAGATTCCCGAAACTGTGTGATAACTAAGAAGAAACCGATGAGCCAGAATTTTGCGGTGTGCAACTATAATAATTTAAATTTGTGATATTGGTTAGCAAAAAAGGCATCATGTCATTGTGAAAAGCTAGCGAGGGTGCAATTGTCCCACTGCCCCCGTTGTTGCTATACCACTGTATACTACGCCACACTTTTAGACCAGCTAAGAACGCACTTACACTGCCTTAGGACACTTCACTTATGCGATGAGGTTGCTAGACCATGACAATGAATAACATTTGTCAAAAATTAATTATTTTACTATTTTACATTCAAAATGTCACATTTTGGTTATGGAAATGAAAAAAAAAATAATATTTAACATATAATTTCCTCACGCACGTTGCTTATACATAAGTATTAGTTCTTCACCAAGCAACATGATTTCGGTAACTGTCATAAAATTATTTCATAATTAGGGTTATTATAGCCGGTAATAATTCACACATTTTTTCTTGTCGGCCTTAACGATTCAAGATGTAAAGTAATAAAGATGCTAATTCTTGCTTCCCTAATTGTTTTAGAGAAATAGTGCAACAGATTATATTGATTTAGAATTAAAAATTCTATTTGTTAGATTAATAAACTATCTTCCAACTATTTGCCAGGAAATTTTAAAATAATTAATTTTAACAAATATAATTCACTGTATAGAATTCAAAATTTATTTAACATAATTAAAATACTTGGCGTATTTTGTTTATAAAGCATCGAATATTTGATATATAGTTTGACAAGCACTAAAACTTGATTTTTTCGCCTGGTTAACAAAATCAGCACATTTTGAAAGAATATATCGGAATACCTGGACAAGAAAGATAAAATTGAAACAAATTCGGGAAAATCGGGACGATTATTGCACATTTTATAGCAAGTTCAACTATTATCTTTTTGAAATATTTCTGTTACAAAATAATCGTAAAATACGTTAAAATAATAGAGTTTCACTCACTTCAGTTTGCCCGATTTTTACCATGCATTGTACACATGGATCGACAGACATCACGCTTAAAATAATCAATAGTAAAGACCTTAATTCGTGGACAACCGTGAAAACCTCGAAATTTCAAACACAGTGTGATTATAATACTTCTCTCTGAAATTTGGCAATCTGTAAAATTTATCACATATCCTAATGGACCTATCCCCTTAATTTTTTTTTGCCAAATCTGTGATGCATATTGTAATGAGCGAGACTCACCGCAGATGAGTCATCACAGCTGACCTATATGGACAGGTAGTCGCGTTAAATTTCAAGTTGGAAAATAAGAGACGCCGCTATTGTTCGGGAATTTTATAATAGAGTCCGAGAGGCTCTGGAATGTTCAAGAGATTAATTGGCGGCAGGTATATAAGGGTTGCGTCGGGTGGATCATGGAAGTTAGTATCGGTCAGAGTGTGCAGAGAGAATAAAGTGAGTGTCGGTCAGTACATGTAAAGTAGATATAGACGAATAGTTCGTGATATAAATATATTGTGGAAATAAATATTGTGTAGATTTGAGTGTTTAAATAAATCTTCGAAGTGTTTAATAACAATTACTTCTAAATTAGTATTAATATTTGTTTATTCATATTGTTACTAACTTTTATTAACTTTTTATAATTTATTATTCGTTTATTAAACCTAGTTATACAAATATTCGTGTTTCAGTTGAAACAATATGAAAGCAGTGACTTGTACTTACAATGTACAGCTCTAATGATAAATTAATTTTCCTTCCATTCTGTTTTGTGAATTATGTGCGAGTTATGAAATTCTTCCTGGATTACAATTTAAAACTAGTGCATTCCGCTGTCATTCTATTATACTCTTTGCTTTTCATTAAGCTGAAAGTTTATATAGTTTAATAACTAAAATCTTTCGACTATTTGAAGCATTCTTGGCTTTGTGTTTCGTAATTTTGTATGCTTTATTTACTGTTTATGAAGCACGATTTCAATAAGGTTAAATTGAAGTTTAATATGAATAAAACTAATAATGTAGACAGACGACAGAAAAGAAATGAAAACACTGAAGATTATTCAATTTTACAAAATAAAATCGTCATTACAATTTCAATTGTTTGTCATGACATGAAAATATTACAAGATATATTAATATTTATAAATTTCTTTGGAACGAAAATAATACATATTAATTTTGCCAATTTAAAAGAGTATAAATTGTTAAAGGTATTTATATGTTAATTATATGTAAATTAATATTTTTATAGGCAACAGTGGCAGTGACTCAACGCATTCCGACTGAGTGGAATATGAGATTTTAAAATCGCTAACTATTAACCAAATAAAAACACCATTGTGTCTGAGAGATTTGGTACTCACTAACACTATAATCCGTATATAGCTAGCTGTAGAAATGAATATTTAAAATAGTGTAATGTACGGAGCGTAACTCATTGCCGATGAGTCATTGCGGTTAAATTGTCTGGTCAGGAAGTGTCAGTAAAGGTCAAGTGAGATAAGAACGACGCCGCTATTCAAAATTTTATAGAGTCCGGAAGATAGCAGAAGTTACGAGATTAATTACCGGCAGGTATATGTGTCGCAGTGAGGAGCACGAAGTGTCAGTGTTTGTTGTGAGTCAAGAAGGCCTTCAGGTTAGAAAAAAGTAGAAGTCACAGAATACAGAGATTGTGAAATTAGTGAAGAGTCAAAGTCAGTAGAGAGAGTGAAATGAATCTAGACGGTGCAGTCGGTCTGAACTAGGGCTGGGTACTTTTTACGATATATCGATTACTTTATCGAATAGTCGATATATCGAATACCGATATTTAAAAAACATAAATATCGATATATCAATAATTCGATATATCGGTAATGCGACAATATCGATAATTCGATATATCGCATATTCAATGATTCGATATATAGTATATTCGCTTATTCGATATATCGCACATTTGATAATTCGATATATCTTATAATAAAAAATTCGATATATCGCATATTCGATAAATTCGATACATTGAATAATTGTACCGTCTGTCTATAATTCATCTGCCACCATTGGGATCTCGGAAACTATAGGAGCTACGACTCCGATTAAATGGGAGTTATTGTGCGCATCTGAGGGGCGATTTTAACGGTGTCCTTGTTATCCCAAAATTCCCCATAGCTTATAAGAAAATTGCGAAAAACTGATTTTCATCTATTTCTTCTTTCTCAAATAATTCCTAAACAGTTGAATATCCGGGAAAATGTGTCAATAGTCCTCTATTTCGAAACGCATTTTTTGTTTTTGATTGTTGGTACTGGACAACATTTACTTCAACAAACAAAAATTTTAATACCTATAACCTATAAATTTATTTTACTTATTAAGTCTGTTTTTATTGAATGAATACAATAATAATATGTATATAGAACATTTATTTTTTTCTATTATAACTGTACTTGTCACCTTGAATTAAGAAAAAATTATGTTTAAAAATAAAAAAACCAGTAAGTATAAAATAATATATTTTGCGGAAATAAATCTACCTTGATATTTCTTAACAACCTACAACTTTAAAATACGAGCTATATTATCTACGATATTTAGACCAACTAACAAAATACGTAAGAAAATATAATATCTATTATAGTCTATTTTGACCGCGAAGCAAATGGTGCTTTGAACGACCTAATAACCGACGTATCCAATATATGCGCTATGTTAGAGACAGATATTGTGATTTTTGGTTTTCATTCATTGCAAACGTTATCTACTTCGCGGTCGAAAGAGTAATTCGATATATCTATAATCTAATGTAGGTATCAAAAACCCGATATATCGATAATTTGATACATCGATAACTAGCTATATCGATAATTCAATATATCGATAATTCGAAATATCGATAATTCGATATATCGGTAATTCGATATATCGATAATTCGATATATCGATAATCCAATAAATCGATATATTCGATATATCAAATCTTCGATATATCGAATATATCGATATTTTTTTTAATATCGATATTTTCGATATTTTTTCCAGTATCGCCCACCCCTAGTCTGAACAGTGTCATGTAAAGTAGAAATAAATATTTTGTAGAAATCAATACTGATGTGTGAAAATAAATAGCATAGAAATAAATATACTCTCGTGTGAAAATAGATACATATAAGTTAAAAATTGGTTAAGTTTATTTTGTATTATTTTCGTTTAAATAAGAGTGATTTTTTTATTTTTATCGTTATTTAATAAACTTGTTATATAAATATTCGTGTTTATAACATTTTACACTTCATCCATAAAATTTATCATGTCTTTATATTTAAACCTTTTTAGAACACATATGAGGATTCTGATAAATAATAAAAATAATACCTAATCTGAAATGGACACCACACGACTTCTTTTTATGCCTATGAAATTATGCATATTTTTTTCTGCAATTCATTTAAAATTAACGATTTCATTTGAAAACGAGATTATTCTATGGCCTTTTGGCATTGCCGATTGCAATAAAAAAGGGTGGCGTACAACTAACTATTATAAGCAGTTCAACAGAAAAATTTCAATATTCTACAGCTAATTCAAAAAACCCTTGAAATAAAGTACACTTTTGATATATAATATAATATAAGAGCTATGAAGTGGATTTGATTAACAACATTTATTTTTTCCACTAATGGTTCTCAAACTATGGCGACTAACATTATTAATTTAAATTTGGCCCTAGATTTTTTTTACTTATTCGATAAAGAATTTTATTCTGGATTCAGTGATACAATGTTTGTATACTCTAGGTACCAACAAATGTTTGAAACTATAAAGCTTCGCAGTTAACATCTCAGAAGAATACTTAATTATTAATGCACACATAAATATTCACATTTCCTTCAAGTAGTATTTAAAAGAATTTACAGAAAGATATTTCGTACTGCCTGATAATTTTGAAGTAAGTTTATCGAACAGATAACCGAGAGTACTAGATATTAAAATTTTATGACTTCAAGTTAAAAACATTTTTCTCGTACGAGATTCAATATTATCCATTTTTGTTAACGAATGAAAATTAATCAAATTTACGTAACTTGTACACAAACCGTAAACATGAATTTTGAAAAACTTGAATCCTGTGCTTATCTGCTTGTAATAAATTAGGTACATATACACATACACAATAATGAATAATGAAAGTAAAAGCGAATTAATTAAGGGTAATATTACATCAGATGTTAAACTGTCGCGAAACTGATACAAGTGTTTCAATTTAATCACTGCTACCTTAATTTTAGCCTGTAAATGGAACTTGATATTAAGGTCTGGATCAAAATATACACCTACACTTTTGCAGAATTTATTAGGCTGAAGTTGGATTCCGTCAAGCTTTATTATAGATACTTCGCAGTTTCCTATAACTAAAATCCTTTATTTATTTCGATTAATTTTGAGACTATTATCCTTAACACACTGAACTACATTATTGATATTAAAATTAATATTATTAGCAACATTGTACACATCTGAGGGAAAAGATTATGCTAATATCTGTGAGTTATCAGCATATGTATGATAATCGCAATGTTTTTAGTTCGGCAGGTAAATCTGGGACATACAGTAAGAAGAGCAGTGGTCCCAGATTTAAGCCTTGCGGTACTCCACGTAATAGTTGGAATGAATGATGGTGACACTCATAGGCGCCGAGTACGTGGGTGCCATGGGTGCCCGGAAACCCACGGTAAAATTTCTGGAGGTGCTCAGCACCCCCACATATTAATAAATATTGAAGATTTCGATTTTCAAATATTATTTATTTGATTTATATTTATTTCCCTAATGTTTATATTGAAGCAACTATTCTTAAATATCAAAAAACTCTACTTGAATGCAAAGAAACATGCTGGGGCTGTCTACTGGTGAAAAATTTGACATCAAAAATATATATGAAATAATTAAACAGCCTATATCAACTGAAACTTTAGTAAATTCTTGCGAAGGAAGCCTTACACTTCCAAACAAGTATATCAAAAAAGGATTGTGAGTTTTGGAAAACTCAGTTTAACCTATTTGGGTAGGGCAGTAATCTTACATTTTAGACAAAACGAAATACTGTGCTCAATATCTGCAATTTATGTAGTTAAGTGAAAAAAAAATAGTCTATCTGAATATTAAGTTAAAATTGAATTCAATCCGCTGAAAACTAGGGACTAATTCTTGGTCTAATGTAATTAGATCAAAATAACCCTCCGTAAAAACCACATTTCTATCACATTTGAGTGAAAAATTGTCCCAATTACGCGTTTAAATTATGCACTAGTTTGATTTAAATTATTTGAGATTTTATATTTGCTTTATAGGTATATGGGATTGTGGGCACCCCCGGCCAAAATAAAAACTCGGCACCTATGGTGACTAACGTTATAAGGTTGTTGGTCATGCTAGAAATTCGCTATTATTAAAATAATTCTTATACCATTTCAATGCGTTGCCTGAAAATTTAAAATATTTTAATTTAGCAAATAATAAAGCATGGTAAGCATCCTAACAATGTAGCACACAATTAAATATAAGTATGAAAATAGAATTGTTTGGACTAATTGGTATCCGCAAAAATAATCTGTCGTCTATGCGATCCTTGCCTATTGATGATCATCTCATTTTGTTGCCGTCTGTCGTGTTCGCTAACGCTCTATTTAATTCGGAACGATAATGAATGCACTGATTACTGCCTCTACAGGGTGTCCCATTTAAGATACGAATGCATTGGTATCTCGAGAACCGTAAGAGCTACGAGGTTGGTTAAATTAGACAAAAGTTGCCCCGTTAGGAGGCTATTTTAATAGTGTTTTGTTATTTGCGAAAAAATGCATAGGTCACTAGATATAGGGGAAAATGTAAATTTAGCGATTTTCTTTTTTTGCTTATAACTTTGTTATATGAAATAATACGAGATTCTGGTTTGCACTTTCTTAAGGCACTTTTGTATGGTGAATTTGCAGAAGTACTCAATTTTTTTTATATCTAACCATTTACGAGTTACTGATAGCAACTTTTATTTTTCATATGGCGGTCATATTAAGCTATGGTATTTTTAAATAGAGATTTTTTTTAGCTTTACAATGATATAAAACAGTAATACTTTATTTTTATAATTAACAGAAAAATTAACAAAATTGTTATTTATACTAAAATTGCATTGAAAAAAGTAAATTAAAGGCTGCAGTCTAAGAAAATAACTATTTCATAACATATATTGCAACAAGTTTATTTAATTAAAGTTAAAAATTCATAAATAATTTGTGAAAACTTCACAATAAATTTAGTTAAATTCTTCCATAGCAGCCTTCGATTTACTTTTTTCTAACTAAATTTATTGTTACGTTTTCGCTAATTATTTTTGTATTTTTAACTTTTATTAAATAAATTTGTTGCAATATATGTTATGAAATAGTTATTTTCTTAGACTGCAGCCTTTAATTTACTTTTTTCAATGTAATTTTAGTATAAATAACAATTTTTGTTAATTTTTCTGTTAATTATAAAAATAAAGTATTACTGTTTTATATCATTGTAAAGCTAAAAAAAATCTCTATTTAAAAATACCATAGCTTAATATGACCGCCATATGAAAAATAAAAGTTGCTATCAGTAACTCGTAAATGGTAAGATATAAAAAAATATTGAGTACTTCTGCAAATTCACCATACAAAAGTGCCTTAAAAAAGTGCAAACCAGAATCTCGTATTATTTCATATTACAAAGTTATAAGCAAAAAAAGAAAATCGCTAAATTTACATTTTCCCCTATATCTAGTGACCTATGCATTTTTTCGCAAATAACAAAACACTATTAAAATAGCCTCCTAACGGGGCAACTTTTGTCTAATTTAACCAACCTCGTAGCTCTTACGGTTCTCGAGATACCAATGCATTCGTACCTTAAATGGGACACCCTGTATATCCGTAATCAGTTCTATGAATGTATTCCACCAACGATGGGAACAAATTATTTGTCTATAGCCTTATACCACACATTCATAATCTTTAAAAGTAATATGAAAAACTCCAAATTAGATACAATATTCTAAATGGCTGGTTTATCTATAAATATGCCTTTTGCAAGAATAATGTTTTCTTTGTAGCCATTTTCTTATTATTCGTATTTTTAAAAAATATTATTTGTTAATTCGCCAAGTTGAAAATATTCTTTATAACTATTGCCATAAAGAGCGTATTTTTTCTTAAGAATTTCAATCAAAGGAATTTACCACTTGAATACATTCACTCTTCAATATGTACTTTTATTCAAGTATTTGATCTTTTATAGACTGCTCTTACAACCAAATACGTTAATTTCTGTACGTACATGTCTTTATTTGTTTATGGTATAAAGTGGTGGGGTTTTACAAATGGCTTGATTTAGACCTTACTTTTTTGGCGGGGATTGTTGTGGTTATTTTATAATTTTATTTCGGGAGGGGTTTTCTTCCTCACAATCATTAAATTTAGAAAAATTTGACGAAGATTGCAAATATCCTCTTACCCAGTTTTATTTTATTACCAAAATTATATATTCTTTATACTTATTATGAATATATTAATTATTAATTTTTGTAATAATTTAAAATTAGTTTAGAAATGGGTGTTTCGGCTAGAGATGGGATATTCGAATCTTTTTGATGATTCGTATTTATTCGACTCCGTACCAAAAAGATTCGTATCAGAAGATTCGTACATTTCGTACCGTACACATTGGGTGGGGGGTGCATAGTATATACGACTGCGTTTAGTTCAGGCTTCCCTTCCCTTGTTCGGTCTTGTATCTTGCTTTGTTTATATTTCTATCTCTCGTACTCGTACCCGGGTACGACATCTGTCTTTAATAATTAATGCTTTTTTCTTTAAGTCAGTACATGTACCGCAGGTCAAGCAGGTACCAGTCCACCACCGTGACTCATGCACCGTACATGTATTGTATTGCTGTACGCATAAAGTCGACGGATGCGCATGATATTTCGATACGAATCTTTTCACGGATACTGATTCGTATGATACGACTCCTTTAAAAGATTCGTTCAGTTTATACGAATCATACGAGTACTACACATCTCTAGTTTCGGCCGTAAATATAATTAAAATTTGTTTTATTTGATGTTGTTATCTTATTTTTTATTTAATATTTTACAAAACAATTTATAATCAGTGATACTTCATTGAACTATCACATAGATTTTCTTTTATTTCCACGAAAATGTTACATTTTATATTTATATATTTCGCACTGCAGGCATGCTGTTGCTCAATTATGATGCAAATATATGTATAAACATAAACTTTTTTGACAATGGTAGAAAATAGTTATTTTTCTGAAATCGCAGCGAAAGTACTATTTTCGCTCCTAAAATGCGGCGCGAAAGTTGCATTTTCCTGACTAGTAATGAAAATATTGAAACATTTTTGTTGTACCTCATTTTATATTTTTTGGGCAGTAGATCTGTTACAATCTGTGCTGCCGCTTCTTTATATCTACAGGAACCTCGTCGCTGTGATTAATTTCACAAGACATTGGAAATTATTATATGCGCACGTATCAAAAATGATAATCTGACTGCTTTGCCTGATAGTTTGGTTTGTCAATCAAATGTAAAGTTGTAATTCCGAATATAACAAATCCCATGTTTCATGTTAAAAAATATTTACAGTATGTAAATAAACCTAGAACCTAGACAATCCGCACATTCACACAGCATGGCCTGACCACGGCCTGACACTGACATTTCACTTCACTTCAATCACTAATAGAAAATATGAATTATTTTTCTCCTGTTATTTAATATTCTACCTATTTTTCTTTTCTTAGTAGTTTTAAATTTTATATTATACAAAAATAATAATTTTATCAATCATTTATACAAATCTTAAAAAAATAATTTTTAGCAGACAATTAACGTAGTGTTTTGGGTACTGTACCAGCTTTGTTGTAGAGAAAGTAGAATAATATGTTTAATAACTTCAGAATATGTAATAAATCTTGATGTTCTGGTTTTATAAGCTTACACATAAAAAACTTGAAGGGTTCAGAACTAATTTGGAGAAATGGAGATTCCACACCAATTACATTCCTCCTACATTCGCGAAAATTACAAGGGTAGTAGTCTAGCGAAAGAGGGAAGTATGTGAATATCTTCTAGGCCTCTAATTCTTAATTCGCATGTTCTGTATTTCACATTTCACTTCTTAATTTATACTCTAGGGAGCTTCCACGGTCCACGGCTTTTCTCTATTATACAGCAGAAGCCTTCTCGTCAAGTCCCGGATACTTACTAGTCTGGAATCCTGCTAGTATGCATTATAACTTCTAAATATAATTGCAATGGAATAGATTCGAATAAATAAATAAATTGTACTTAAGTCTTTATTATTCACATGTTTTGTTCAGACCTAATATGTACACAGGTTTACAGTAAATTTAATTATTAATTATCTGTCGCGAGTGTTAAGTTAATGAATAAAAAAATTATTACAACTAATAAAAGTGACATTAGAATTGTACAATTGTTCTTAACTGATAATAAATAAGCTAATTTATTATTATGAGGACGTAATAAGTGAAAGAAGATTATAAAAATTGTTTCAAGGTTTTTAAAGAAAAACCAATCAGTCTCATAGTTAAGTTCACAGTAAACAATGAAGTGAAGAGTGTTTGGTAAGTGTGTATTACCAAATCAATAAGTTTCTAAGTAAGTAAAGAGTCCTTATGTCAGTATGTCTTAGAGTAAAATAAAAGTCCTTATATCAGAGTAAATGAAGAGATCTTGTATTATTATGACAAGAGAATAGTTCTTACATCAATACGCAGTGGCGTAGGTAGACTGAAATTATTTATTATATTTACTTTATTTTATAAAATGCAAATATGCCTTTCAAAACTATTATTGTTTTTTAAAATATTTTTAAATAATATTAGTCTGTAAATAGTAGCACATATTTTATTTACATAATAATATTGTAACTTTTATTTATGTGTGAAAAAATCACAAACCACGAATATTTATATGACAAGTTTATTAAATAACGGTAAAAATAACAAACACTTTGGTTTAAACAAAAATATCACGTATTAAACCTAACGATTAGTAATACACTTTTAACACACTAATTTTTAATTAATATTCATTTATTTATGCAGGAGAGTATTTATTTGTACGCTATCTATATACATACGATATCAAAATTTATTTCTACTAAGTATCAATATTTACTTTTACTTCTACTGGTCTCAAATGGACTCTACTGCCTAGACAGCTTGCGCTGCCCAGGCAGTGATATTTTATACCCGGGGGTAATTAATCACAAATCTCCTAGAATCTTCCGGAGACTGACCAGATAGGTTGGTCGCAAAGATTCATCGACAATGTGTCATTATCAACAAGCTTCAAATTTTTATTACCTTCACCATTAGCACTTTTAATTGGCGTTTATGCCCACTGCAAACGTTAATTTTGTCTACGATAAAAGCAAATCAAAGTAAGGGAAGATACCTTATATTAGTATGTCTTAAATTAGAGTAAAGAGCCCTCACATCAGTATCAGAGCATCACTATGTATCAGAATAAGAAGAATCCTCAGTCAGTTCGGCTGGGAATAAGAAAAGAACTCTTATAGATATAACAGTATACCTTTCAGATAACTAGATATATAAGCGCATGGTACAGGGCTGGCTATAAGCTGAGGTAGGAGGGTGAACTCCATGATTCAGTTCGCTGTTATTTAAGCCAGAACTAGCAGATTAATGTCGGCTTCCGTGACAAAGCAGTGTGCATAGTTGTTCCAAAATACATATAGTGGAATATCTTCTCTTCTGCTTTCATCATATTCAGATTTAATCAATAATATAATAAATTCAAGATAGTACAGCAGAAGAGCATCTTTTGAGTAATTATAGATTAGATACTTGAGTAGCGTAATTGCATTGAATCAGTTTATTAAATAAATATGTTTAGAATCCAGGCATATTGTTTGTGTTTATTTAGTATTCGCTTTAAATGTTTTAAACTTCTACCATCAATAGCACGAGATGGTTAACTGTTTGTAAAGTAATCATCCGGAAGTGCAAATTTATTTTCATATTTTATCTTAACTACTGGAAACAGATATTCGCGTAGGTAAGTAGTTTATTATGAAACCGTTTAACCGTCAATAATCGATTAGTCTAATAAAAAACTGTGTCGGTATGATATGAATTAGACATCAGACTAGTCTCGTCTCGGTCTCGATTATTATCGGTTTCAAGTTTCGATTAGTTTTTCTTTATTAATACAAATTTGCAAATAATAGTATATTGTATTATTAAGAGTAAAAGTCATAGGTACTTTGTGTGGCGAGGGTGGAAGTTTGCAGGACGAGCAACACGAATCGGATAATTGCATGCGAGGCACATAAAGACACTTTTACTCTGAATGACAAATTCTATTTTTTCTTCAAACAAAGATATTTAAGGCTACCGTTTGAAGTGTTGAATTCGTAATACTACTTGCATTTGAAAACTAGTGAATGAAATGTTTTGAAATTTTGATATGTAATATTAGGATACTGTATCTAGGGGCAGACATATTTTATATTTTTTTTTATTATTTGTTATGTCCGAAAATTGAAATGAAAATTATTATTTGCAAACTTTATAAAAAATTAAATATGTCTGCCCCTAGAATAAAAAATAACAAATTCAGTAAGATAAAAGTTTTTAAATAATAATGTCTCATTTGGAAATGGGAGTGGAATTATGATTTTCCCATAAGACGCAATGTTAATTTAGTTCAGAGGTTTGGCGTGAGAGGTCGTACTACCTGAAAAAAAACTACTTTCCTTCTAATATGGTGAGCCAATTGTGTTGCACATGTAGCTTCGCTTAAAAGTAAACAGTATTCAGTTGGACAATTACTTGCACTTATCGCAGTAAACGCAGAAAGTGGGAGGGTTCATCTTCACCCTTATTTTTTCTAATACAATACGGAAGGGTCAGATCCAATACTGTTGTATGTATATATTATTATAAGAAGTCCGCCGGATGATTATTAATTTGTTTTTTATGTGCATTCTAGAATATTTGAATATTTCAATACTGATAATTTTGAACTATTATTAATTTTTATTTAGAGAAATTTATTTTATTACACTTTTTCATTACTTAGTGGATTTTTTGAAACAAAAATATATTTTATTGAAGAAAAAATGAACTGTTTTTCATTTATTAGAAAATGAATGTTGATTATAAAATAAAATGTGACGATTATATGTGTCACTTAATTACTTATCATTGTTAGCAAATAAAACATGTTTGAATATTGTAGGTACTTATGTCATTAAATATTTTTATTTTAATATTGAAAGTTGTTGAAGGAAAAATAATGTGTGTACCACGAGTGCAAAATAGTATTGCCGCTCTAGTATAATTGAAGCTCTAATCTGCGCTTCGAACTTTAATTTTTATACTCGTATATTTTACATGATTAAAGAAGAATATTTTATAGTTATTTTTGATTCCAGGTTGCCAAATGTCACTTTGCATTCGAGATTAAAGCTTTTTGCGGACACAGCGAGCAAAAAAAATCGAGAATGCAAAAGCATTTCGCAATCAAGTATAAAAAGGCATTTTATCGAAAATTACGTTCCAAAATTAGTAAAAATTCAAAAAAAAAAATTGTAACATTTATCAAATCAAATATTTTTTGACAGATGACAGTTAGTTGACAGCAGAAATCAAGCAAATGTTTTAAATTATATCAATTTTTCAAGTAAATATTTCAATACGTCGTTGCTTAATGTTATTAAAATGAAGTTAGAAAGCAACAAAAACACTAAAATGACAAAACTGATTAAAATGCGACCCATTATTTCATCAAAAAAATTCCTGGATGTAAAAGACTTTTTTAGGCGGCTGGCACATAAATTGTTGTTTTTCGTATCTGCTGGCAACCTTAAAGTATCACTTTTTATTTGAACTAATGCGGCCGTAAAGTAAATTTTGACAGATGTCAAAAATTGATTTTGAATGAAAATTCATAATTTCTTGTTGTAATCGCCTAAAAAATGTTGTGTGCACCTCGGCTAAAAGTTCTTTTTGGGCCTCATCTGATTTGTAGCCTCGGCTTTGCCTCGGCTGCAAACTTCGGTTTCGGCCCAAAAAGATTACTTTTACAACCTTGATACACAAATAACTATTTTAGGCGGATGGTACATAAATTGTTGTTTTTCATATCTGCTGGCAATCTTAAAGTAACAATTTTTATTTGACATCTGTCAAAGTCCAAATTTTTAGCCGCTTGTTTGTTCATTACTAATTTACATAGTTAATATTAATGTGATAAATTATTTTAGAATATAATAACAAGTGTAATTAAAATTTTAACTATTCATTTACAAATATTAATAAAAAAGTAATGAATATGCGAGTAAAAATAGCGGCCGTAAAGTAATTGCGGCCGTAAAGTAAATTTTGACGAATATCAAAAATTGATTTTGAATGAAAATTTATAATTTCTTGTTGTAATCGCCTAAAAAATGTTGTGTGCACCTCGGCTAAAAATTCTTTTTGGGCCTTATCTGATTTGTAGCCTCGGCTGCAAACTTCGGATTCGGCCAAAAAAGATTACTTTTAGAACCTTGATACACAAATAACTATTTTTCGAAAACTGTCATAAAAAGTTATTACATGACCACTATCAACCCGCCAAATGATTGTTTTTTGTCGCATGTCTCATCAATGGCTTTTTTTCTTACTTCGATTACCTTGTAATATTTCACCGTCACTCTCATTTGGACTCATTTTTATCATAAAACAACAATTTTTATTTAGAATTGTCATTCATGTCAGAATGACAGATAATTTTATTTTTGTTTTGTGGTTCAATGGTGATTGTAGTCATGGAAACAAATATTATGTGATTTTTTAAGATAAATACTAATCACGTATACTGTCAAATAGTTTTAATAAAGAAATTCATAATAAATCATACAAAAAATATTGTATGATACGTATGCCATATGCAATATGTTTGTTTTACACTTGTACGTTTTTATATAATGTAGGTGTATCATGAACTTCTATTTTCTATAACTGTCAAAAAAAGTTGTTGTTTATGTATTGATACCAGTTACTAAAAATGATTGAATTTTTCATAGTACTATTTCAATAAATATATTATTGGTAAAAAAATGTTGTCTTTAGTGTGTTCGATTGACTTTTTCAGTGACATTCTCTCTCTCGCATTAAAGACACAAACTTGGCACATATAAAAATAATATTTCGTAATGAACCCCAGGCGTCCTATCTTTAATAATTCAGGCAAAGAAGGGGTCTAGTGCATGGAAATAATTTTGATGTCATGATGATGATAGTGTCGCCGCGTAACGGAATAGTTTGTCAAGCCCGATTGGACGGCAGCCTTAAAAAAATAATTTACTTCTTCATGTTCAATTTCTTAGTTATTAATTTAAATCTTTGTTGTTGATGGTTTTAATAATTTTATTCTTAAGTTATCAAATTAAGTAGACATTTAGGGAGATATTACAGTTTTCTATTGTACAAGTTATTTCTTATTCGTTGATTCTACGTAGTTTCTTTAGATACTTGTTTATTTTATTTTTACTCCGGCAACGTAAAAGTAAAAATTTGTACCTTGTCAATCATGTCACAACATATGTCACTTTTATGACGTTTGAAGAAAATAAGTACTTACGATCAACTCTCCGTAATTATTTATTTACAATTTGGTTACCATGTCGAAAACTTTTACTTTACGCCCTTGGTGGGTAAAGCAGAGAAAAACGATCCCGGTCTTTAAAGCAAATGTCAAAAGCATTTACTCAGATTTGTAATACCTTTTATTCGTTTTCCTACTTATCCTTCGATTTATTAGGACATTAGTCTAAGAAAGTTTTATAGGCTTCTAGTAAAATTTAGTAAAAAAAAAAAATTTGTATGAAGTTCCATTCTTGACATTTGACATTTTGCATGACATTTGACATTTTTATTTATTTGAAACTAGCTTACGTTGGTTACACAAAAACTGCAGGTTACCAATGCAACGCATCTTCTTATGGCCGGTTGCACCAACGTTCCATAAAGAGATACATAGTTATGAATTGCATAAACTTAGAGAATCCTTAAATTTTCATTCTGTTGCATGAATCATATTTATGTGTTCCCTAGCTAACGAATACATAATCCAAAATAAACTGATCTAAAACGACAGATCTAAAAAAATTTAATGAAAAAATATTTTTTGGATATATTTTGTCAATTCTATAATGTTGTATATACGAATAAAGACATTTTAAAGTTCTTCTGATACATTACATATATGTATATTTTTAATAAAATGAAAGATATGAGTTAGGTTGGTAAAACTGTGTGTCAGTTTTAAATGGATAAAACTAGTAACCTCCTACTTCCATTTTGATTAATTTTTTTTCGTTTAAATTCTGATTAATATTAAGGTAAGTCACATTATTATTAATTGCCAAATATTGTTGAATTTGTATTTTAGTTCAATATATTTTTTAGATGGCAGATGAAGTAAAAAAACGAATACGTAGTATGAATATTTGACGTACATCACCATTGTTGAAAATATTTATTTCATTTATGTCGTCTATGTCGTCGAGATCGTCCACAATATCATATATATTATTCATATTTGTTATCTTTTGGTCAACACACAAGTCATATGTTATATTAAAAACCAATACATAAATTTAAACCGTCAAAATTGGTCGTTTAATTTTAAGGAACCGTTAGGGATATTTAAGGAATACATAAACATTTTTTCGGCTTGTGCAACGGTTAAGGAATACATATCATATTTATGGAATACTTAGTAGTTATGTATTCGTGGTGCAACCGGCCATTAATGTTTTAACTTTTAAGAATGTCAACTGAAAAATAATAGTCCATTTGAAAGCAGCAGTGCGCAAAACGTACGTACCTCGGGCTGAAAGAGATTTACGAATAAAAGTCCTTCGCTACGCATTGTTAAAATAGAAATTCATAAATAAAAAATCTGATGTGGATACCACATGACTCCCTTGTACGCTAAATTATACATATTTTTGCTGCACTTCTTTTACCCTTATTATATTTGAAAGTAAAATCTTCTACGGCTAATCGTTTAACTTATGTACGACTATTATTACTATTCCTTTTTGCATTACACACAATTATTTAAATCGCTCAAGAACTTACAAAGGAATAGATTTTGTTTTCATTTATTTCCTCCATATTTCTCACGAAATATATTCTGACAGTTGTCAATGTTGTCAATTACATATTCAATTAAGAAATCCTACAAAATTAAAAAACCAACTAAATTATTATTTTTATTAAGTTTTTGCCAAAAGTAAAGTGCCCCTTTGAAAAAGCCAATTGGAACTAAAAATGGAGGTGCCGAAATAAATGTTATAGCTACTTTATAAATAAAATTTCAATATTCTACGGCTACTCGTTCTTGAGCTATGCGAGAAATTCAAAAAATAGTTACGAGCCTTCCTTTTGGCTCTGCCGATTGCAATAGAAAAGGGAGGTGAACAACTTGAGGTTATAGCAGTCCTATAAACAGAGTGAATACTAGAAACCCTTGACATAAGGAATTAACATTGGAAAACAGTTTTTTAATGTGTTTATCTGATTCGCTAAATAAAATGGGTTATATGCTGTACCGTTCGTTAGATTATTTAATTTTGTATTTACTGATGATGATATACTTTGTAATATGAGATTTTCTTACCGAAAAAAAATAAATATCTCTTTGACAGTTCTCGCATCGGACCTATTTGTTTTTGAAAGAAACAGTTTAATATATTTCATTTTAAAGTGAATTAATGATTAGAAATTAAGATAAATATTGTTATAATACATATATTATCCATGGAAAAATGAAAGACAAATTAAACATTTGTTTTTGGGACTTGTATCTCGTTTGTCCATGTACATCTCGTTCAGAAATTCGAAATATAATTTAAAAATTCTCTTCTGTTTGTGTAAATATACATCATATTCATCCTTAATAATTTAATTTCAGTATTTTTTAGTTAATGAATTGTTACCATCAAAATAGTTGAGATAATCAACGAAAAATATGATTAAATTTGCTGTAATGGAAAAAAAGATTTGATTACTTTTTTAAAATTTCCTTTGGGGCAATATATCTTATAATGACCAAAATCAAAACATAAAATTACGAGAAAAAAAATATTAAGGAAATAACTTTAGAATGCTGTAATTCTTGATCCCCTTTAACTAGTACACAGTCCAGAGCAGCCAAAACTATACCAAAATGAGGTTTGGTTTTAGAAGGCCACGAATTAGAGCAATCATTTCAAACTGCTCTAATTCCTGACCCACTGAAACCAGAGCACAATCCAGAGCAGCCAAATCTGTTCCAAAGTGTGCTCTGGTTTCAGCAAGCCAAGAATTAGAGTTAACAATTCTGAATGCTCTAATTATTGACCCACTGAATCCAGAATACAGCCTAGAGCAACCAAATATGCTCCAAAATTTTCGTTGGGGGCATGAGTTCCGATGTCCCCATTTATATGGCGCCCATGGATATTATTATATTTAGCGCGACACATAGAAACCGTAAAAAACTTTTTTCCTATGTTAATTTCCTATGTCAAGGTTTCTAGTATTCACTCTGTATACAAAATTTTAAAATTTTTAGTAATGCGAGATACGTACGTTCGTACATACATATGTAATGCCGAAACTAGACAAAATGGATTCAAGAATAGTCAAAGGACTATAATACAAGGAAGTAAAAATAAGAAGTTTAGTTACACATATTTACAATTTTGACTGTAATTTGGGAATATAAAAGTCTATATCAAATCATTATAATTGTTAGTAATAATATCTCTAATGAACGATTACACCAATATTATTTAAATTTTAAGTTTCCCTTAAATTTACAATATCATATCGGAATAAAATGTCACATGAACTATTTAACATTGCTGTCAAAATTTCGATTAGATTTTTTTTATTTATGTGTTGCTTAAAATTTAAGCTTTGTTGCATGCAACTGGGCATAAGTCATTGGTAATTAGGTAATAATCTTATGATAGTTGCCGAAAGTACTAAAGTAGGTTGCTTGGTACCCGCCCGATGCCCAAAACGGAGGGCTGTTACATACAAGCAACGTGCTAGAAGAAGCTATGTAAGTAATATTTTTTTTGCATTTCTTTTTATTTCCATAACCTAAATATGACATGTTAAAAGTAAGATAATAAAATAATTAATGTTTCAACAATTGTCATTTACTTAGTAACCTTATGATAAGAGTCTTAGGGCTCTTTTCAGTGAAAGTAAGTTTTGATTGGCAGTTTTGCACAAGTGATCACAAGTACTGGGTTTCAATTGGATATTTTTTAGGCTAAAAATGTTCGCTGTAAGTTTCTGAAAATTTTCACATACTAAGGAATTTTCCCTGTAAGTAACTATGTTCAGATTTGTTCTAATATTTAAAATCTTAAAATTTCATTGGTTATCAAATTGTAAAACTTTCACACACTAAGGAATTTTCCCTGTAAATAACTATGTTCAGATTTGTCCTAATATTTAAAATCTTAAAATTTCATTATTTATCTATCAAATTGTGAAAGAAGTAGTCAATATATTGATTTATTTTTTCATGAGTCAAATTAGTGATCTACATTTACATCAAGTAAATAATACTACTGTTAATAATTTTATTATTTATTGTGTTATCTTACCTTACTCTGTCTTCGGGACTTCGGCCTCTAACGATGGCATAAACAGTGACAAGTAGTACTGGTACTGCCCAACCGAGACAAACGAAACACTTCATAGCCAACTCGTCCTTGACGAACACCACCACCAGAGCTAAATGGAGATGTAGACCCTCACAGAACATCCACATGTAGTTGGCTACCATTAGGTACTGGATAACAAGATGCAGTCCTTGGCACCATGCCTACAAAACAAATACCATCAAGAAATTACATTAGAAGCTCGATATAACGGCCTTCGGATATAACAAAATGTTAAAAACATCCTGTTTATATTGTAACCAAAAGTGTTACCATGAATGCAACATTGACAAGTGCAACCAAGGAGACTTTACGGGAATCCCGCAAGTTGTTTTTCATGTGCAATGCTACATGTAGTTTGTATGCATTCGGAAAACTTGTTTTTTTTATAATGGATTTTCAGCTTTAACGGACTTGAAATATTCCGTAATATCGAAGTCTGTGCCTAAATTAGGTACAATGTAAATATTGTACGTTATATTTATTATAATTTCATCTATTTTATTTCCTTGTTTGTACTGAACTGAATTATAACAAAATTGCAAAGTTGTTGATTTTCATACATATTATTTTTAAATTTTATTTGACAATCTAAACTATTACTACTTTACTACTATAACATTGTAACTTTCAAATGTCACTGGTTTTTAGACGTAACATAAACATAAAGTTGAACCTAAATAAACTTTATGTACACATTATGCTCGAACATAAAGGTAAATAATACGTTATCAATACTATTTAAACTTTACGAATTACGTTTCTTTTACATTCCATACATTAGTGAATGTAGCAATAATCTCTGACAGATTTATCTACTGTAATTAATAATTATTAACAACAGAAAAAACAAGACGAATCTTCATTTTCATTCAAAGATGTTTCGTTTGTAGGAGTACTCTAGTTTTAGCTTTAGTCACAGAATAGGTTTATACAGAAGCGACAGTAAGACTAAGAAACAAAAAATAGAGAGAGATGGGAAAAGTCAACAAATTTATAGGGCTCATTGTTTAAAATCGGAAAGTTTCGTCACATCTTAAATAGAGATAGGGGAAGTCAACAAATTTAAAGGTCTACACAATGCTCCAAGATCGTAGAACTGAATAGGTTAACATGACACGGAGTGTCACTTCTGTGTGTAACTATTCTGTGCTTTAGTTATGGATTAAATCTCTTAAAAATATTTATAAATTTTTGGCAATTTTCTTTGATATTTTAAGTATAATTTAATTAAAAAAAAAGTAGGGCCGAGGTGGTCTCGAACCAGGTCTTGTAGATTATTTATGTTATGAAACAGCCCTCGTATCCAGTCGGCTATGGAGCATTTTGTTTTTGACGTTTCTTATTCGAAAATATGAAGGATAACCTTCAAAATACAAATTATTTTATCAAATATTACAGTTAGAAAAGGCCATATTACACAATATTTGGTTTTATTAGATGCAAAATTAAGTAATCTAACTAACGATACCATATACACCCGATTTTATTTAGCGGGACAGATGGAAACAGCAAAAAACTGTTTTCCCATGTTATTTCCCTATGTCAAGGTTTTCAGTATTCACCCTGTATATATTTTTAAAACACAACAAAACAAAACAAAGGAAACTTGGGAAACTCATGGAACACTGAAAACACTGAACACTGACAGAATAAACAGAACATTAACAGAACTTCTTCTGTTTAGCGTAAAACACTGGTCTGTCTTCTGGGTCCCAGATATTCTTCCACCTGGGAACCAGCATCTGTATCTTCTGTAAAAGTAGGGGCCACCGGAAGTCTTTTGGGCGGCGATGCCCCCAAATAGCTCATCGCATATCTGTGGGTACAACGTACAAGGTACAACCATGTTGGTGTACGGGGCGTCCTTGGTCGGGCGAGGTTGCTCGGTGCGGGTGTCGTCGGGATTGTTTTAATCCGACAAGAGGGCGGTCGTCTAGCTGGGGGTCAAGTTAGTCATATTGTACTCTTTTACCATTTGAAGATAACGATGTTCTCGAAGAGAGAGACTCAATTACATATCAGATTCAACATACTTTTGAACTCTCCATAATAATAAAACTATTCGCGGTTTTGTTCTAATCGTAAAGGGAAATGCCCTATAGAAGTATAGGTCGGTTATCCGCACCATCTATTGAGTCAGACATGAACAATGAAAATTATAAGTGTCCCGTAGAAGTATAGATTAGAGATACTCCAGTTAGAGTTTGGCCGATGTCGTTGAAAATGTGCGTCAGTTTCTGATTGGGTGCGCCATTAATCTCTACAACTGTCAGTTTAAAAAAACGCGCGAACACGACTTGTGCAATTTGGTTCCTACCGTTATTGACGGCTAGATTAACTTGCAAAATAGTAAATATGTTATAGAATTAATAATATTTATACGATTTTATAAAGTATTCTTGTAATTTAGCAGCTGTATTATTAAATTCATTTTTGACATTTGACATTTGCTTAAAATTTCAATGCATTTTTGTTTTAGTGTTACATATATCAATATTATTCAGGCCTATATAATATCATTAATATATTACAGAAACTATTTAATAATTTTTCCATGAAATATTATTAAAAACACATTTCGCTTTTATGCGAATGATTACCGAAAATAATAAATTTGTTACTCATAAATATTCAAATTTTCCCGCCAGAGAAAAATGGCGGCACATCGGCCAAACTCTTACTTGAATATCTCTAGTATTGGCGATGCCATCGTAGATGTCAGCGACGTATGCGGCAAATATTGAAAGCTCAATACCCGGTATAGTGTACGTTATTTGACATATGCACTGTAGGTTAAATATTATGATTTTAACATTAGTTACTGCTTCATATAAATAATTTTACTGATTTTAGTGAAAACTGATATTTTATAGTTAACGTAAGCCATCGTATTGTTTTGTTCATATTTTAAAGCTGACGTTTGAAGGAACTACGCTAGACGGTAGATTTTTCGAAGGTACTTACTGCATTATGTTTCAAAACTTTTTTATGATTTTGAATATGTAAAAGGTATATAATGATATTATTGTTACTATCTTTCAACTAAATGAAATGCACATCATAATTCACTTCACTTATCTATCCTAGCAAAATAGGCATCATCATCAAAATGACGGGAACACACGTACATGTATTTAATTTGTACTTTCTTTCCATTTCGTAATTTTAACATCCATGCTAATTGTTTATCTATCTTTTCTTCCAACCCAAATTTATTAATTATGGTCACCCTACTTTTACCAGATTTAGGAAATTCATGAAATGAAATGTCTTTGTTCATTTTTGCATTAATTTACGCCCCAGAACACAGCAGTACATGTTACTCATATTTATATAGATGCAATAAAATAATATTGAGTTCAAAATAATCAATTACTACTTTCAAAAACTTATAAATCACTTCAATTAGTCTATTTCAACAAAGAAATAACTGTAACCTAACAAAACGAATACCGGGTATTAGGCTTCCAATTTTTCTCGCTAGATAGCGAGCGCTTGGATGGCATCGCCAGATAAGCTATCCGAGTCATCTATTGAGTAAAATACGAATGAATCGGAATTGACTAAACACAAACCAACCGTTATCAGACAATTTAAACCCGGGTAATATGTGCTTTGTGAACATACATGATCAAAAAGGTATTTAGCTTAACCCTACAACAGTACAAAGAAAATACAGATGCAAAGTTACATTTGACAACTCTCACGGATTTTGACATGAACTAACAATGCACTGTCGGTGCAATCATGACATTTACAGAGCTGGCTCATATAATTTACAGAAAAGAAGTGTTTTACATGTCAAAAACTAGTGAAAAAGGAAATGAATACAGTTACAACGGCTAATAAACATAATTAAATAATGGGAAGAGAAGAAAAAACAACTATTCATGAAATAAGTTTACAGACTCTTTCTAGGTTGCAAGACAGATTTACAGTAATCCGGAATTACAAATACTTTGAGAAAATGACTAAAATGTGTTAGAATACTGTTAGGACAGGACAGACAGTAACAGTTCAGTATTCAACACACTTCCAGACGGTTGAAACAGGAAATAAGATCGTGAATACTTGGTTGTGACACGTGTGTCGTCACAGATTTGAGGCGTGTGCTCGGCGGGAATGTGTTAAATATGTCATAAAATATTGACAATCAGTGGTATGTAGTACGATCAACAATAATTGCTGCTATCGTTCCAGTGGTTGTTTATTAGTTATCAAATTATAAGATTCTCATAATACATATAAAGCTAAAATTTATAAATGTAGTGACAACAACAATAAAAGTTCTACTCTGCAAATCAGAAAAGTGTAAAGATCAGGGACGGACAGGGCCATCGAGAAGCCTCCAGTAAGAGGCCGGTGGCTCTAGCGCCTATTTTTTGTTTGACAAAAGTAACAAGTATTAAATTGTTAACTGCTTCTGCCATAATGTAAATAATGTATAGAATATCTCGTAAGCCGCATATATTTCTCTTAACTAGGTTGTCGTGTGTCGCATCTAGAAATATCTATATTTTTGTGATACTTGCAGCCTAGTAAAAATGTGTTATACTTTTGATGAATTTATTTATTAATAAAGCGAAGAAAATATTTTTTTCATTAGTGACCTATTTGTTGCTGAATCGAATTAGTAAATTCTTCATTTTAAGATTGGTATTCCATGCAATTTAAACTCAAGCAAACGCTACACTAACTTCACCAGGCAGTCGGTTTTATTTATTATTATTATTATTATTAGGTCTTACAAAAGAGCTTATTAGAAAAAGCGAAAAAACGATACGTGTGATCCAAAATGTCTTGGTGTGTCACCTGTGTCATAGTTTCGCCATCACTGGTGTATAATTCAAATCTAATTAAAAATTGTACTATTTTGTTAAGTTAAAACAAAATTAATAAATAGCAAGTCAATTCTTTATAGAATACCAAAATTCAATATACATATTTCCTAAGTTTATTGTTAGGTAAGACCATTTCCCGCTGGGATGAAAGTAACCACATCATCAGTAAATTTAAACCGGTCTACTAAATGTAATTAAAACGGCAACGGTGTACTATACAAGCACTACTGCAGCTGCAACATTAATTTTAGTTTCATTTCCATTACATTTTAATTCTATAAAGTTAGAATAATGAAAATCATTAGACTTCTTCAAACTAGTGCATTATTCACTTTAACTAGATTTTCACTTCATTAATAATATATTATAAAGTTGACCAACTTTTAACTTTTCATTACATATTACACTGCTGTTTTACTAAATTTCTATTTTTGTCTTTGCTCATGCTAGCATGGATAAGACAAGTTAATATTTAACATAAACACAAGATACAACAGAAATAAATTTGGCAATAATAACATGTATTTTTACCCACTGTTGATATAATAAGTGTGGTATTGTAATACCGATTTTGACATCTCGAAATTTTAATGAAAATGTCCAAGAATGAAGGTCTTTCCAATACGTTTTGACTATTTTTAACGTAATATATATTCCACATTCGTCCGGATTTTGGTGTGCACATAGAGACCAAATTCGATCGAATGGATTTTATTCAAATTTTATACTTTTAACATCAATTGCACAATGACAAACTTTGGGTAAGAATCTGTGATCCCATAGTGACAATTTACTACTATCGCTTTTAAATTAATGTCACTACCATATGATTTGTTACTTAAATTTATTCAATTATAAAAAATGTTAAACAACAAAAAAATTTAGTAAATCGATTAAATAACGATATAGACAATGGATATATATATTACAATATTATTCGCATATAAAAGACAGTATAAAATCAACTTTAGATAAAATAGCAATCACAAAATTGATAACAATATTTCTCGATAAATACTCTCTTAGTAACCTATGGTATGATAAAACATATGCTAACCTCAAAAAACAACGCTGTACTTTTCATAACCAAGTCGATGGTTAACTAGTGATACTTAACCTCAAACCCAAACGTCAATGCTTTCGTGAGTTGTGTTTGACATTGACACGTTTGTATAAATCCTGTTTTTATTATAATATATGTGTTTTCGTCTGAAAAATAGTGTACATAACTCGCTTGAAAGTGCATAGCAACGCTCGTGTATTAAATCACTCTGCGCTACTCGCCTCGTTCTTCAATCTCTACACACGCTTGCTATTTACTACTTTCCACGCTTGTTATGTAAATAACTATTACATATCAAGTGTGGGAACGCCATTTTTCCGGATGTGTTCAATAGAACTTTTATATTATGTACAAATACTGTTTTGTGGGTATGTGTTTCAATACTGCCAAGTGCTGTCAACCTGTCAACATGACAGCAATTGTTACCAGCATACATAATGGAGCCTATTCTGTAACTCAATGGTTAATTTTTAACCAGTTGCTAACATTTTTGACAAATTAAAACAAACATTACAAGTGATGTTTTGATATTTTCTCCAGTTGTATCTATTTTTATTGGAGAAAAAATTTAGCAACTGGTTAAAAATTAACAGTTACAGTTACAGAATAGGGGGGTATAGCAGTGTTTTTTTTTACAAAATTTCCCGCTTGCTAATCTAGGGGAGATATAGGAGGCTGAAATTCCCACCGGTTTAGATGACGCGAATCAACAGATTTAAGGTGTGAATGTACAAAAGTAACTACGTTTTTTATATATTTTCTGAATATTTATTATGATTTATGATGACCCTTTTAATAATACTATGTAAACAAATATGAGAACACAGATTGAATGAAAGATTAGTCATGAATTGGGCGTGTAATGGGCACAGTTATGAGATTTATACTATTTTGCACGAACAAAGACGCAAAAAATTATACATTTTGTCTTGGTGTCAGAAGCAAAATTGCATTTGAAATAGCATATATCCGTTATCGATAAAACAATATTTTTCAAACTTTTTTACGTCTCACTACATAAACTTCTTTTTATACAAGCGACCTAGATTCTTTACGTACGATTTATATTTATATTTTATATATATGATGCCCCTGATTAGTATTGAGAAGTTGTGTTGAAGTTAGCACCAGTGATATATAAAAAAAAGGAAATTACTGCGTCAACTTCCTATTAATCAAGTAGAAGTATTTTTATTTTAAACAAGGAACTAAAAAGGACCAACTGGTTAAAACTAAAATTCAATTACTTGTAACTTTAGTAAATTGCAACGTAATGAAAATAAAATCATAAAAAAGAAAGAAAACTTTTCAAACGTAGAAGTTATCTTGTTTTCTTGATAACAAATTGCGCTGCAGAAAGATCGTTCTCAAAATTAAAATTATTTAAAAAAAGCTTAGAAAAATCAATTTAATATTTCTGAGCACTAACAATTATATTTTAAGAGCATTATAATTTGCCGACATTGGCATTGATAAATGCAATTATTACACAGGATTTATATTATAGTTATTTAAGCTACAAAGATTGTAAGTACAATATAACTTTCGACAAGGTATGAACTGAGGTGGAGCCTGCGAAACCGAAGTTAATGCTACCGTATGAGAATAGTTGTATTTCGATACTTACATTCCGAGTAGCTTATTACATTTTTTCGCGCCACCAGTTGCTTAATTAATTAATGTTAAATTATTTGTAAAATGTGACAGTTTAGATTTATTTATTTGCATCTTTTTATAGTTAATTTCAACCGTTGTTAGAAGACCAAATTTATATGAAATTCCGATATTTTTCATAATTACTATCCTAGTAGGACAGGTATTTTTATAACTTCCCGTTGACAATGGTTACTAAATAACAGAAGTTATCAGAAACTTACGGGAACGGAAGCGCGAAAAAAATATTAAAAATTACCAAAAGATGTGAAGAATGCAAGAGTCATTTGCTTGCAGTGAAATAAGGATTACAACATTAATTAATTGCAAATCTTGAATATGATAAAATCAAAGGAATGCAATACCCTTCATTTTTGAGTGTTCTAATGTCTATAAGAATGAAAATCATAGCAATTGGTTTTCTGAATGAAAATAATTTTAAACATATTTGTCAAAAAAACTATGAATTATGTAAATTTCAACTTATACTTGCGAAAATTATAGACATATTTATTAATGCACATTGTTAAAGCAGTATCGAGAGAAATTAAAGATATATTAATAGAGTAATAGAAAAAAATAGTAACTACTGATACAAAATTAAAGCGAATAAAAAGTAAATTTAAACAGTAAACCTTTTATTTGTGTTATAGTTTTTATTAATTTTCTTTCAATTTAGATGTGTACTTCATAGCCAAATACAAATAATAATTATTTATATTATACAGTATAAATGATTTGTGGTTCTTCTTAACGTCGGTAATTAGCGCTGCAAACTGCAGTTTTAAAAATAACATCTGTTTCGTCTGTTACCAGTAGGTATAGATATAATCTGTGACCCCAACACTACAATACACCAAAATGTATGGAACACCAAACTTTATCTGAACGCACATTTAAGTCACCATTGTCGTCGTTACCTCGTTTCAATCGTTCACCCCATCCATCTTACCCCTGGTCATGGGCGTAGCCAGCCATGGGCTCAGGGTGGGGCAGCAGTCTAAAATAATATGTAACTAGCTAACTATACCCGCGGTCTTACCCCGGTTAATTTTTTCATACAAAAAGGTTACACCCTATAACTGTATGTATAATTCGAATTATCCAAAACACTTTCTTATTACTCACCTACCTACAACACGAAATCTTCCATCCAAAAATGTGTCTGTGTCTCTAACTTCAGCCGTTTGGGCTCTGGGCGTATGCCAATTTGTTAATCAGTCTATAGGCCTGTTTCACAATTCTGCTTTTTTAAAAAAACATGTTGCATCTTAATTTTAGTTGCGAATAGAATATAATAAAATAGAAAAATGTTAAATTATTGACATTTTAATATTACTAATTATCAATTAAAAATTCACTGTGTTCAAAACGAACGCTATTTTGCTGACGAAAGCCCTACGAGCCTACGACTAACGCATGCGCACAACAGTCGTAAACAAGTAATTGTGAAGAACGTTTGTCTTTTCATACATCATTCGAATGTTTGTGTTTGACGCCGCTAATTTTGAAGAAGTTATTGTGTATTCAGAAAGAAACGAAATACGCCAGGTATTATCACTACGCCTGTTTCAATCATTCCAGACTTCTCTTTCTAAGCAGTGAGCGTGAGGTCACTTTATACTACTGTTTCTCGCGAGAGAATATTTTTGGAACTTTGTGATTTTTTTTTGGCTATATGCAGTATTTTTTTGCGAAATAAAAAAATACGTATGTCATATTTTTAAATATAGATTAACATATAAAAAAATCAGAAAAGCATAAACAACCCTATTTAGAGATTTATATCTATCTATAGATAGTACTTTCAGGTACAGTAAGTAAACAATTACACTTATGTTTTATGGGTTGTTTATTTATTTAGGTATTAACTAACTTCATAATATTACTTTAAGAGAAGCCGGTGTGAGTTTTGGCAGAACCTCCTTAGCACTTCGGCTTTTTGTTTTGATCGCATTTTTTTGTGTCGACTGACGACTGTCGAGTGTGAAATTTTTTACAGATATTAAGTATTGTAGTTAGTACCTAGATAATTAAGTTTTTTAAATTTGTTTAGGTACCTTACAGGTCAGAGGCAGGGTGGGGCGCTTGCCCCACCCTGCCCCATCGTGGCTACGCCCATGCCCCTGGTTAATAATAAATATAAATGAAGTAAGATTATTTTATGTTAATGAATATTTAGAGAAGTATTCTTACGAATCATACATATTTTATATTTGAATATACCTTTGCATGCTCTTTTACGTTTCCTAGAATTCAAAGTTTCCTATTTGCTTGTGTTTTCTGTATACAAAGTTTACTACACTGTGGATGTTGGTTCCTCAGTTTATATGTTCTAGCTTTGCATATACCAGCGTTGGGCGTACCCGTGTATCCCTTGTAAGAGGTAAGTGCAAAGTACAACAGACAAGTGTGAATAATTTCAATATAAACACAGTTAAGTATAAATCTTGTATCATTATTCACTGCAACTATTTTCAAGTGAAAGCTAAATATTTACTTGTAAAGTAAACTGTATGCACTAACAATGCAACCGAGCCAAGTTATACAGAGTTGCAAATTTATATGTAAATGTTTCGTCAGATCCCTACTCAAAAGCCAACAACATTAGCTTGCATTAGCAAATGAAGTAGTTTGCTTTGCTTTTAAAATGAAAAAGAATTTCATTAAACAGAATGAGTTCAAATTTAGCGCAATGTTGCTCCTTTTTCGACTTTTCATATTCCTGTAGAGTAATTTAAACTATATTACCAAGTATACTCGTAATAATTGTCCTCTCTTCTTGAATTTTAATATTTAATCAAGGCTGGTACATGTAATATCTTCTTCACTTCTAGCTATTAAAAAATAAATCAGGCAGGGCGCACTTGAGAAGGACATGGACAATCAAGATAAATTATGGCAAAAAAATATGTTTAATTTCTCATTTACTTTTCTATTAACAATACAATTTAATAATACTGATGTTAATTTCTAATCATAAATCAGTTTTAAGATTAAAGTGTTTCTTTAAGAATAAAAATAAGATCATTGTGGACTTAAACCCCAATTATGCAGTAAGTTCTTTTTCTCTGCAAAATAAATGTCCCTTTTATAACGTTCGAAGAAAGTTTAATTATCTTAATGTTAAGTAATACATTATTTTTTACAATATCTACGTTGATAAAAAAATAGAATGTATTATTCGAAGTAAAAGTTTTTCTTTGTGCCTTCTTGCAAACTTCCAAGCTCGTCACACAAAGTTTTTTTTATTCCGTACAATACTATAATACATTGTTATTATGGAGCCATAGCCTGGCCCACTTAAATGGAACATTTTATTTAAAAATTTCTTATTACGTAAATATAAATGAGAACTGTGAAAATACGGCGACGGTCGCAAGGTATATAGCAGAAAGGTCAATACATGTTAGTCACCCTTCACCCTTCTGTTGTTCTGACGCATCGAAACGCCAGAATATTCGAGAGTATAATTGCTCGGATATATAAACCCCAGTAGAAAAGACCGCCAGGACAGTCTGATATTATTATGAGTGGTGAACATACATAGCTGGTAAATCATTTTATAATTTATTATTTGTTCATTAAACTAGTTACATAAATATTTGTATTACAATTATATTTACACTTCACCCAAATAAAATGAACCTCATAATACAAAAAATATATCAATAGATACAAAATTTAAAAATCTAACCTACGATACCACGTAGACCCCCATCTTATTTAGAGGAACCATTGATTATAGAAAAAAATGATTGTTCCATGTTAATTCCCTATGTCAAGGTTTCTAGTATTCACCATGTGTACTATGGCTTAGTACATAAATAGCTATTAATATAATTCAATAGGAAATTAATTAATTAATTAACACTAATGAATGAACTTTATATAATAAATTAAAATATTATTAACTATGTAATAATCAACTGCAATTATTAAGGAAGTAAAATTGCAAGTACCTACTTATCAGTGATTTTGTCACAAGGAGTGGAATTTGTTGTAATCAAATACATACACTATACAATGACCTCTATTATATTTGGGAAGTAGTTTTGTGATAAAATGTTCAATCGTCATGCGGTTCTTAATGTTATAACTTTACTGTGTAAAAACAGTGTCTCAGTTAGTATCTTCTTTATTAAGTTATCCTATGTGTCTTTTGATCTTCCCTTTACCCTTTCCACTTATTGCTCTATATATTGTATTGAATACCGTCATTTTTGTTTTATTACTTATTTATTTTTTCCCTATAAAATTATATTTCATTGCGTGATACGTTATTGTCGTTTTAATTATTCTCTCATTTATGTCCATATCTTGTGTGCCGTTACTATCTATTGTTATGCCTATACAGAGTGTTTGGCAAAAGGCCGGCACCCAGAATATTTCGTTTATTATGAGAGATACAGAAAAATGTTACGGAACAAAATTAAACTAGTCAAAGGGGTTCATAAAATGATCTTAGTAAGAATTTTGTGTCACTTCCGGTTTTAGCGGAAGTGTGTACAACTTTGATTCGCATAGGGAATCGGTATTATTATATATTTTTTCGGAATGTACATAAAATTAGCTCTACAATGATATCAAAATATTATAGTTTTACTTCAACCATTTCAAAATCAAAATTAAAATTAAAAGTACTCAAAATGGCCGCCGTCATTTTCTGCACAATTTGTCAAATATAACAAATTCTCCCATTACATCGTCAGGAAAGGTAGATCTAATATTTTTTGACATAATTTGTTTGGTTTCAGGTAACAAAATCTCAAATAGCTGGCTATGGTTTTTTTTTTATGAATTTTTATTAGTAAATATTTTAAAAATAAAGTGTCACCATTTTGAAATGGTTGAAGTAAAACTATGATATTTTGATATCATTGTAGAGCTAATTTTATGTACATTCCGAAAAAAAATATAATAATACCGATTCCCTATGCTAGAATCAAAGTTGTACACACTTCCGCTAAAACCGGAAGTGACACAAAATTCTTACTAAGATCATTTTATGAACCCCTTTGACTAGTTTAATTTTGTTCCGTAACATTTTTCTGTATCTCATAATAAACGAAATATTCTGGGTGCCAGCCTTTCGCCAAACACCCTGTATATTGGAATTTATTGAGTTGTTCAATTGTTTCGCTATTTACTGTTATATTAGCTGTTGTTGTTTTGTTAGAGATTACCATATATGTATTAACATTTTGTTACATTTTATCCTTACTATTTGCCGTAACTACTACGTCATCGGCATAAGCACATATCGATATTTGTACTGGTTGTTGATTTCTATACCCAACATTTTTTGATCTCATTCCTTTATTATCTCATCTATATAAATATCGTAAACGAAACTGGCCTCATTACTCCTTCTTGTCTCAAACTGTTCTTTGATTCAAAGATCTTTTCCTATTTTGGCTAATTACGTAGTTCGTATTTTTGTTATGCAGTCCTTTTATAGCACTTAGAAGATTGGTGCTTATACATTTTCTTTTTACGTCATCGGCATAAGCACATGGTATTTGTTCTGGTTGTATTTTATAAGATTTGAAATATAATATTTCATTAATAAATAAATTGTACGATGTAATTAAATATTATAACATTATCACCTTTTCATTAAGGATAATATTAAATGCACTGAGTACATTTATGTTCACAGCAACATGTTCTTAGCGTTCGATAAGTTAGTAATCCGGGCATGTAGTTTAATTACCTCTGTAAACTATCTGCTGTGAGAAGGTTAAGTATTCTCTTTGCACATAAACAATATGAGTATCTAGAGACACACGTCCACTTCACCTAGCAACCGGTAAACAGGACAGATGAGTTACTAGCCTGCTGTGCTGCTTTGCTTTGTATACTAAACTATGAGGGACTTTGAAGAGCCTACATCAAAGATATTTTCAAATGGCCAAATTCCTCGTATATTGATTTTATGGATAGTTATAGTCTTAGTTTTCAGTGCTCCCAGGAATTTATTTATCGCATGAAATAAGCTTCGTGCTACAGTTGGTATACAACTATTCTTATAACAATAAAGAATGCCCCCTAAAGAATATGGACTCTCAAAGCAATTATTAACAATTATTTTTTAAAATATTTATTTGATATGATATACCATTATGCATTGAATCGCAAAAAGTTCATTTTGCGGTTAAAACTTTTTTCATTCAATTTTTCTTTCCGATTTGGTAAGCCGTTCAATTCAAATAGTTTAGTTTCACTGTTGATTCGGATTTTAATATGTATTTAAAATTGAAGTTCCAAATTTTAAAATATTCTTCAAAAATGTAAGTATAAATTATAAATAATATATTGTATATGTGAACATATACCTAGATTTACAAAATTAAAAATAAAATAAAATTATGTAATTACTAAACTAACACATGTTGTTATTGCTCAGTAAAAAGTAGTTAAGATAAATATCAGATTATGATTTATTTAAAAGAGTACAACCTAGTTCATGAATATTTGTCAACTAATTTCAGTCTAGTTTTTTATTTATTCAGTGAATCATCTAAATGAAGTTTTGCAGGCAGTACTAATTAAAATGTTAATACTTGTACATTTGAAGACCATTCTTCTAGTGTCCATGTACAATTTGGTGGGGTTCACTAAAATTTCAATTACATAAATTCATCTATATCAACTGTTACGAAAACAAATAAATATGTTTTACATAACTATTGTGTTTATTACTTGGTAATATGCATAAATAATAAGCATTCTAAAAAAATAATTTATAAATAATTACAAATATTATACTCCGACTTTGACAGCCACTGGTATAATTTTACTGCCTGTTATTCAACATCTCTTTCATTTCCATATCGTGAATATTTTTTTTCATAAATTTTCCTTTTTGCCTTTAGCAATATATCCCTAGGAAGAAAAATATCCCAAGGGAGCAAAACGTGATTCTAAACAGACACTTTTCGGCCCGTTTTTCTTCGTACTCGCTACAAAAACTTGTATAACCTTTGGGTGGAACGCTTTTGATCTTTTGGGTGAAGTAACAGCACGAGACTGACTCGAGGGCTACCAAGAGCAAAATAGTTTTCTTCCCTTGGGGCGTAATACACTATTGAGTCTTCTTTTGTTTTTCAACTTTTATTTCTAATTTGTATTGTTCATTATTCAGTGTATTTAATTGTATCTAACCACCTCTAATGAATCAATAATGGAGTATGTGGCCACAATCGAATTTCAACGATACCACGATTGCTTCTCATTAATATAATAAAAACTAAGCATTACTTTGCAATAATATAATAATTACCAATTTAAGGTTTTTGAGAAGCGACGTATGGAGTCAGTATGGTACGGTGGAAAAAGACAGGTAGACTGTTTTTTACGATCCCAGTCTATCTCTCTTCTTTCACGATTCTACCACGACAACGTGATAGCATCCCTTCCCCAAATTTTTAATAACTATTTATTATTATACTACAAATAATAAATCGATAAAAAAACCGTAATTTATTTTTTTGTCTGACATCATACACGTAAAAATCAAAATTTGTGTCATATACATTACATGTGATCATCTGAGACATATCTAGCATCTTCAAGATATTTAAGAATCTAACACGACTTGAATTTTACCATGACAGTTACTGTACCTTTTTCCTCAAGCAAACGATTTACTTTCTGTATTAAAACTTAAAACCACACATTGGTTGCAGAACTGCACACGGTTTGCAATCGGTTAAACTGATTTGGTGTTATGTGCGATGTAGCTACGCCCCCCAGCGAACAAATTAATTCAGAGACGAGGCGTTTGTTGTTTAATTTATTTTTGGACAACAATGTAATATGAAAATAGAGATTTATATTAAAAAAGTGTCTTATTACGTATACATCATAGGCATTCAAGGGAAAACAGTTTTTGATAAATAAAAACTGTCCCCATATTGTTTAGGATAATACTTTACGTATTCCTACATGTTATTTAATACAGATTACTTAATTTTAACAGGAGAATTAAACGAAATTTACATAAAAGAATTATTTTTTTAACGTGTATCAAATGTTAAATTTCAAAAATAATAATGACTAAATGCTTTTTACATTCACTAATTATAATAACTTCAGAAATATAACGAAGGACACAATTTATTTCGATTTAATTTGTGTCAGTCTTTTCCGTCCTAAATAAAGCATTTCATCTTTTCATCTTCTTGACAAATGTCAAGTGTTTTCTAAAATAATAACATTTTTCCTACTTCAAATCAAATATAATGAAAATTTCCTTCTTGAAACAGGCGGCTCTTGTTCAATTGAGTTACTTATAAGACGGATGGGTAAATATACAAATTATTACATTGTCTCGAATTCAATTAAAACTTTAGATTAAAACACGATTCGCTTGGCGACTATCAGTATATGTGTGGGATGAGAGGAAAAGAAAATTTGAAATTCAAACTTACCGGGTTTTCTTTTAAAACGCTTGTCACTGGAACTACTTCCTTGTACCACACCAGCCACATACAGTTGTTGAAAACAAATGAAAGGAACAAGTGAATGTGGATGCTGATTCGCGTACATCGTAAACTCCTGAAAAAATAAAAATATGTTGCATCACACTTTTGTTATGCTTACAATATACACAGTTATGCTATAAATTCTGTCCCTAAGTAAAGAAAATATGTAAAACTATATTTAAGTGTGCCTTGGGCAATTATTTTTTTTCCATCATCAGTGACTATAACAAAAATTTTCAAAGAGTGAAGAGACGTCAATATTATTAACTAGATTATGATGTCAAGAAGTACAACGTTTATATGTGCATTAATTTATTCCAAACCTGCTTCTCTCTACAAATGTATAATTAATTTAATTTTTCATAATTAAAAATAAAAATTACAACATACCTCTCGAACAGCTTTTAACACGAATAGGTACGAATAATAGCAATAGAGAACAGAAAACGGCGTCTAAATGAATGAAAATTAAATTGTCTTATAAGAGTATTTATTAAAAATATATACCAATTAATATAAAAAAAATACAAAAATCTAAAATTCAAAGTTCTTTGCAAAAGTTGGAGAGGTCAAACTTTTTTTCCATTTTGATCAGGTAGGGTCTGTCTAGACCACCATTTAAAATTTTGAAAAACAGTTTTGTTTAAAGAAAACAGAATAATAAACAAAATATTCAAAAAATTCAATTTGATGTGGACTATTGAGAACACCCTACAGACGTAGTGTGTTACTATGCCTATAAATATTAGTGATATGTGTCAATATATAGGTAAAAGAGTCAGACCATTACAAGGAAGAAAACCCATATTTTAGCTGGTCATGTCGTCCGTTGTGATTTTTTATACGAATTAAATTTATTAGCCTATGTATTACAAATTCAAGAATTCAAAACAAGCCACATACATTAACCTATTATATTTACGAATGGCAGTACTGAAATATTCGCAATAGAGAAAACATTCCATGTTTTACATTGGTATGATATTCGAAATATTGAGTTTATATTTTAATTTTCTTTATTTTCGTAAAGGAAATATACTTTCATCTCTGTAGGAGATATTTAAACATGTTTAAATGATACAGTAAGACCAATAGTGGAAACAGAAGCTGCATGTAAAGATAAAACTTAACGAAATATGTCACGCCGGCCTATCTAACTACATTTAAATATGTTAAAGTATTTCTTTTTCATGATTAAAATATGACTTTATGGTACAAATTTAACAATTTAATTTTTGTAACATTTCCTAATTTTTGAAAACATTTTTAGGCATATTACTAACGATAAAATAATTTTTCTAATAAACCTCTAAAGGGAATGAAATTATCGTATGATCTCATCACATTATCTAAAATATATATGTTATTAATTAGTGTGTAATTATTTACCATCTGAAGGCAAGAAATGAATAGGGAAAACATTCATATATGGTGTCACCTTTTTCATATTTTTAATGTAATTTTTCTATTATTTTCTAAATTAATAATCTTGGGGAAGTAACGTATGGTTATTTCTGCACTAATATAATTACTGCATTGACTTATATAACAGTAGTTTTTAAAATTTATTATTCATTTGGTGTAGTAAAACCCCTATACTATACAACTACAGTATATACGCCACAATCCCACAACTTGGTTGGCTCATTCCAATATTTACAAATAGTGATGAGCGATATTTCACGAACTGTTCGTAGTTGCTGCCCAATATTTTATAAACTTATGATTCGTGATCACACCATTTTATATCGTACACGTTAAGCTTTTCGAAATCCCGACTTTAATCATGAATTAAACTGTGATCACAAGCACGCTTAAATTAAAATATATGAAAGTAGCAATCTCAAAGCATAATATGATTCAAAAATTGCAGTTTCACTCTCATGAAACCATTCCGATTAGTTACGAATATTCTCGACTTTAACCAGACTCAAACTTTGATTCAAAAGTTGAAATTTTGCTCCCACCAAACAATTCTATTCCCGACTTTAAACTGTGATCACAATCACGCTTCAAAATCACAGATATTGGAAAGTAGCCATCACATATCGTACTGTGATTCACAAACTAAAGTAGCAGTTTCGCTCATCACTACAAATGTGATTGTATTCATAAAGCTGTTTCACGTATTACCATTTCATATTGAAGCACTATACTCTGTTTTTAAACTATAGACAGTAACTAGGAATCCTAGTGAGAAAATAAAAGCCTGTGATTGGCTGCTGCGCCATTTCTCGAAGCCGTATTTAACCAGACGAAATATCAGGTTAACCTTCTCAAACGTAATTGAAACGTCAAACTCTCAGTAGTTGTCAAATCACTTGCTGAATTTGAACGTAATTTTTGTTTCATTTCTCTTTTTGTTATATTCCACGATTAAAACCAGTTGTTTTCAGAACTACTAGTATTTCACTAACACTGTGGTGTAAATGTGACTTCGTCTAGTGCTGTCTATAGTTTAAAAACAGAGTATAGTAAAAAAATACTTTTTTTGCTTTCCTGTACGAAGTAAAGAAAGTATTGTAATCGCGAAAAACTTTTTAGATTTCAATGACTTAAAAAACGTTTTTATAAAATGTTTATCACATCTCTTACAAACCTGAATTAAAAAAAAAATTAATAAATACGTTGAATCGCCAAAAAATGCCTCTGCGGAGTCCTGATTTCAAAGTATGGTATCTCTAGATTTGACGAAATTATAGATAAACTTCACAGGAATCATCAAAAATTAATTTTAAATAAAATAAACACTATTAGTACCAGTAATTACCACTTTACTTCCCGTGCAATGAAAAGATTAAAATAATAAATGATAATATTAATTCACTGACGGAAAATTTAAATCATCTTGCCAAGGATATTGGTCGTATATATGAAGCAACTGACATCGTTAAAATTCAAAATATTATCAACAAATTCATTCAAATAGGACAAGACATATACATTTTATTAATTCAGTTAAAATAAACTTTAACGTTCTGCAAGTTACATACTTTACATTTTGATATTATAAACTACTTTTAGTTGAAATTAAAAAATAGATGACAAATTCCTACAATCCATTCTAAATAATAATTTACTTAATAATGACCTGATAAAAACAAATTGTTTATATAAAAATCCTAACCTAACATTCATCGTAGAAAAAATCCTTTCAATGCACTCAAAGAAAATCTGTTACAATAAAACTACCAAACTGCATGGAGATTATGAAACTTCTTTAAACATCATAAAAGTGACATCTTTTCTGACGTGATTCACAAGGGAGAAATCTAATTTTTACGCCGCCGGAGTAGAAATGTAGCTACTTCTACGCTGCCGGAGTAGAAGTAAAATAAATAAGTATCCGAAGGAACTATGTAGAATCAGCTAATAAGAAATAACTTGAACAATGGAACCTGTAATTTTGCCCTAAATGTCACTATAAAACTGACAGCTGACACTACAGATTTAAATTTATAATCTACAAATTAATCGTCAAGCAGTAAATTATTTTGAAATATCTGTCATTCAGAGTAAGTGACTTTGGGGGCCTCACAAGCAATTGTCCAACTCGCTTCGGTCGTCGTGTAAACTTCCACGCTCGCCACACAAAGTATCATTGTTACTCGTAATAACACAACGTACTATTTTATAACTATGGAAAAATAAGAAAATAATATTGCAAGATGTGTGCACCGAAAAGTATGGATGTAAGTAACGAAAATGATGCCAAATTGATATATAATTTATAAATCTGTATAGATATAATAACAGCCGGAGCTTAACAATTTGGGTAACAATTTTGTTTTATTATTTTTTTGTATATTTAAAGTTTATAGTCGTATTTTTATTATTTTCTGTATGAAAATAAACTGACAAAAAAAGTTGTTGACGCCTGTTAAGGAGTATTGGAATTTGGAAATGTTATTAATTACAGCATTAGAATATATCATTTGTATAACTTGACTTATAAATAAGAGATTATGTTTATTAGATAATCTCGTTCAATTTTTATTTCTTGCATTGTTCTCGAAAAAGGTTATAAATATTATTATTCACTAAAAATTTATTATTCTTATAAACTTTTTGATCAATTCTACTATATGTAGTTTAAAACAAGAGGCAGTTTTGATATTATTCAAAATTCTTTTGGGCTAACGTTATAATATTTTGTATAGGTGTTGATGTTTTAATTTTAAACCGAGCTTTCCACATTCCATTATTTAATATTTGGTCGTTTTAGATATAACTATATTATTTAATAAGGACTACCAATGCAATATTTTATAAAATACGAACCATACGAAAATGAATTCGATTAAAAATATGAATAAGGATTTTTAGATTACTGTTTTTGCGCAATGCGATGTTGTGAGTTTACTCTTATCACAGACCGACCGTAGCTTTAGGATTAGCTTAGCTTGGCAAGTTGCCTTGTTAAACCTGAGGTAGGTTGGGTGTAAACCGGTGATATTCACGAAAACATCGCATATTATCGCAAGGATTCAGCATCTCCAACTAAGCTATGGAGATATATAAACTAGAGATAATGAAATAAACAAATTAAAAAAAAAATACTTACATTATTATAAAATTGGCTACAAATTTTGATTTACGTTTCTAATAACAATAATTATTTTCTTAAATGCTGTTGGTACGAACTACAACTGAGATAAAATTAAGAATTAATTGAAAATTTATTTTCCGACAATCTACCGTTAATATTATACATAATTATCAACAGGAACAGGATTGTCCTACGCAGCCAGTAATACATATTAGATGGTCCATGAGTCACAGGGTTTAGTCATTTGTCAGGATAATACCTGTTGGATTCGCATTCCAACATTTCATCAGAATATAAATCATGGAACAAATCATCACACGGTAATAGGCTTATTATAAAAATATTTATTGCTCTTTGCCTGAAGTAGCACCTTTAATCCATGACGGATTATAATCATATTGATACTGGGTGATTAAATTAATAAACAAGCATTATGTTACTACAGAAACAAGTAGGTATATGTATGTAACCTAGCCTAGCTTACCAGAAAAATTTGAATAATGATATTTTGTTTCTAAAGCTGTCATGTATTTAACAGTTATATAAATATAACCAAATATTTATTATTTTAATTTAAAATGAATAAACGGAAGTGCTAAAATAGTGTATATACCACAGAGCTAAAGTGCTTTTAATCCCTCAAGTGATTATTTAAATAAACCTCACTCTCAGGATTAAATCATGCACTTTAGTCCCTTAGATATAATATAGTATTTTGTACTCCACATTATTTCAATTTCTTTCGATTAATTTAATTAGCCATATTTAAGAACAGTAAAACATGACTTATAATCCACTCTTCTCGGCCAACCACAGAAGCAGAAATCAATTATTTTCAATCGTTTATTTTAAATCTGCCGTGCTGCAGATCTCCCTTCCTACGGCCGTCTGGCAGCTGACGGTATAGCCGTTTGTCATGGTATATTTTTATGTTGTCGTTTTCAATAATATTAATGCGGTTTTCCGAATTTAAAGGAGTAATAATATAATATTTATTAATGTAAAACTGATTTGAAACTTGAAAGTTATTTTATATAAAATTTTAATACTCCTCCTCTATATTTTAAACGCAAACTCGATTTAAATATAAAATAGTGCGTATCTATCCATCAAATATCTAGCCGGGATTCGAAACCAGAACCTCTACTGTATGAAGCAGCTGCTATTTTCTTCGCATATTTCTGTATTCTATCCTTCTCCTTTCGAAATATTGCTGTTACATACAATATTGAATAATTTATCGAAAGAAATTAAGAGTATACCGCAAGATAATTTTCTAACAAAGTAACTTTAATTTTAGATTAGATACATTAATAATTATTACCAGTACTTTTTCAATAAAGGCATGTAAATAATTTACTGTAAGATTTCTGTATTGCAGTGGTTAAATATTTTTGTTTTTACCTCCTGCCTATCAATATATAGATAAGGGAGATATTGTTTTTAGTCAGATTTGTCAAGTGTGAGTTTGCAACATAGAAGCACGAATTATGATCCCTAGAATATGATTTTACTATTTTTACCGTGATGTCTGTATGCCCGTGTCTGTGTGTGTGTCTGTGGCGATTTTTCATCCACGATAACTCCAATATGATACATTTAATTAATTTAATTTGATTAAGACTTCTATTCAAATATGATGAACTGATTGGATTTTGACTACAATTGGTTAACCATTTTTTCGCAAATTACGTTATTATTAAATATATAGATTTTTTTAATTTTCTACCGATCTGCATAATTACGTTTATATATAACTTCTAGCTAGATAGAAAAAAATATATAAATTATAATAAATTTACATATTCTTTAGTCTGAGGAATTTCGTTAAAACGGAAGAGTTATTCATATGTTCACAAAATTTGACATATGATGTCAAATTTAATGTAAGTAAGTTTAAAAGATAAAATAAGTAAATATATATGTATAGTAGTTTTATTGTAAAATTAATAAAGATGTAAGAAATATATAAGGAATACATTTGCATGCGTGAATCAAGGTAAGTTCAGTTCCGATTTTAGTAACGCCAAAAATAGCTGTCATATTGGTCCTACAAATTTTATGAAGGAAATTTTACGTATGAAATGAATTAAAAATATTCTGAACTGCAATAACAAACTAATTTTAAAACTACAAATGAAATGTATTGAAAAATTTATATAGAATATATTACTACAGTGGCGGGAGGTATTGTGTTGGACACATTAGATTTTTTAATAATAGAATAAAGTAACACGTCACATGGTCACATTCTCAATCAACCAAATCAAATATTTTGCATTACTGATTTCTTTCTGTGGTGTTTACAAAATAAACAAAAATAAAGTACATTGTCATATGTAGATTTGATGTTTGAAAATTGAAATTTGTGGTGAGTACTTTTAAACCATTTTAACGATGTCTTTGTTTTCCTAAAAATATGCTTAGATTACTAGATATGAACGAAAACGTAAATATTACGGATTTTAATTTTTGCTCATAATTTCTAAAATTAAAAGATTAAGCGATTTTGGTGCGGTCTTCTTCAGACACTTTTTTATAATGAATTTACGGGAGGGCAGTATCGTCCTTGGCACTTATTTTTGTCCTATTTGAAAATAAATACTATATATCTAATATGCCATTTTCTCAAAAAAAAAAAGTTAAAAGTGGAAAAGCACACATTTTTAAAAAAAGTTAAAAGTGGAAAAGCACACATTTTAAAAAAAAGTTAAAAGTGGAAAAGCACACATTTTAAAATAAGTAAACGATTCCTGAAAAGAATTCCATGTACAGAGGTAGTTTTATTTAATTTAATTTTTAACTTTTGTTGAAAACTTAATGGCCCGTATTACGAGCTTACTTTTATTATAAAATCGCGATTTTAACGCCCACTTTTACATCATAATCTTATGTAAAATTAAAAGTTAAAATCACGATATTATTATAAAAGAGAGCTAGTTCGCTTTTATAATAAAATCGGATTTTAACGTTCGTTTTTACAAAAGATTTTGATGTAAAAGTAAGCGTTAAAATCGCGATTTTATTATAAAAGTGAGCTCATAATACGGGCCAATGTCTTTATTTATCGCTCATAACCTTTTATTGCTGTCCTTTTATCCTTGAGTATCTCTACTATACAGCCAAATCAGCACGTAGCAAGGGAAGGGGCTCCCCGAAATTCTAATGAATATTGTTTAAATTTATCCAAATATGATATATTATTACTTTTACTTATTGTATTACAGCTAATTTATTTTTGCTGTACACGTACATATATTTTTGTTTTCATGGTTTTATTTTCTAAAATTTTTCCCTACATTGAATCAATTTTCACTTCCTTATACAAAGTAAAGGAAGTATTGTAATCGCGAAAAAAATAGGTTTTCCGGTTTAATGGGAAATATCCATTTTGACCATGCCTGAATCCATTTTTAATAGTTTCGGTCTGACTTACATACATAACATACGTACGTACGTGTCTCGCATAACGCAAAAATGATTAGCCGTGTAGAATAATGAAATTTTTATATGGGACTGCCTTTTTTATTACAATCGGCAGTGTAAAATGGTATTTTCTTTTAATTTAGAATGTTGAAATTTTTCTTATCTAATTACTATAACATCTAGTTTCTTTTCAAAAGGGCCTTTTTCTTTTGGCAGAAAATTATTAAAAATAGTAATTTAGTTGACTTTTAATAGAAGTCGATTTGTCGATATTCTATTTCACCTCCGATTTTGATGAAATTTGAAAAAATGTTCGTACTAAGCATGACAAATATTGTAAAAATAATAAAACATGGCGGTCGGACTCGGTTGACCTTGAAATCACATTTTTTTTTTAAAGCTATTGTAACGTTTATTTATTTAGGTGAAGTGTAAAGGAACAATTGAAACATGAATATTTATATAACTAAGTTTAATAAATATAAATTTGAATTACAAAAGATAATAAAAATAAGTAACACTATGAATAAACAAACATAAACACTAATTCATGAATAACAATTATTAATGAAAACTTAAACAGTAAGATAATTTATTTAAACTTAACACTATGTACTATTTATATACAGGATATTTATTTCACCAACTATTTTTTTTCACAATGCGTACTAATATCAGACAGTCCTCCGAATCTATATTTTTCTATTTAGTAGTACTTACTGTGTTTTAGTAATTATTCTAGTAATATTTATTTTATGAAACTTTATGAAGTTTAAAATCAGTCGTTAGTATTTACAATTTTTAAATTTTCCTCATAAAGTCATAATTAATTTTTAAAGTTAGTGTGACGTAGAAGTATAATATGAAATTAATCTGAAACAACGGGGCTCGCGCAATGCTATTCCCACGGAAAATTAACTAATTTACGATTTAAAGAAAACTGAAAATATCAACTTGATTATTCTTTATATGTATATTGTTGCGAAATATATATATAATATTAAACAAAATCTATAAATACGCTGCTCACTCGCTAATTCCCATTCAATAATTTACATCCATTCTGGAGAGGGCCGGATTTAGAATTTTGATGCCCTTGGGCCAATGTTTTGTGGGGGCCCCAAAAATTTCTAAAAAAAATTAAATCTTGAAAAAATAAAACTACATAGCAATTTTTGCAGAGTTGCATTAATTTAAATAACACGATTTAAAAAAGTGATCGTTTTTAAAAAAAATCATTGATTTAAATCTCAATCACTTGTTCTGCAATTGTTACTTAACATTCTAGATTTACGAAAATTGAGGGAACAGCGTATGGGTAATGATTTATGTGGCATTACTTTCTAGAACTACTAAAACTGCTTAACTTCGTCGGTAATACGACTTTACTGTGTTACAATAAAATGATTATAACGACATCGAAGGTATTCCAGAAATTTCGTTGCTGTAGCTAATGAAAGTTAAATAACGTTAACTTATATGGACTTTCAAATAAGTGGTCACAATTTCGACGTTATCACCAGGTTGTCGCCAGTGGCGTAGGTAAGGGGGGGGTTTACGGGTCCGGACCCCCTCCTTGACGAATATAAAAAAAAGTATTCATATATATCCATTTATTTACATTTTCTTAATAAATAAATAGATATACAATACCTATGTATTAAGTAACCTAATCTAATTTTGAACCCCCCCCCCCCTTCCAAAATTCCTGGCTACGCCACTGGTTGTCGCAATAAGCGGTTTTGTTATAAACGAATGTTATTGTAGTTTTTTATTATTTCGTTAAATCTTTATTTATTCTTTACTATGTTTTTTTTTCATAATATTTTTTTTGTTAAATATTTTTTTGAAAACATGCTTTATATTCTTGAAAAAAAAAATGAGTTAAATGAAAAGGATGCGAAAGTTATATTTGCGAAATTCGAACTATACTCTTTTTCAGAAATTAATATCATATTCCAGTTTTGCAATATTTTATGTTCTTTTTTTGTTAAAGGAAGTTGGCAATTACACAGAAACTAGTCAAATCAAGTACATATAATATAATAATTTTAACATACTCACAATCAAAACAACAATATTCGTTTTTCAGTCAATAGACTTTGATTAAAAATTTTTATAATTAATCAAATGTAATAATCTGAATGGTATTAGTTGCTACATTGACAACTTTAATAACTTAGCAACAGTAACAATACCGAATAATAATTGTTTTTAATATAATAATACAAAATTATTGTGTATTATTGTGAAGTTTCCTTAGAAACACAGAAATATTTAATTTCACTTTTTGAAATGTCGTGACTACGTTTGTGCTGGGTAATGTGCTCCTAGGGGAGGCCGCACTTATGGACGACATTCGGCGATCCAGGGAGGCGGCGGAGGAACGGCTCGCCCGGGAGAGGGAGGACAAGGATTATAGAGAAGCAAAGAGGCGGATGTTACTGGACAGCCTATTTGGTTTCTGGTAACATCTGGGCCTCGATTTTGTAACTTATAGCAACTCTACATGTTATTATGTTATTATATTCACTATTGCTCTCTAGCGGCAATGTACTGAACGTCCGATATGACTACATATTTGCAGCAACAGTTAGGGAAGTGTTGCTGCATCCAAGCGATAGTTGCTACTGGAGACTTTTGTCAGTTTGTATCATTCTTTTATATAGGTTGTGTGATTCATATTTTTCTTCTGATTTTTTTTCAAATCATTGGCCTAATGGCTCATTTGTATGCAATTCTGGAGGTAATTGCTGAATTAGAAAATGAAGATAACCGGAATAATTCCCGAATTATGAGACGAACAGTAAGGGATTTGAGTAACCCTTTCGGTATTTTGGATTCGGAATTTATAAAAAAAAAATCATTTAAACAAAGAGGCAGCAATTTCGGATCTATTCAAAAAATACCGATTCTGTAAGTGTGACTATTAACTGTTGTTACTGACGTCATCACTGCACCAACATTAACAGTTGTTAAGTTACAGAATCGAGGCCCTGTTCTCTTCAGTGACTTGCGTTGGGGGGAGGGAGGAGAGCTTGCACCTCCGGTATACTATCCTCCACTATACCCATGTACTCGTGCTTCTAAAACTCGAGGTCTAAAGCCCTCCGTGGTTCTGAGGAGTACGAATGCCTCGTGCAGTAACTTCCCACGCCGCCATGGAAGACATCCGAGCTCCCCAACTCGAATTTGAGAAGCAGGGCAGTTATATATATACAAATATATTTCCTTAATCTATGGTGTTTACAAACGAAACGTCAATTTTTTAGCGCCACGTTATAGGTTCATCTCTCGCATGCCTCTTTCTATGGAGGCACTGATATGTCACAGAGAAATAGCAGTAAAACTTTATTATTGATTATAAATAATAGTATATTGTGTTATTAAGAGAAAAAGTGATACTTTGTGTGGCGAGCGTGGAAGTTTACACGAGGAGCGAAGCGAGTCGGACAATTGCATGCGAGGCACACAAAGACACCTTGTCAATCACGTCACAGAAGATGTCACTTTTATGACGTTTGAAGAAAAACTTTGTTTTTTAAATTAAATTATATATTTATTAACATTGTTTTGTAGCTAATTATTGACAATATCTAGAAAATTTCTCTAGATATGGAAACACTGCACAGATGGCGATGGCGTGCGTGACAATGGTTGCAATATTCGACCTTGAAACTGGAATTTGATTGATTTGTTCAGTAGTTTCCAAGATATGACGAGATAAATATAAAAAAACAATAAAAAATTATATCTAAAAATTGTAATTCCAAATCGAGTTGCAAATATCATCGATTACACTTATTTCCAGCAATCGGTCGCATTTTCTTGGGTTAAGAAATTTTTTGACGACTTTTGTCCTACTATATTCTGTTTTTTAATTTAGTTATATTTACATGATAAACGTAAAACTTAGTTAGGCCGGAAATCACCATTATACGCCACTCAAATTTCAATTTTATAAGTGTACATCGTATTTCATGTATACGAATCTGTATTTCTACATTAATAAAATATTTAGTTATGGCTTTGTGTGAGTTTGTGATTCATAACTTCACGAAAATTTAGAAAGGGAATATCTGTTAAGAAAATCACGAATGAAAAATATTATATGTTGAGATATTTTATATTACAATAATAATAACAATTAATTTGGAGTTAATAATTAATATAATTATATAATTTTATATTTTTCTTACCTGAAGCACAGGAATATGAGTAAAGAAATGAGGATGGCAGCCAAAGAAATGGAGTATCCAACAATGTACAAATTGTTGATTAATTGTCGAAACTGTAACAGAAATTATATTATCATATAGATGTTCATATAAGTGATGTAATGTATGTAGAATTATAATGCTTCTCTTTCTCCTTATCAACATCTTAATAGTTAATGCCCTATAAAGGAACATGTAAATGAGACGTTAGTTCAAATTGATATTGCTCTACCTAGATTATATGAAACGTTTCTAGCTTAATTTAATTATCTCCCGAAGCAATAAAATAAACATTGTAATATATTTCGCATTTAGTAATCCTAAACTTGTTGCATTGTAAAGTTAAATCCACACAAACGTATCCTCGCTATTATTTAATCTTACTCCTAGGTGCAGATAAATTCACGGCAATGTTAACAGTTTGTAAACTGCAATGAAGTTACTCGGAACAGTAAGTTCATGTTGTAGCAGTAACTTAGAAGTTTACATTTGAGAAGAATTTTAGAAACTTTCTAATTGTCTTATAATTTTTTAAAAGTTTTTAAGGATTAAGTTTTTTACGAGTAATTTAGTTAATTAAAATGTTTTAATTGCTTGTGTAAACAGTCAAATTAAAATAAAGTTCAGAACTAAGTAATTACAATACTTTAAAAAGTAGTGATTGTTACAACTTTCACAACATTATTGTTCAAATAGAATCTGTTTTTCTTCAAGTAATTATGTTAATTCTGAATAAGTTAAACCAAGGTTGAAATGAGTATCATTATTAACCTAGTGCCAAGTTGTATTTATAGGTGCAAAGGGGTCATAAGGCGCTGGTCAATAATCTGTCAAAGTTCAAATTTTCGGCCGCTTGTTTGTTCATTATTGATTTAGATAGTAAGATAGTTCATATTAATGTGATTAATTGTATAACAGAATTGTAAATGTAAGTCAAATTTGAACTATTTCTTTACATGTATTAATTAAAAAGAAATTAATATACAAGTAACAATATTGGCCGTAAAGCAAATGCAGCCGTTAAGTAAATGCGTCCGTGAAGTAGACTTTAAGAGATGTCAAAATAACTTTTACGACTTTCATACGCAGATAACTATTATTTGTGCCGAAAAATATTTTTTCATTCATAGGTATATTACTATGCTGATTACACTGTGTTCTTTTTCTTTTAGAAAAATAAATAAAAACTAAATGTTTTAGGACCCATTATAAGAATTATCGATAATTTTTGTATCATAATTTATTTTTGAAAAAAAATAACAATTCTGATGAATCAAATCATTTAAACATATTGCACAAGAAATTAGGAAGTACAGATTTTTTTATAAAGTTTAGGTGAACAATATTAAATATTTATGCAACAACTGAATCTCTGAGATGTTACAGAATAAGAAATACGTCAAAATTGTTAAATTAGCATCTGATGCCACATTAAGCTAACTCCTATGGTCTGTGTTTGCTACAGGCTACAATAGCAAGTCTCTTATACAATATACGGATAGTAATAATTTCTAAAATTAATTAGAATGTGCAGGCAAGCTCGTCTAAAATAATCAAGGCGAGTTTAATGATTTCATATTATAGTTTTTAATTTCGTAGTTATCAACTAGTTGATACTTCTAATAGTTGCTTTTCTAATTTCAGAATATCTTTATTTTCCAAATTTTAATACAGTTTAATAAGCGTTATACATAATTTTTTTATTTAACCAATAATTAAAGTCGCTCTGTCTGTATTAACATTAAATATAGAGTGGCTTAAGACCCCCATGGGCTTTCTAGATCCTATGTTTATTGGAGTGGATCAATCACCGTTACTATTCCTTAGATATTCTTTATGATCTTCCACAAATCCCTATCTCTTGTTTTGCTCTTCTAATTGTTAATACCTGCTGCATTTAGGTCTTCTTCCACATCTCTTAGCCATATTGACCTGGGTCCGTCTGGTCTTCTTCCGCCTGCGCTCCACTCTACTATTGGTCTTATTATATCCCTTTCTTCTGCTCTGTATACATGTCCAAGCCATCTCATTCTTTGTTCTTTTATTTTATTTTTTCTCGCTATATTTTCTCCTTCTAATTCTTGTTTTATTTCATGGTTTATTCATATACCTACCTACTCATTTTCTGATATTTTGATTGGTCCTAATATTGTGCGTAATATTTTACGTTCCGTTATTTTTAAATCTTCTTCCTCTTTTTTTGTCATTGTGCTAGTTTCAGTTGCATATAACTTTATTGGTCTTATTATTGATTTGTAAATTCTGAGTTTAGTTTTTAACTTTTGTTAGTATCTTGCTTTCTAATATTTTTTTATTTGAGTAAAAAGCTCTATTTGTTGCTATTATCTTTTCCTTAAATGTTTCTCTTTTTCCTTTACTTGATATCATTAATGCCTATGTATTTACTTATTCAAACGTGTGGTAACTTACCAATGAAATTATTTGGAAATAAATTTGCCGACTATCATAATGTGAGAGTTTCATATAATTTATGCATATAAAATTTCAGTTATTTTATGTAGTAAAATGAAAATAGTTAAATTAACATATTCATTCACGATATCGTTATAATTATATTTCACTTCTGGCAACATATCATCAAAAATAATAGAATGAACATATTCATTCATGATGTCGTTAATTATATTTCACTTCTGGCAACATATCATCAAAAATAATATAATGGTTTATTAGCAAGAGCAACCCAAGCTTTCAGTAATGTAAATCGCATATGTAAAATAAAATTAGTATGTATACTCGTATATGTATTCCAAATTAAACACACTTTCATTTAAAATTTATGTCGAAACTGGGAAATAATATCATTTAATTTTGTTTTTGTTTATTATTTTTTTTTACAAATAAATACATTTATATTAAAAGTACGTTCATAAATGAAAATCTAAAAGAGAACATGAACAAAAAACAAAATAAAAATATCGCTATGTCTGAGTAGTTTGGAATCCACTCTACAAAATGTAGTTTTCTTTTTGAGTCAGTAGGTTGAAAACGACATGATACAGCAATAAAGTGCAAGTAAAACTTGCCAAGATACAAGTAGTAGTAGTAGGGATGTGCCACATGTTATAGTCTTAAAATAGTTATTAGATAGGAAAATTGTTCTTTTCTGGTCCAAAGGAAATTTATATGGCCGAGACGCAGACGAGGATAGATAGTTTTTGAAGACCAGAATACAACATTACTGCCATGTAGGAATGTCGTACACACTATTTTTTATGCTACTGCTACACAACAAAACAACACTACTCGCGAGGAATATTAAACTCGTAGCCTCCTAGTGACAAAATCCCGAAACCGGCAAAGTAGTACTCGTCAGCTGATAGCCGCAATAGCCGCATAGTGTTTTACCGCTTTGTGTATCGTTCTCTTCATCATTATTGTCCTAGTTACTATCTTTTTATGTCTCTACCCTTAAAATCAATTTTTGTAATACCCGTTTACTATCGTCATTTTTCCATTATTCCTTTTCTTTCTGGATTTTATCCATATTTTTACAATAATTTTAACCTAAACCTTATTTAAAAAATCAATCTTTATAAAGAATACTTATAGAATTTTTCTATAATTTTATCTTCCTGGGGTGGTATTCCATAACTGGTAAGAACTACAAATGACAACTACCCTTGTTAAAATATTAATTAAAAACATCAAGTATCACTATGGCAGAAATTCAAATTTACAATGAATTTAAGACATTCTCACATCACTGTAAAAGAGTAGATAGAGTCTTCTTTACATCTGTAGGTACGTATCAGTAAATAACAATTATTTTCATAGAATAGCAAGCAAAATTTGTAGTTGATATTTGCAATTGCTATCATAACAAGCCACCCCAATTTGCAAGACATAAAAAAAATGATATTTTCCATTTTGTTTCCGAAAAAAAAAATAAATGAAAGGAAAGTTCGCTTGTGCAATAAATTCGGTGAAACGGAACTAGTTTATAACCGAAAAGTATGAATTAATTTTACTTGAAAAAGACAGATTATGAAAGTACAAATATATATGTATATACTTGCCCTAAAATATGTAAAATTATTATAATAAGATGATTTTTATTCCTATTTACTTGAAAAAGATAGATAACAAAGGTAAAAATACACAAAACTTTGAAATGAAACAAAATCACACGTTCACAAAGAAATTAAAGTCAGCAAAGTACTACAATGGTCCTTCATTTCGGAATTAACATCAGCGCCGAGAAACGGTAATGTTCACCGCGAATAAAATAATGTAAACATCTTACAAATAATAAAAAATTTAACATTTGACTTAACCTCAATGAAATTTGTGAAATTGATTACCAACATTAGAAATTGAATGGACAAAAAATAAACATTTTATTTTCACATATATCGAAGGTTAATAAATATTGTGAGGTGTGATACGAGTTTAGATAATATTTTTATACTTTAGGGTGTAGATTTGTTTAGGTATATTATATTTTTTCCATTTTCGAAAGAATAAAATATATTGTGACATTAGCAACAAGTAAAATGTTTTCCATATCCATTCTAGGATGAAATAAGCTATTTATCCATTCTATCAAGCGTGCAAAAAATATAACATACACATACATGCCTCATACGTTAAACAGCAGTCGATTAAAAACCACTTACTTTATACACTAGTTGCCTAAATTTTATCCTACAATATGGGCAAAATCTCATTATTCCCTAGAGAAGAAAAAAAAGTTTGAATGCTGACTGACAGATGACGTGTAATACGCTAAAAGTAGCAACCAGAATAAAATATGTCAAATATAAAAAATAATTTGAATACAAACACAACTTTGGGCTTCCATTATATTTAATAAATGCACTAAAATTTACACAACGTTCCGGTAGCAGATTTGTAAGCTACCGAAACGTTTTGTAAATTTTAGTGCATTTATTAAATATAATGTAAGTCCAAAGTTGTGTTTCTCTTAAAAACGATATATTATCTTATAAATTTAAATTGAATATAAAAATTATATTGTGCTAATAGTAACAGGTATAATATGGATACAGTCAGCACTCAGCAGGCGAGATTTGAAAAGTGCATTGTACAACTTCCTAACAAAGGAAGTAAAAGTTAACGCTCATATAAAAGATGCCATTGGTCCAAAAACCTTGAAAATCGAAAACAAAGCTTCAAAGACAAACACATGGTAAAGGACAATAAGAAAAACTTCTCCGATAAAGTATTTATAAATAAAGAGTTTACGAAAAGTGATATAGAAACTTAAAAATTAATAAAACAAATTGCAACTGCGGAGAGGTAAAAAGGAAATACGGTTAAAATAGGATTTAAAAAAAAATTATAAACGATATAAAATGGAAATGGGACAAAGCGGAAGGAAAATTTAAAAAGAATGAGGAGGAAGGATAAACTATAAAGACACAGGTTCCAAAAAATTGAAAATAAAAAAACTGGCACCGGAAACGACGTAGATGGATATGATTAAGGATTTAGAAACTAGTGATCGAATAAAAATTAATATAGAAAAGAAAGATATGAAAATAGGAACATGTAATATTTAAAGTCTGTCAGGCAAAGAACAAGAATTATCACATGAAATACAAAAAATGAATCCAAATTACATTGGATAACAGAAACAAAGAAGAAAGGCAAAGGAATCATAAGATTATCAGAGAAATATTGAATGATCTGGTCAGGAGTAAGCAAAGAAGAACACACTAAATCAGGCGTTGCACTCCTAACAAAGAATGTAAATATGAAGTATATAAAATATGAAAGGATTCATACAGTGAACATAAAAGAAAGTAAAGAAGAAGAGATAACGATAGTGATAGCGTACGGACCAAATGAGGACGCAAGAAAAGAAGAAAAAGACAAATTCTTCCAGGACCTACGACAAGAAGTAGATGTAAATAATAAAAACGTAATAATTATGGGAGATTTGAACGAGGGAGTAGGAAATAAAAAAAAGGAATATAGTGGTGTTTGGGGAATCAAGGAGAAGCAACAATTAATAACAATGGGCAAAGAATAATAGATTTTTGTATAGAGAATGAATTGGTAATCAGTAACTCACATTTCACGCATAAAAAATACATAAAATTACTATGAAAGTTGCAAGCCACAGGGAACAGTCAATAATAGACTATTTTCTAGTACATGTAGATATATCGAAAAAGGTTCAGGAAATTCGAGTGAGAAGAGGGTCAGAGATCAGAAGTGACCACTTCCTAAATAGAACCTCAAATTATTCTTTGGGACCATAATAAAGACAAGATAAAATAAATTAAACACTTTAAAAAATATAAAAGATAAAAACGGTGAAATAATCACGGAAGAGAAACAGTTAATGGAAAGGTGGAGACAATATTTTAAAATCCTGCTTGAAGGCAACGATGTAATACAAAAAAAAAACAGTAAGCAAGAGACGATAAAGATAGAATCTTTAGAAACCCAGCAAGACCAGAATGATTATATAAGTGTAGAAGTACAAGAGGCAATTAGGAAAAGAAAATCAGGTACAACTCCAGGCCACGACCAAATAACGATAAATACAGGGTGGCCCAGTAAAAATTATCAGCGCTCATTTTGGCCACTTAACATTAATTTTGCAAAAAACGCTCGAACTTGTCAATTTTTGTATAAAAACCTGAATGAATTAGTACCAGTGGCATAACTTCAACACTAAAATGGGGGTGGACTGCACTTCAAAAATTTTAAATGGAAAAGGATGTCAAACGTGACATAGTTCGAAAGGCCTTTCAATTCTCTTTTCAACAGTTTTTTTATTTTTCAAATCCTGTATGTTTTCATTTCATATTGAAGCATAAAAAACGGATGTCTATTGGAACACTAACAGATGACAGTGTTTATTGCACTTAAAAAAAAGTGTAAGCTATCTATTTTAGGTTATTTTTAAGTACATATACAAAAAAAAACTAAAAATTACTGAAAACAATTGAATCAAACAAAAAAAAAACAATAACAATACAAACACAAATAAGTTCACTATTATTAGCCAAGCACTTTTGCGATGTTATTATTGCCTAATCAGAGTACTGATTCGAATATCTGATTTGCACTACATCTATAGGTATTATTGAAATAAATAATTTATTCACCATCATCACCTTGGTGATGATGTCAACAGGTTCTTCCTGCAGTTCATAGTTTTTATTAGTGTCCAACCGAAGTTTCGGTTTCGGCCAAAAATGCTGATTTCGGCCAAAATTTGGCAGAATTTTTATTAACCAATCAACTTGAGTTATTATTGTCAGAAATTTAAATCAGAAGTTTCACTAAACTCCGCTAAATGGCTAGATTAATTTGTTCTGTACTTTGAATATAAAATGTTTTTTTTTTCTATTCAAAGGTTCTTCAAGTGTACACATACATCCGGATAAAAAGACGTACGGACTGAACGCCAGACATCACGCTCAACGTAGTCAAAACGTATTTCGAAGACCAGTGGCGGCTCGTAAAATAAAATTTTGGTGAGGCAGGCTATAGGAACTGAATAAAAACTAGTGTACAAAAATCGTAACCGAATATTCAGCCGGAGGAAAAACTGACTGTTGTCAAATTTGAGTTTTTGAATATTTCATAACAGATAATTTTTTCGATGGAGTCACTCGTAATACTTTATAAAGCCTAAAAAAAAACAAATCGCAAAGAATAAAATAAATAAATTTTGTTACCTTTAAATCATCCATATCGACACATGTGGTATAATTAGCCCATTCCTTTCCGCCCTCTGGGTGTCTAAACCATGTGCCGTTGGGTAGACACTCCTTGTGAGCGTACCTCCTCGCATCCCAGCCGACCACGAAGTCCGGACACCTCTCCCTGGCCTGGTGACCAGCTTTGGTAGCCGGCCAGCAAGTGTAGGTGTCCCAAGTTGGAGGACACCAAGTTGAATTATCTTCGTTATACACTAAACAACAAAACATAACAATTATTTTCTCAAATCATCTTTTTACTTCTCACCTATCAATATATAGATAACGGAGATATGAGATATTGTTTTTGGTCAAAATTCTCGAATGTGAGTTTTCTACATATGAGCACGAATTAGGGTCCTTAGGGTACTATTGTGTATGTATCCAATATAATTCTAAGATGCAGTAAAATATATAATATTTGAAATTTAAGATTCAAATATGATGATTAGATTTTCGAAAATGACGATTTTTTGAAAAAAAAAATTACATTTAAAATTAATTTCCGCACAATAGTTATTTACCCAAATAAGAATTAACAAACACAGTACTAACAAAAGCTGCTAAAATGAGAATATATAAAACCATAATATGACCAATAACCAGTGGCGGCTCGTGACAATATATTATAAACCGATGGGGTCAATTTAAAAAAAAATACATTGTATGATTTTTATTTACAAAACGTATAAGATAATAGATATTACAATTTATAGTACACTTATTTATATAAATATTCTGCTCTTTGATGTTTCAAGCGAACAAAATTCTTTGTACCTGTGTAGTCCTTATGAATAGATAGTACAGCAATAGCGTTTTTGGATACGCTCATAATAATGTTTTAAATCTTTACCACCAGTCAGTATCCATAAATTTTCACCTCCAAATAAAAACAATAGAAAGAATTTTTGTTTTGAGAATCGCTAACAGTGTGCAATGGTTTTTTTTTTACAGAAGATTCTATTTTACCGTCTTGCTTTTAATGGCAAACAATTTGACGTTTGATTTGTTTGCATTGTGATTTTTTTGAAATTGTTCTGTAACCCAGCGGCCTGATTTTGTTGTTTCGAGCACCATTCAAGACAGTGTTCTACGTATTGTAGTGCCAAATACATCAGCATTGGGTTTTGTGGAGTTTGAAAAACATAACCATCGAACATAAATCTGTTTAGTGATTTAAGGCAATAGTAGGCATTTTCGTTTATTGTCTCGAAGAACTCTGAACGATCGTAAGCGTTCGTTTATTGTCTCGGAGCGTACCTATCCTCGTTCGTATTTTATGTCGTATGTCTCCGAGAGTTTTCAAGCGCTCTGATAAAGTAGGGTTAGTGCAGTGTCTGCCAAACTTTTTTACTTTACGGCACATTAGGCGAAAATAATTTATTTTGTGGTACCCGGGCACCCAAAAAAACTCTAGTAAAATTAAATATACTTTATTAGTATCACTAACAATAAAAATAATTTATTATAGTAACAACACAATATTGTTTTCTGGATATATTACTCGTAACATAATCATGTTAATAATGAAGGGTTGAATTTATTTTGAGAAAGAATTATATCAAAACGCAACTGTAAATTAGATAAACAAACACTTAATTCCTCATCTATCGTCTGCATTCATCCCCGTTTTTTTATAAGGTCCCAGTAAGTTTAATAATTTGTGAAGTGAAGTTTTTGTGGAAAAGTTCGAATAGCGTTTTTCCATTTTTCACACCCTTTTGTGAAAAACTCATTCATTTTTCAACCCGTGCACGAATAGTACTTAAAATGCGAAGAACTAGTGATTACTTTGACACTATTGAGATAATTTTGAATGAATATCGGTGTGGAAGTAATCCTCGAATCCGGGTGTAGCAAATGAGATTGACCCACTCCAATAAAAATATGATCTAGAAATATTTTGAAGAAGCCGCGAGACCCCATTAAGCCGCTATATGTAGATCGTCTTGACTTGGAACGTACTCCTAATGTGTTGTACAAAAAATATAAAACACGAAGGAAATACTCATATACAATATTTCAAATATAGTTCATTATAAGATTAAATACTTTATCGAAATTCGAAAAATAATGAAAAATAAAAAAAATAACCATACAAAGTTTTAATTTAGCTGCATGAAGTGGACATAATCTCCATCAAAATACCGCAAAATGGAAGAACAATTGTAAACAAAGTACTTGGAAAACTTAAATTATTAGACAAATTAGTGATAAGTGTCGATAACATTTCAAGAAACATTTGATTCAACCCAAGTAAAATGCAAAGGTCAATGAAACTTTAGGAAAATACACACGCAAGAAAAATATTGTAATTTAGGGCTTTGACGAAAACGAAGGGAACAGCCATAACTTAGAATCTCACTTTATAGAAAGAATAAACTTGATCTAGCCACTAAAATTTAATCCAAACCATATAGATGAAATTTGCAGATTAGGAAAAATTCAGAAAAGTAAACAAAACCAAGACCCAGTAATCGTCTCATTTGCATCGCTAAAATCGAAACAAAACATCTTCGAAAACAAGTTTAAGGATACTAAAATAAAAAACTATGTAATCGTGATAGCCAACAGAAAAATGATACATTAATGAAAACATATAAACTCAAATAAGAATAGTGGCGGAACTATAGGTGGGCCAGGGTGGGCCGGTGCCCACCTTTAAAAGTGATGGCCCACCCTCGTGCCTAACTGTAAACAATGCAGGCATCAATAAAATATATAATACCATTATTACAGTAATTTTTCTAAAAATTTGTAAAAAGAAAAAGACGGCGTAATATTTGTCTTGAAATATTTAATTGGTATTATTGTGTCTGCACGGTGGTAGTGCTTGTATAACCAAAGAATTGTGCTAAGGGCTTTTACGTAGGAACTTGTGATAGTCATTGCCGCGCGCTTTTTCAAAGCATGCCGAATTGATTTATAATTGATGTCAACTGACTGTCTTCATATCTGCCACTACATCTACAACAGATCAGTGCACATGTAGTTTTCGTGTCTTCCAAAACATGCAGTTTATGTGAATTTTGATGATTAGTGCTAGTTAAAATGAATAAACGTAACATTATAGATTCTTTCGCGCCAACTACAAAAAAATTTAAACCTGTCGTTCAGTTTCCATTACGGCAACTGAAAATTGCTTGAATATTGTAAGAATTATTTATTATTTTTTAAATATGTAAGGGCATTTGACCAATTCTTTTTGCCTCATTAGATGCAGTTTTTATTTCTAAACAAATACATATCTCACAGTTTGTTCTAAATTAATAGGTAATAAACACATATTGGGCAATGAAAAAAGTAACATTGAATTTCCTATGTTCAGAAATTAAAGTAGACACTCGGTATATAAAAACAGCACGGCCCACCAAGATTTTCCGGTGCCCACCACGTGACCCACCTAACATTTTCCCTCTACTTCCGCCACTGAATAAGAAGGAAAAAGTGTTAAATTAATCAACAATAAGCTCATATTGTTGAAATCGTAAAACTACCGATAAAAAAGGTCGTAGTAGCCAATCGTTGGATAGTTCAAAACCGAATAACACTCAATAAGAAAAATGCTGCCTACTCCAAGTTTGAACTCCGCAATGAACTCAATAAAGGATTTTTGTATTTTACATCTTATCCCCCCTATTCTGTAACTCAGTGGTTAATTTTTATCCTATTGCTAAATTTGTTCTCCAATGAAAATAGATAGCACTGAAAGAAATATGAAAACATCACTTGTGATGTTTGTTTTTATTTGTCAACAAATTTAACAACTGGTTAAAAATTAACTACTGAATTACAGAATAGGCCCCAATATCTGTTGATTCGCGTCCTCTAAGCAAAGTCTAGAATTTCAACTTCCTACATCTCCCCCAAATTAAAATTTTGGAAAAACACTTCTAATTCTACAGCATTTATTCAAAAACTATATTTACAATAAAAAGTATAATGTCTCAAACATTCTTTTGCCTAAGAAAAATAAAAGAAAACTGCTGTCATGTTGACAGATTGACAGCCACTTGTTAGTATTGAAACACATAACCACAAAACAATGTGTGTTCCTAATGAATAAAAATATTTGTACAGAAATAAAAACAAATTATTGATTTTCTGTTTTTTATACAAAAGAAATGTACCTACAAACCTGTTGCATGAACTTTTTTCCCGGATTCCTCATCCGGGAAAATGACGTTCCCACACTTGATATGTAAATAACTATTCATGATTGGAAGACAAAATAAGATATGTAAATTCAATTGATAACTATAACATTTGTATTTGAAACAATAGTAAAATAAATGATTTGTTTGATTTAGACAAGGAATCCGAGCAAGAACTTCTTCAGAGTGATATAATTCGCTTTTGCGAGACATGATGTCAATACCCGTTAAATTTGTTAATCAATTTTCAGGAAAATTATACCAATAACATCATTTATAGTTTTGTAACTAAAGATAAAAAAGGGTAGGTCTTTGTGCGGAGCAGTTTTAACCTCAAAGTTTTCTTGAGTGTTTTTTTTCAACTTTTTCATATTTAGACTCTATCGATAATGGAAGGTTCTCGAAAAAGAAATTGGAAAAATTACAGCAGAAAGTTAGGAAGTTAGAACGAGTTTGCTCAAATTCTAAAAGCCTTTTTAGAACACATGCCCTAATGATACGATAGAGTTTTATCACATTTTGTAGAACATAGGATAGAGCTTTCTATCAACAAAATAGACGAGGTTCACACTGGTCAAATTTGTTGAGACCAGAGAACATACTTAACCGCATTTACTGATGGTCCTGTACGAGAGACATGGCAAGTCAGACATGTTATGATGGACTTGTTGGGAGACAAGGATATATCTTAACTTTCTATTGCTCAACAGACTTGATGTTAGAGACATTTCAATATATTATTTATTATTTGTCTTAACCAACCAGGTACTGTTGCAACCAGAGAACAGATTAATTCACATACTTACATCCCATGCTGATGGGATTGTACTAAAGCAGGATAAGTCAGCCGACTGTATGTGATAGACTTTATTAATTAAAAAAAAGTAGGGCCGAGGTGGTCTCGAACCAGGTCCTGTAGATTGTTTATATTATGAATCCGATCTTTTATCCACTCGGCTATGGAGCATTTTGTTTTAGACGTTTCTTATTCGAAAATATGAAGGATAACCTTCAAAATACAATTTATTTTATCAAATATTTCATTTAGAAAAAGCCATATTACACAACATTTGGTTTTATTAGATGCAAAATTAAGTAATCTAACTAACGATACCATATACACCCGATTTTATTTAACGGGACAGATGGAAACAGCAAAAAACTGTTTTCCCATGTTATTTCCCTATGTCAAGGTTTTCAGTATTCACCCTGTAGATCCGATATAAAGAAAATTTATGTGTTTTTTTTATATTGAATTGTTCGTTTGTATTTAATATTATTTAATAAATATTTAATTCTATTAAAATCATCGTTTTAAAACTGCCAAATTCTAATTCAAATCTGATATTGTGTAATTAATTAATGAATCTGGCAATAGCTTCACACACTTTAGTCGTCATTATTATCAATCTTTTTTTTGCTTTTTTGTTATTTTAATTATGAAGTGCAGTGCTGTTTTTTGTGAAAATAAATGCATACAGTGATAGTGAGTTGGTGGTATGCTATTAGTTTATGGAGAAGTACGGTAAAATTCACTATTGGCAAAACGTTTGTATGCAGAACGTTTTCCTCAACGACGGCATCCGAACCATCGCTAATTTGAAAAGATTACGCAATGCCTTCAAGACACTGATTCTTTCCAATCTAATCGTGGAAGAGAAGGAGACCACCAAAGACAACGCCATAATAAAGAAAATGTTATCTTAGACGCTGTAGAGCTGATGCTACTACTAGCATTAGAAAAATATCTCAACAGTTAGGAACAAGGTCTAATACTTCCGTGTGGCGAATTTTGCAAGATTACAATTACCAACCATTCATTGAATGGTCACGCCATTTCAAGTTAATATTACAATATTATAAAAACATAAACCTTTATTAATTTTTGGCACTATATTCTTAAGTGACTTTGGCATAAATAAAATAAAAATGTATTTTACACGGACTTTATTGTCAGTTTATAGCTTTAGAAGGAACATTCAGCTTACAGCAAGTTCCTACCCATTCGAACAAATTAGTATTTTTTTTTGTTGTAAAATATATTTTCTGTATATGTAAATGAGAACGTGAAATTCGTTATATTACAAACATTCAAAATCTAGATATTATTTGCCAAGTTAATCTACAAAATTCTACAATGGAAAAATGTTTATGATCCATCGACCTAACTAAAAGAAACAATGGTTGTCAATAGTTTTGAAAACGTGGAAAAGGACAAGTTCTTTCATAAAAAAATCTTTTGATATGGAAATGTGATACAAGCAAGAAATTGTGATGTACTTACTTTTGGGATTAAAGTTGTGAATGATATAACCGCATTCGCGGGATTTTTGAAATAGTCTGCGAGCTAATTCATTATACTCATGAAGATCAGATGTATTGGTGTCCATTTTCTGAAAAAAAAGATGTAAGTTTTAATGAAAATCGTAAGACTTAAATTAACAACTAATAGAAACATTATATTAAGTTCGTTACTATGACAATATAAAAAATTCTTTCAAATTTTTCGTTACTTGGCTTATCCAGCTAAGCAAAATTATTAAGAGAATTTTTTCCTAACAAAATGTCAATGTAATATTTAAAAAAAATATATTGAATTGTCATTATATCAAAAATACAAGTTCGTTATTGTATCGTAAATTTATTATTTTAAGCAAAATATAAAACTTAAATTAATAATGTTGCGATTTCCTTACCGAATCTACATTCGAGCATTCAAGGCCGAATTAAGCTTCCAGCGGGCCCTAGACAAAATTATATTTCGGGCCCCATTTTTTTTTTGTTTTGTCTTCGTAATTTAGCATATCAACTAGAAGAGTATTTGATATCAATTAATCAGATTTTTGTATGCTTTTATGGATAAAAATGAAATATAGACTAATTTAAATAACGGGCTTTTTAAATTTTGTTTTGGATCATTGACATAGTTTATTTGTGGTTAAAAACCAAATTCAAAATATGGACTCAATGTAAAATAAAATACATATTTTTATTTTACAAAATAACCGTACCATGTCATAATTTTTAAATTTTATAGGTACAATTTCTTTTCTAGCTAAATACCTGTATACTTTTTTAAATTTCCCACCTAACCCCACTTATAACGTTTGTAACCAACTTCACTTGCAGTACTACTAATGTTTATTTATAGGTAGGTATATTTTTTAAAGCGTACCTCAACTCTTTTTATAATTTACTAATTTTCCAACCGTTTTTATCAAAATTTGTTTTTTTTTTTTGAGTAGTAGTATTTTCCTACATATTATTTTGAATAAATAAAATTAATTAATAAGTCATTCATATAAATTCAACTCTGTTTCATGGCGCGTGAATTTCAAAGCTAATAAAACAATATAATTTTGACATACGTAACGCAATATTTATTATCTCGATTGAATCCGAATCCCTCCAAATTACGGGCCCAAGACATTTGCCTTACTTGTCTATTGGTTAATCAGGCCCTGCGAGCATTGATTAACACTTTGTTAGACTGTACACGAAAAATATTTCTGAAAATGATCAATAATCTGAGAGATTATAAATGATAATATTTATAAATTAAAATTAGTACTAATTAGTCTATATATACTTCTTAATTATATGTAATTGTCTAACTGGTAATATTTATTTAAATTTAATAAAAACTTATTTTTATTTATATTTATACTTATTAAAATTAATATTGTTTACTACGTAATACAGTAACATGTCGCTTAACCCTACACTGCCTTATGTAGCATATCTGATACGTCCAATTATTTTCCATTTATTTTCTGTTTAGAAGCGAATTTTTACTAACGTAGCTATGTAGACGATTTGCTACATCCTTATTCACACGAACATAAGACCGTTTATCGCGTGGTAAAATAATAAATAGTCAACAGTGGTCATATAAGAAAAAACGATTGGCAATTGCACATGGTTGCTTAGTCCGTTGCTAGTAATATTGTTTTTTAATATACTTGTGATACTTTTCTCACCTGATAATTATTTATAATAACAATTAAAGGTAAGGATATTGTATTACTTTCCTATTTATTCTTGGTTTTATTATTATATGGTCAATTTTGTTGATGTTAAATCAGTTGTAGCATATTTGATACATATAGCTTATCGTAAACTTTTCTTTTAGAAAAAATGTCAACTTTTTCACAAAGACGCTACCTCTCAGATGCTGAATTAGCTGATATTTTAGCTCATTTGTCGGAAAGCGAAGACGAATTTGATATTTCGGATTCTGAAGAACATAATAAAAATGAAAATAAAAACGATGATATCTTTGATATCAACTCCATGCCACTCATGTTTGAAGATGGAATAATTGTAACAAACGAGGATGATAAAAATGAAGATGATGAAATTCTTGATGAATACGTACCTGAAGAGGATATACCTCCACCGCGCGATCCTAAAAGAGAAGCGCGCGAATTGAAAGAGAAATATTCAAAAATATTATGGAGGAAAAAAAATTTGGTCTTACCCGAAGACTGCAAAAAATTTCGAGGAAATGTATCATTTGATAATTTTGTTGAAAATTTTACTTCCCCGTACATGTTTTTTAGATATTTTTTCGATGACGAAATATTCGAAAAAATTGTGTATGAATCTAATTTATATGCCACACAGTGTGACCCGAATAGAAAAGTAAGTCTTACAGCAGTAGATATAAAGCAATATCTTGGTATTTGCCCGTATATGTCAGTGATTCATATGCCAAATGTACGGTCATTTTGGTCGACATCCTTAGGATTCGATCAAATCAAATACGTAATGAGCTACAAGAAATTTGAAAACATTCGCCGTAATTTGCATTTTAATAATAACGAAAAGATGTTGCCAAGAGACGATTCTAATCATGACCGATTGTATAAAATAAGGCCTATTATAGATCATTTCAATTTCAAATTCCAATCGGTGCCACTTCAAGAGTGCTTGTCTGTTGATGAACAGATGTGCGCCACTAAAGCCCGACATCATTTGAAACAATACATTCCCGCAAAACCCCATAAATGGGGGTATAAGTTATATATATTATGCGGTTCAGATGGGTTTTCATATAACTTCGAAATTTACACTGGCACTGAAAACAAAATTCTACCAAACGAACCTGATTTAGGTGCCTCTGCTAATATAGTAACTCGTCTATGTCGTATTATACCTTCTGGCGAAAACTATCGAGTATATTTTGATAATTTTTATACGTCGATACCACTTGTTGTATATTTAGCAAGCAGGGGAATTTTGTCCCTGGGCACAGTCCGTAGACCAAGAATACCAAATTGCAAACTTCCGCCTGAAAGTGAAATAAAGGCTAAGAATCGGGGAATTTCGTATGAATTTGTATGTGACGTCGATGGCGTAGAAGTGTCATGTGTACTTTGGAAAGACAATAAAATTGTTACCCTGCTATCATCCTTTACAGGCGAAATCCCTATGGATGAAGTACAACGGTATGACAGAAAAGAAAAAAAATATATAAAGGTTCCCAGCCCAAACATAATAAAAGAGTATAATAGGCATATGGGGGGAGTCGATCTCTTAGACGGACTTATTGGTCGCTACAAAATAATTATGCGTACAAAAAAATGGTATATGCGACTTTTCTATCACATAATTGATATGACTGTAATAAATAGTTGGCTTCTGTATAGAAAAACATTACAACAAAGAAATAACAAACAAATTTTATCTCTGGCAGAATTCCGAACAGAAATAGCGTACTGCCTGTGTCATTTGGGAACAGACACCGCAAAAAGAAGAGGACGACCATCGTCCGAAGTGGAAAAGGAGCTGCAAGCAAAAAAAAAGCGTTCAGCTACAACAGCGTATGTCCCACCAAAAGACGTAAGAACAGATTCCCATGCGCATTGGCCTATTCATGACACAGTAAGACAAAGGTGCAAATTACCAAATTGCAAGTCGTTTTCATTTATAAAATGCTCAAAATGTGGTTTGCATTTATGTTTAAATAAAAACAACAATTGTTTTATGACATTTCATACTGCCTAAATACGTATTATAAAAAGAAAAAATATATAATCTACAATTCTCTACTTTGATTATGTTTTATTGGGATTACAATGTTTCTATTTTCTTAATCCAGAAAAATTATTTTGTAATTGTTTTTCCGAAGAATTTTGTTTAGTTTTTAATTTCTAAGATTTTATCTATTAACAACTATTCCCTAAAATGAATCGGTAAGTAACTCGAGCCAAATAAATAAAAAGAGAATGATTCTCCATACAACAAAATCAAAACAGCCACCCGGTATATTGTGTAGGCAAATTGCATTATGTATTATATCTGCTACATTTACATTTTTGATTAAAAATCGTACTTTTGGACAAAATAGATTTTTTTGAATATTTTTACCATCAATTATACTCCATTTCCTACCCATATAGTATTTTTTAAACAATTAAAAAAAAATAGAGCAGTGTAGGGTTAACTTTACGTCGATATAAGGATATTGTTTGGCGACGCGGCAATTCCCCTAGTTTTAGGCTTTATACGCTGTAACATTAGGGGAAAGAAAAGACTAGCAATGTAATCGACCGTAGATTAATTTTTCAAAAAAAAATTGTCACATTAATTTTTTTGGGTGCCCTTACATTTCTTGCACTTCTTTGTTGGTTATTTTTCTCCATATTTCATTTTATTCTTTAAGTCCATGAAATATTCTACATAGAACTTTCCTTTCGCATAATTCTGGTCTTGTGTAAAAGCCATACAATATAGAATCTTTGATAAGTCTTAATTTTGAAACGCATGATGACGAATTTTGATGTCTTAACATTTGAAACCAGGGTTGGCAAAAATTATGATTTATTTAAAAAAATAAAAAATCATTGATTTTAAAAAAAATCAAATAAATCATGATTTTTTAAAGTTTTTTTTTTAAATTTTAAAAGGTATCTAATTGTTACTGCTCTTTTTAATTGTTTTAAAAGCAATATAAATATTTTATTTCACAAATGAAAACAAATAACAATAAACAAAACGATTGATCTGAGTAAAGCTAGGAAGACTAAGAAATAATTTTTACTTTTAGTTACACATTTAAATACTTACATTTTTCTACTGTTACATGTCAAATATAGTGATAAAATAAAATAAATTTCATTTTAACATATTATTATATACAGAACAGATTTTGGTTATTATTAATAGCTTTGTAGCAAATAATTAAATTCCTGTTATAATTTTTATTTTTGATAAAAATCAGTTCATTTAAATCATGATTTAAATCACGATTTGAATCAAATGATTTCAATCAGGTGTCAGGCCAACCCTGCTTGAAACTATGTCATCCGCATATACTATGTATTTGCACTTACTGTAATATATTATTCCGTTTCTCTCTATTTCGCCTTTAATCATTATCATTTCTAATATGCAATTGGGAAAATTCACTGAAAATAGATGGCAGCACCATCAACATTGAGATAGGGAAAACCGAGGGGAAAACATTCAATTTGAGCCTATGTAGTTATATGTGCAACATTAAGTTTTTATTCGTATTAGTTATTCATTTAGCCGTTAAATACCATAGAATTATGTTTATATCTTTGTGGAATATTGATATATATTTATTTTTGAAAGTATTGCTTGTCCCATGCTTCAAGGGGATGCAGTATATAAAGGTAAAATAAACAAAATTTGGTATGATGATATGTTCTATAAATATAACTATTGTTGATAGCTGGATATTATGACTAATTTTGACAAGGTACAAGAAGAAACTACACCAAATATGGTGAAAATATTAGGTATGTGTTAACGACATCCAAGATTCCAAAAGAATCGCCACATAATGTTAATTTGTAAATAGCATCAAATGTTGAAAACTGGCATTGAGGGTGTTCTTGTTCTCGATTAAACCGTAGTTTTCAGAAGTGATATTTACAATAAATAACTTTGTTTTATTTTTTCTATAAATTCTCTGTCTGGTATATTAGCTTAGGTTTTTGTTTTAATTTTAATAAATTTTTACTATCATTCAGCAGATAATTTAACTTCTTGTCCTAAACTATAGTTTTATCTCATTCACTATCGTAATGTCATAGTGAGAGGTTTTTTACTTTCTACAACTCCAAATTTTAATCTTCGAAATTTACTATTTGCCATACCCATAAATAGTTAACTGCATTAAATTGTTTTAAACTATACATAAACTGATTAAACTCATCAGGGAAAAAGTCATTTGGCAAAAAATGGGCCTAACAACCATTGATAAATGAAAAAATCGTCTTCCCACTTTTTAAAACTGCAACTCATTTTTTCCTTTAATTTTTGTCTTTCGGAAAATAGTGCAATTATATCCCTTTATCTACGTAATTATTGCATTGAGGAACAGAACAATATTGTTTAGATTTACACGACATTTTATTGAATTTAGCTAGAACTACATACTTGTATAGATAATTCCTGACCTGTATTCATGACCCGTATTCCTGAGCCGCAAAGTTACAAAAAAATCCACCAGATGTCAGCCACTTTGTTAAATATTCCCAATTGAATCATATCGTCGATACAGGATTCTCCTGTTTTACTCCTCTTTGTACGGTGAATAAGTTCGCCATTTACTGCTACTCTATTTTGAGTATCTTATAAAGTCTTTTTAATAACTTTTTCGCGCCTCGGTCCCATTATGTCTACTATTATAGAACTCAAAATCGTCCAGAAAATCTTTTGAACAAAACAAGTGAATTGTTTATATATCCATGTGAACCGAAAATGTTACTGACATAAAAACCTATAGTGTATAAAATTTTAATTAGTAATAATATTTCTTTACTAAATTAAAAGTGTTCAAAAAATATCGTGTATCACACGCCCAGAAACTCCTTTGCGAGATCTGGCATTATTTGCAGGCAGCTTGGCCCGTCAAAATAAACTCGCTTTCGCAAAAGTTTTGTTTCTGGACTAGTGATACAAATAACTATTATTATCTTTCCGGAACATGGAATTTCTACAAGGTTACATACACTTTGATCTTTATTACCTTATATGCTTGCTTGAAGTCGATGAACATTATATACAAATCCAGACTATGTTCGCAACTGTTTTACTTTTTTTAATTTTCAATATCTGATATATTGTGGATCTTCCTTCATGAAACCTGATTGATATTCACCTATTTTGTTTGTTAAATTGTTCAACAGCCTCTTCCTTGTTATTCCCGCCACACCTTTTATGTTACATCGAGTAGAGCAATGTCTCTAGAGTTTTGATAAACTTAAATCTTCTTTCTTTGCTAAAGGGCATAGTACTGCGTTTTTCATTAGTTTTGGCATTTTCTGTTCTTCCCAAATTTTTATTATTTCGTCTCAAATTCTTTCTTATAGTAGTGCTCCACCTTCTTTTAATAACTCCGCCTAAATACCATCTCTCCAGTACTTTTATTATATCTTAAGGTGTTGATTGTTTCTAGTATTTGTTGTTTTGTAGGTTGTATTATTGTTTCATAATTTTTGTTCATTTTCTTCCCTGCATCGTTATTTCGCACATCCTAGTTTTCATTTAGCTGTTCTTGGAAGTCTTGTATCCATCTAATTATTTTTCCTTCTTCATCGTTTATTAAATTTCCTACTTTGACCCTGCAAAAATGCTAATACGTTTAGATGTACTTCCTTATTTTTTCTTACTTCCCGGTAAAAATTATTGACTTCCTTATTAGCGTAGTGTTCTTCTTTTTTACGTCTATATTATTGAACTTTGGCGTTATATTTTCTGATACAGTCTATTATTATTATTTTTGTGTCCGGTAGAGTTTGTTCTACTTTTCCTATGATTGGAAAATGATCCGAGTCCTCATCTGCACCCGTATAGCTTTTGTAATTCTTAATATTTTTATATGTTTAATGCATTTGATTTTTTGTTCTACCGTTGGCAGTTTTCCACGTTGTTTTGTAAATGTCTTTGTGATAGTGTTCCGGCCTAGGCAAAGATAAGATTTGAGTAAATCTAAGTCTAGATTAAAAAATCTTCTCTAGATATCAATACTTTAAATTATTTTAAGACTATACATTAATCTGCTCATATGCTTTAGACGTGGACAGATCGGCATTGTATTTCGATAATTTAAATTTTTAATTAATCTAGACTAGAGTCTTGAAAATTGTCTAGAATTTTATCGTCTTTATCTAAAATAAGAGTCTTATCTTGTCTTGAAATTTAAAGATAAGACTATTTCCGGTCTTGTCTTCATAATCTAGACAAGACAAAACAAGAGTCTATAAAGTCTAGATCTAGACGACAACACTACTTTGTGATCGACGTATGTGCTCATTATTCTTAATTTGTTTTATGCTGCAAATTCTACCAAAATTGTTCTATTTACATTACATATGTTGTGTTTGCTTTGTCCACCAATTACATTCTTAAATAATTCATTCCTCCCTACCTTCATATTAAAATTTCCTAACAGCATTTTGATATAGTATTGTAGCGATCCCAGGGTAGCGTCGCGGACGACGGCCGCTAGCGAACCTATCACGACAGGTCCGCTCGCTTCCCATTGTTCTGTTTTCGTGAGGTTTGGAGAACATTCCAGCAATTAATTGTTCTACTATAAAAACCTCGAGCAAGAGATCGCGAGGACAGTCTAATATTGATACGTGTAGTGATCGTTGGTGATAAATAAATAGTTGGTGATATAATATAGTGAAAGTAAATATTGCGTAGTTTTAAGTGTTTAAATAAATAATCTTAGTGTTTAAGTTTTTATTAATAATTGTTAGTGTTAAAGTAGTGTTTATGTTTGTTTATTCATAGTGTTACTTATTTAAATTATGTTTTATAGTTCGTATTTCGTTTATTAAACTTAGTTATATAAATATATAAAACGTTACAATATTTAGAGATATAGTTTTATTCTTGCTTGCTTCTTCTATTTTAAGTTGTAGTCAATAGTTTTTGGATACTTATTATTTGGTTCTTCTTTTTCTTAGTTAACACTAGATTTTAATCTCTCCTCTGCTTGAGCAATTTCTCTTATTTGTTTTTAAATCTTCGTCTCCTTTTTACGTAGATCATCCACAATATATAACTTTTCTTCTCTTACTTCCCCCAGTTTACTCTTATTACTCATTATACTTAGTGTATTTACTCCGTTATTAAGCTCCGCTAGGCATATTTTATGCCTAAATTTTCTTGGAGTCCGGTTCTGTGAGCAAAAAGTAATGTATAATTATTTACAACGAAATTAAAATCCAAACTTCTTGGTCATTTCATGTAGTTAATTTACGTAAAGTTTGTGTAGTGGAAAACAAAGTGCTGGGAAACGAATAAAAATAAAGTACAAAATCAGGAGAGCTCCATTAAGTAAATATCAGTAAAATACAGTTCCAAAGAGCCTAACATCCGATTCAGGGGATAGCTCTCAACGAGAGAACCGCGCAATTATAAACTTATTAATTAATCGACAGGCCCGTATTCAGGTAGTATCAAAATGGCCGATAAACTGTGTGTTGATGAAAAAAATAGGAGAATGGAAAATAAAGTGTATATAGATGTATTCAGGCAGAGTAAAAAAGAACCACGTATAACTGAAAGTACTAGAAGGCTAGAAAACAATATAGACACAATGGATAAAATAATGGAAATGTTGCAAACATTAACTTTTGAGATACAAAAATGAGAACAGAATAAAAAGAATACAGGGATGCAGTAGAAGAACTGAGAGTGGGAAACGAAAATATTAGAAAGGAAAATCACGAGCTGAAATGGAAGTTAAAAAGATTAATAAACAACTTGATTATTAACTTTGTAATCAAAGAGCTATCAAATAAAGCCGGAAACTGAAGTATAATAAAAGAAGAGATAAATATATTTATTGTATAACATTTAATGATTCTAATTATGGGAGAAGATCTTAAGCGTTATTCAAACTTAGATGAAGAAGATGAAAAAGATTTGTTATTTACTAGTGTTGGTGATGGTGACTGTAATCAAATTGATACTTAAGTGTATAATTTTCTATAAATGTTAAAAGGTAGAGGTAAGCTAATAAATAATCAGCAATTAACAATCACCTTATTAAATAAACATGTGATTTTATTAAAATCTGAGTATCTGAGAATAATAAGAATATAACATGTGTGCTATCTTCGATCAAAAACGAACACTTCAATAAAAATAAAAATAATATCAAAACAAAAATTACCAGCAAAATTTAAACAACATGCGATAGTACCGATGGATTCATCTGTTTCCAAACTTGTTCAAAATGGCGATATAAACAAAAATATGTGATTAGTGAAACACCAAATATTGAAAAAATCTTTTGTAATGACACAATCGACAGTAAACGTGATAATAAAATGAAATTTAGTGTCAAATTCAATAATAATAACAGTACAATAGGTAACATTTTTCAGAATTATTCCCCGACTCAAAATAAACAGGGAAAATATGTAGCTCATCTACCCAAAGAGAACCGTGCTAATAATTATTTTTTTAATATTTGTCGTCTCAATGTACAGTGTATGTTCAACATACAAGTTGATGAGCTAAATTTATTTGTACTTTCAATTCTCTTAAAGATTCAAAATGTACAGATGTTTTTGCCGGGTTGCATAAAAGCGTGATTAGCTAATAAATTGGTTAACTTTACGTTGTTAGTTGTTACTATGGTAACGTATTAAGTTAACCAGTTGCTTAGCTAATCAGACTTTTTGCAACCGGGCATATCGCATTAAAAAATCACATTTTGCTTAAGCAACAAATTTTTGAATCGTATTTTCACTAATCGTTATATATTGTAATAAAATTTATTTTTTAAATTATTTATTGTTATTAGTTGAAGTTATGATTTATTTTTACATTGATGAAATCTGTGACCTTTACCATGCATATTACAATATAAAATATTTTAATATATAATACTTTTCATTTATAATTTATTCCCGCTCCATATTTTCGTAACTTCATGACTAAAAACTCACTCAGATATATCGGACACAAACACAAGCACAGTTGATATAAAGGTCAAATGTAATGTTAAACGTCAGAGTATACTAACCTAAAGTCATAGGAAAAGTATGCAGTGTTCTAATCTATTTAGTTTTGTATAAATATTTTATAATATAATTGAAACTACATATAATTAATTAAATATATAAACTATCTTACATTACATTTCGATTCGTGACGTTTGGACAAATGGCATTTACAAAAAAAAAAATATATCAACAAAACAATGTATGGCAAAAAACTATTATTTACGTATATTCTAACCGCTAGACTTTCAGGAAATAAATAAAATAGAAAATGTGTAATGTCACCATTATTTTTTTCGGAAATACCTTACAAGCTCTGATATACAAATGAATAAATTACTAATAGCATTAATCTATCTTTTTAGAAATAAATATTTTAAATAAATTAACGATTATTTGAATTAAGTCTAATCAAGTGACATGTTTCAAACTTAAAACTTTGAAACGCAGATGGAAAAGGTGTACTAGTTACACGAGTTCAGTTCTATGTAAATTCTATTAGATTCATAAGACATTTGAGTTTCTTTATATCAATAGAAAAATTTACATTCAAATAAAATTATGATAGAATATTCATTTATTTAGTGTATCTTCCTGTTCAAATTGACAGTATATGTCGCTTTTGATTACTTCATGTCCTATCCCTATCTTGTGTTCGTTGGAAGTAAGAAAAATCAATGATAATCTAATGAAGCCTGAATATAGCGTGTGATTTTTGTTCCCATCTTAGAAGAATGCGTGGAATATTAATCAGGGGAATTGGTATGCGACGGTGGCAAACGCACGTTATTGGTTTTATGACTGAAGGCGCTGTGATGGCCTGTGATGACTCCTTAAGGACTCGCAAAGCTCACGTCTCAAATTACCGAATTAAAAAAGTTTTACGCGCAATAACAATAAAGAAATGTTCTTCTTGTTGGAACAATGGTAAATAAATGAATCACATTTATTTTCATTATTTTTTATCCCGCTTTCTTTCGGTCAAGGCAAGAAAATAAGAAAGAATATGTTGGTTGATCTAAAAGATTTAAATAATATTATTCAACGAGTACTGGGTGATGATGTAAGCAAAGCAATAAAATCTTTTGAAATTATATCAGCAGATTTAAAAAACGAAATTCAAACTTTAAAATATATGATAATCAAAACAAGAGCGTTAAAAAAAGTGATAAACCAACAATTGGAAGTAATTCAGTGACTGATGTTATTGAAAACCTACGGTGTAAAGCTGTTAATAAAAGCAATGACACTGAATAATGCAAAGGTGTCAAAATTGGCTATTTTACAAGGCGAAAGTGCTCAGTCACAATTCCTGCCGCAGCCGCAACAAACTAAAGCGCTGAAGCATCTTCGGAATAACGCACGAGTACGTCCGAAAAAACGCGTAACCACCGACCTTTTGCGCCACACCTTGGAAGCTGCTCAAGTCAGCACTGATAGAAAATTGGTTGGCGTTCCAAGATGGGCCAACAAAAATGCCGCCGACAATGACATTTTGGAATACCTCGAAACCTTTAGTCTTGAAACCAGATTGAGCGTACTGTACAAACTTAGAACCGAGGTTGTGACCTGAGGAAATAGCATTTCGTAAGTTCTAGCTCCCAAGGAAAAACAACGGCAATCATTTTTAGGCAGCCAATCGTCGGCCCAAAAAATAATTTAGAACTTCGATGGTAACAAAGATGCTGCCGACAACGCAATTTTGTTATTTTGTGATACCTCAAAACCTTAGTCTTGACGCCAGATGTGTGTATCAGAAAATCGACCATGGAGGGGATTACAGCTCCTTCAAACTGGGAGTACCGTACGAACTTCTCGATAAGTACTTAAAACCGGCGCTGAGGCCAGAGGGAATAGCATTTCGTAAGTTTTGGTTCCCAAAGAAAAACAACGGCAATCATTTCTTAGCCAGCCAATCATCGATCCAGAAAATAATTCAAACCTCTGTCAGATACCGAGTTTCTTAATTAAGGTCTGTACTTCTCTTTTAACTACTCCATTAACTTACATCTTTAGATTATACGTTTCGACTGAAAGTTCCCCATCAATCTGGAAAGAAACGAAAGTGTGCCTTGTCCTAAAATCGAGTGATCAATCTTTGATTAACAATTACAGGCCAATTAGTATAATATCGAACTTTGCTAAACTGTTTGAAATTATAATACGCAAAGATATATCATAGATATATATTTATACACTAGCACGGATTTATGCCAATGCGGTTCCCGTAATTAATTTATGTACATTTACGCAGCAAGTCTTAGAAATTCTGGATGGGAACGGCCAACTTGATGTCGTCTATACTGATTTTTTTAAGGCCTTCGACATAATCAATCACGAAATTTGAATTTTAAAAATGGAAAACTTTGGCTTTAATACATTACTAGCATTTTTTTTAATCGTAATTAGCGAACAAGTCATATATAATGCACAATGGTCATAACTGCTTAAGATACACAGCTAAATCAGGGGTCCCGCAGGGTTCTAACCTAGGGCCCTTTTTATTCTCGTAGTTTATTATATATGTGAAAATGTTAATAGTAATATTCTATTACAGGCCGACTATATTAAGATTTATAAAGAAATACATAACGTACATGAATATAATAAATTTAAATTATGGTGTGGAGAGTATAATTTAACTCTAAAAACACAAAAAAAAATGAGTCTTACTCGTAAAAAATATCCAATTATTTTTACTATATTTTTTTTTATAATATTGCACATATGGGATATTGTACATTACGGTGTATTTTCGGGAATAATTATGACAATGAATGTGCGAATGCACTTGACATTTATGGCCAGCTTGCGTTTGACAAGTTCATTATGCACATTGTTCTGAAATCCAGACAAACTCATCAATTATAACACCATCACATCCATATAATTTTGCATGGAACTTCATATTGTTTCATACTAATTAGAACCGTGGGTATATGAGCTTTCGCAACCTGAATAACACAGTAAAGAGGAAAATCTTGTTCGCACTCTTAACAGAATTAAAAACTTTCCACGAGTGAAATTTCATAGCGGAAAAGTTCGCATGTTATCTGGAAAACATTTTTGTATGCATGCATTCGAATAAGTGCGAGGTTTAGTAATAGTTAGAATTTCTTCTAAATATTCATGCGGAGAATTTCTGTGGCGCGTTTCACCTTTCAGTTTATGGAAACTATTTCCGGAGGAGAATGCGTTTCATTTTATATCTCAGCGCCTCAGCGGAATGGGTATGGTATGGGTGACACTAACGACTTCTAAAATGCGTGCGCATGTTTACGTCATCGTTAGTGATGTGTTTACAGAAGTTGCTGTTGCCATTGTGCAATTTGTGCAAATGTAACAAAGCTTTTCGTAGTTGTGTATTTATTATTGTTATCTACTATACAAGTACAATAACATTATCAATGCAAGTACATTCCTGCGGAAGATATTGTGACTGAATGAATTATACGAGCAAATAAGTTTTTTTTTAAGAGCGTAAGCGTAAAATACTATTTAGTTATATAATAGTGTTATCACAGTAAAAATAATATAAGCTACGAAATTGGATCAATTTTAGGCAAGGTTGTGCTGTAGGTTTAAAACTTGTGTCAGCACAAAAATATATGTGCAAACTTTTTTTTTGAACTTCCGGGAATAAAAGCCTACTTTATTTTATTATTCATTTGCGAAGACTGAAGAAGTACTTTTAATCCCTAAGGGATAAATATGTATTTAATCCCTGGATGATTAAAGTAATAAACAAACATTACATAACCACGGAACCACAGAAACAAGTAGGTAGGTATATAAGTATGTAACATAGCCTAGATTACCCAGAAAAAAATGCAAAAAATAGCGTATATAGCACAAGACCAAATTGCCTTTAATCCCTCAAATAATAATTCCTTCGCCTACGGCTAGAGAAATAAATTTCAACTTCGGGATTACATCACGAAGTTTAGTCCCTCAGTATATAATATACCTACTAATATAAACAAAAAAAACATTAATAGATTATTTGAAAATAAGTTTTTTCTTTTCTCTTAAGGTAGTTGCTAACCTATGTTAACCACAGCATTCATAATTCGACTTTCGTTTGACTTACGTAACCCAATACAATGTGCATGCTCCCCGTTGCATCCAGCCACTGGTCTCTATGTATAGAGATCATTACGACCACGGATAGCTGATGACAATTCATTTAAAATGGAAAAAAGTCCAAGAAATATGCACAAAAATAGTTATTTGTGTATCAAGGTTCTAAAAGTAATCTTTTTGGGCCGAAACCGAAGTTTGCAGCCGAGGCAAAGCCGAGGCTACAAATCAGATGAGGCCCAAAAAGAACTTTTAGCCGCGGTGCACTCAACATTTTTTAGGCGATTATAACAAGAAATTATGAATTTTCATTCAAAATCAATTTTTGACATCTGTCAAAATTTACTTTACGGCCGCATTTACTTTACGGCTGCATTTACCTTACGGCCGCATTTACTTTACGGCCGCTATTTTTACTCGCAAAGTTAAATCAAAAAGTTGATAAGTTAATTGTATTTGACAAGCAACTACCTTAAATACTGGTCTATAAAAGTATCATAACATTCATGAAGAAAACTGCGGGAATTATAAAACTTGAATATTTTACCCAAATTTATGTTCTCTAACATACATTTTGTTTTTGTTTATATGTTTACATTAAAGAGGAATTTATAGGTTTCAATTTAATTTATAAATTTTAAAAATAAAAAGAATATTAATGTTTATTTTTGGCTAACTTTAATTAAATATTTACTCGATAGTAAAAGGAAAGCCTTAGATTCTGGGCCGATGCCACGTTCTCTCTCGATTTTGAACATTTAAAATATCGATGAAAATCTCAATTCCAAGCGTACTTGCGCCAGTGCCGTGCAAGGGAGGGGGAGCATCAAAGGGGCGCCAATCTTGGGTACCTGAATAACGAGGAAAAAAGCAATAAAAATTAAATTAAAAAATATGTATTACAAATCCTGTAAATATTACACTTGCACAATTCAAGAATGCCGTTGACCTCAAATTTTAAAAGACAGACTATATATCCCCGAAATCTCCTTTAGTTTTTGTGTAAGATTTCTAATTATTATAATTTAGTTTAATCGCTCATAAAACCCAACAAAATCGAAATTGCGCGGTCGGTGCTCAGCCTGCTCACTAAATTCAATCAAGTCGCCGCCCACTACTTGCTGGGGCATAATTTAACTTTGAGATTTTGTAATTTTAATTTTTATTTATTTCACATATAATGTGAACATTGAATAATAAAGGTGTGGAAAGGAGGAATATTTAATAGTGACCGCCACATCGGCAAAAATATCTTTCAGCAAACTTAAATTGATAAAATCTTATTTAAAATATTCAATGACACGACTACTCAATTTAAATTTACTTTCAATAGAAAATTATCTAACCCAATCCCCAATCATTAGAGTAGGAAAAAAATATTGATGAATTTGCTTCCTTGAAGCCGAGAAATGTTAAATTCAGTAAGTTTTTGCATATTTGTGCATATTTTAGTCTATTCTATGTACGTAATTTGTTAGTTATGCATTTTGACTTCGATTTAAACGTTATTTTTAAACTCAAGTTTCTTGTATTCTTAAATTAAAATTTGACCGAACAATTTAATTTAAAAAATATCGTATTTAGGAATTGTCTCGGGCGCAATTTGTTACGTACGACTCTGACTGACGCCACCAATATTTAAATTAGAAGTACACGAGGCTAGTTTGACAAGTAAGTTTAACGACGCACAACTGGCTACGCTACAAACAAAATTCTGTAAGAGTCATGTTTGTTCATCTGTTGGAAGAACAGATGTACAATTTTAGAGCATAAAGTTACAGAAATAAAATATAAGCAGGACTACAGTCAATTTTATTTATTATGGGCTCAAGACTAAGAAGTCCTGAAAAAGTCGTAAGTGACGGCGAAACGTTGGCCTGAGACTACGTAATAAAGAAAATTAACTGAAATCCTGCTTATATTTTATTTCTTCATCACCCACATCAGTCGCTTATTCATCCCATACATAGAGTTACACGTTATGAGTTCGGCAGACCTATGAAGAAAGTTCATATTGTCATCAAATTATTTTTTGAATTTAAAACTGCTACGCAGATCAATTTTCAGCTGGTCGAAGTTCTTGGGGACTCTTCGCCATCGTTTAGCACCATTCGTAAATGGATCAAATGGATGGCTTACTTTTAATGCGGTTAAAGATCCTGTAAAGATGAGCACCGCAGTGGACGTCCAAATAAGGCGACAATCAACAAAATAGCAAAAATTCATCAACTTGTTCTGAACGAGTTGGGTCCACCATTATACGCCCGAAACAAAACAATAGTAAAAGCAATGTATATATCAAAGAGAACATGCTCCAAATAAGGCAGTTTGTTTTGTTGGCTGAGACTGTTTTTTGGGACGACCGTGAAATAATTTTTGTCTATGAGCATTAAGATATTTGCTTATTGTATTTTTGATATTTCTACGTATACATAGTGTATAGTAAACACATTTACATTTCTCACGGTAACCATGGATAATGTTAAGGTATAAATTCATATCTCACAGTTCTTTCAAAAATTATATTGTTTAATTTTTATTTTGTAGCTAGTTGCTAGGAAGTAATGAAATGGAGACATCTTTATTATTAAAATATAAATTAATTAGAAAATAATATCATGGTCGTAAAAAAGTATAGTGTATAACTCTCTTGGAATGTCTAAAGTCTAAATGTCCAAATTTGTACCATTCCATGCTTGTTGTGCAATACACTATTATCGAATAACTTCAAAAATTGAACGATCTGCTTTATACTACCTTATTACAACACTTCAGTGAAAAAACCAAGATAAAACGATCACATTTTTCCTGCTTCATCAATGCAAAGCAACAGTACATACGTATGCAGTTTCAACGCCAAAAACTTACGAATTAAATTTCGAACTGCTGTCGTATCCACCGTATTACATTTGGCTCGGAGGACAAAGATTTTGTGATAATCCTTAGACAAAAATTGTTTAATGGTCTTAGGGCCGGTTTCTCATTACCTGTTTAAGTAACGGTTAACTTAACAATGTTTATAGATTTAACCAGCACAAGTTAATCATGGTGAAAGAAAACAGCGTTTTTCAATCATGTAGACATCTCCGGTTAAATAAATAGTCTAAGTTGATAAGAAAAATATACGACTGCTCTCTTCTTAGTACTAGATCTGTCATTTCATAAGAGCTTGTTTAGTTATATTTTTAAAGGTTATTATGAAACATTGATTGAAGTGCAAACTTATCCGATGTAAAAACAAATATGACAAGGACAAGGAACATGTAAAGAGAAAATTACAAATATTTTCAATTCAAAGAGTTGCAGTCATCAATTTTTATTGCAAGAACTATAAAATTTTCATTTTGCATCTTTATCGTATACGCATAGCAGAGTTTCTTTAGTCACTTTTTATCTTATTATCAAAAATGAAATAGAAACAGTGGGGTAACCGTGGTACAGATATTTTCAAATATTTTAAAAAAATGAATGTCTTTCATGTCATTTATGTTATTTAATAAATAATATTTATGAAGGTAATTTTGTCGTTGACAATTTGTACTTCATTATGTGTTTATAGTTTCGTTTAGTTTATTCTACAACATTTTTCATATGTTATATTTTTATTTTATATTTGTATATAGAACTGTCCGTTTTGACATTTACTCACACGATTTCATCCGTCCTGATGATGTCATCAATCCCCCCAGCGGGGGTATGTATAAGTTCCAGTAAATAAACGAAACCTTCGATGGTTCGGCATTTATCGTTTATCATAAGAGTAGCCACGATTAACAAATGAAAAAGCATTTGTGCATATTAACTATAATTATCTCTATCCGAAGCACTAACTAATGATTCAAAAACCGGCCCTTAGAAAATCGAACTAATAGATGACTATATAGAAAAATAAAAATCCCGATTTTCTGCAATTTTCCTTTTAATTATGCTTACTTATCAAGAAACGCTCGTATAAGCTATTGAAAATATTCGCGGCCATATTAACATTAGAGCATTGTTGCCAGATTTTAGAAATTTCCGTAAAATTGTAGGAAAAATAAGTACAGTAAATATGTTTAGGGATTTTAGGAAGACGTATCGCGAAAGATTTCATTGTCTATAAATATTTGGTTATCCTGATTGTGTTTGTGTTCTAAGCAAGATCTTTCTTTGGAAAAGCTTCTTGCTGTCTACCAGTATTGCTATCAGTGGAAGATTATTTTGCACTAAAACTTTGAAGAAAACCTATTAGAATTCTATCGACTCTATATTCTACTTGCATAAAAACAAATCGTGGTAAATACTTTTCTAGTATTATCTAGTATTTTCTCTACACTTATTTCATATAAAAATAGACTATATATTTATAGGGACAGAGAGTATGTAATTGACATTAAAAAATAAATTATTAAAATTCAGAAACAATATAAAAAACAATCGTTACAATTACAGAATAAGGTTATATTCTAATTATTATAAAAAGACATATGTACTTTGAAATATATAAGTGTAATTACCCTGGCAGACGTGACATGTTTCGTTAAGTTTATAAGTTCTATCATTATCTTCCGCCATTGGCCTTACTTCAGCATTTATATCTGCAGACATCTCTTATAGAGATGATTTTTTTCTTGTCTTCTAATCATTTCACGCAAATAAACATTAAAATTGATAGTACCACGATTCAGGTCTTAAAAAAAATCTTGGATTTTCTTCATCTATATACAATATATGTGGAGGAAGACATAGAAATGTAAGTAATTTTATCTACAAATGATGCTAACAACTTTAAGAAACCCTGTAACATCTTATGACGTAGAGCGTTTATTTTCTCTTTATAAAAATATATTCAAAAAAGCGACACCATCTTAGTGTGAAATATTGAATCCATATTAATGCAAATGTTAATAATTGTTTTATTTTTAATAATTTAATGTTTATTTATAAATTATATACAGGTGTTCATTTGAAATGGGCCACTATTGCTATCTCGAGAACTACGAGCTACGGGTCGGTTAAATTAGCAAACAATTTCTATTTTACAAGACTTAAAATGAGCCAAACATTTTTTTTTAAATTAGTGGTTATCAAAATATGGGGCCCAACATAGTTCTCGAGCGAGCAATGGTGGCCCATTTAAAATGAACACCTGTGCACAAAAAATCTAAAAAAAAATATTGAAAATTATAAATCTAGAACTACTTTTTAGTACCTAATTTCAGAAATAAATTACCTAAAACAAGAATTTGGAAGCCTATTTAGGTATACACAACATTACAATACACAACAGTATTTATTTTTGCATATTTTACAAACTAAAATCCCATCTCTTAACTCTTAACGGTCACATAATACCTATGATATGATGTATCTTTAGGATTTCTCTCTCAAATTTTAGGAATATTATGTGTACCTAATAGGAATATTATTTGGAGGATTTTGCATCTCTGCCTTGCAAACTGGTTAGTTACTTATTATTACGCCTGGAAGGCTTAATGTAATGATTTAAGGGAAATTAAACTAATTTAATAACGAAATGCGCAAATATTGAAATAAAATAATGGAAGAATTAAATGAGAAGCGAAATGAAGTATAAAACAAATTTAGAATTCATTGAACCATTTCATTGCGGCTGTGTAAACAATCTCGTCCAATTAAATTGTTTTCTTTCAAATCAAAAAAACTCTTCAAATTTAGCAATTTTGTGAGAGAAAATAAAATGACTTTCAATTTGACAGAAAAATTAAAAGAAATTATTAATTCATTAATTGTTTGATGGAAAATTCATAAACGAAACATGAAAGTGGGTAGCGACGTGGAAATTTGAACGAATTTGACTTGTCTGACTAATATTAAACTCTTCTTGGAATCCTGTGAACTGTTTTTTAGTGCTAAAGTTTTACAATTACAAGGGAGCGCAGTATTACAATTCATTTTTGAGACAAAATAAAAGTTATAACAAATAGAGTATAAAACACAATTAAAGTTATTTCTCATATCTATCTTTCTCTGTAATAATGTTTAATTACATTTTTTTACACAACGCTATTAATATAATGACATAAAACTTGTTTTATGAGGTGCCGGATTGAATAAACATTAAATATTCTGTGATACATATAATACTTTATAAACAACAACACATCGGTAAGAGAGTAAGCCCATCATTTGCAAGATTCCGCTCTTGACCAAAATAATTGCAGTTTTCCTCGTATTATTCCTTTTACTTCAAAAAAATTATACCCTAACGTTTTAGAAATCTTCAAAAATTTAGTGAATATTATTATTTTTTTCATAAACTTCATATTTCAGACATTTTCTTTTACAACCTAGATATATATATATATATATGGGTTGAGCTTTGAAGGTAACGGTTGCTGGCAACCTTAAAGTATCAATTTTTATTCAACATCTGTCAACAACTTAACATGTTCACATTAATGTGATTAATTATTTTGGAATATAATAACAAATGTAAGTAAAATAATAACTATTCTTTTACAAATATTAATGAAAAAGTAATGAATTTGCGAGTAAAAATAGCGACCGTAAAGTAATTGGGGCCGCAAAATAAATTTTGACAGATGTTCAAAATTGAGTTTGAAAGAAAATTCATAATTTCTTGTTGTAATCGCCTAAAAAATGTTGTGTGCACCTCGGTTAAAAGTTCTTTTTAGGCCTCATCTGATTTGTAGCCTCGGCTGCAAACTTCGGATTCAGCCAAAAAAGATTACTTTTAGAACTTTGATACACAAATAACTATTTTTACCAACATTTATTTGTAGTGACTCACAAGTGAGTAAAGTGCTCATAACTGACAGTACTTGAAATAAAGTAACAAAATTATATACAGGGTGGCCCAGAGAAAATTATCAGCGCAATTTTTGGCCACTTAACATTAATTTTGCAAAAAACGCTCAAACACGTCAATTTTAATATAAAGAGGGACACCTAAATGGATTATTACCAATGGCATATCTTCAACCCTAAAATGGCTGTGGACTGCACCTCAAAAAATTTAAATGGAAAAGGGTGTCAAACATGACCCAGTTCGAAAGGCCTTTCAATTCTCTTTTCAACATTTATTTTATTTTTAAAATCCAATCATTAGTTCCAGAGATATATTGTTTAAAACAAATTTTATCAGGTGTTCAAAATTGCCATGAAGTAGGCTAAAACAAATGACCACCCTGTATTAAGTTTTTAAATAACTTAATGATGATGATTATTATTATTTAACCCGGAAATTTATCTCATAGGTAGGCAAGGCCGACTAGAGGTTTTGCGGGACCTCGGAAAAATATTACATGTGGAGTCCTGGAAGAAAAAGGAAGAAATAATACATGCATGTAGTTTAATTAATTATTTAATCAAATACTTATCTCGTCAAAAACTCTAAAGAACTCCGCCGACAAACGCAAAGACAGGCCACGCTGTCAATTCTGTGAAGCTTTTGGACACAACAACAGTACGGGAAGTTTGCCGCAAAGAAATTGGGACTTTGTGAGAACGACACTAATAGCCGGAATACACGACGAAAGCTAATGATCATTAACAGTTAATACTTAATTTAGTTGCCATGTGCCATATGATCATTTAGGTAATGATCATTTCAAACTTCATAATGTGGAAAGTGCCAATGAAGTTTAAAAACCGATGATCGGAAGCGTTCGGTTGTCATCGCAATTCGAATGACATTTGGAGTTTTTGATGTTGAGATTAATGTTGATATCTAGTTAAATTATTCTTATTTGGATTGACGATTGTCAGTATAATGGCATGGATAATACTTTAAATTTAGAAACTACTTTGGTGTCTTTAATGACTCTCTATCTTCTTTTTTGTCAAGGGTACATTGCATTTGCGCATGTGCAAGTAATTTCAAGTAATGTTCGTGTGTCTGGATATTTTTCTAATGAACATTAACTTCAATTGAGGATTTAATTAATGATCATTATTTATACCGAGTGTCCCCGGCATAACTGCAGGCAGAACAGCTGTCGACAGACGCCCTCCTATCGCGTGTTATGGATGCGGCGCTGCAGGCGTCATCCGCGCAAGGTGCCCCACCTGCAAAGGCAAGACTCAAGAGTCAGTCACCGCCGCCGCGATCACGTTTTGTTCTTTGCACGCTGAGGATGCCACGGTGAAACAATGATGGGATAATTCGAATTAAAAGTAACCTGTTATTCGATTATTGAAATAACCGGTTTAATTCGATTATAAAATTCGGTAATTCGAATTAAAAATAATCGGCTAGTGCAGGGATAATTTGAATTAAAAATAACTTGTCATTCGATAATTGAAAATCTGGAATCCGCAATGCATTTGAAAAATAACAAATAACGATTCTAAACTTTGATCTCTTTTTTCTCCGAAATTTTAGGGGAAGCGAGGAAGCGACTGAAATGATCAGAGTGAACCTAGCGGCCGATTCACAGCGGCCGATTCGATTTTAATAATGCATTGGACAACCCTAACTCTCAATGTACTACGGATATCAAAAGTATTGCACAAAAATTAAAAGCAACCAAAAAAGTGTTATATGTCTTGTACGTTTGTTAATAACATAAATATTGTTACAACAGTAGTTTAAACACCAAGAATAACAAGAACTTTGGTTAATAAAACAAAAAAATTACTTATTATTAATAAGATGAGATATAAATTTGTACATTAATTTTTGTAATTATATTATTAAATTCCAGAAAATCAGCTGTGAACTGGAACCTGTCGTATAAACATTATGTAGAGTAGTTTTAGATAAGTTTGGATTAATTTCGAAATAATGTGATAGTTTTAAATACATCAACCCCTATAGCTATTGTTATGAGCCATATCACTTTCATATTTAGTAGGGTAGTTCTCACATCTATATTAGTTAATACCAAATACAATTTGTTTAAATATTCAGGGGATGAAGTACAAATTTTGAGGAAAATTTGGATGAATGTCGCAATAATGTGATAGTTTGAAATACATCAACCCCTATAGCTATTATTAAGAGCCGTATTACTTTCATATTTAGTGGGGTAGTTCTCACATCTATATTAGTTAATACCAAATACAATTTGTTTAAATATTCAGGGGATGAAGTACAAATTTTGAGGAAAATTTGGATGAATGTCGCAATAATGTGATAGTTTGAAATACATCAACCCCTATAGCTATTATTATGAGCCGTATCACTTTTATATTAAGTGGGGTAGTTCCTACATCTATATTAGTTAATACAAAATACAATTTGTTTAAATATTCAGGGGATGACGTACAAATTTTGAAGAAAGTTTGGATGAATGTCGAAATAATGTGATAGTTTTAAATATATCAACCCCTATAGCTATTATTATGAGCCGTATCACTTTCATATTTAGTGGGGTAGTTCCTACATCTATATTAGTTAATACAAAATACAATTTGTTTAAATATTCAGGGGATGACGTACAAATCTTGAGGAAAGTTTGGATGAATGTCGAAATAATGTGATAGTTTTAAATACATCAACCCCTATAGCTATTGTTATGAGCCGTATCACTTTTATATTAAGGGGGGTAGTTCCTACATCTATATTAGTTAATACAAAATACAATTTGTTTAAATATTCAGGGGATGAAGTACAAATTTCGAGAAGAGTTTGGATGAATCTCGAAGTAATGTTATAGTGTTAAATACATCAACCCCTATAGCTATTATTATGAGCCGTATCACTTTTATATTTAGTAAGGTAGTTCCTACATCTATATTAGTTATTACAAAATACAATTTGTTTAAATATTCAGGGGATGACGTACAAATCTTGAGGAAAGTTTGGATGAATGTCGAAATAATGTGATAGTTTTAAATATATCAACCCCTATAGCTATTATTATGAGCCGTATCACTTTCATATTTAGTGGGGTAGTTCCTACATCTATATTAGTTAATACAAAATACAATTTGTTTAAATATTCAGGGGATGACGTACAAATCTTGAGGAAAGTTTGGATGAATGTCGAAATAATGTGATAGTTTTAAATACATCAACCCCTATAGCTATTGTTATGAGCCGTATCACTTTTATATTAAGGGGGGTAGTTCCTACATCTATATTGGTTAATACAAAATACAATTTGTTTAAATATTCAGGGGACGAAGTACAAATTTTGAGGAAAATTTGGATGAATGTCGCAATAATATGATAGTTTGAAATACATCAACCCCTATAGCTATTATTAAGAGCCGTATCACTTTCATATTTAGTGGGGTAGATCTCACATCTATATCAGTTAATACCAAATACAATTTGTTTGAATATTCAGGGGATGAAGTACAAATTTTTAGAAAAGTTTGAATGAATCTCGAAGTAATGTGATAGTTTTAAATACATCAACCCCTATAGCCATTATTATGAGCCGTATCACTTTTATATTTAGTCGGGTTGTTCTCACATCTATATTAGTTAATACAAAATATAATTTGTTTAAATATTCAGGGGATGAAGTACAAATTTTGAGAAAATTTGGATGAATGTCGAAATAATGTGACAGTTTTAAATACATCAACCCCTATAGCTATTGTTATGAGCCGTATCACTTTCATATTTAGTGGGGTAGTTCTCACATCTATATTAGTTAATACCAAATACAATTTGTTTAAATATTCAGGGGATGAAGTACAAATTTTGAGAAGAGTTTGGAGGAATCTCGAAGTAATGTGATAGTTTTAAATTCATCAAACCCTATAGCTAGACCAGCAGAAGATTCAAGTCGACAAGAAGCGTCGCATGGTACCTATTTACTCTTACTCGATCGTTGATGGAGAGGGCAGCATTTACGAAGTCGCTCTGCCGACTAGCTCTGGAATTCCAGTGGTACCACTCCGATAGTTACGCCACTGGATCCCGGGCCGAAAGCGAGAACGCCATCTTCAACTCAAAGGGGGAGACTTCAAGGTTTTAAAACACTCGCATGACCTGTGAGGAAGGCACTAGCATCTGGCGTGGGTGTAAAAAAAAAGTATTGTGATGAGGGCGATCGACTAGTCGAAACCCGTCCAGTTTTGCGTTAAATTGTATTTATTGTGTTCTCGTTCTTCATCAAATATGGCTTCCATTTCAAAAAATAAAAGTTTGTATCATATCTTAAAATCGTGCCCCTGAAACAAATTTTTGTGTTTAACTTTTTTATTTGAAACTTTTTTTCTCAGTTATTCATCTGTTTAGGAATTATTTGTAGAAGAAGACCTATGAGTAATTTTAGGATAACAAGGACACCGTTAAAATAGCCTCCCAGATGTGCACAATAACTCCCATTTAACCGAAGTAGTAGCTGTTGTAGTTTCCGAGATCCCAATAATGGCCGATGAAATTTGGACACAGTGTACACTTATTTATTTTCTTTCAGGCGGCATAGGATTAAACTTCAACCTTGTAAATCACGTCACAAAAGATATCACTTCTATGACGTTAAAAGTCGGTCTGCACTAGTGGTTTAAAACTGATATTGATAATTTCACTTTGAAGGTTGTGTCTACCAAATTTACGAGGTCAAAGTATTATTGTGAATCCTTACATTATAATACCATTCGACCTGAAAAAGCAAAAATCATCTCCAGGTGTTCGTCAAAATTGTCGATGATGAATTTTCTGTAAATGGGCAAGTTATAAGATTCCCAGAAGTCAATTTTGCTATTGCTATGAGAATACAATACACTTGAAAATATTGAAGCAGTACTGCTAGCATGTATAATTTTGTTCTTAATAATATTAGGAATAATCTTTATTACGATAAAATATTTTTGTGAATAATTATTTTACGGACATCTGTTTGCATTTTTAAACTAGTCAAGGGTTGGATTTGTTTACATTTAGCAGGCCAGGTCAGAAAACACTTGACATATGCGGAAATATTGTATGCATTCCATTTCTGTATTTGGAGCATAGGCGTAGATTTCACGAATTTCCATACGGTATTCAAACTTCCGTAGATTATTATATAAAATTATATCGTTGTTTAAATATGTTCGGATGAGTATTTTAAATAACAGAAATATCTATTTCAGTATCATATTGGTAAAAACTATGCCCTTTCAGTTATCATTTAATTACAAATAACTTTAACAACATAAAGATGATAAATGGTTATCTATTTGAATCATTCTTAAAGTCTCTAAAATGATGTGTTATTACAACACATCACTTCAAATATTCCATAATAAAATACGCTCTAAATAAATAAAATATTATATTTTAACTAATATAAATTTACCTATGTCACTCTAGGACAGGTGACACAATATAATCTTTGCAGATGGTACTGCTAATTTAAATAAATATGTAATATAACAGAGAATATAATGTTTTTGTTAGATATCTTGAAATGCACAAATGTACTGAAGGGATTATCCGCACGCCCATGTACTCCACGTCCTGGCGCTAAAGCCAGATGGCCAAACCACTTGAAAGGGACAGACTGCAAGACGCTGAGCCTGTACCTGCAGGGTTGATATGTAGATTCTAGAAGATTCCTCGATCACGCGTCTGAATCGTGGTGGTGGGGGAAGATGCTACCCCTGAAACGCCCTCATTCTGCAGGAGAGAAGAGGGATATTTTTGTATATAACCCGAGTCCAAAGCTGTACTCGAGGAGTCTGATCCAGGACTCCCTTATACTTGGCGTGTCCGAGGTAAATCCTCCTGGTCTCTCGAACTCCAAACTTTTCCTACTGACTTTGTTCAATGGCTCTGCCAGGAATAAGTCAGCACCTTTCCTACTGACTTTGTTCAATGGCTCTGCCAGGAATAAGTCAGCACCTTTCCCACTGACTTTGTTCAATGGCTCTGCCAGGAATAAGTCAGCACCTTTCCCACTGACTTTGTTCAATGGCTCTGCCAGGAATAAGTCAGCACCTTTCCTACTGACTTTGTTCAATGGCTCTGCCAGGAATAAGTCAGCACCTTTCCTACTGACTTTGTTCAATGGCTCTGCCAGGAATAAGTCAGCACCTTTCCTACTGACTTTGTTCAATGGCTCTGCCAGGAATAAGTCAGCACCTTCCTTACTGACTTTGTTCAATGGCTCTGCCAGGAATGAGTCAGCACCATCCACTTTGACCTTATATCAAAAATTACTTCGGACACGCTATTTATTTGATTTTACTATTATATATTAATTATAGTTGTCACAATGATATCATATTATCTTATTAAATTTAACCGATCTAATATTGGTTGTCTAACAATTGTAATTTGCGAGACTTTGTGCTCTGCACAAACTCTCAGGCTCAAGAATGTGCCGTATCAGCACGAACGAACGTTCACTTGGGTATAAATAAACAATACACAACCGTGGTGCGTCACCAGCGCCACGAGGAGCGTGCGACCACTCAGTGGTAATCGCTTTAGACTCGCTAGCTCAGCTGGGTGTCTACCCCAAAACAACGGCCCTCAGGCAATGCCGAGCGCCCCCAGAAACAAAATATATCAGAGCAACGGCATGCCGACTCTGAAACAAATAATAAAAAACCCACGCAAACCAACACGCACACACTTACAATTGTCAATGACTTCCAATATCAGTTTGGTCGCAATAACTCAATTTTACCATAAATGATGGTAATAAATTATTGGGACAACTCTTTATGAATCGAATGTAATATTTTTATATGATTGTTAAATGTTCAAAATTGTCTCTCTACCTGAGGTTTTAGCTGTGGTTTCCCTCAGGTTATTAAGGTAAATAACGGAGAGTTAGTTTTCCACAGCACTCTACGATTTTCTTTAATTACAATAAATGCATAAGATCGGATATTTTGTCTGTCTTTTGGAGTGAATATCATTCTTTTATTTTATCAAATTCCTGTCCAGATTCCTCCACTCTTAACAGCTACTCTGTATTACGACGATGAAGGGTTACTTATTTAAATAAACACAACGTAGGGTAAGTTAAACCTTCCACTTGATATTTGGCCAATTTATGAATGTTTGCGAAGGAGGTAGGTAACGTACAGTTACAATACCAATAAGTGAAAATAATTCATTGCCGCTATAATAAATTATTATTTGCAATAGCAAAGCTAGTAACAATGTATGACATATAAAAAAATTATTTGACATTTGAGAAAAAACTGTTGCACCGATTAGTGAAAAATGTTTTAAACGGTGGGATTGCTCAGATAAACCCCTTTACCAATGCGGTTACGCATAATACCCCAATAAACACTAAAAGAAAGAATATAGAGCCAATATAGTTAGTTCTCTTCCTGAATATAACTCGAGATTCGCTTAAAATTCGATAATATTTAGAAAATGCCACTTACGTTTATCCTAATATTTTAAAAATGCTACTTCATTGTGAGTAAAATTCTGAAAATATTATCGACAATAAGCTCACCACTTGATAATTTCTATTTATAAATATGTACATACCTAAGTATGCATGTGACTATTTTTTAGGGCAAAAGAGAATATTATAGAGAAAAAGTTTGTTTTCAGTTTTCCTGTAGTCGTGTCTTCGTGAATCGATCTACATAAAAGTTATCTGTTGATGTGATACTTTACTCTAGCTACAAGAGATTTGCTTATAAAGTACGTGACATCAAATTTGTCAGACATTTTGTAAGCAATAAAGATTTATATTCATAAGCTATACTAATGCACACATTCTCCCCCCCTCTCTCTCTCATCTATATATACATTACACTTAGTACAAATAGTTTTAGAAAAAATATCCTAAATTACAAGAGAAACATCAATATTTGGTTACTGTGGTTAAGCTTATTTAAAAAATAAGTAATCAAGTATTTTATCCATTTCTGATTAATAACTGCTTTTATTCACAAAATTATTCTTCCACCTGAGTTACGGACGGGATCATGTTAATTCAAATTCGAGAAATAAAATGCAATCGCCAATTATTAAAAATATATTATTTTTTTATGTAAATTAAATAAAAACAAAATGTCTTCAAGAAATAAGTACCTACATATTAGTACACTTATTAAATCTTACAAATAACGAATCAATTATCATATTTATTAATATAAAACATCCATGATTGCGTAAATTTCGTTTATTTGATTGTATAAGGTTTTTTCAAAAATAGGTCACAAAAACGAGAAATTGTGGTAGGTAAAGGCGAATTTAGTTGAAATTACTTATCAGTGATAATCTTTAAGGGAGGTTGCCGAAAATTGTAGGAAGATCGTACTCAACCAGTTGAAAAAAAAAGTAAAAAGAAACTGAAACAAGTAAAAAAAAATAAACTTTGCTGTCGGCTAGGTTCAAAATCCGAACACATCTCTCTGGACCTTTGTTTATTACCAAGTGCACATGCTATCACTGTGCTATGTGAGCCATGTTAATCTCACATGTGTCGGTCGAGCTAAGTCACCCGGTATATATACATCGTAGTCCATAAAGTCACCCGGAATATAAACATGGTAGTCGTAAGAGAATAAAAGGGTGAGAGGATAATTTAAGGCTGTGTTAAAAATGGTTCAAAAGCTTTTGTTCAATACAACTCAAAAACGGCTTTACTTATATTATTTAGTTTTGGTATACCGGAACTATAAAATATACAGATTTTATTGAGAGTAGTTTAAATAAAATAAAAACTTAGATAAAGTATGTAATAAAATGTTTCTTTTAATTTTAACTGTTTTCAATATATGTTGTATCTCATTACAATCTCCAAAAAGTAAGGAATTCAAATATATAAAATATGTTAAAAGTACATTTGTTGTATTTAAGTTGTATTGGATAAAAGAATTGTCCATATACGACAATGTACAATTAGATCAGCGTAATGCCACTCTCATGAGTCTTTAAGATGTAATTTCCTGGCAGGAATTAAACCGTCCCATTGATCTGTTCATATATTTAAAATTCCTAATTGTTAAACACTTGAAAGTTAGCGCATTGTTTTTTTTTTTTAAAGTATATCTAGAAAAAATAGGATAACCAAATACCATTTTATAAATAATAATAAACTTATAATATTAATATTTTTATACAAAAATACAAAATTTTTATTATTTATCTTTTCATTTTTATTGTTTATTGTTCAATGTCATAAATATAAATATCATCATAATTTAAGGTTCTTCTATTCTGAAGAAATAACATATTGAAATATTTCAGTCTCTTACTGCAATTCTCACATTCAGTAACACTAAATATTATTTGGTATAAAGAAGTTCTAAATTTCAATTTATTAAATTTTCATCCAAGAAGTACTAGTTCTTAACATAATTTTATACACAACATTATGTAAACAATTTTTCTCAGGACTTAAAAAAAAATCTATAGATCACAGATTAATGTATTTTTAATAGCACGGATTTCGAAGAGTATACATGCGTATAGGAGTATACATGTCGATGTTGATTATATAAAGTAGTTGACTAAATTTATAAGAGGTTGACGATTATTAAAATTCTTGCAATGACGAAAAATAAATACTATAACATTGTTTAATTTTTTTAATCAAACACTGTCTTTGATTTTTAATTCCTTGTATTTTTTGTGTTATTGTTATCAATAGCCTAGTCGAAAATTATTAGCTGTAAATTGCGAATTATACTTATTAGCTTATTACATATTTATATACGTTTCGTACTATGCTCATATAATACCAGACAATAAAGGAATATAACAACGATACATTTCTTATATTTTTAAGTTGTAAAAAAATGTAAGCTGGCACATTTTCTTTCAACTAAATGAAATACAGGAAAAGGAATGCTAACTGTATAAATATAAATCATTATTTCGTTCGTTGATCGTTGCCAATATACGCAAGGCTTTCGGAAGAACGCTGAGAAACGGATACGAAGAAAAAGAGACAGCAAGTAAAAGGAATCAAGTATTAGTATCACTGACTGTAGAATCTTTTTAATTGCCAAGGTTCAGTAGTTCCTTCAGAGAGCGGGGTGCGGATGTAAGGATGTAACGACAAGTAGCACTTTCTTACACAGCCTTAAAAACAGTTACAATAAAATACTGGCCGAATCGACAAAATACTTATTGGTACAAATGGTATAATTAGAGTGGTCATAGTCAAAACCCCCAATGAATTGATAAGACGTTCCTTTTCAAATATGTGTACGGGTGTCCTAATTTTAAACAGCATGATTTCAACAATGGACAACAACACTTAAAAATGTTCATTTGAGGAAATTTCTGGAATGCTTAATTCCAAAGATATTTCACATTTTTCTTATTGGAACAGAACGACTTGAATAAAATATTTTCATAACAACATATTAAATATTATCTTCTTAAGATAGTAACATAATACTAAAATTAAATTAAAAATTAATAAGTTACTACATAACTTCAACACAAAATTCAATAAGCTTGCATTAAGGTCTTGGCAAAAATAAAAACATGTCAGGAAAGAAAATCTATTTTTTTATAACAATTGTTCAAAATGTCGACCTGTCGCAGTCACGACAATAAATGCTACTGCATTTAATGCTACGTGACATTGCTCGTGAAAAATTCTGGAATTAAGTATTTCCCGACATTTTCTAAAATGAACTTGTCGCCTTATTTTTAGGTGTTTAACGGATTGGTTGTTATGCTGTTTAAATCTAGGATATTCTGTATATTGCGCATAGTTCGCGCCAACTATTTGTTATCAGGTAGTTGGAAATACTGACCGACAGCGGAGAAGAATATCTACAATATAGCAAAGCGAGAACGCATGACATGAAAAACGTTTCATCTTGTATAATGTATAACATATAGAAATTACATAATTACAATATTGTTACTAATTGTTTCACTTTGTGTTTATATTTTGAAAACAGTGCAATAAATCACAACAACAAGATACAGTACAGTCCACTACCTTTTTCTTACTTTTGGAATCCGTACATATCAGAAGTATTCATTATTATCTTCTTTTTTCTTTGTGATGTTTACTTAGTAATATTTTTCTCGAAGGAGTTTTTAGAACAGGTAATTATCTCGTTAATATCGTTAATTGAATAATCTTCGTCGGCTCATTTGAATAATCGATATTGTGATGTGAAACTGGAAACGTAATATCCCGCTTTGAATAAATCAGAATGCGTGTTAAAATAGCCGGGGATTCATTATAAATTTTTATTTCAAAGCGCCAAGCGTTTGGATAAATTAAAAAATGATGATTCTATTTGAGCTCGCCATGCCATGTGCAAAGCGTAGTGTTATTAAGAGCACCTGATGATTTTTATTAGAACAAAGAGACTTTTTAAACGAAGCATTTATAGGCTTTCAGGTTATATTGTTCATTTATAAAAGTAGCGGTGTACGCTCCGAATTGAATAGGGGTTTTGAAGATTTTAAATTTTTTTAATGTTTTAATCTTTACATAATAATATTAGAACTCTAGAAAATCGATTATCAACACAACTAAACCATCAACCAATAGCAAACCAGTGCTAAAATGCATAGACGGTGGCGCGTTCGAACTCGCAATACCATTTGACAGTGTCTAACACGTCACAAACATAACTGATATTGAATTTTACGTACTTGATTTAAATGCATTAAAATTTCATTTTGATATTAAAGTAATAAAAAACAGAAAATTAAATATTATATTCTCTTATAATGTCCCCAGAACAGGGTTAACCTGATTTAAATCATTAAATCAATCTTGTCTCACCTACGAATAAATTAACACGTGTTAAGATTTTTTTAGATTGAATTATTTCTTTATTGTTTTATTTTATTATATGAGTACCTACATTTTCTAGTATTTATCTATTTATTGTTTTATCTCCTGACGATGTTTGTATATGTATATACTTTTACATCAAACCAATGTTTTTTTAAGACCATTTCTCACCCTGAAGAAGATTTCAGTGAAATCAAAACGTGTGCTTTGAAATAAATTTTATCAATTGACTGCCTGTCTCATTTAATATGAAGAAACAAATAATAATAAATATTTAATTTTTGCTACAAAACTATTAACCCTCCACTTGACGAGTGAATCACACCATTTTTTTCCTAATAATATGCCCAGTTAACATGGTCTATTGTGCACTGCTAAGAGTTGTGAAAAAAACATTAACTTGAGAGTTCCCATTTTTTAAAAAAATTTACATGTAATGCAAGTTGTCAAAAGAAATTATAAATTGAAAAAACGGAAGACAATAACAATAACATAAAATTATTTGCAAAAGTATATGGCTGAATAAGTGTAAAACAAATATAAAATGAGTGTACATAAATTTGACACACAAAATAATAAATGGAAAATTTCGCTAATCAAATTTTGCCACACAGTCGGCGCAGCATGGTTTTGTGTGTTCCAAACAAGTACAGGAACCACAAAACTTACACGAATATCTAGATTTTCGGTCCTTGCAGAATTTGCACTTTCTTCTGTGACTAAGACACCTGAGAATTATAATCATGTCTTGTGCACCTTCGTTTTCTGACACAAATGCTTTAAAAACATCCGGGGTTGGAACTTCATCGTAAATTGCCTATAGTCTAATAATTTCCCCTTCATAAGCATCCATCTCGCCAAACAAAAGTAATAAAGTCACAAGTGCAAAACGTTACAAATGGAAAACACGGCAAACTTTTAGTTGCACTTCCAATAGATACTAAACCAGAAAAATTCCTCTTGTCTTACTTTATATAGTACGAACCAAGTTCATAAAGAACGAGGATTTTTCTACAGATAAGATAAACTATTTAGAGTAAGAAAGATAAATCTCCTAAACTCGCGATAAAAGTTTGCTAACATGTAAAACACGCAGAAACGATAAACAATTGAAATTTACGGATTTACTCGTATGCAAAAGATTCCGCGTGAATACTTAGAAACTAGGGGAAGGCCCTAAGAATGTTTTATACTTAAAACGGTACAAAACTAGCCCCTATATGAAATACAAAAAAATAAATTGTAGGAAAAAAACGAATACACGCGGGCTGAGCCCAAAGCCCTTCTGGCAGCCAAACGACAGATGATAAAATTAAGACAAATTAAGGAAACCATGTCTTTATTAAAATAAGGAAAGTACCAAAACAAAAAGCTAAAGAAGTTAAAAAAAATATTTTTAAAAATACAACAAAAAAATATTTCCCTGGGCCTCACAGACTCAGCCCATCAACCAGAAGGTTAATAAAAACCAAAATCTTTTCTGTAAATAATAATATCATAAAATTAAATGATATTTTATCACTTTATTTGTCATATTACTGAAAAAAAAACATAAATATTTAAAGTGTAACTAAAAGCAAAAATTCCTAGTTTTATTTAGATTAATCGTTTTGGTTTTATTACAGATTTCGTTTTCTTTTTAGAAATTAAAAAGTGCAGAAACCCTTAAATGCCTTTAAAGATTAAAAAAATAAGAAAAACCATGATTTATTTGATTTTTTTTTAAAATCAATGTTTTTTAATTTTTTTTAAATAAATCATTATTTTCGCCAACCTTCCATTGATTTTTTTATATTAAATTATTATATTAATATTAATCAGATCATGTATTATAAAAAAATTCCCGGATATGAATTAATCGTCGAGGGCAAATTTGGTAAGAAAATCGTAACGACACCAACAGAGAAAGTGAAATTAATTTAGGTTTTATATTTCGCTTAAAATAACTTATGATAGAATAATAATACAGTTTATTTAATATTTCTAAAACACGTATTTTTGATATAATCACAATTCGAGATAATTTTTTAAAATGTCAAACTGACATTTTTGTCACGAAAAATAATAAATTTTGCTTAGTTATTTAAGCCAAGTAATGAAAAAAATTCCAAAAAAATTTTATATTACCATGGTAATCATGGTTAATACAGTGTTTCTATTGATTGTTTATTGGTGTTATACGATTTTCATATGTAACTAGAATTTTTGTCACGACTCATTGTTGTGATGAAAATCAAACGAGGCAGTAGGACGAGTCACGATTTTCCAAAGCAACAAACAGGAGTCAACTTCAATAAGTATTTTTTTAAAAGCTGTAGGCTTGGAAATACTTATTGAACGCAGTGTGAGATCTGAGGTTCAAATCTTAGCTTCCTCCAATCTTTATCCAAATAAAAATACCGTTGTCTCCGAATGATTCGAAACCTACTACAAGTTTTAGCTGCCTTGAATAGAGACTGTAGGTCTAGAGTGAATAAAGTGTCTAAGGGGCCTCAGATAAAATATAAATCGAGCCCTACTCATCTAATCCCACTTGTCTGTTGATTAATTCGGCCCTACTGTAGGCTGACAACAACCTACACTAATAAATTGCTAATAAAACTTATTACGAAACAAGTACCTTAGATACTTGTGGCTCTGTTCCATCTGAGATTCAATTACAATAAATACTGTACATTATTTGATTTATTCTACTACTCTAATATAGTATAAAAATAGTGTAAAAGTTTAAGGGTAAAAAATTAGGAAAGATTTTAAAGTTTCAGATAATCGAAAAGTCGAAGTGGAGGTCTAAAAGTCGAGATAGTTATTTGAAAACAAAGTCTAATTAATCGAAAAAAGTCGATGATAAAAAAATTGATATTATCGAAAATCTAAATTCAATTAATCGATACTATGCTTTTTCAAAATCGATAGATCGACTTTTTAAAAAGTCGACTTAAGTCGATGTATCGATTTTTTTACCAGCCCTATTCCAGACCCAATGCAATTTTTATCCCCTCCATATATTTGACGTTTCAATGTCAAAAACCTATTGATAGTTTAAATTACCCTATATAAAGTTTTGAAATGCTATATTAAAAATTGTAATAATAAATCACAAACGAGGCATAAGTGTTCAACAAATTATCATACAAAAAACTTGACTAGCAATAAACAATTCAAAAATTTATTGGCTCTCATGTCTGAAATAACATATTACGCATGTGCACAACAGAAAAAGTAAAACTTTTGTCATAATAGTGTTACACTGTTAACTTCAAAATGTTAAAATATATTGGGACTATAACAACAATGCCATTTAAAATAGTTTTGCGTGAAATCTCCTACAGCCTCTGAAAAGGGCTTACAATATAATTAGTGGTTTCCTAACTGCTCTTATACAGAGATAGTTTTATTTGCGATATCCAATGTGATTTTTCATGTTGTTTTTAACGTGTTTAGCGATAAGTTTAACTTCCTTTTTAGTGATGCAAATTGTCAACTCTCTGTAAGAGCAGTACTCACTAAGCAGTTGTGCTGAATCCCATACAATCGTACCAGCTAACCCCAAAATTATAAAATATTTAATAATAATATATGTAAATGAAGAAAATCTAATATAATAGATATCTGTAAACTCCCCGAATGTATCAATGTTATATAATAAAAATTAATAAATATAATTTAACGCCATTTTAAAACAAAAGTAATTAGAAGATTTTTACTTACTATGAATTTTAAATAAAATACTACTTACGGTTTACTAATTATAGTCATAAATTAATTAACAATCTCTAGTATAACAAAACATTTTTAAATGCAAGTATTCATAATTTTCTGTTTGGTTTTCAAAACGGACACAATTTTATGTACATATGCGAAAATGAAATTGATGTGAAGGTAACCGTGCAAATTTGAAGTCAAATATAACCCAAGTAAATTAGAGTAACTCGTACAATCAACAAACTTATTAGCAGCCAATTTAAAGTTAATTAACTAAGAGCGCAGTGACAATTCCATTGGTTGAGTCGCAGTTCACCCAAAATTCTAAATTGTTTTCGGAATCACGAAACGAAACCCTTGCAACAATAATCCTAACACAATTCCATTACATCCCGTGTGAGGCGGAAGGGAACCAGTAAAACGTTCCACATTGTGCCCGAGAACTATTCGCCGCATTAAATCAAATTTAAATTCTATTTCTGTAGTTTGCACAGCGGGTGCAAGCAATTTTCATCGGCACTGGGAAGGAACAAATGAATACTTTACATGATCGTCAGTTATTCCCTGTCAAATGGGATTGTTTGCGAAAAACGGCAATTTCCAATGACCAAACATTCTACCACGATTACCGTTTGCATTGTTGATATTAGCTCTCCGAATGAGGAAATTACACCCAAACCAAATAAATGAATGCTAGTTTCACTTAATATATTGATCATTTGAGTTTTGACATTTCCTTCCAAAGGTAATAACTTTTCTGTAAAAGAATGATCGTATTTTGTAAATATTTCAAAAAGTTATAAGATACAAGGTTATAGTAATATTAATGGCCTTAAAGAATTTTAATATTAATGGAGTCAAATAATTAGTGAGTAATACTTCTAATTTTTATGTTTTGTGCTCTATGATAAAAATATTAAGTTTTTAATTAGATACTGTGTACTGTATTATAAGGAATAGTCATGCAGATATTGGTGGTTTTTATTACATTCATAACACATAGGCGAATTACTATTCATATAATGGATAAAAATTCTGTTTTTCTTGATTTTTAGAGTTTGTTGAAATATTTTTTTTTTTTGTAATGAAGTTTTTTTCTTTCAAGACACAAATAACATATTTTGTAAAAATTTGCTCTAACTGTATACAATTAATAGTTATAAATTATTTATAGTTATTACACGAGAATTATAAAATATATATTAAAAAGTGAAAATTAAGTCACTGCATAGGTACTCGGCTAGTTTTCACAGTGAATAACGGTACAGTTTACAATGAACCATGATATTAAAATCTTTTTAAATGAAACCAAATTATTAATATTATTATTATTACAGTACAATAGGTACATTTATTTACATGACCCAGAGTTGTATCTATGCAATTTTGTGCTCTGAGTAAACTTAATTTTTGCGCAATTTTTTTTCCTTGTTTATATAATAGAGTTTTTATCTCGTGCTATAATTTTTAAATAACACTCAACTAAAAAACAATTATTTTACATTGCTACCAGCACTGCCATTAGAAATAACAAATTGTTATAGTGGCTATAAATTATGTTCATTTATTTTCAAGAAAATTGTGTTCTCTTACTAATATATATTAATATATAAAATTAAAAATCATAACAGGGGGTGTAACTCTGTGGTAGAGTGTCTGCTTCGCATGCTGAAATCATAATTTAAACAAAACCAAAATATTGAAATTCTATCATAACTTCTAAGTTTTAAATGTAAGTATGTAAATATTGTAAATATTGTTTATAGTAGATTAAGTACATTTTAATTTAATACACATAGAATTTAAGTTTTATTATATTCCAAATTTCTTAAAATTCGCTGCCAATGAGCAACGAATAAAATTAATGTAGTAATCAATTTTAAATCAAAATTTTGAACAAAGTTGTTTAGATAAATTTTAATTATTACAAATTTTAAAATATTAATTAATTATAAATACATATAAGTTAGGTATTTAGATATAGGAACTTATATGAAAATGTTATTTAAGATCATTTATAAATCTGTACAAATCAAAAATTGAATAAAAACCCTTGTTCAAGCATGCTGAAAGTCCTAAGTTCAAATCCCAGCTCCTTTAAAGTGTTATTTTCATATTTTTTAAATAATTCACATATATTGTAAACTTTGCGCCCTGGATAAACGTTATTCTTTGCGCCCTCCGCCACCCCGGATGTTAATAATATCTTATCCAAAAAAATAGTAATTTTAGGATTATAGGATTAGATATATTCAATAAAATAAATAATAAAAAAAACAAAAAAAAATAATTCTAAACATTTATTACATGGGACATAAATATGTACATTAAATAAAATCAATAAAAAGCTAAAGAAATAAGTATAAACAAAAAAAAAATATAATTATAACTTTTCTTGCTTTCACATTTGCATAATTAATTATAATTAAGAATAAATAAATACCTTGCTGTGATGCGGCGCACCACACCGTGCCATTACGAACCCAAGTCATTTGCAATTATCTTGAAACACACTATACCAAATATTTGTATTCTGAACTTTTCTTAACATTTTTTTTTAATTTTAATTTTATGTTTTTCGACCTGCAATTGTCATAATGAATTTCAAAAAGATCAAATTAGTAAAGTGAAGAATGAAACCCAAAAATCTCAAAACATCGAAATATTTTTATCCATTATATTTGCGGTAAAATCGATTCAGAGTGTAAAGTAAGCGTTATTCTTCTACGATGATGACAACTGAACCATGAAGTTGAGATAGGGTTGGGTATTTTTATTAGCTTTTTATTCGGTTCTTTACAATAGGTTCTAATATTTTATTGTACTTCTTTATTGAGTGCAAAAGAAAATATGATCCGCTTTCAAGTGTACTACTGTGTACCTTTCATTTTTCGGGCGACTTCTGAGGATAAGTAGAGTGTAAAATCGAACTTACTGAACTGAAATGATTATTTTAAAAAATAAAAATGCATTGAGAGTTACAATTTAAAATAATTTTTTTTAGGATTTCATCAACGCAAAAAACTTCTGTTATGGCCAGTGAGGTTAGTAGTACTTTACGAAATTAGTTACCCTATATCCGTAATTTACAATTTTAAATTACCATTAATTACCAAATCAAATATTTTGGAAATATTCATAACAAAATACGATAGATCTGCAAAGTTAATATTTACATACTTATTGCAATTTAAAATTATGCGAACCCAAAAGCATTTTGCAAAACGACGAATTTTGTGTAAGGTTCTAAGAAACAAAATGTCTTAGATTTGGAGACAGTCTGTGAATTAGAATCTGAATGTGGTTTCGTAATTCCTGACTAAAGTTTTCACATACATATATTCACGTTATATTGTCTATGTTTTTTCCTTTTTGTAAATGATTATACCAAATTAGTTTAATATTTTTTGGTAATAATTATTAATCTTTTGAAATAGTAGGTTACTTTTTTCAACTGTATTTTCTTATTTTCAATAAAAGTTTTTTAATTTTATTTTTAAATTTTTAATACTTACATTTTAATTACGGTAGTAGTTTACCAAAATTATAAAATACGAGAGAATTTAAAATGGTAATAAATAATAATAATAATAATAATAATATTTCAGTTTTCCAGGCCAGCAAAGCCCATGGCGTGATAAACTATTTTTCGCCATTGTTTTCGGTCTATAAACTTCGTCCTCCAATCGTTTATTCCCAATTCTTTTAAATCACTGAGTACTGCATCTATCCACTTCTTTTTGGGACGTCCTATTTTTCTTTTGTTTGGAGCGCCTTTCTTAAAAATCATTTTTGCCGGCCTGATATGTGGTAAACGGGTTAGATGGCCTAGCCATCTCAATTTTTGCGACTTTATAATTTGTGTTTTATCCGGATTTCCATATTCTCTCATCACTTCTTCATTGCATTAACTGCTTTATAACATATATCTGCTCTATTATGGATCTATTTGCAATGAACCCTGCTTGATACTGACCCATAACGAATTCTGTATCCTCATTTAACCTATTTTTGATAGCTGTTGCCAGAATTTTGTACACCACATCCAAAATAGCTATACCTCTGTAATTACTATACTCTGATTTTTCCCCTTTCTTGTGAAATGGGTAGATAAGCGCTTCACTCCATCTCATTAGCATTATTTCAGTTTCCCATATTTTCTTTACTATTTCGTATATTTCCTTTAAAAACAAATCACTACCATGTTTGAACATTTCGCTAGTTGAACCATTTTCTTCTGGGCTCTTATTATTTTTCATTTTAAGTAATATTTGATATATTTCCTCTTCACTAGGAGCCTCCATGTAATTTCCATTTATGATTATATTTTCTAAAGTATCCCCAAGACTTTCCTCCTCTAATATTTCTTCTGTATTTAACTCTTCTGAGATATATTCCATCCACCTTTCTTTTTTCATCCTTTGGAATAGCTTATTTACTTCGGGTTCAAAAATCATTTAAAGACTGAATCTTGGGTTGATATAGTCTGTTCATTTTAAATGGGCCACCATTACTATCTTCTGAACTATAAGAGATACAAAGTTAATTAAATTAGCAAACAACAATTACAAGACTAAAATGAGGGAATCAAAATTTTATTTCAACCAATGGTTTTCAAGATATAGAACCCAATTTTCTTATTTTAAATGGAACATGTTTACATTTTTCAAATTTGGTATCTACATAAAATACAAATCTAATGTTTGAAGTTAATTGTTAGTTAAAAAATATAATCTCTCTATTCACATTGTTTGAAAATTTTACCTGAAAATACCATAAAAAATAAAACTCAAACGTCAAAATATGTGTTCTTTTAACTCTACTTTTGTCTTTAACTTAAAAAATCTAGGCAGAAGAACGCAGATTTTGACGTTTGTTTTTTATTTTTTCATAGCAACTATTATTTTCAAGTAATATACAAACTTATTGTTAATGTTGCTGTCAGACGGTCGTAGAAAAGGAGATTCACATCATGGCAGATTTAAAACAAACGTGGATAATTGTTTTCTAATTATGTGATCGGGCGAGAAGAGTGATTTATGAGTTCATATTTCACTGTTCTGAAAAAATGTAAATAATGAGAACTCATTCAATTGTATAAATGTAATTTCGAAAAATTTCAAATAATAAAAGATCATTATAATTTTATTTATATGTTTATACTTTAAATGAATACTTTTTTGTTGATCATCTGCAGAATATTTGAAAAAAAAATTAAATAAGTAAACTGTAGATATTTTTAGATCTAGTCATGTTTTTGTGCTAATTTATGCGATATACAGATTACAACTTTGCCATAAGTATATTTTGATTTTTAGACAAATTCTCTTTTGTAAATAAATATGAACCGATCCTCGTGTAAGATAGATAAAAATAGTTTCTCAAACACATGTGATGCATGTTTTACCAAAATTATGTTTTTTTAAGTTTCCAGATTTATGCAAACAAATAAACCAAATACCTAGTCTCCGAAAATGATTAAGATTTTTTCGTTAGAAGGGTCACATATTTTATACTTACACGTTGATTTAAATAGGAAGTTTTTTAACTCTACCTTGGACCTTGGATCATTATTTCCTAAGCTGACCAAGGACAAAATGTATACCATCCACAGTTTCATTTTCAATTCAATAAAGTTAGGCGCCTTTGCAATAAACATATATTAATAATTATATATACAATAATTCAAAATATTCTGACATAAATTTATGTAGACTGCTGTTACCTGTCTTTTTAATGAAGGTTTTTCTTTTAAACAAGTAAATCTATTATTATTATTTTGTACAAAAATTAAAAGCCAACTAAATCATTATTTTTATTAAGATTCTACCACAAACTGATGAAACAAGATATTTAGTAATGTATCTAGTCTAAATAGAAGACTAATACGTAAACAAATCATTTCAAAAGGAAACAACTCGGACTAAAATTCAGGCAACATTAGGCGCTTTCTTTCCACCACGAAAAATCGGATCAGGCAATCTCAATGCAAGTTCTTCTGTTTTATGTTCACTTGCCCCCACCCCTAACAATTTGATCGCAATCCTTGTTTACGAATCTCACTAGCGATCTTGGCGGTCCGATCTTGATAGTGGTTTGTTTGGTTAAAACATTATCCTGTTCTTGGGCTCTATACTCGAAATAATTCGTAAATTTACTTGTACGTAGGTTTGTACGCAGTTTAAATAAGAATATTTAAATTTTATACATTAAATTTGTATTCTCGACTACCCTTCGCAAATAGAAACGTATACTTATATTTGCACCATTCTCAAGTGAAAAAAGTTTCTGACAACATTGTAATTTTATGTCAAATGTACGACACATTAGAATTTTATAGGTGGACGAATATGTGTTTTCTTTTATGTGTGTTATATTTTTTATGTCAAAATCAATAAATTGTCATAAGTTAAATAAAATCATGGATAATTTAAGAAAGAAAAGAAGTACAAATATTAAAGACGAACAAAAAACTTGGTAATCGAGTTAATTGGAAAATATAAACATTTATTAAGTGGATACTTTAAAGAAAACTTTGTATTCAGACTCAAAAACTTATTATAATTATACCAGATATTGAATAACAGCAATGGGTCAAATAAAGGCGAATTATATAGACTTAGCAATCATATTAGTTACTACAATATGTACATGATATTCAACGCGAACTAAAAAATTTAATAATCTAAATAATTTTTGAAATTCGTTTACTGATCATTTAAACTCATTGGCCAATATTACGAACGCACTTTTATAATAAAAGCACTCTTAGCGCTCTACAAAATTGAGCTCGTAATAAGGGTCATCATCTTTAATTCATTTAAATGAAATAATATTAGAATAAAAAATTTATGACGAGACTAATAAGTTATTTGACACAAGTAATATTTTCTTCTTATCCATAATTGACAAAAATATTTTTCGCACTTTCAACAAAACTTTATGCTTCGATAGCAGCAATTGGTACCGTTTAATGATCGTTATTATTATTACGAATTGTAAATCATCCAGAATTGTTCTTTCGAATGGTATTTTTGATTGAGATTGCCCGATCAAAATTAATACTGGCTATTAGGTAGAACTTCGAAATGTTCATTGGAAAATAAATTAGTAATATATAAAAGCATTCTTAAACCAGTCTAGACCTACGGAATACAACTCTGGGAAACAGTACGCAACTCCAATATTGAAATACTTCAACGCTTTCAATCTAAGTGCCTTGGAACAATTACAATGGTATGATGCCTATGTAAACATTCACAGAGACCTCAACAAGTACACAGTGAAAGAAATAGTCAAACAATGTAGTGCTAAAAATACCTAAATGGCTTGAAGTCCATCCAAACACAAGTTCAGTGAAATTGTTAGATAGCAGTGAGAACATATGACGATTATAACCTATAACCATTATATTTAATAGACAGACTTAACTAATATTATATAGAAAATACTATCAGTTTTTGTCCTTTTCATGTAATATAATTTGTTATAGTTTTTTTTTACTTACTATCTTTTATTTAGATAGATTGTAAAATTCAATGGAGATATTCATAAAATATAGTTTCTGGGAAGTAACCAAGACATAGCAGGACAAAATATCACCCATTCAAGCCACAGTAAATACCGCTGTGTCCGAGTGGTTCTGAACTCAATATAAGCAGTAGGACCCCTATTCTATTACTGGACTTCGATCTGTGTGAGAGTGTAAATTAAACAAATTAAATAAATAATAGAAAATGATTTACCAAGTCTTAGAAATTTGACAACATTTCATTTTAAGTGTACGATTACTATTTCTGTCCTGTTTCCGTCTCACACGAAACACTAGTTATCTAGTTCGGGGCAATAAGGCCACAATAATTCTTTATTAATTTATTTCTCGTGTATTTTTTTAAGGAAAAAATTATGTCTAATATTTTTATCTGCAGAAAAATATATAAAATAATCAAAAAGTTATGGAAAACCCAATTTATTAGAAAATTATTTGAAAGTGATAGTTCACGTTAAGCATCTTGGAGAAGATATAGGTATGCTGTAAAATAGGTTGAGTGTCGCTACTGATTATATTGTTTATTCAGTTACATTAATATACATATACAGACTTGCCTATATTATGAGTTAAATTTATAATAATAAATGGCCAAAAATAGGAGAATGAATATACTATTTCCATCTCTTTTTCTATGCAAAAGTGTGAACTAAACGTCAAACTTAAAACCAATTGTCAAAATGCTATGTACATACTTTAGAAGAATTATAAATTACTTTTTGTAACATGTGCACCAAAAAGAGCGGAAAGTGCCCGTTTGGCGGGAGCGTGGAGGAGCAAAGGGAGAAAAGTTTCTCAGAAGAACAAAAAAGCGTTTTGCTCTCTTTAAACAGGCACATTCTCGAGCTGCCTTTGGCAGTCCTATTTTCAGTCTCGTGCTGTTAGTTCACCCGCGTGAGCAACATCTAGTTTTCCTCCTTTGGTGCATAATGTACTATTATGAGCTACGTGTAAAGCTTAACCTAGCTTTTCTAACGGAATCTTTCGGAAAGCTAAAAAGGCAAATTTCAAACTTCAAAAACGTGCTACTTTAAGCAGTAAATAAAAAATTATTATTAATTTCTGTAATAGTGTGAAATTAGGTTAAATTGCAAGTTTCTTTCGTAAATATAATAAAAATTGGTTTCATATGATGTACGTATCTTACTTTTTATTTAATATTTTCTTTTAGTTAATATTCATGTAATATTGGTATAGTATTTCAAAAAAATCTGGTGTGTCAAACACAATACCTCCCGCCACTGTAGTAATATATTCTATATAAGTTTTTCAATATCAATACATTTAATTTGTAGTTTTAAAATTAATTTGTTATTGCAGTTCAGAATATTTTTAATTCATTTCATACCTAAAATTTCCTTCATAAATTTTGTATGACCAATATGACAGCTACTTTAGACGTTATTAAAAACTGAACTTACTTTGATTCACGCATGCAAATACATTCCTAATATATTTCTTCCATCTTTTTAAATTTTACAATAAAATTACTTAATTTTTTACTTATTTTATCTTTTACACTTACTTACATCAAATTTGACATCATATGTCAAATTTTGTGAACATATGAATAACTCATCTGTTTTATCGAAATTCCTCAGCTTAACCGATATGTAAAATTATTATAATTTATATATTTTTTTTCTATCTAGCTAGAAGTCATATATAAACGTAATTATGCAGATCGGTAGAAAATTAAAAAATCTTTGTATTTATAACAACGAAATTTGCGAAAATATGGTATTTAGAGGTATTTTTTAGGAAAAACGGTTTAATGCTTCAAGTAAAGTACTACTTCCGGTTAACCAATTGTAGTCAAAATCTAATCAGTTCATCATATTAGAATAGAACTCTTAAATACCAAATATTATATTTTTTAGATGTCTCGTATTGGAGTTATCGTGGACGAAAAATCGTCACAGACACACACACGCACACACACACGCACACACACGCACATACACACGGACATACAGACATCACGGTAAAAATAGTAAAATCGTATTGTAGGGACCCTAATTCGTGCTCATATGTTGAAAACTCATACTCGAGAAATCTGACCAAAAACAATACCTCCCTTATCTATATATTGATAGGCGGGAGGTAAAAAGGTATTTATAATACTTACACATGAAATGATAATTTTTATTCTTTCATACTCTACTCCAGTGGTCACCAACCTTTTTTTTTTCTAGCGCCCCTTGTGATAACCATTATAAAACCAATGCCTCTTACCCCATTATTTATCATATATACTTTACAACACCCAGAATGAATTCGGACAAGAAAATGTAGAAATAAAAATTAGTTATATATGAATATAGTTTTTAATTTATTTATTAGTTACGAATATAAAGACATTTTTTTGTAATAATAAATAAAATCAATATTATATGAATGCAAAATATAAATAATTAACATAAATGCAAAAAAATTAATGACTACATTGAGTTTGATGGCTCATAATTGTATTATTCATATATGGATCGATATTATATGAAAATGGCCTTAAAACTCAAAACGTGCATAACTACACTGAATCCTTTTCTACCAAATAAGTGGTGGGGAAAACCAAAACTAGTAATTTTACATCTTTCCATAACAGACATTTTAAATATTTAAATATTCGTGTGAATATTAACGGCACTTCTTTTTAGCACTCATTTTCTAACTTATAATACTGATTGCTTCCGATTCAAGAAAAGGAGAAATTATGAGCGAAAAATGAGAAATGACGAGTAGACTAAATGCTCGGTTGGAGCATTCTGCTGAAACGAGGGGAGTATCAGCACTTTACATAATCAGAACGCTCGCCTATTTACGAATTGCATACCATACAATGTAGTTTAAAGAAATGTTGTGTTAGAATGAAAAAATAAACGAAAAATTTTATCGTATCACATACATATGATCCATGTTACATAGGAATCTACTGAGGACTGTATTGATTTAAATTACACTGATTAAAAAAAAACATTTATTTAAATTACTTATTCTGCAATTGTTATTTAACAAACTGAATTTATGAAATGTATATTAGAACAATACTATTGTATTGTATTGTTTATATATTTTATAAAACAAACATACCGATTTTTACCAACACTTGTAATAATATGTATTTGTTTGCGTTAGAAATGCAAGAAAATTAGGCATGTGCATTGAATATTTCCGTCTAGTGTAACAGAAGGGAATATCTATTATTGTCATATGTTTGACCGAAATCTGGCTTTTATTTTAGAACAAATATATAATCTATGATTTAATAGCATATTATTATAAGAGTTTTATAAGACGGAACAATGTTCCATGGACACGAATGGAACAATGCGTTGTACAAAACGAGTACAATATAATATTTTTATACTTCGCTTCACTTATTTTATGAAAAAAAGCTCAAAAATTAAGTGAAATTTAGGAATTTATGTAAAATATGGTAACCTTGTTGAATGAAGTTTGACATTCGTAAGTCGTAACTGTCTTAATTCATATATACTATTGTGGAAAATTTCAATCTACGAAATTTTAATATTTATTCAAATGAGCTTTGTTTATTGGGATTTCATATTTATAGTAATTTCAAATTGTATTAAAAAATATATTAAAATATTTGAGGTTATCAATTTGACATATAGCCTGGTGTGCAGTACTTGGAAGTATAAATTTTACAACAATAAAATTATTGAAAGCAGTTTAACAATATCCGATATTATTAAACCGCTTTCAATGTAAAAATAGAGCAATTTTTAACGTAAAGTACAAAAACGTATATTTTTATATAGGACCACCTCATTAATAAACTAACAATCATCTGATGACATTCAATAGGTAGTGGATATATTGAAACTAATTTCGAATAGGTTCATTTTGGCTATATTTAACCATACACAATTCCATGAAATCATGAAACATAAACACGATTAATCCCAAGCCTAGCTATTATAATAATCCCGCTAATGAAATTCAGTGTAAACAGTGCTTTATATGTATGCCGAATAATAATGATTTCATTACAGGCAATCAGATACGGTAAATAAAGCTGAAAATAATTACATTTTACACACACTATAAATTTCAGCTCCATTATTAAATAGGCAATAAACTGTACAAATATTTGTGTTTACGTATGCTGAATAAAATAGGCCGCTATAATGCGGAAAGGTAGAAGTATATACAATCATTGATTGAATAATACCTAGAATTAAATAATCAAAAGTACTACAAACTACAGTGACTTTCCAGTCTGGACATAATTATAGTTTTGATTTTACCAACGCTGACATTATTGACAAAGTAAAAAAATAGTCTTAAAAGGAGCTGTCAATAACCACACAAATTTTAAAAGTAATCTCGAACACGCAAAACAATGGTCTTTTTCCGCATATTAAAATTCAACATATTTTTATTACGTTTTAAATATTTTGCTGCAAAACAGTATTAATAAATATATAGTTTCACTCAACTCAAAAAGTAAATAGTTTAAATGGACATACAAAAGGAGAGAGAAGAATATGTAACATAAGATAACATGGCGCAGAAAATTTGACGTTTCAATTGTAAACGCACAAAAATATCTCGTTTTCGTAGTCAACAGGTAGAACTCGTTTGTTATTTTTACATATAATTGTAGTTATATTTTTATTCTTCGTGTTTGTTATACACCTGAATAAAATAGTTCTCATTTTCTTGCTTTGTGGTACCACAGATGCAGAGGCGCACCCAGATATTTTTTTCGAAGTGGGTTTTCAAATACAGATTGTTCATTTTAAGTTGTAATTGTTATTTCGAAGTACTTTATTACAAAATAATAAATAAAAAAAACTTATCACAGGACGAATGGCTACCGTATTCTAAGACCTTACCATCTTGGTTCTTATCCTGATATTTTCTCTTATTTTTTCGCCAGTTTACAAGCTAATACTTGTTTTTGAGTAATATTTGCATACTTTCCTCTTCATAGGTAGATAAGTATTAAATTTATTTCGTATATTTTTAACAAACTCGAACAACTCATAATGAAGATCAAAAATTCAAACTTCATCCCATATTATTTTCATAAATAAGGCTAATATACATTCCATTTGATTTGAAATTAATTTTTAGATGTGTCATTTTCAATCAATAATAACATTTTATAAATTTTTGCTTTTTTGTTTAAAAGGAATCTTAAAATCCTGTCATAAATCTACGTATTTGAACCGCATTTTTTTTTCTATGAAATGGAAAATATCATATCAAGTTATACAATCAAATTTAAAATCGCCCAGTCAATTGTTCTCTACTTAGAATTAAAAAAATAAAAACATAATTAGGAAAAAAAAAAATAAAAAAAATAGTTCATTTCATAGCGTTAATATATTTATAAAATGCATTATAAAGTACGTAATTAATTTCGGGGGGTATCTAAACTACAAACTCTGTCCAGATGTCTACTGTGGCGCTACGAAATGTCAAAGGCAGTAGAACCTCACGAGCTAATTTGAATTTGTAATGAGTTTATAACAATTTTTTTCACGCTTATTTATCTTAAAACGGAACTGAATGAAAATATGAAAAATATTCATACTTCAAACTTCTATTTTTGAAAAAAAAAAGATCATTTTGAAAATTGTAAGAAGAGCCAATCCTAGGAAGTTTCGTATAACTTCAAATTTTTCTCCATTCCCTTCATGTTCTGCAGCATTCAGTACACATGCGTAAAAAGCTTTCAATTTATTTAATTTTATTTCTTATTTAAATTCCTTTTTCTTCAAACGTCATAAAAGTGACATCTTCTGTGACGTGATTGACAAGGTTGAAGTTTAATTTCTATGCCTCCGTAATATAATTTTTTATTCTAGCCGCAGTTTAATTTCTTCTTAGCCAATAAGAAGTAACTTCTACAATATAAATCTGTAATATCACCTTAAATGTCACTATAGAAACTAGATAACCTAAGAATAACGTTACTAAAAATTATGAATAACTGACAGGTAACCTACATATTAAACGTCAAATAGTAGTTTATTTTTTAAAATTTCTAAGTTTGAAGAAAAAATAGCATGTGTTATTCACAGTAAAAGTGTCTTTGTGTGCCTCGCATGCAATTTGTCCGACTCGCTTCGCTCGTCGTGCAAACTTCCATGCTCGCCACACAAAGTATCACTTTTACTCTTAATAACACAATATACTATCATTATTCAAAAAAAATTTTCAGTATAGCATCCAAGTTGCGTTTAGCATCAAGTTACAATATACTCCTATTTACCATAAGTTTTTGTGGTTTTTGTTTATTTATTCATCTGTAAAAATATTATTTATATTTATTTACAAAAAAAATCTAAAGGCCGGTTTTTCCATCTCTGGTTAAAGTGTTAGTTACCTTATTCAACGGTTAATAGAAAAATATCGTATCGAAAATCTGACGTAAATTGTCAAAAACATACGTTATTTAATATTTCAATACGATATTTTTCTATTAACTGATGGTTAAGGTAACCGGCACTTTAACCAGAGGTGGAAAAACCGGCCCTAAATGTTAGATTTATTTAGTACATACTAATATGGTGAGTTGCTGTGATTTACACTGGTAATCAGTACCTGCTTTTTATGTCCGCTTCCCAGTGCAAATATAATTCCTCAATTTGCCGTCCAATTCACAGGACAATCCGAATTACAATTTTTCAAATCTAAATTCATATTCGAACAGGGCTATTGAAGCAGTGTTCCCCTAAGCCTAAAGCGGGCCGATTGCGAGCTTTCAATCAATTTCAACTGTCCACGGGAACTGATCGGAATATGATGGCTGACATTTCGACAGAACTTTTTCCTGTTTTATGAAGAATACAGTTTTTATCTTTAATTTACTAATGGACTCATGAAATACGGATTTATTAATTATGAAAGTAAATAGTTACAACAATCAATGTATTTTTTGCAATATCACTAACTTAACTTTAAATGTTACTTTTTTTTCTTTTCAAATTATAGTTGTTACTGTCATATCAACTTTCTTTAATAGTTATTTTTGTATTAAGTTGCGCGAAGTTTGTGATTTACTTTTTTGACGAGGTTTGTCGAAGTGACATCTCACGAACTAAAAACATTTCGCGCACAAAATACAAACAATATTTTTTCTACAACTAATTTCTCTCATTAATAATAATTATATTTTTATTTATCTGTGAAAATTGAGTGAAGAAACGTTTCCCAAAAACATGAATAAACGTTTTCCGAGGATCTTCGCGCACTGTGTCAAAATAACATAACAACTGAAAAAATTGACTAATTGATGCATTCTTATTAGAAAAAAAAATGATACCATTTTTTGACAATTGTAGGAAAATATATTTTATATTTATCTGTTATGAAATAATTAAAACAAAAAATACTATAATAAACTATCTGTCATTCCGGCCTAACATTTTTTGATCAATAGTTGATGTTTTCGTTCTATATTCATAATTTTATTAGTTCATTATTGTATGTAAAAAAGAAAGGACGTAATATACACTTCAGAGATAGTGATTGTAATAACCTATGCTTACCAGGCTTTGTAGTTGCTGCGTTTCGATAGATCCAACCTGAAAAAAAATCAATTTCAATCATGGTTTCTTTTTAAATATTATCTAATGCTCTTAAATAATTATTTTGCTATTATTAGAACAAATTATATCCTAATTATTTTCAGTCTATTTATTGTTATTGTTTATCTTAACGTCGTTTCAGGTAAACACTTAACAATCGATATTGGAAGACTACTCGGTCTCTGATTTATATACAAAGGGGATTCCATAGATATGTGTCATTTACTACTGATATATGGTAACATTTCGGTGATTCATAAAAATTTAATGCATTGTTACCAGCGTAGAATTTGGCTAAAAGAAAAATATATAATTGATTGCTTGTACTTAGCACCATGAATTTCCAACTTTTTGCTAAATATTTGCCAGACATTTTATTTATTTAAAATGTAAAATAAAATGATGTATCAAGACAAGAAACACGTGTTTCTATTATAGTATCATTCAACAATGTAAATAGAAATGAGATAGTATCTAGCGACGTTATGTGTGATTATTGAAAATTGATTACACATGATTTATAGCTTTGGAATCCTCTTTGTATAAAAATCCTAGTATAACTTTAATACTTTGTGTATATTATTTATTGTGTTTTTTATCATTTATATAAAATTTCCTAAGGCTAGAAAGCTCTCAAAGTCTTTATCAAAAGTAATACACCACAAAAACTTTAGTGCCATTTATCTTGCTTAAATCGGCCCTTGTGTGATTACGTAGATGATGAAAAATTAGCATTGTATCCGACGCTCGACAACAAAGATTTTTCATTTATGCTAAGTCTCTATTATATTTTTAACGCAATTTTATACCTCTCTGTTTGAAACTGATAATTTAAAACATTAGAAAAATAATGTAATTTTTGGTATTTAGCTCCACAACAAAAGACACCTCAAGTTACTATCTTGCACAAAATCTGATATACTAAAAATTACTAAATCAAAAAAATTTTTAGGTAATTTATGTAAATAAAACTTACATACCATGTATAACAAAAAATAAAATATAATTCATTCATCATATAAATCAGCGGTGGGCAAACTTTATATTATAAATGATAAATGCAACTGCGTCTCTCTAGAATCCTCTAAAGATAATTTTTTAAGTCTAAAGTCACTGAGGTAGTATTTTCTATGATACTAATAGGATAATTTTTTGAATTAGAATATTTTAATTGTTGTAAATAAACGTTAGCTGAAAAACTGACACATGTTTTTTTTCTCCATTTTAAAAACGAGAAACTGTTTTAAGTATGTTTACAAAAATAAGATTTAGAGTTGAAACTATTTTTTAATTAATAAGTAATCGAATAATTTTCAATCGAATATTACGGCGTATAGTCTATGGGATCATCATTGAAAATACTGTTAATATGAACTCTATTTGTAGTTTTATATCTTTGTTATTAATTACTACGTATGCGTAACAAAGTTCCCAATAAATATTTATTAGTTTTCGAGGTTTCGGTTTTGTCCAAAAATTCTAATATCGGCCACAGTTTCGGTCCAGCCGAAACTAGTGTTCATGTAGGTTTATTTATTAAATAATAGTTTCGATGATATAATTATTATCGTTATTTTGATGCTGTTTGTATAAAGGCGCAAGATTAAGCAAAATCTTATTAATTTAAGCCCGGTGTTATAAAGGACAGAATAAATTTTTATATATAGTAAATTTCTTTAAATGAATAAATTCCAATCAAAATAATTTTATTAATGGTATTAATAACTGCCGTCAACATTTCGATTGTCAATTGAAGGAATAAATTTTATTTACTAGTGATGTAAATTTAACTGACGTTAAAGCGGGCATTAAGTTGTAGAATTAAGAATTAATTTAAGACAATAGCGTACATTGTAAAAAAAAACCTCTTAGTAGTAACAAATATTTCTCGAAAAGATTATTTATTGATTGCGATTATTTGTGATATTTGCGGGGTGATAAAATAATTTTTTAATAAATTGAAGTTTCTTATATTTAATATTTTATAATCAAATAATACCTTACAAGGCAAGAAAAAAACTAAATTTTTATGTGTAATAAAAATTAAACCAAATTTGAACTTAACTACCTACATAAGTTTCGATTTCGGTTACGATTTCAATCTAAACTAGAAAAAGAGCCAAATATTCGTTTACTGTTTTAGTTTCATCTATATTTATAACATTGAACGTCATGATTCGTCTAACACTATAGCTGCCATGATAGCAAATTTGTTCAAAACTAATATAACGATTAATCATCCAATATTCATCCATCATCAAGCTTTAATTGCTTTTTAGTGGTGTATGTTCTAAATGTACAGCCTCTGCAAGGTATCTACTGTAGAAATTCCGAACTTTACGGGCACTGCTGCATTTTTATTTTGTTACAGTGTTAAAGAATGACGATGCTGGGATTTGAACCCCGAATCTCACTTCGCTCAATTCGAGGCGGGCTAAACAAGTGGCAAGTGAGATTTATTATTAAATTATTCGTTTGTTTTTAGTAACTTAAAGCAGTTACTACTCATAAGTTAGTAAACTACTTCCTATCATTGAGTAAGTAATTTCTGGTTCTGTGATTAGTCGAAAAGAGTGCATTATAAGTCGTATTTCATTGTCCTGAATTATTTTTCATTAAACGAAAAAATTGAAATAATGAGGATACAAGAGTCCAAAGTTGTTCATAATTAAATTCTACATCAAATAAGATCATAATTCAAACAACAGAACGTCTGCAGTACGAGATTTATTAAACATAAAATGTAACATTTTCGTTCAAAATCAGACAGCTATGAAAATAAAAGAAATTATCTTTCTGTCAGTTGTGACAGTTAATGACGTCATTATACTTGTAATTTGTTATTAATTATTAATTTCTGTAATAGTGTAAAATTAAGTTAAATTGCAAGTTTCGTTCGTAAATATAATAAAAATTGGTTTCATTTGATGTACGTATCTTACTTTTTATTTAATATTTTGTTTTAGTTAATATTCATGTAATATTGGTATAGTATTTCAAAAAAATAATATAACTTTAATTTTAAATAAAATTAAAATACAGATAATAAGAATTATAATAAGAGATACTTCATTGATTGTCACAGATTTTTTTTTATTTCCATGGCTATTTGATTGCTAACAAATTTGTTACATATTATATTTTTCCTACGACCACTGTTAAAAATAGTCTTTTTAACGGTTGCTTAGCAAATTAAAAATAACAGTTTACTACACAGTGAATACTTTTAAATCATTGTCATTGACACCGAATTAAAAGTAAAAAACAAATTTACTTTTAACACTTGTGTTAAAAAAGAACTAAATCTAGTTACCTATGTCATTCTACAATGCTTAGTATTTATTTACTAATACATAACTAGGGTCGTAGGACAAATAGTGTATGATATTTGTGTTAAAAGTGATTTTATTTCGTTCATGGGGTTTGTTAAACTCGGCTTCGCCTCGTTTCAAACTTCCCCACTCACTCATAAAATGTCACTTTTAACACTTATATCATAAATAACTATTATCTCGTACTGCAGACCTATTTTAGCACCAGTTTTTATCTTATCTGATGTAGAATTTAATTTTGAACAATATTGTACTCTTGTAATTTTGCTCTGAATCTTTAAGAGAGAATCTGTAATTTTTTGAAATCCCATGTTAATGTCCTTTGTTCCACGTTTCGTTGCACACACCGTATATTTTTTTTCACTACTACCATTTTAAACTCAATCCTACTAAAAAAAATATATTGACAATAACAAACATTTTGATTTGAACATCAACTTGTTTCTTAATATTCACAAAAATAAAGTAGGCTGTCTTTGTTTCTATATTTGACGTTTCAGTTTATCAACTTTACTTTTGATTTTTAATTTGGGTTTATTTGATTTACTTATTTAATTTAAACGTCATATTTAAATTGTAAATGTATACTACACACTTTTCTTGAGTTAAATGATACAAACCATATTTGGATTTGGGGATCAAAATGTGACAGTTTTCATTATCGAGGATAGCTAATAATAATTTATTATAGACCTAGGTAGCCATGGTTACCAAAAAAGCGGTAGTGAAAAACAATTTCTCAAATCAAAAAAGGTTACTAATAGCGGGTGTCTAGACTAGTAGTGAAAAAATGTATTATTATCAACTTACGTTTTAAATAGCAACCATGTATTGACGTAGGCGAAGCAATTTAGGATATTTTTTCTAAAACGTCACTTTTGTATATTGAAAGATTAAAACTTATTTCATATAGCAAGCCGCTTATTTAAAATAACACTTTGTATGTTACAGGTAAGCAGGTAACTGAAAGGTCGTTATATATTCGTTAAAATTTGTTAGAAACTTCTAAATTACAATAATGACTTATTTCACCTATACTTTAATACAGTGTAATAAAGTCAGTACAAAAAATTACTGCTTACTAAAATTTGGCAAATTATGTACATCACAATCATTATCGATTACTGCGGTTACGTTTTCCTGTTTAACCGCAAGTCTTACGTTTTAGATTTGAAATAACCTCTTTTCCAACAATTATATTTATAAACTTAAACAGCAAAAGTATATAGAATTTAAATTGTTGTTGTGATTGTATTCACTGCTAAATCTAATAAGTGCAACACTGAATTTCAGTCATAATTTATAGACATTATTTATGTGTAATATTAACTCATACAAATAACATTAACTATTCAAGTTATCAATTAACCAAATGATCGCAATCGAAGTAACCGCATAACAATCATTCGATTAATTATTAATCGATTAATCGATTAAATTTTCGATCTCTAATAGACACATATTCATATAATAAAATAAAAGTAATCTTCAACCTGAAGATTTATCTCATAAAACCGGAGCCAGGAAATCTGCGCTGAAAACCGAAGTGTCCGGGTCCGGGTTATATTATTTATTTTTTAAATATTTTGTTCATTATACAAAAAATCAAAAAAGTATATATGATTGCTAAAATGCGAATTTTTAAAACACTCGCCTTTATCTGTTACAGGCTAACTAAATTGAGAGAGTAGAATTTTTATTTACTACATTTCTTTTTCATATAAGCCACATTCGTTTTTGCCTTGCAAAATTGTAAATTATACTATATTTTATTCAAATCAAGCCAAGTTTCTTTTATATTCGAGTAGTATTACCATGATCTGTATATAACAAAATAATTTTTATCAGTATTGTAATTTTTAAGCCGAGAATTGGTTAAATAGGTTGAAATTATTGTATGCTTTAAGTTTTTTTTATTGTTTATTGAAGTTAGACAACTTTTCACTCCTTAAATGCGACCATCATCAGGTCTCATTATACAAATTTATCATTTATATTAAATTCTAATGAAGTGTCATAAATTGAAGGAAAATGTTAAATACATAAAAAATTCTTAGTCCAACATATCAACATATAATATAAATAAAATATAATTTATTAAAATATCTAGAGTATTTCAAATCAAATTATCAATAACTTAAGTCATTATAAAAACAACCTAACACTACCACTACTTTTTATTATATAAAAAATTACCACCTAACAACCGAAAAACATTATTATTTTAATAATAAATAGTAACAAAATATCTATCTAATAAGAATAATAAAAGCATAATTGGTGTGTTACAAATATTTCATTAAGATAATAAATAACTTATTGGTAATTATTATTTCTTTTATAATAATATAAATTTCCTAATTTAATCAGTAGCATAAATATTTCTTTAGATTCCAAAGCAATCACATAAGTATTATATAATTTTTTAATAGTGCCCTAGTGCAAATAGATTTGAGGTGAGTGAGTTACCATGGCTGATATGAGTTAGTGTGATAAGTATTGAGTTGATGTGGGTATTTGACCCAAACCGTGGTTGGTTGCCGACGGAGCAGCAAGCAGCTTTGGGCTATACTCGTAATGTGCCTTGGCGAGAACGCCAACGATGCAGCGAGCGGCTAAGGGCCGTAGTAATTGATTTTATTGTAATATTTAGGGATTTAATTGAATAGCTTGAAAATAACTACAATCTACTATTTTTTTAAATCAAACAGTTTCTCATCATTTATCATCAGTTAACAGGTGTATATTTTCCACAAAAGTGTATCTTATTTTCCTAATATATTGGCCTTTTTGCCCTTTTCAATTTTTTATGTCTACAAATCCACTTTTTAGTGATTACACGGCCGATTGTCACATTTGCGGTCTTTTCTTAAATAGCTATTTATATTAGTTAATTTTATACAAACCTCTGATCTCCAACCCTCATTAAAAACTGTAATTTTCTTGTATATTTATGAGAATTAAAACTGACAAAGTAATTGGTAATTACCCTAAATGCGCTGGAAATGTTCGATGCTAATACTCTAACGTACTCTGCAGCAAGATTGCAATTACTGAACTGTGTTTGTGACACAACCAACTAATGCATTCTGTCCTTTATCGGGCATTGAATATTCTCATTCAATATTACAAGGACAGTACAAATTGGCTTTAATCTTTACATTCAACAAGTATAAGCAATTTTGTATTTAAACATAAATTACCTATAAAGAACTAGGTAGATTACTGAAATTAATTATTATTTTCCAATAAATGCTTTAATGAAATAACGGAGCAAATTACATCAACTGAAATTGTGTTTTTGTTTTAATTTTACGATAAATGATGAATTAAATTGTTTAGAAGTTGTTAGAGCATGTACGTGGCTTAATAGGTAGTCCAACAGGTTGTGCTTGTATCAATCCAAGTGTCGAATTCAAATCTAGACAGATTCAATTATTTGTTAATAAAGTATTCATATTCTTGTATTTTGTATAAAATATCTTTTTCATAATTTGTTACGAAAAGAACAAATATTAAAAATTTTGTGAAATTTCAAAAAGTTAAAATACATTTATCCAAATTTGGTTTCTATATATTTATATCTATAAAAATTATTTAAATCGTATTTTTTAAATTTAAATCAGTTTTTTTGTTTTTTTTGTGTAGGTGTAGTATATTTTCAAAAAAGTATGGCACAAGAAATTAATTTATTATGGAAAAACCGTAATGTATAGAATAAGTAAAAATTTAGTGAAAAATACAGTAAAAATATAAACGCTAAACTTATTTTACTTTCTTCGATTATAGTGACTTCTGGCTAAGCGACCAAATTTTAGGGCTCACTTCGAGGACGTTGTATATATTTATATGTCGAATTACGGTCTAGATATGGATGTTTGTGGGTGTCTTTATCATTTCATCTCCCATCCAATAAACGCAAATTGAAAATAATACAAATTTATCACATTCCCATAAAAATGTCGTAAGTAGTATAATAAGAGGCATGAATTTATTGGAAAAATTTACGAATAGTTGCATAGTTACAGATATGATATGATCAACGTGTTAGTATGCCTAAGTATGCAATTGGGCCTGGCTTTCAACTCTCATTTAATATTTCTCGTATTTTTTAACTATGATTGCAGTTCTTAGTTGAAGATCGATCTGTAGTTAAGATTGATCAAATCAATTTGATAAAACAGGATATATTTTTCTGATCGGTCACGATTTTTACAAAATAAAGTTCGATTAGATCAGTTAAGATCGATCAGATCAATCTGATCAACCAAGATCGATTTTTTCTGATCAAACAGGATGGATATTTTCTCATTGATCATAATCCATCCATCGAGAATTGATGTTGAAAATTCAATTATCAGCAACACTATTATATCCTTATTTATTTATAATTTCCGATATCTCTTTTTCTATTTCTTTGTAATTCGACTATTTCTTCTTTATTTCTTACTATTACTTTTAAATTCAAAATTATATAAATATAAAATTTTTACTACTCGTTTATGTTCCAATATATAGTAAAGTTTGTTTTTGATATTTATGGATATTATATTTCAGAAATCACCTATTTTATAAAATAAATTGTAATAGGTTAATTTACGCACAAAAATGAACTTTTGTAGGTACTTTGTTACAGACGCAAAATATTATTATGAATATCTTTATGAAAACAAGTTTATCGTGTGTTAAAATTCAGTTAAACGTATTGTAAAAATCTGCATCTGAACTATCTTCCCATTAGTATGCATCATCACATGAGTAAACACAGTTTATATACCAGATCCACGGGAAATTGCATTGTGCATTAGTATTAGTGACTGCATTGGTATTCGAACTATGTTTTTGATGTATTACAATCAATGAAATTCATTATACATCAGTCTATTGCATTTTATAAAATACAATTTATCTACAAAAAACATATAACACTATATTGTTCTTTTTTAACATGCTTGCTTAAAGTAATAGATAAATAGTCAAACCGGCAGTCAAAAATAGATATATTTTTTACAATAAAGAATGCATTAACTACATACAAGATATTTTTAATAATTTTAATAATAATAAGATACATAGAAAATTTTATTTGGAGTTTAGATATCTAGTCAGAAATTAAATTTAATTAGTGTCCGACCAAAACACGATTTTCAAGCGAAACCGATAACCGATACCATAACCGAATATCCGGCTCCTAGAAGTTTTGTCCAAAAACGTAATCGAATACGAAACTTATGTAGTTGTTGAAATTTACTTATTTTTTTGTAAAAAATTGAAATCTAGTTTTTTTTTTAACTTTTAGGTATTGTTCGGTTATTAAATTAAGTAAAAGACTTAAATTTATAAGAAAATCACTATATTTTAGTAGAGATCCTATCTTTACTAAAGAAGTAACAACTTTAGTTATCTATCACTACGTCATAAATATCACAAATAATCAAAATCAAATAAGTTCTTTTTAAGCAGTATTTATTATTAACTAACAGGTACTTTTCAGTGAGCCTTTTCGGCACCTAGTGCGAAAACCAATAATGGTGCCTAAATGGAGAATTTTGTCTCTACATATTAATAATAATAATAATAATAATAATAATATTTATTGACCATTTTATGATATACATTTATGGCAAGTCACAAAATATATTAGCAATATATTATTATTTGTATCGGTAAAAGACTTTTATGTTTTGAAACTCTCTAGATTTGGCGGTTATATTTGCGTGTGTCGCTGTTGTAGATTTCGGTTTTATCCACTTTATCATTTGATTAGATAATTTCCGATCAGTTTCAGCACGTTGCCATCTATTAAGGTCATTTTTCTATAGAGATTGTTTTTCTGAAGATATTTCTAGTTTCGAATTAAGTAAATAACGAATTGTCTCTTAGAAAACTGTAAATAAAAAAGTAAAATAGAATACTCTGGACTATTAAACTTTCTTTAAGCCGAAAACATTAACAAATGGGCTATATGACAACTGTCGAAATGAAGGAAAAGTAGTATAAAAACTAAAAATTATTGTGACTACCAACAATAACGAGAAAACTATATATTACCTTACAATTATATTACAATTTCACTGAAAGTAAGATTTGAAATTAGAACTTATGTAACGACGCCATATCTCTGACGTCACGTAGGAGAATTAGAGAATAATTTATAAAGCTAAAAGTGGAAATTTAATGTACTTATTTTTTTATTTAATGGTACAGAATAAATTTTGCTAATGTTAATTAGTCATAACTTTAATGAAACAATGTACAAAATATCAATATACATAGGTAATTCGTGGAATAAAATAAAAATATTTTAATATTCAATTACACAACAGATTGTTTTGGTGTAAATTTGGTTGGCATTGAAATTTAACTGTCAATGTTATATGATTTTCGATGGCTGATTAATGTTTACGTATACATCGTTTTAAAAATGGAAGCTGGGTAATCTACCAAATGTAGATTATTTTTATCGAATGAATTCAAATTCTATATCTAATTATCATACGTGAAATCACATATCCCCTCTTCAAAACTTTATTTTTGTTTTTCTCCGAAATTATGAATAATTAAGAGAAAAAATATCGGTATTCTAATTTTTATGTTTACTTTATTTTTTTATAAGTATTGAGATTAAATGAATATATTAGTAATATTTAATTAAATTGTACTATTACCACTACAGCTACAAATTAAACTTACATTAATTTGAAATATACAATATAATCCCGCAACACTGTAAAGTTTTTTTAATAATAACTCCTACAAAATAAAAAATATATTCGAGGAGGTATACATTCAACATTTGATGTACTTGCATTGACTCCGGACACAGACTTAATATATTTTTAACGCATGCGTAATTTTATTTTTAATGTCAGCTTGTGAGTTGTGACTGGCATCTGATGCCCTGAAGGTGATCTAGTTCAGCTGGCCGAGATTTTGAGTACGCGGCCCTAATTCTAGGGCTGCTGAAACCAGAGCATATTCTGGAGCAATTTTGGTTGCTCCTAAATTATACTCTGTTGGTCAGGAATTAGAGTACTCAAAGGTATTTGCTCAAATTCTCGGCCTATTTAAACCATAGATCATTCTGGAGAAAATTTGGCTGTTCTGAATTGTGCTTTGGTTTCAGTCGGTCAGGAAATAAAGAATTTTTAAACTTTTGCTCCAATTTGCGCCCAAGGAAATTTGGAAAAATCAGTGTCCATGGTACTGCGTTGTCAGAAAATCAAGTTTTTGATATACTCAGTGGTCCACATGGCCAGTTAAACAAATTGTGATCATGCTTCTTGAAAAACCAAATAACACTTTGACAGTCGTTGTTAAAAATATAGTTAAAATAAAATCAAACTAACTGCCATCTAACGTAACAATTTCAAAAGCGGTATCTCTTATTTTGTATTATAAACAATACGTTTGAAGATACGAAATCAGAAACTGAATTCAAATTAATCACAATTTGGCGTATGTATCGAAAAGTACAAAGTAAAATCACATCTTAATCAAATCTAATTAATCTGATATTAACTGACTAAATTGTAAATCTGGGTGTCTGCGCCAAATCAAACTATCAACAATCATTTTTTAACCTGTGAGCCCGCCGATTCAGGCCATAAAAAATATAAACAATGGCCCTGGAACAAAAGAGCAGTGACTCGGAAAGGAACAGAAACGAAAACGGTAAAAAATTGCGAACCAGAAACAGAAACACAACAAAATTCTAAATCTTATTTCTGGAGCGAAAACGATATAACTAAAATAAAAATTCCTGTTAACAACGTTTTATTTTGTTCCTAATAAACACTTCATTTTAAAAGAATTTAGATATTATACTAGCGAATGCTCAGCTACGCTGAGCGTTCCCTAGGCCTCCGGCGTCAGTGAAATATTAACATTTGAAAGCTAATTTTATTTCTGCAAGGCAGGTCTTGTCGAATGCTTTCATTTAATATCAAATACGGTGTACTTCCGGCAAGTAATTGTAAAAAAACAAATGCAGAACAACTTGGCAATTTTTTGTCACTTCTGCACATCAGCCCTCATCAAGACATTTAATTTGATACCAAACACGACATATTTCTAACAGCTTTTTCCAAAAAACAAAAACGGGTCAACATGAACCATTTCTGTTAATTTTACTTGTCAGCTCTCATCAAGACCTTTCATTTTATACCAAACACGATATACTTCTGACAACTTTCTGCAAAAAAGAAAAGCCGATCGACATGAAACATTTTTGTTAATTCTCGACATCAGCACTCAATGAGACCTTTCATTAGATACCAAACACGACATACTTCGATTAACTTTTTGCATAAAACAAAAGCCGATCAACATAGACCGATTTTGTCAGTTCTGCACGCGAGCCCTCAACAAGATCTTTTATTTGAGACCAAACATGATATACTTTATACAACTTTTTGCAAAAAACAAAAGCCGATCGACATAGATCATTTTTGTCAAATTTCTACGCGAACCCTCGCCGAGACCTTTCATTAGATACCAAACACGACATATGTCTATTAACTTTTTGCATAAAACAAAAGCCGATCAACATGGAAAATTTTCTTTTTTGTACACCAGCCCTCACCGAGACTTTTCATTCGATACAAAACACAACATATTTCTGATAACATTTTGCAAAAAACAAATTCTAATCGACGTAGAATATTTTTGTCATTCGTGCACACCAATCCACATTGTGTCGTTTCATTAAAATCCAAGGACGACCTACTTGTAACAACTTTTTGCGCAAAACAAATGCAGATCGACGTGACATATTTTTTTTGTCATTTCAAAACCGGCCCATATGGTTTTTTTTCTTTTGATATCAAACACAGCAAAGTGTACAATTTATTTTATTTACGAATATTTTATTTTTATTTAGTTACCTACTTCATAATTTGGCAACACTGTTTGTGTTAAAAAGTAGTAGTTAATTCTTAAATTTATAAATTAATATTGTCAATCCTAATACAACTGCCACCGTCTTCACTGAAGTTAGTTTAGGAATATTCGGTTTTAATTTAGTTACTTCATCACACATTTGGCAACATTGACTTTTGACATTGGAAACGTCAAAATTTATATTAATTAAATACGTTATGTTTCAAACTTAAATTAATTGTAACACCTTTGCTCAAGACTATTATACATGATACTGTATTTACTTCTTTAATATCAATGTTCTATAAAAAGTTATAATCGTTTAAAGTTCATAGACAGATTGTCAAAAGTGACGGATGACCTCGTGACTTTTCTTAAATTTAGACATAGCTACTAGGATCCATTGTTTCAAGTTATTAATTTTGAACAGTTTTTATTTTTATTTTTAGACTTTTTATTTGATACCAAACACTCTATACTTCTGACAACGTTTTGCAAAACAACAATAGCCGATCGACATTGACAATTTTTGTTAATTCTGCACACCAGCCCTCATTGAAACCTTTCATTTGATACCAAACACCATACACTTCTGACAACTTTTTGCAAAAAACAAAAACCGATCGACATAGCACATTTTTGTCAATTCTGCACGCTAGCTCTCAACAAGACGTTTTATTTGAGACCAAACTCGACATACCTTTGAGAACTTTTTGCAGAAAACAAAAGTCGATCAGAATGGAACATTTTTGTCAATTCTGCACGCTAGCCCTCAACAAGACGTTTCATTTGAGACCAAACTCGGCATACTTTTGAGAAATTTTTGCATAAAACAAAAGCCGATCGACATAGATCATTTTTGTCAATTCTCTACGCGAGCCCTCGCCAAGACCTTTCATTCGATACCAAACACGACATATTTCTGACAACTTTTTGCAAAAAACAAAAGCCGATCGACATGGAACATTTTTGTCAATTCTGCACGCTATCCTTCAACAAGACGTTTCATTTGAGACCAAACTCGACATACTTTTAAGAACTTTTTGCAGAAAACAAAAGCCGATCGAAATAGAACATTTCTGTCAATTCCACAAGCTAGCCCTCAACGAGACCTTTCATTTGAGACCAAACTCGACATACTTTTGAGAATTTTTTGCATCAAACAAAAGCAGATCGACATAGATCATTTTTGTCAATTCTCTACGCGAGCCCTCGCCAAGACCTTTCATTCGATACCAAACACGACATATTTCTGACAACTTTTTGCAAAAAACAAAAGCCGATCGACATGGAACATTTTTGTCAATTCTGCACGCTATCCCTCTACAAGACGTTTCATTTGAGACCAAACTCGACATACTTTTAAGAACTTTTTGCAGAAAACAAAAACCGATCGAAATGGAACATTTCTTTAAATTCTGCACGCTGGCCTTCAACGAGACCTTTCATTTGAGATCAAACTCGACATACTTTTGAGAATTTTTTGCATAAAACAAAAGCAGATCGACATAGATCATTTTTGTCAATTCTCTACGCGAGCCCTCGCCAAGACCTTTCATTCGATACCGAACACGACATATTTCTGACAAATTTTTGCAAAAAAACAAAAGCCGATCGACATGGAACATTTTTGTCAATTTTGCATTTCAGCCCTCTACGAAACCTTTCATTAGATACCAAACACGACATACTTCTATTATCTTTTTGCATAAAACAAAAGCCGATCAACAAGGAAAATTTTCTTTTTTGTACACCAGCCCTCACTGAGACATTTCATTCGATACAAAACACATATTTCTGATAACATTTTGCAAAAAACAAATTCTAATCGACGTAGAATATTTTTGTCCTTCGTGCACTCCAATCCACATTGTGTCGTTTCATTAAAATCCAAGGACGACCTACTTGTAACAACTTTTTGTGCAAAACAAATGTAGATCGACGTGACATATTTTTTTTTTGTCATTTCAAAACCAGCCCTTATGGTTTTTTTTCTTTTGATATCAAACACAGCAGAGTGTTTAGGAATATTCGGTTTAAATTTAGTTACTTCATCACACATTTGGCAACATTGACTTTTGACATTGGAAACGTCAAAATTTATATTAATTAAATACGTTATGTTTTAAACTTAAATTAGTTGTAACACCTTTGCTCAAGACTAATATACTTGATACTGTATTTACTTCTTTAATATCAATGTTCTAAACAAAGTTATAATCGTTTAAAGTTCATAGACAGATTGTCAAAAGTGACAGATGACCTCGTGACTCTTTTTAAATTTAGATATGGCTACTAGGATCCATTGTTTCAAGTTATTAATTTTGCACAGTTTTTATTTTTTTACACAAGAACCACTCACAGTAAAAATATGAGACCCCCAAAAGGCACAACTACACATTATTACCTGCAATCTAAAAAAAAAATTACAACAATCCCTTTGATGGTTCAGGCAGTTTGGCTTGTGACAAAATTTGGCGATCGTCGTGATGAAAATAAACATCACGACACATAAATACGTTATGTTTTAAACTTAAATTAATTGTAACACCTTTGCTCAAGATTATTATTCATGATACTGTATTCACTTCTTTAATATCAATGTTCTATTTGAAAATACAATCATTTAAAGTTCATAGACTGATTGTCATAAGTGACAGATAACAGCTTGTTTCTTTTTAAATTTAGACATGGCTACTATGATCCTTAAACAATTTTTTGTTTCAAAATGAAAAAAATGTGTGGTTTTTATTAATTTACGCAAAAACTGCTCGACGTAAAAATATGAAACACCAAAAAGGCACACCTACGCATCATTCTCTACAATTTGATATTATTATACATATCAATTTCTTAAGTGGTTAAGGCTGTAGGTTTGTCCGAAAATTTGGCGATCGTCGTGATGAAAATAAATATAGATTGGGACACATGCCTTTTAGTATATAGGACTAGCGAATGCTCAGCTACGCTGAGCGTTCCCTAGGCCTCCGGCGTCAGTGAAATATTAACATTTGAAAGCTAATTTTATTTCTGCAAGGCAGGTCTTGTCGAATGCTTTCATTTAATATCAAATACGGTGTACTTCCGGCAAGTAATTGTAAAAAAACAAATGCAGAACAACTTGGCAATTTTTTGTCACTGCTGCACATCAGCCCTCATCAAGACATTTAATTTGATACCAAACACGACATATTTTTAACAGCTTTTTCCAAAAAACAAAAACGGGTCAACATGAACCATTTCTGTTAATTTTACATGTCAGCTCTCATCAAGACCTTTCATTTTATACCAAACACGATATACTTCTGACAACTTTCTGCAAAAAAGAAAAGCCGATCGACATGAAACATTTTTGTTAATTCTCGACATCAGCACTCAATGAGACCTTTCATTAGATACCAAACACGACATACTTCGATTAACTTTTTGCATAAAACAAAAGCCGATCAACATAGACCGATTTTGTCAGTTCTGCACGCGAGCCCTCAACAAGATCTTTTATTTGAGACCAAACATGATATACTTTATACAACTTTTTGCAAAAAACAAAAGCCGATCGACATAGATCATTTTTGTCAAAGTTCTACGCTAACCCTCGCCGAGACCTTTCATTAGATACCAAACACGACATATGTCTATTAACTTTTTGCATAAAACAAAAGCCGATCAACATGGAAAATTTTCTTTTTTGTACACCAGCCCTCACCGAGACTTTTCATTCGATACAAAACACAACATATTTCTGATAACATTTTGCAAAAAACAAATTCTAATCGACGTAGAATATTTTTGTCATTCGTGCACACCAATCCACATTGTGTCGTTTCATTAAAATCCAAGGACGACCTACTTGTAACAACTTTTTGCGCAAAACAAATGCAGATCGACGTAACATATTTTTTTTGTCATTTCAAAACCGGCCCATATGGTTTTTTTTCTTTTGATATCAAACACAGCAAAGTGTACAATTTATTTTATTTACGAATATTTTATTTTTATTTAGTTACCTACTTCATAATTTGGCAACACTGTTTGTGTTAAAAAGTAGTAGTTAATTCTTAAATTTATAAATTAATATTGTCAATCCTAATACAACTGCCACCGTCTTCACTGAAGTTAGTTTAGGAATATTCGGTTTTAATTTAGTTACTTCATCACACATTTGGCAACATTGACTTTTGACATTGGAAACGTCAAAATTTATATTAATTAAATACGTTATGTTTCAAACTTAAATTAATTGTAACACCTTTGCTCAAGACTATTATACATGATACTGTATTTACTTCTTTAATATCAATGTTCTATAAAAAGTTATAATCGTTTAAAGTTTATAGACAGATTGTCAAAAGTGATGGATGACCTCGTGACTTTTCTTAAATTTAGACATGGCTACTAGGATCCATTGTTTCAAGTTATTAATTTTGAACAGTTTTTATTTTTATTTTTAGACTTTTTATTTGATACCAAACACTCTATACTTCTGACAACGTTTTGCAAAACAACAATAGCCGATCGACATTGACAATTTTTGTTAATTCTGCACACCAGCCCTCATTGAAACCTTTCATTTGATACCAAACACCATACACTTCAGACAACTTTTTGCAAAAAACAAAAACCGATCGACATAGCACATTTTTGTCAATTCTGCACGCTAGCCCTCAACAAGACGTTTTATTTGAGACCAAACTCGACATACTTTTGAGAAATTTTTGCATAAAACAAAAGCCGATCGACATAGATCATTTTTGTCAATTCTCTACGCGAGCCCTCGCCAAGACCTTTCATTCGATACCAAACACGACATATTTCTGACAACTTTTTGCAAAAAACAAAAGCCGATCGACATGGAACATTTTTGTCAATTCTGCACGCTATCTCTCTACAAGACGTTTCATTTGAGACCAAACTCGACATACTTTTAAGAACTTTTTGCAGAAAACAAAAGCCGATCGAAATAGAACATTTCTGTCAATTCCACACGCTAGCCCTCAACGAGACCTTTCATTTGAGACCAAACTCGACATACTTTTGAGAATTTTTTGCATAAAACAAAAGCAGATCGACATAGATCATTTTTGTTAATTCTCTACGCGAGCTCTCGCCAAGACCTTTCATTCGATACCAAACACGACATATTTCTGACAACTTTTTGCCAAAAACAAAAGCCGATCGACATGGAACATTTTTGTCAATTCTGCACGCTATCCTTCAACAAGACGTTTCATTTGAGACCAAACTCGACATACTTTTAAGAACTTTTTGCAGAAAACAAAAGCCGATCGAAATAGAACATTTCTGTCAATTCCACACGCTAGCCCTCAACGAGACCTTTCATTTGAGACCAAACTCGACATACTTTTGAGAATTTTTTGCATAAAACAAAAGCAGATCGACATAGATCATTTTTGTCAATTCTCTACGCGAGCTCTCGCCAAGACCTTTCATTCGGTACCAAACACGACATATTTCTGACAACTTTTTGCAAAAAACAAAAGCCGATCGACATGGAACATTTTTGTCAATTCTGCACGCTATCCTTCAACAAGACGTTTCATTTGAGACCAAACTCGACATACTTTTAAGAACTTTTTGCAGAAAACAAAAGCCGATCGAAATGGAACATTTCTTTAAATTCTGCACGCTGGCCTTCAACGAGACCTTTCATTTGAGACCAAACTCGACATACTTTTGAGAATTTTTTGCATAAAACAAAAGCAGATCGACATAGATCATTTTTGTCAATTCTCTACGCGAGCCCTCGCCAAGACCTTTCATTCTATACCGAACACGACATATTTCTGACAAATTTTTGCAAAAAAACAAAAGCCGATCGACATGGAACATTTTTGTCAATTTTGCATTTCAGCCCTCTACGAAACCTTTCATTAGATACCAAACACGACATACTTCTATTATCTTTTTGCATAAAACAAAAGCCGATCAACAAGGAAAATTTTCTTTTTTGTACACCAGCCCTCACCGAGACATTTCATTCGATACAAAACACATATTTCTGATTTTTTGCAAAAAACAAATTCTAATCGACGTAGAATATTTTTGTCATTCGTGCACTCCAATCCACATTGTGTCGTTTCATTAAAATCCAAGGACGACCTACTTGTAACAACTTTTTGTGCAAAACAAATGCAGATCGACGTGACATATTTTTTTTTGTCATTTCAAAACCAGCCCTTATGGTTTTTTTTCTTTTGATATCAAACACAGCAGAGTGTTTAGGAATATTCGGTTTAAATTTAGTTACTTCATCACACATTTGGCAACATTGACTTTTGACATTGGAAACGTCAAAATTTATATTAATTAAATACGTTATGTTTTAAACTTAAATTAGTTGTAACACCTTTGCTCAAGACTAATATACTTGATACTGTATTTACTTCTTTAACATCAATGTTCTAAAAAAAGTTATAATCGTTTTAAAGTTCATAGACAGATTGTCAAAAGTGACAGATGACCTCGTGACTCTTTTTAAATTTAGACATGGCTACTAGGATCTATCTTTCAAGTTATTAATTTTGCACAGTTTTTATTTTTTTACACAAGAACCACTCACAGTAAAAATATGAGACCCCCAAAAGGCACAACTACACATTATTCCCTGCAATCTAAAAAAAAAATTACAACAATCCCTTTGATGGTTCAGGCAGTTTGGCTTGTGACAAAATTTGGCGATCGTCGTGATGAAAATAAACATCATGACACATAAATACGTTATGTTTTAAACTTAAATTAATTGTAACACCTTTGCTCAAGATTATTATTCATGATACTGTATTCACTTCTTTAATATCAATGTTCTATTTGAAAATACAATTATTTAAAGTTCATAGACTGATTGTTATAAGTGACAGATAACAGCTTGTTTCTTTTTAAATTTAGACATGGCTACTAGGATCCTTAAACAATTTTTTGTTTCAAAATGAAAAAAATGTGTGGTTTTTATTAATTTACGCAAAAACTGCTCGACGTAAAAATATGAAACACCAAAAAGGCACACCTACGCATCATTCTCTACAATTTGATATTATTATACATATCAATTTCATAAATGGTTAAGGCTGTAGGTTTGTCCGAAAATTTGGCGATCGTCGTGATGAAAATAAATATAGATTGGGACACATGCCTTTTAGTATATAGGATGTCTCATGTCGGTAGGTTATTACCAAACCGACGTGCATATGCCAAGTAGTTCATATTTCTGCCATTTTGTTCTTTTTTAATGTATCCAGAATTATATTTGGTAGCATTGAATATTATTACTGTTTCAACTAATCTAATCTAGTTACATTGGAGAGAGCATTTTAGGCCCTTAAATTTATTTTATCCCCTAATTGAGTTAAGGTTGGTTTATGATGGATTAATTTACGAATTTTCAATATATCATTTAGATTTTAAAATATAAACACACTCAAAACAAATGTGGTGGTTTATGAACGATTTATAAATTAAGAAATTTAAAATGTACATGCGGAATATATACAATTTTTGTATTCTAAATTTTAAATTCCGAATCCACCCAATCACAAGAAAGTATTGAACTGGCATTTGTAGTTTAAGTTAATATCAAATAGGAAATGACAGTTTATTAGTGATATTTTGAATTTTTATGGTAAAACGAAAATAATCAGACCGAAAAAAAATCATTTGAATTATATTTTTTGTATCCTTATGTATTAATGTTACGACCATATTTTTTTTTGTTTTTTGTGTAGAATATAATAATATTTTAATTTTTGTAATGATAATAAATGAAGTAGTTAAAAATAACTATATAAAAAAAAAACGAAATAACCGGTTCGGTTCGTTCGAATGGAAAGGAAATTTTATTTAAGCAGGAATGATATTAACCAAAACTGAATTATTTTCATCGAAACTGAATTGAAACGAAATGAAAAATCATTTAGTTCCGGGTCCCTGCAAAACAGCGCCCTATAAACAAAAGATCTAAGAATCAATAAATAAAACCCATGCAAACTAGCACACAAACAATTCCAGTTGTAATAAACAATATAAGTCTTGGTCTCAATCATATAATTTCACCAAATATGGGTATAATACATAATTGGGACAACCTTCATGAATTGAATTAAATCTTTATATAATTATTAATTAGTTATTTTGTTTCTCTACCAGAGGTTTTGGCTGTGGTTTTCCACATTGTTGATCTGAAAATATGTAGTAATTATTATTTATGCATTTTATATTATCCTGGACTGTTTTCAAGGGTTCCATCAGATGACGTTATATTTATTATATTCAGTGATATGTTGTTGCAATTGAAATATTATTTATTTCATGCTGTTTATGAAAACATGATCATTATATTTGTCTAAAAAATTTGGAATGTTGCTTCAAAGTGATTTCAATTTCTCTCTTAAATGTATTACAAAACCTCAATTTTCGCTGTATTGACTGCCGTTCAATTGGGTATACTCTCAGGCCTCAGAATATGGGTGTGTTATATAGAGATCAGTGGATTTAAACCATATATCTTACACTCCACTCGGCAAGTCGGAATATGCTAATCAAATGAGTTTTGTATCTGTTTGAAACAAGAATAAAAATTCTTTATTACCTAACTCTAAGTTCAAGTACTTGATATAGTAGAGGGTTAAGATACGAAAACGTTATTTCGTTTATTGTAGTTATTTATCTTGGATTTCTCTCCCGACTTAGTTGAGCTGAATTTGAGGTTAAGGGGAATGAATAAAACAAAATACGGATTTCATCAACTTAGTTGAAATGTTTCCAAGTATCTAGGTGTTAATTAAATGTCAAAATCTTTGACAAAATTCATTAAGGAAGAAAATATAAAACGAGAGGTGGAAATGGAAACGTGTGATTATGATAAGAAATATGGTATACGCTGAAATCAGGATATATGTACATGTGCTAATGATTAGCAAACATGGTTTATATCCTAATTGCAATTTGCGTACAATTCAATTTCGAAACTAACGTTTAATAACCACAAATGCACAGAACACAGTCTGTTCAAGCAATATTGCTAACTTCATGATTCTGTAGATGTATGATGGTCATATCCATTGTAAACAAGTTTTAACTTAATCAATTTTAATATATTTAGATATAATCATATATTAGTATCTAATAGCACAAAATCGGATAATGAAATATAGAAGAATCGATATTTTATGCACAAAAATGTGATATATCTACAATAGTGTGTAAAATGAACATTAATACCCTATTGCATCGCACTTGTACACCTAACTTTAAATTGTAAGTATTCATTTATTTTAAAATTTCGTTGCACCAGTCAAATTTCTACACTTGTTCTGTCTATTTATAATGTCATTTGAAGTTTTATTTTCTATAATATGTTTTTTATAGGAAATAAATTGCAGTAAACACACACATTCACCGGAAGTAAAATTAACACTTCTATCTTCCTCTTTTATCGTATCCATTAATTCTTGAACCGTGTATACATAAATATTTACCTTATTGAATAATATTTTTCGTAATTATACACATCCTTAATAATTTATAAAAATGATTTAAAATCAGGACCGAATTTACCCACAAGCAAAACAAGCAACTGCTTGTAGACCCCGCGCCTCTTTTTTTCTTTGGAAAAAAGGGAAGAAAAACAATTTATTCTTACGCGAATTAAATATACACCCCCGTAAAATAAACGAAAAACTAAATTTAAATAGGTATAGGTATATATATTTTATTTTGAATCAATCCAACAGAACTAAAAGTTCCAATTACAGGATGATTATACACATATTAAATACATGAATACATAAATGCCTTACAAAAAGTTCTTAATGTAAATAAGAGAGACAACAATATAAAAAGAAAAATAAGAACAAGCGAAATAGTTAACAGTAAATTAATATTAATTATATAGTTAATTAAGTAGTTATTTAGCTTCCTTCTGCGTACATTTAAGAATTCAGCGAACACAGTGATATCATTAAAAGTATTGCACATTTGCCAGATTGCAGAACTCATTTCATAGTTTGTTCTAACTTTATTACAGTTGAACGTTGATTTATTTCTAGCTGATATACGTGGAATATATAGGGAAAGATGTCTAAGAAATAAAAATACATCTGTCTTTAATAATATTATTAAAAAATTTTGTGTAAAAAAAGGCAAGACTGAATTTTACGTCTATTGTTCAGACATGATGTTGATGTCAGGTATTAGTTCACTATATGCAATGTCAAAACTGGTATAGTGATTGTAGTTTTTATAGAAACAAAATTTAACAAATCGTTTCTGAATGGATTCTATATATGATATATTTATTATATATGTATATTTATTGTAAATGGAGTTTCTTATATGGAGAGAGTATTTCAGTTTTGACCTTACCTATGAAAAATATAATCGTTTCAGTGTAAACAAACTATGAAATGATGATGAAACTTAATGTTTTTAGAGAGGAATTTTTTATATGTTCATAATGTAAATTAAATTATTACTATCAAATATCACACCATGGTCAGTGAACGGTACCACTATATTACCAAGATAGGAATTTTCCATAAAATAGCGATAAGTGTAAACAAATTTTTTGACTAGCTCATTATTTTGCATTTGCTGATGTTAAAAAATAATTTTGATTTTTGAGACCGATCCAACAAATTATTAATATCATTTTGCAAAAGGTAAGAGTCATGAATAGAATTGATTGTTCTAAAGATTTTTAAATCATCAGCATAAATTAGTACTTCAGTATGTTTTACAACAGCAGCAATATTGTTTATAAACAATATGAACAACAAAAGACCGAGATTTGAACCCGGAGGGATACCTGTGGGAATTAAACGGAGTAGAGTTAAAGTTATTTACGCGAACGAACAATTTACGATGGTGTAGATATGAATGAAGAAGAGAAATTAGATTAGGAAAAAAACTGAAATTAGTTTGAAGATTTTGAAGGAGAAATAGTGATCAACAGTATCAAATTTTTTTTCGAAAATCAGTATAAATAACATCAACTTGAGCATTGTCATGTAATGAGTTTAACGTAAATTCTGTGAAATTTATTAGATTTGTTGTTGTAGATTTGCCCCTCACAAAACCGTGTTGTTGATCTGTAATAACTAATAAGATTTCGAACACTGCTATAAATATACTTGTAAAGAATCGATTCATAAATTTTGGAAATGTTTGAAAGAATTGGAATGGGGCGATAATTAGAAATTTCAATTTCATTCCCAGATTTAAAAATTGGACAAATATAGGAAGACTTTAAGAATAGTAGGAAAGACAGACAGATAGAAGTAGGAATGGCTGCAAGCTTTTAGAATATAAGACGGGAGATTATCGGGACCAGGATTTCGGATATTTTTCAAGCACTTAATTGCTTCTATAATATCATCATCAGATATTTCTACAATGTTAGTAGTGATATTGTGACATCAGAGGTAGATGTAGTGAAGTTAAGATCAGAGTCATCCGATGCAGTGTACACACTTGAAAAGTAATCTGCAAAACCTAATGCAATACTAGGTGTGCTTTCAAATGTCTGATTACCAAGTTGCATAAAGCGTGGGACATGAGACTTGCGTTTTCTATTATTTACGTAAGACCAGAATTTATTGGGATCAGAAGCTAGAGATTTAGTTTATTTAGTAGATATTTATTAAGTTCTGATTTAATACTTTTTTAATTTAATATCAACATCGTATTGCGTAATATCAGCCCAGTCGACCTGCGAAAGTAAATTGTATAGCAGATCATAATTAGCAGCAGAAAAATTGTATGTAGGGGAATTAGTGCTGGGTGAGGAATTTGGAGTTTTAAAGGAAGAGTTTAGTAATATTGATATAGAATGAGCTGGATGATGTGGATCTTCAAAAACAATCGAATCTAAATCATTAGATACAGTGCAGGGTAAATTTCCTACAACAACATCAAGTAGTCTACCACATGAATTTACTTTGTTATTATACTGTGCTGCATATACAAAAGAAGTGAAATTTACAAAATTGGATGTGAAATTATCAATGTTTAAATTATCAACACTGGTTAATTTGGTTTCGTTAAAATCTGTGACAATTACAAAAACAAAATGTTTCGACACAGTCAAGTATAAGATTTTGCTGATTAAGAGAGATAGGACGATAGGAGGAGGTAAATGCACCACAATAATAAATACATAGATAGTAGGCGTAAGCTACACCTTTACACACACAAGATCATACAAAGAGGAAGGATGTAAACCAATATTAACAGGAAAAGATTTGTATTTATTGTTAAGAGCGCATAAAACTCCTCCACGCTTCTTGCCACTCCTATCCAATTCTCTGTCCGTTCTGTAGACATTATAATTTGCAGTAAATAATAAGAAACACTTATACGGAGTTTGTCTTCAGACTTTTCGCTGGACGTTTCAGGAACACCAAACACTCGAAGACAGTTCCTTCGGGAGTACTGCTCCTGCTGGTCTTAGACGGTCCTCAAGAAGTTTGACATCAGCGCTCATTTCGGCAATAATGCCTTCATAGAAGGCTTTCTGACCCTCTAGTTTTTGTTCGAATTTTTGTATTCTCTAGCAACTTTTCGAGATTTTTTTCAAAGTTTTCATTAGTCAAAAGCGAGCTAATGGTTTGTTCGACGATATTAGCGAGATTTCTGGTGCAGGATTTCATTTTGCACAATAAAAGAAATTATATGTATATATATATATATATATATATATATATATATATATATATATAATACAGGGTGTTCATTTTAAGTGGTACACTATTGCGATCTCGGTAACTATAAGAGCTACAAGGTCGGTTAAATTAGCAAACAGTTTCTGTTTTATAAGACTACTTTAATGAGTGAAACAAATGAAATTTGGTGTCACACGACATGACACAGCAATATTACTATTTGTCTTGACTTGTTCACTTGATTTGGCTACTATTACTTGATTAGATTTCAAGTAAATACAGATATTTTAAGTTATTGGAAGATTTCCTATCGCTCATTATCATATCGTCATTTATGGACAATCATCGACATATTTTCGTGGTCTCTTCGTATTACCTTTATAAACAGTGATACAAATATTATACGTTTTACTTCCATAAAGAAAAAAAACTATTTCACTACAGAGACGAAGATGTCACATAAATAGCCAACATAATATTTTTTCTAAATATTTTATAAATGTAATAGTGTACCCTTTTGCTTACGTTGGTTTTAAAAGAGTAATGCAGTACCCTCGGGAAGTGGCATATAGATATAAAAACTCATTAAAGAAAAATGTAAAATATCTTTACAAATATACACTGTTTTTTTTTTTGTAAATAGCCCAAGGTGTTATGAACGCATACAAATCAATGAACGTCGTAAAATAATTTAAGATAAGACATTTATATTAAATTCAATTAATTTATCAAAATATAACAATAAACGCAATACTTAAATTTAAAATATATGCCTTTACACTGGCCTAGGTCTTCGAAGTTTGAAGTGCATAACCCACTTTAATGAAATTCTTTCTACTATTCTTCCAATTAATAAAATATTTTTCCTACGATAATTTGGTAAATAATAATATATAACTTATAAGTTATAACTTATCTATAAGTGTGTTAATATTTCTTAATACATTTTATTACTTTTTTATTTACTAGTGCTGGAAACTTTAAAGAGTTCTTAAAATATGTACCTTACGAGTATTTGTATGAACATAATATTTTTAAACGAAACAAATAAAAATAATCCAAACGGAAAGTAAAATAAAAATTATTGATATATCACTTTTCACTTAATTATCACATTTCAATTGAACACTAAACAAACTAAAATGGAATTTAAGAAATACATAATTGATTTGAAATTCAATGAATCTTTTTCGACCTAACTGCTGCCTGAATATTTACTATTGCGGCAAAATTCAACCGGGTGAAAATTTGCAAGTTCCTGCAAATATAATTGAAACTCGGCAACAGAATAAAATTCATTATTTTTTGTTTATTTTATAGCACGGTAAATTTAATCAAAAACTTTTGACACGGAAAATTTTAATTTTTAAATCCAATTTGCACCGATATTTGCAATATATGTATTTTCTCGTAAATTAAGTTTCCTTATAACAATAAAATTTGCTGCAAGTTTTAAAATACGAGAGATATAAAATGCGTTGACGTTATTTTCCGAAAGTGTTATCGTGCATTCCGTGTTTTTATTTTTTTAAGTACCACCCAGAATAAATTTTAGCATTAATATTTTTTTTTTATTTTGATTTAATATGATCTATTTTATGAATTACTTAAGTTTAGTAATTAAATACAACCGATTATTAATCAGGGCATGTAACCGGTTAGAAAAACGGTTAATCTAAACCGGTAACCGATATTTTGAACGAAAATTGCGAACTTTAACCATAATTTTAAGCGATATTTTTAAGGCTGAAAATACCGGTAACCGTTAACCAAAAACAAATAAACCGGTTTTTACTTTTAACGAAAATTTACCTTTATTTTAATATAATTTAGCATGAAAAATGTTTCATATTTTTTTATTTCTGTGTTACCCTTTGTATTTGAATTTAAGTAACGACAGTTTTTACAATTTCCATTTTATTGAAGAGTCATAAAAGTAGGTAGTCCTTTTCGAGGTAGTCTCTTTGTCAGCATTGCGCAAGTTTACAATTGCAAAGTTATCTGTCTTTTTCTGAAGGTATTACGGGAATTTTTGCGAATATTCGTTAATTAAATTGCATTTTTTGTTATACTTTTTCAGATGGTAAATTTTTAAAATTTTTTTTTAATGAATTACTTTTTTTTAATTAAATTTTTATAATTATTTTTTAACCTTTATATTAACCGGTTTAAACCGGTTTCCAATTTTCAAAAACCGGTTTTCGAACTAAAACCGTTATTATTATAACGTTCTCTATAAGGGTTAACCGTCAACCAGTATTTTTTTCGGTTACATGCCCTGTTATTAATTAATTCATTCGTTTAAAATTTTATTTAGCTCGTTGCTATGAAATAAGTAATTGAATAGTAAAACATAGTTATTTTTGTAAATACGTGAAGTTTGTATTTTTAGTGCGTGAGATGTCAAAAAGACAACTGAACGCACTAAAAATATTTCTGCATTAAATACAAACAATATTTTTTCTACAACTAGTTTGCATCATTAATTAAGTATTTTTATTTATCTACAGAAATTGAGTGAAGAAATATTTTCTATCGTTGAGAAATCCGTTTTCCAAAACCGTGAAAAAAGTTTTTCTAGTGTACTTCGCGCACTATTTCAACGTAACCTAACAATTGAAAAGATTGCCTACTTTATGCACGGTTATTAGAATAAAAAAGTTACCATTTTTGACAGTTGTAGAAAAAATATATAATAATTGTGTCATTTCATTCAGAAACAATTAAAAATTATTATTATAAATATTTTTTAAATAAAACAATATATATATATATATATATATATATATATATATATTTATATATATATATATATATATATATATAAATAAATAAATAATATGCTTTGACTTTACAGATAAAGGTTGCCAACCTATATTACTAAAATGCAAATAAAACTTGTCACGAAAAAGAACATCAGATACTTGGGGCTCTGCTCCACCAGGAATGTAGTACCACAGACAAAGATAATGATGACAACAATGCCTTAATTATTATTTGTATAATTACAGGTATATATAAAGTAGAGACAAATTACTTAGCGACAGTAACAATTTATGTTTCTATGATAGTAACACAAAAAGTTGTGATTGTAACGTTTCCTTGGAAATAAGACACGTCGATCAGCCAAAAAAATTTTCAGGCATATATATACCTCCAAACAGGGAGAGTGAATGTGTGTGTGGACAACCTCAGGCCCGAGGAGTAAAACCCTCCGTGGTCTTGGGGAGAGTGAATGTGTGTGTGGACAACCTCAGGCCCGAGGAGTAAAACCCTCCGTGGTCTTGGGGAGAGTGAATGTGTGTGTGGACAACCTCAGGCCCGAGGAGTAAAACCCTCCGTGGTCTTGGGGAGAGTGAATGTGTGTGTGGACAACCTCAGACCCGAGGAGTAAAACCCTCCGTGGTCTTGGGGAGAGTGAATGTGTGTGTGGACAACCTCAGACCCGAGGAGTAAAACCCTCCGTGGTCTTGGGGAGAGTGAATGTGTGTGTGGACAACCTCAGACCCGAGGAGTAAAACCCTCCGTGGTCTTGGGGAGAGTGAATGTGTGTGTGGACAACCTCAGACCCGAGGAGTAAAACCCTCCGTGGTCTTGGGGAGAGTGAATGTGTGTGTGGACAACCTCAGACCCGAGGAGTAAAACCCTCCGTGGTCTTGGGGAGAGTGAATGTGTGCGTGGACAACCTCAGTCCCGAGGAGTAAAACCCTCCGTGGTCTTGGGGAGAGTGAATGTGTGTGTGGACAACCTCAGACCCGAGGAGTAAAACCCTCCGTGGTCTTGGGGAGAGTGAATGTGTGTGTGGACAACCTCAGACCCGAGGAGTAAAACCCTCCGTGGTCTTGGGGAGAGTGAATGTGTGTGTGGACAACCTCAGACCCGAGGAGTAAAACCCTCCGTGGTCTTGGGGAGAGTGAATGTGTGTGTGGACAACCTCAGACCCGAGGAGTAAAACCCTCCGTGGTCTTGGGGAGAGTGAATGTGTGTGTGGACAACCTCAGACCCGAGGAGTAAAACCCTCCGTGGTCTTGGGGAGAGTGAATGTGTGTGTGGACAACCTCAGACCCGAGGAGTAAAACCCTCCGTGGTCTTGGGGAGAGTGAATGTGTGTGTGGACAACCTCAGACCCGAGGAGTAAAACCCTCTGTGGTCTTGGGGAGAGTGAATGTGTGTGTGGACAACCTCAGACCCGAGGAGTAAAACCCTCCGTGGTCTTGGGGAGAGTGAATGTGTGTGTGGACAACCTCAGACCCGAGGAGTAAAACCCTCCGTGGTCTTGGGGAGAGTGAATGTGTGTGTGGACAACCTCAGACCCGAGGAGTAAAACCCTCCGTGGTCTTGGGGAGAGTGAATGTCTGTGTGGACAACCTCAGACCCGAGGAGTAAAACCCTCCGTGGTCTTGGGGAGAGTGAATGTGTGTGTGGACAACCTCAGACCCGAGGAGTAAAACCCTCCGTGGTCTTGGGGAGAGTGAATGTGTGTGTGGACAACCTCAGACCCGAGGAGTAAAACCCTCCGTGGTCTTGGGGAGAGTGAATGTGTGTGTGGACAACCTCAGACCCGAGGAGTAAAACCCTCCGTGGTCTTGGGGAGAGTGAGTGTGTGTGTGGACAACCTCAGACCCGAGGAGTAAAACCCTCCGTGGTCTTGGGGAGAGTGAATGTGTGTGTGGACAACCTCAGACCCGAGGAGTAAAACCCTCCGTGGTCTTGGGGAGAGTGAATGTGTGTGTGGACAACCTCAGACCCGAGGAGTAAAACCCTCCGTGGTCTTGGGGAGAGTGAATGTGTGTGTGGACAACCTCAGACCCGAGGAGTAAAACCCTCCGTGGTCTTGGGGAGAGTGAATGTGTGTGTGGACAACCTCAGACCCGAGGAGTAAAACCCTCCGTGGTCTTGGGGAGAGTGAATGTGTGTGTGGACAACCTCAGACCCGAGGAGTAAAACCCTCCGTGGTCTTGGGGAGAGTGAATGTGTGTGTGGACAACCTCAGACCCGAGGAGTAAAACCCTCAGTGGTCTTGGGGAGAGTGAATGTGTGTGTGGACAACCTCAGACCCGAGGAGTAAAACTTTTCGTGGTTCGGCGGGGAATGAATGCGATATAAAGTTTAAAAGCCAACAGATTTATATGATAGAAATACGAAAAGTTGTCATTCTCACGTTTCCATGGAAATAAGACAATATTTCATTTGAAGTAATGTTTGCTCTAATCCTGCAGTGGTCGAAGAACTTCAAACTGGGGGTATAAAATATTAATTTTGTTTCTAATATTCTTTGACACAATATTCCTAAAAGGACCTTTCCTTCTAATACAAAGACAGATGGTTATACTTTTTCATATCATTTTCCTACATATTATAAGCAACCAATAAGAGAAGGTTGCATCCGTTATGGTTTTACCAGTGTACCGGTGTACTTAGATACTATAATAAACATAAAATAATACAGAATACCCCGACCATTGTATTAACAGATTATAATCTTTCAATCAGAAAATGACTTCGCTGGAAAATCTAGAAATTAAGGAAACCGTTATTTCATAGTAGAAATTAAATTAAATTTATTGGATGAACAAAACAAGAGATAGAGAGTTTTGGAAAAAGATCATAAAGAACATCTAAGGAATAGTAAAAGAAATTGATCCACTCAAATAAAAATAGGATCTAGAAAGCTTCTGAAGACAAACCTACCAAAATATTCAAACAATTTATATCAAAATAAATATGAAATACGATGTTACCGCAGAATAGTTACATACAGAAGCGACACTCCTTGTCGGTAGCTTTCATGTTACCCTATTCAGTTCTATGACCTTGGAGCATTTTTGTAGACCTTTAAATTTGCTGACTTTCCCCATCTCTCTCTAATTTTCGTTTCTCTGTCTTGCTGTCGCTTCTGTATAAACCTATTCTGTGATTTTACTTTGAATAAGTAAAGTATAACGTATTGTGCGTAATTTGTTCAATGTTTTAAATTTCTAAAATATGAATAGTGCTACGTGACAACCAGTGCTGTAACTAGAGCAAAGGTGGCGCACGCCACACAGGCGCAATATTCTTAGGGCCGCAAAATTTTAATTATTTATAGGTTTTAGATCAAATATTTCTTTAACATATTTTTTAAATTTTAACAAATAATTATTTACAGGGAGCTACAACAATTTTACCAGTAACTACACCCTCTTGTGAACGCTATTTTTTGGAAATTGAAAATTGTTCAATCTTACTTTCTCTCATCTACTGGATAAGAAATACTGACAACTAAAATTTTATTGAAAAATATATAATCAACAAATTAAATTACGATGATGTTATTTTATTAGTGTTGCATTCAGAACAAAGCACAAAGCAGAAACTTTTAAGAAACGGTATTGGGCAAGGGTTTTTGCACGACTTTATCCTGGCTTTCTGGAATAACTACTAGTCTCTCTATACCTTTGAATCATTCGAAAAACAGATTTATGGGACACGCCAAACTTCTATCCTTTTACGGTTATTTCAATCTTTTTCAAGTGCTGTTTCTGCGTATTTATTTTATTTTAAATTTCGAACTAAAACCGTTATTATTATAACGTTCTCTATAAGGGTTAACCGTTAACCAGTATTTTTTTCGATTACATGCCCTGTTATTAATTAATTCATTCGTTTAAAATTTTATTTAGCTCGTTGCTATGAAATAAGTAATTGAATAGTAAAACATAGTTATTTTTGTAAATACGTGAAGTGTGTGTTTTTAGTGCGTGAGATGTGAAAAAGACAGTTGAACGCACTAAAAATATTTCTGCATTAAATACAAACAATATTTTTTCTACAACTAGTTTGCATCATTAATTAAGTATTTTTATTTATCTACAGAAATTGAGTGAAGAAATATTTTCTGTCGTTGAGAAATCCGTTTTCCAAAACCGTGAAATAAGTTTTTCTAATGTACTTCGCACACTATTTCAACGTATCCTAACAATTGAAAAGATTGCCTACTTTATGCACTGTTATTAGAATAAAAAAGTTACCATTTTTGACAGTTGTAGAAAAAATATATAATAAATGTGTAATTTCATTCAGAGACAATTAAAAATTATTATTATAAATATTTTTTAAATAAACTTTGCAGATAAAGGTTGCCAACCTATATTACTAAAATGCAAATAAAACTTGTCACGAAAAAGAACATCAGATACTTGGGGCTCCGCTCCACAAGGAATGTTGTACCACAGTCAAAGATAATGATGACAACAATGCCTTAATTATTTGTATAATTACAGGTATATATAAAGTAGAGACAAATTACTTAGCGACAGTAACAATTTATGTTTCTATGATAGTAACACAAAAAGTTGTGATTGTAACGTTTCCTTGGAAATAAGACACGTCGATCAGCCAAAAAAATTTTCAGGCATATACATACCTCCAAAGAGGGAGAGTGAATGTGTGTGTGGACAACCTCAGACCCGAGGAGTAAAACCCTCCGTGGTCTTGGGGAGAGTGAATGTGTGTGTGGACAACCTCAGACCCGAGGAGTAAAACCCTCCGTGGTCTTGGGGAGAGTGAATGTGTGTGTGGACAACCTCAGACCCGAGGAGTAAAACCCTCCGTGGTCTTGGGGAGAGTGAATGTGTGTGTGGACAACCTCAGACCCGAGGAGTAAAACCCTCCGTGGTCTTGGGGAGAGTGAATGTGTGTGTGGACAACCTCAGACCCGAGGAGTAAAACCCTCCGTGGTCTTGGGGAGAGTGAATGTGTGTGTGGACAACCTCAGACCCGAGGAGTAAAACCCTCCGTGGTCTTGGGGAGAGTGAATGTGTGTGTGGACAACCTCAGACCCGAGGAGTAAAACCCTCCGTGGTCTTGGGGAGAGTGAATGTGTGTGTGGACAACCTCAGACCCGAGGAGTAAAACCCTCCGTGGTCTTGGGAAGAGTGAGTGTGTGTGTGGACAACCTCAGACCCGAGGAGTAAAACCCTCCGTGGTCTTGGGGAGAGTGAATGTGTGTGTGGACAACCTCAGACCCGAGGAGTAAAACCCTCCGTGGTCTTGGGGAGAGTGAATGTGTGTGTGGACAACCTCAGACCCGAGGAGTAAAACCCTCCGTGGTCTTGGGGAGAGTGAATGTGTGTGTGGACAACCTCAGACCCGAGGAGTAAAACCCTCCGTGGTCTTGGGGAGAGTGAATGTGTGTGTGGACAACCTCAGACCCGAGGAGTAAAACTTTTCGTGGTTCGGCGGGGAATGAATGCGATATAAAGTTTAAAAGCCAACAGATTTATATGATAGAAATACGAAAAGTTGTCATTCTCAGGTTTCCATGGAAATAAGACAATATTTTATTTGAAGTAATGTTTGCTCTAATCCTGTAGTGGTCGAAGAACTTCAAACCGGGGGTATAAAATATTAATTTTGTTTCTAATAATCTTTCACACAATATTCCTAAAAGGACCTTTCCTTCTAATACAAAGACAGATGGTTATACTTTTTCATAACATTTTCCTACATATTATAAGCAACCAATAAGAGAAGGTTGCATCCGTTATGGTTTTACCAGTGTACCGGTGTACTTAAGATACTATAATAAACATAAAATAATACAGAATACCCCGACCATTGTATTAACAGATTATAATCTTTCAAGCAGAAAATGAATTGGCTGGAAAATCTAGAAATTAAGGAAACCGTTATTTCATAGTAGAAATTAAATTAAATTTATTGGAAGAACAAAACAAGAGATAGAGAGTTTTGGATAAAGATCATAAAGAACATCTAAGGAATAGTAAAACAGATTGATCCACTCAAATAAAAATAGGATCTAGAAAGCTTCTGAAGACAAACCTACCAAAATATTCAAACAATTTATATCAAAATAAATATGAAATACGATGTTACCACAGAATAGTTACATACAGAAGCGACACTCCTTGTCGGTAGTTTTCATGTTACCCTATTCAGTTCTATGACCTTGGAGCATTTTTGTAGACCTTTAAATTTGCTGACTTTCCCCATCTCTCTCTAATTTTCGTTTCTGTCTTGCTGTCGCTTCTGTATAAACCTATTCTGTGATTTTACTTTGAATAAGTAAAGTATAACGTATTGTGTGTAATTTGTTCAATGTTTTAAATTTCTAAAATATGAATAGTGCTACATGACAACCAGTGCTGTAAATAGAGCAAAAGTGGCGCACGCCACACAGGCGCAATATTCTTAGGGCCGCAAAATTTTAATTATTTATAGGTTTTAGATCAAATATTTCTTTAACATTGTAACATTCAAATTTTTCCCTTCCTTGTCCCTACCCTTCTCTTTATTATTTTTTTAAAAACTGTATTTAAATTTGACGATACAGGATGGCGTGAGCGTTCAGATTTGGTGTTGATTTCAAATTGTTAATAATTTAATTAGTTATTTCTTCGATCAACGAAAAAAGATTTAAGGAGAGATCGCCTTGAGACTCGGTGCGAGCGAGACGTTTAGTGGAAGTGCCAGTGGCGGGCGTAAATTCTCTCAATTTTCTAAAATTACGAATCAATTATCGTATCTATAGTGTATCTTCGTTGAAATTTATTTTACACTGATTTCTTATTCGTAATTATCGCCATAGTAGCGGATTTAGTGTGTGTGAGTTGCCCACAAATGTGACTGTTGCCTTCGTCGTATTACTGGTGCCATTACGTCACAACCCTTTCATCAACGAGGGGATCTTCAAGTCATCGACCCCGTGGCCCTCCATGTCGCTCCAATCTTGCCACATCTTCCGCCGGGTCGCCGAATGCGCCCGTTTTAAGTTAAGTGCCCGTTGTGTTTAATTTTCACGTTGCCGAAATCTAAAACCACGTTTCGGTAATCGGAAAAGTACTTTTCTAATATATTTAAAAGGTCGACTAACAAAACTGAATCAAAATCAAGTGACTTTATGAACCTTTCTTTTTTTGCTTCGCCGCCTATGTGCTGGACCAGTCGCAACCACGTCACATAGTTTTGTTCCATCAATCTTATGGTTGAAGATTGTTATTTCTATTTTATTTGAAATTATTTGTTCTACTATTCCTTTATAGACATTTAATATTTGCTCTAATTCTGTTAAAATTAATTTCTATTTTAATTATCATATGTTAGAATATTTGCATGCTTTGGAGATCTCCTATAGTTTTAAGCTGGTCATTTATAATTTGTGTCAACGTTGATATTAGAGTAGAGTTGTTAGCTCAAATTTGGTACTGTGAAAACGAATCTGAATGCTTACGTCATGCCAATTTTCTGTATTGTAGAACCAAAATATTTGTCGTAATATTACTCCAGCTAGTTAAATCTATTTATGAGTTTCTGTTCAGACAATACCTTCTACCTTAATTTATACCTTCCCAAAACACCCCATTTTCTATTTCAGGTATATCGTACTGCGGATTTTTCGCGGTTTTTGAGTTATCTAAAATCGCGTGGCGCCGGGTTTAAGATCTTTAATATTTCAATTATTTTGAAGCTTGTAACGACGCAATCGAACCCCGAAAAGTACGTTTCCACGTACCCTCTCCGACCAGAGCAGCAGGGCATACCGTTTGGCGCGTACCTCTATGAAGAGGGCGTCACATTGGCGCGCATGAACGTGGGGCTCGATTGTCGTTACTTGTTTATACACTTTCGGGCAGTTCAGTATTTTATTTAAAAATTTAAATCTAGAAAAGGGAAAATTAATATTTTATTGTCTGAATATACTTTGTTGGCACTATTTTTGAATATATTATTTCAATTTCTGAATTACATTTTCATGGTTCTTTGGCTCAATGTGTGTCTGTTTAAGTAAATTACGTTTAAATTTTTAATTTTTTTGTTCGTGTGTTAATTATTGTCTCCGTGTTACAATTTATTATGGAGCCAAACAGACTCAATCGTGATGAGTTGGAATATGAACTAGCAGTTCGCGGGGTTAAGAATCTTCATTTACTGAATGTGTATTTGATGCGGTTGAAATTAAGTAAACATTTAAAGAAAGAAAAAATTAACGAATTAGTTCCGTCTCTAGACTTAAGCCGAGATAATTCCACAGAGGTGGATGTTTGCACTCAAAAATTAGTAGACTTACAGGGTTTATTATCAGAGCTGGCTACTCAATTTTCCGAAAATGATTTCAAAAAAATTATGAACAAAGTTCAACATGTTAAATGTAGACTTGCGCGTATAGATAGTGATGATGCCGATATTAAAGCTTCAGTTGCACAATTACAACGTAATTTAATCTTGATAGAAGATGATGCCATCCAACGGTATGATTTATATGAAGAATCCAAAGATACTGTTGCTGAACCTAATTCTTGCCAATCTCGGTCTTTAACTTTGTCACATAGCAGTAAACAAACTCCAGTTTCTCAATGGAAAATTTCATTTTGTGGTGATGAAAGTTTTAGTGTTAACGCCTTTCTCGAACGGGTTGAAGAATATAGAATCTCCAGACATGTTTCGGAAGAAGATTTAAATAATTCGCTTTAACATGGTACAGGTCCGTACGTGGGAAAATTAAGTCATGGAAAGATTTTACACAACAACTAAGGCAAGAATTCGAACCTCATAATTATGAAGGAGAACTCTGGAAAGAAATTCGATCGCGAATTCAAGGTCCCGATGAATCAATCGGTGCATATTTCGCGTGCATGAAAAATTTGTTTAATCGTTTATACCACCAACCTGCCACTGAGGAACAAAAATTAGAAGTTCTTAGGGGTAATATCGCGCCATACTTTATTCACGCCATCGGTCTTAATCCAATCAGTAGTGTTGAATGTTTATTAAGCGTATGTAAACAATTAGAAATTAATCTTTTAATGGCCGAAAAATTTCACCCTTCCCGCATTGGTCGTCGCGGTTTACTTGAACCGGATCTTGCGTATCAAGGTCGTTCTCGCCCGGCTGCTCGTACTAGCGAAGTCGCAGTCCCATCAAAATTTCAGCCCGAAAATCAATGTTGGAACTGCCATTCTAATTCACATCGCTATCGTGATTGTCAACAACCCCGTAATAAATTTTGTTTTGGTTGTGGTTATCCAAACAAAACCAAAATGTCATGCCCAAATTGCCAACACAATTATTCGGGAAACTAGAACGGAAACTCGCTTTAAAGAACCGGAAGATGAGTTTCGGGAAAAAATTTTTTGCGGTTCAAGAACAAATAAAACAAAACTGGTTAGACCATGTCTCTAAATTCTTCGCGCAGATTAAAATAAATCAAGCTTTGGCAACAATACCTAGTGACAATAGACCTTATCTCGATATTAAAATTTTCGATATTGAATTTACCGCTCTTCTCGATACAGGTGCAAATCGTTCGATAATAGGTAGGCATGCGTGGAATATCTTGGATAAATTAAATGTGCCAATAAATAGTAACGATACCGTAAATTGCATTGTTGCGGACGGTTCACAATGTAATGTTTTAGGTACAATATCCGTTCCTATCAGCTTTGAAGGGAAAGTCAAAGTTCTAGACATGTTAGTAGTTCCGTCTATACAGCAAAATGTGCTTTTAGGGGTAGATTTTTGGGGAAAAATGGATTTAAATTTAAAAATAATTAAAAATCAGTGGACTGTATTAAATGAAATTACAATTAATGAAAATGTAGAACAAAATTTAGATCATTTAAGTAGCACAGAACAGGAACAGTTAGATACAGTAGTTAATAAATATTTTCGAAACATGAAGAAGGGTATCGGTTGTGTTCATTTGGTTGAACATGAAATACTTACTGACGCGGAGCCCATAAAACAGCGTTACTATCCAGTACCCCCAAAAGTTCAAGAACATATTAATATTGAATTAGATAAAATGCTAGAAGAAAGAATCATTACACCGTCAAAAAGTCCGTGGGCAAGTCCGATACTTTTAGTTCGTAAATCCGATGGCACCTATCGCTTTGTAGTTGACTACCGGAAGTTAAATGCCGTTACCCGTAAAGACGCATATCCCCTACCCTACGTAAATTCAATTCTTGATAAACTTCGCGACGCTCGCTATATTTCTACATTAGACATAAAATCAGCATTCTGGCAAATCCCCGTCAAAGAGTCAAGTCAAGAAAAGACAGCTTTTACAGTTCCCGGTCGCGGTCTTTTTGAGTTTAAACGCATGCCCTTTGGGTTACATAACTCACCGGCGACATTCCAAAGACTCATGGATCGTCTTTTTGATCATGAATTTGAAAATTATGTATTTGTTTATCTAGACGACGTCATCATTGTCACCCCTACGTTTGAAAAACACTTAGAGATTTTAGAAAAAGTGTTTATAAAAATTTTTGGTGCCGGATTAACTTTAAATAGAGAAAAATGTCATTTTTGCAAACCCGAAATCACATATTTAGGATACGTAGTAAATAATACCGGGCTACACGTCGATCCTGGAAAAGTCGAAGCAATCCTGAATATTCCAGCACCCAAAAACGTTACCGAAGTAAGAAGATTTTTAGGTACAGTTTCTTGGTACCGTCGTTTTATCCCCGACTACTCAACTCTTTCTGCGCCTATATCCGCGTTAACTAAGAAAAAGAACCCTTTTATTTGGAACTCCGAATGTGCAAAATCTTTTAACGCGATCAAGGAGAAATTAATTATTGCCCCTATCCTCTCCTGTCCGGATTTTAATCTGCCGTTTGTTGTGCAAACAGACGCATCAGCGTATGGACTCGGTGCCGTACTAACTCAAATCACGGAACACGGTGAAAAAGTAATTTGTTATGCCAGCAAATCTTTAACTAAACAAGAGAGAAACTACAGCGTAACCGAGCGAGAATGTTTAGGCGTTATCTGGGGAATCGAAAAATTTCGACCATATATCGAAGGAGGGAAATTCACGGTTATAACAGATCATCATTCTCTGTTATAGCTAAATAATTTAAAAGACCCTACTGGTCGTTTAGCTAGGTGGGCCGTAAGATTGCAACAGTTTGATTTCAAGATCAAACATCGAAAAGGTTCAGAACATTTGTTGCCTGATTTACTCTCCAGATCCGTAGAAGCAAACGTGAACTTAGTTACGATAGACTCCCCGGTTACTGATCCCTGGTATCGCCAATTATTGTCTAAAGTTCACGACGAACCTGCTAATTATAAATTTTGGAAAATTGAGAATAATAAACTATATAAATACGTGCGTTCACCTACGACAAATGAATGGAAATTCGTGGTACCGAAGGAATATCGCTTGCAAGTATTAAAATAATGTCACGATAAGCCTACCGCCGGACATACGGGAGCCTACAAAACATTCCACCGAGCCGCAAGTATCTACTATTGGCCAAAAATGCAAGCTGATATAAAATCATACGTACGGAATTGCACTATTTGTCAGATGCAAAAACCATTGCAACAGCGTATTCCAGGCTTTATGGGCGGAAAACCTAATATAACGCGCCCGTGGCAATTAATTGGCGCTGATTTTATGGAATTCCCATGTTCACGAAAAAGGAACAATTATCTTTTAGTAATCAGTGATTATTTCTCTAAATATGTAGTTCTTCTTCCTGTCCGAAAAGCGACTGCCGGTAAATTATGCGATCTCATTGAACATAATATATTTTTAAAGTATGGCGTCCCACAAATATTAGTGTGTGACAACGGAAAGCAATTCATTAGCCGAGAATTCAAAGAACTAGCGACTAAATATGGTGTAAAAAATTTCCTACAATGCCTATTATCACCCGCAAAACAATCCCGCTGAACGTGCAAACCGCACAATTAAAACTATGATCCGTTCATATTTAAAAGATGCAGATCACCGTACATGGGATTCATACATTCCACATATAGCTTGCGCCATGAATACCGCTAAAAGCGAAGTAACCGGGTATACTCCATATTATTTAAATTCTAATCGCGAATTAATTCTTTGCGGAAGATATCATACAGAACTTGATAATACCCTGAATAACTCTGAGACAGATGTTTCTCATATCGATGATGATAAATTAAAGCAAATTTTCCTTGAAGTGCGAAAACGGTTGAGTGTCGCTTTTAAACGAAATCAAAATTATTATAATTTACGTCGTCGGCCTGAAAGTTTGGAAATTGGACAGCAAGTATGGTTAAAGAACTATGTTTTGTCAGACGGTGCTAGACATTTTTCTTCTAAGTTGGCTCCAAAGTATATCGGACCTTATCGAGTTAAAGACAAAACCTCTAACGTCACGTATCATTTAGAAACTTTTGATGGTAAATCTAAAGGCAATTGGCATATTAAAGATATTAAACCCGTAAACCGTGATAGGAATGTAGAAGAAGATTAGTTGGTAAATAATATTGCTATTATTTTTTTTCGTTTATCCACGTAAAGGGGGGGTTTGTAACATTCAAATTTTTCCCTTCCTTGTCCCTACCCTTCTCTTTATTATTTTTTTAAAAACTGTATTTAAATTTGACGATACAGGATGGCATGAGCGTTCAGATTTGGTGTTGATTTCAAATTGTTAATAATTTAATTAGTTATTTCTTCGATCAACGAAAAAAGATTTAAGGAGAGATCGCCTTGAGACTCGGTGCGAGCGAGACGTTTAGTGGAAGTGCCAGTGGCGGGCGTAAATTCTCTCAATTTTCTAAAATTACGAATCAATTATCGTATCTATAGTGTATCTTCGTTGAAATTTATTTTACACTGATTTCTTATTCGTAATTATCGCCATAGTAGCGGATTTAGTGTGTGTGAGTTGCCCACAAATGTGACTGTTGCCTTCGTCGTATTACTGGTGCCATTACGTCACAACCCTTTCATCAACGAGGGGATCTTCAAGTCATCGACCCCGTGGCCCTCCATGTCGCTCCAATCTTGCCACATCTTCCGCCGGGTCGCCGAATGCGCCCGTTTTAAGTTAAGTGCCCGTTGTGTTTAATTTTCACGTTGCCGAAATCTAAAACCACGTTTCGGTAATCGGAAAAGTACTTTTCTAATATATTTAAAAGGTCGACTAACAAAACTGAATCAAAATCAAGTGACTTTATGAACCTTTCTTTTTTTGCTTCGCCGCCTATGTGCTGGACCAGTCGCAACCACGTCACATAGTTTTGTTCCATCAATCTTATGGTTGAAGATTGTTATTTCTATTTTATTTGAAATTATTTGTTCTACTATTCCTTTATAGACATTTAATATTTGCTCTAATTCTGTTAAAATTAATTTCTATTTTAATTATCATATGTTAGAATATTTGCATGCTTTGGAGATCTCCTATAGTTTTAAGCTGGTCATTTATAATTTGTGTCAACGTTGATATTAGAGTATAGTTGTTAGCTCAAATTTGGTACTGTGAAAACGAATCTGTATGCTCACGTCATGCCAATTTTCTGTATTGTAGAACCAAAATATTTGTCGTAGTATTACTCCAGCTAGTTAAATCTATTTATGAGTTTCTGTTCAGACAATACCTTCTACCTTAATTTATACCTTCCCAAAACACCCCATTTTCTATTTCAGGTATATCGTACTGCGGATTTTTCGCGGTTTTTGAGTTATCTAAAATCGCGTGGCGCCGGGTTTAAGATCTTTAATATTTCAATTATTTTGAAGCTTGTAACGACGCAATCGAACCCCGAAAAGTACGTTTCCACGTACCCTCTCCGACCAGAGCAGCAGGGCATACCGTTTGGCGCGTACCTCTATGAAGAGGGCGTCACAACATATTTTTTAAATTTTAACAAATAATTATTTAAAGGGAGCTACAACAATTTTACCAGTAACTACACCCTCTTGTAAACGCTATTTTTTGGAAATTGAAAATTGTTCAATCTTACTTTCTCTCATCTACTGTATAAGAAATACTGACAACTAAAGTTTTATTGAAAAATATATAATCAACAAATTAAATTACGATGTTATTTTATTAGTGTTGCATTCAGAACAAAGCACAAAGCAGAAACTTTTAAGAAACGGTATTGGGCAAGGGTTTTTGCACGACTTTATCCTGGTTTTCTGGAATAACTACTAGTCTCTCTATACCTTTGAATCATTCGAAAAACTGATTTATGGGACACGCCAAACTTCTATCCTTTTATAGTTATTTCAATCTTTTTCAAGTGCTGTTTGTGCGTATTTATTTTATTTTAAATTTCGAACTAAAACCGTTATTATTATAACGTTCTCTATAAGGGTTAACCGTTAACCAGTATTTTTTTCGATTACATGCCCTGTTATTAATTAATTCATTCGTTTAAAATTTTATTTAGCTCGTTGCTATGAAATCAGTAATTGAATAGTAAAACATAGTTATTTTTGTAAATACGTGAAGTGTGTGTTTTTAGTGCGTGAGATGTCAAAAAGACAGTTGAACGCACTAAAAATATTTCTGCATTAAATACAAACAATATTTTTTCTACAACTAGTTTGCATCATTAATTAAGTATTTTTATTTATCTACAGAAATTGAGTGAAGAAATATTTTCTGTCGTTGAGAAATCCGTTTTCCAAAACCGTGAAAAAAGTTTTTCTAATGTACTTCGCGCACTATTTCAACGTATCCTAACAATTGAAAAGATTGCCTACTTTATGCACTGTTATTAGAATAAAAAAGTTACCATTTTTGACAGTTGTAGAAAAAATATATAATAAATGTGTAATTTCACTCAGAGACAATTAAAAATTATTATTATAAATATTTTTTAAATAAACTTTGCAGATAAAGGTTGCCAACCTATATTACTAAAATGCAAATAAAACTTGTCACGAAAAAGAACATCAGATACTTGGGGCTCTGCTCCACAAGGAATGTGGTACCACAGTCAAAGATAATGATGACAACAATGCCTTAATTATTTGTATAATTACAGGTATATATAAAGTAGAGACAAATTACTTAGCGACAGTAACAATTTATGTTTCTATGATAGTAACACAAAAAGTTGTGATTGTAACGTTTCCTTGGAAATAAGACACGTCGATCAGCCAAAAAAATTTTCAGGCATATACATACCTCCAAAGAGGGAGAGTGAATGTGTGTGTGGACAACCTCAGACCCGAGGAGTAAAACCCTCCGTAGTCTTGGGGAGAGTGAATGTGTGTGTGGACAACCTCAGACCCGAGGAGTAAAACCCTCCGTGGTCTTGGGGAGAGTGAATGTTTGTGTGGACAACCTCAGACCCGAGGAGTAAAACCCTCCGTGGTCTTGGGGAGAGTGAATGTGTGTGTGGACAACCTCAGACCCGAGGAGTAAAACCCTCCGTGGTCTTGGGGAGAGTGAATGTGTGTGTGGACAACCTCAGACCCGAGGAGTAAAACCCTCCGTGGTCTTGGGGAGAGTGAATGTGTGTGTGGACAACCTCAGACCCGAGGAGTAAAACCCTCCGTGGTCTTGGGGAGAGTGAATGTGTGTGTGGACAACCTCAGACCCGAGGAGTAAAACCCTCCGTGGTCTTGGGGAGAGTGAATGTGTGTGTGGACAACCTCAGACCCGAGGAGTAAAACCCTCCGTGGTCTTGGGGAGAGTGAATGTGTGTGTGGACAACCTCAGACCCGAGGAGTAAAACCCTCCGTGGTCTTGGGGAGAGTGAATGTGTGTGTGGACAACCTCAGACCCGAGGAGTAAAACCCTCCGTGGTCTTGGGGAGAGTGAATGTGTGTGTGGACAACCTCAGACCCGAGGAGTAAAACCCTCCGTGGTCTTGGGGAGAGTGAATGTGTGTGTGGACAACCTCAGACCCGAGGAGTAAAACCCTCCGTGGTCTTGGGGAGAGTGAGTGTGTGTGTGGACAACCTCAGACCCGAGGAGTAAAACCCTCTGTGGTCTTGGGGAGAGTGAATGTGTGTGTGGACAACCTCAGACCCGAGGAGTAAAACCCTCCGTGGTCTTGGGGAGAGTGAATGTGTGTGTGGACAACCTCAGACCCGAGGAGTAAAACCCTCCGTGGTCTTGGGGAGAGTGAATGTGTGTGTGGACAACCTCAGACCCGAGGAGTAAAACCCTCCGTGGTCTTGGGGAGAGTGAATGTGTGTGTGGACAACCTCAGACCCGAGGAGTAAAACCCTCCGTGGTCTTGGGGAGAGTAAATGTGTGTGTGGACAACCTCAGACCCGAGGAGTAAAACCCTCCGTGGTCTTGGGGAGAGTGAATGTGTGTGTGGACAACCTCAGACCCGAGGAGTAAAACCCTCAGTGGTCTTGGGGAGAGTGAATGTGTGTGTGGACAACCTCAGACCCGAGGAGTAAAACTTTTCGAGGTTCGGCGGGGAATGAATGCGATATAAAGTTTAAAAGCCAACAGATTTATATGATAGAAATACGAAAAGTTGTCATTCTCACGTTTCCATGGAAATAAGACAATATTTCATTTGAAGTAATGTTTGCTCTAATCCTGCAGTGGTCGAAGAACTTCAAACTGGGGGTATAAAATATTAATTTTGTTTCTAATATTCTTTGACACAATATTCCTAAAAGGACCTTTCCTTCTAATACAAAGACAGATGGTTATACTTTTTCATATCATTTTCCTACATATTATAAGCAACCAATAAGAGAAGGTTGCATCCGTTATGGTTTTACCAGTGTACCGGTGTACTTAGATACTATAATAAACATAAAATAATACAGAATACCCCGACCATTGTATTAACAGATTATAATCTTTCAAGCAGAAAATGAATTGGCTGGAAAATCTAGAAATTAAGGAAACCGTTATTTCATAGTAGAAATTAAATTAAATTTATTGGATGAACAAAACAAGAGATAGAGAGTTTTGGAAAAAGATCATAAAGAACATCTAAGGAATAGTAAAAGAAATTGATCCACTCAAATAAAAATAGGATCTAGAAAGCTTCTGAAGACAAACCTACCAAAATATTCAAACAATTTATATCAAAATAAATATGAAATACGATGTTACCACAGAATAGTTACATACAGAAGCGACACTCCTTGTCGGTAGCTTTCATGTTACCCTATTCAGTTCTATGACCTTGGAGCATTTTTGTAGACCTTTAAATTTGCTGACTTTCCCCATCTCTCTCTAATTTTCGTTTCTCTGTCTTGCTGTCGCTTCTGTATAAACCTATTCTGTGATTTTACTTTGAATAAGTAAAGTATAACGTATTGTGTGTAATTTGTTCAATGTTTTAAATTTCTAAAATATGAATAGTGCTACGTGACAACCAGTGCTGTAACTAGAGCAAAGGTGGCGCACGCCACACAGGCGCAATATTCTTAGGGCCGCAAAATTTTAATTATTTATAGGTTTTAGATCAAATATTTCTTTAACATATTTTTTAAATTTTAACAAATAATTATTTACAGGGAGCTACAACAATTTTACCAGTAACTACAACCTCTTGTAAACGCTAATTTTTGGAAATTGAAAATTGTTCAATCTTACTTTCTCTCATCTACTGGATAAGAAATACTGACAACTAAAATTTTATTGAAAAATATATAATCAACAAATTAAATTACGATGATGTTATTTTATTAGTGTTGCATTCAGAACAAAGCACAAAGCAGAAACTTTTAAGAAACGGTATTGGGCAAGGGTTTTTGCACGACTTTATCCTGGCTTTCTGGAATAACTACTAGTCTCTCTATACCTTTGAATCATTCGAAAAACTGATTTATGGGACACGCCAAACTTCTATCCTTTTACGGTTATTTCAATCTTTTTCAAGTGCTGTTTCTGCGTATTTATTTTATTTTAAATTTCGAACTAAAACCGTTATTATTATAACGTTCTCTATAAGGGTTAACCGTTAACCAGTATTTTTTTCGGTTACATGCCCTGTTATTAATTAATTCATTCGTTTAAAATTTTATTTAGCTCGTTGCTATGAAATAAGTAATTGAATAGTAAAACATAGTTATTTTTGTAAATACGTGAAGTTTGTGTTTTTAGTGCGTGAGATGTCAAAAAGACAATTGAACGCACTAAAAATATTTCTGCATAAAATACAAACAATATTTTTTCTACAACTAGTTTGCATCATTAATTAAGTATTTTTATTTATCTACAGAAATTGAGTGAAGAAATATTTTCTACCGTTGAGAAATCCGTTTTCCAAAACCGTGAAAAAAGTTTTTCTAATGTACTTCGCGCACTATTTCAACGTAACCTAACAATTGAAAAGATTGCCTATTTTAAGCACTGTTATTAGAATAAAAAATTACCCTTTTTGACAGTTGTAGAAAAATATATAATAAATGTGTTATTTCATTCAACAACAATTAAAAATTATTATTATAAATATTTTTAAATAAAACAATATATATATATATATATATATATATATATATATATATATATAATATGCTTTGACTTTGCAGATAAAGGTTGCTAACCTATATTACTAAAATGCAAATAAAACTTGTCACGAAAAAGAACATCAGATACTTGGGGCTCTGCTCCACCAGGAATGTTGTACCACAGACAAAGATAATGATGACAACAATGCCTTAATTATTTGTATAATTACAGGTATATATGAAGTAGAGACAAATTACTTAACGACAGTAACAATTTATGTTTCTATGATAGTAACACAAAAAGTTGTGATTGTAACGTTTCCTTGGAAATAAGACACGTCGATCAGCCAAAAAAATTTTCAGGCATATACATACCTCCAAAGAGGGAGAGTGAATGTGTGTGTGGACAACCTCAGACCCGAGGAGTAAAACCCTCCGTGGTCTTGGGGAGAGTGAATGTGTGTGTGGACAACCTCAGACCCGAGGAGTAAAACCCTCCGTGGTCTTGGGGAGAGTGAATGTGTGTGTGGACAACCTCAGACCCGAGGAGTAAAACCCTCCGTGGTCTTGGGGAGAGTGAATGTGTGTGTGGACAACCTCAGACCCGAGGAGTAAAACCCTCCGTGGTCTTGGGAAGAGTGAGTGTGTGTGTGGACAACCTCAGACCCGAGGAGTAAAACCCTCCGTGGTCTTGGGGAGAGTGAATGTGTGTGTGGACAACCTCAGACCCGAGGAGTAAAACCCTCCGTGGTCTTGGGGAGAGTGAATGTGTGTGTGGACAACCTCAGACCCGAGGAGTAAAACCCTCCGTGGTCTTGGGGAGAGTGAATGTGTGTGTGGACAACCTCAGACCCGAGGAGTAAAACCCTCCGTGGTCTTGGGGAGAGTGAATGTGTGTGTGGACAACCTCAGACCCGAGGAGTAAAACTTTTCGTGGTTCGGCGGGGAATGAATGCGATATAAAGTTTAAAAGCCAACAGATTTATATGATAGAAATACGAAAAGTTGTCATTCTCAGGTTTCCATGGAAATAAGACAATATTTTATTTGAAGTAATGTTTGCTCTAATCCTGTAGTGGTCGAAGAACTTCAAACCGGGGGTATAAAATATTAATTTTGTTTCTAATAATCTTTCACACAATATTCCTAAAAGGACCTTTCCTTCTAATACAAAGACAGATGGTTATACTTTTTCATAACATTTTCCTACATATTATAAGCAACCAATAAGAGAAGGTTGCATCCGTTATGGTTTTACCAGTGTACCGGTGTACTTAAGATACTATAATAAACATAAAATAATACAGAATACCCCGACCATTGTATTAACAGATTATAATCTTTCAAGCAGAAAATGAATTGGCTGGAAAATCTAGAAATTAAGGAAACCGTTATTTCATAGTAGAAATTAAATTAAATTTATTGGAAGAACAAAACAAGAGATAGAGAGTTTTGGATAAAGATCATAAAGAACATCTAAGGAATAGTAAAACAGATTGATCCACTCAAATAAAAATAGGATCTAGAAAGCTTCTGAAGACAAACCTACCAAAATATTCAAACAATTTATATCAAAATAAATATGAAATACGATGTTACCACAGAATAGTTACATACAGAAGCGACACTCCTTGTCGGTAGTTTTCATGTTACCCTATTCAGTTCTATGACCTTGGAGCATTTTTGTAGACCTTTAAATTTGCTGACTTTCCCCATCTCTCTCTAATTTTCGTTTCTGTCTTGCTGTCGCTTCTGTATAAACCTATTCTGTGATTTTACTTTGAATAAGTAAAGTATAACGTATTGTGTGTAATTTGTTCAATGTTTTAAATTTCTAAAATATGAATAGTGCTACATGACAACCAGTGCTGTAAATAGAGCAAAAGTGGCGCACGCCACACAGGCGCAATATTCTTAGGGCCGCAAAATTTTAATTATTTATAGGTTTTAGATCAAATATTTCTTTAACATTGTAACATTCAAATTTTTCCCTTCCTTGTCCCTACCCTTCTCTTTATTATTTTTTTAAAAACTGTATTTAAATTTGACGATACAGGATGGCGTGAGCGTTCAGATTTGGTGTTGATTTCAAATTGTTAATAATTTAATTAGTTATTTCTTCGATCAACGAAAAAAGATTTAAGGAGAGATCGCCTTGAGACTCGGTGCGAGCGAGACGTTTAGTGGAAGTGCCAGTGGCGGGCGTAAATTCTCTCAATTTTCTAAAATTACGAATCAATTATCGTATCTATAGTGTATCTTCGTTGAAATTTATTTTACACTGATTTCTTATTCGTAATTATCGCCATAGTAGCGGATTTAGTGTGTGTGAGTTGCCCACAAATGTGACTGTTGCCTTCGTCGTATTACTGGTGCCATTACGTCACAACCCTTTCATCAACGAGGGGATCTTCAAGTCATCGACCCCGTGGCCCTCCATGTCGCTCCAATCTTGCCACATCTTCCGCCGGGTCGCCGAATGCGCCCGTTTTAAGTTAAGTGCCCGTTGTGTTTAATTTTCACGTTGCCGAAATCTAAAACCACGTTTCGGTAATCGGAAAAGTACTTTTCTAATATATTTAAAAGGTCGACTAACAAAACTGAATCAAAATCAAGTGACTTTATGAACCTTTCTTTTTTTGCTTCGCCGCCTATGTGCTGGACCAGTCGCAACCACGTCACATAGTTTTGTTCCATCAATCTTATGGTTGAAGATTGTTATTTCTATTTTATTTGAAATTATTTGTTCTACTATTCCTTTATAGACATTTAATATTTGCTCTAATTCTGTTAAAATTAATTTCTATTTTAATTATCATATGTTAGAATATTTGCATGCTTTGGAGATCTCCTATAGTTTTAAGCTGGTCATTTATAATTTGTGTCAACGTTGATATTAGAGTAGAGTTGTTAGCTCAAATTTGGTACTGTGAAAACGAATCTGAATGCTTACGTCATGCCAATTTTCTGTATTGTAGAACCAAAATATTTGTCGTAATATTACTCCAGCTAGTTAAATCTATTTATGAGTTTCTGTTCAGACAATACCTTCTACCTTAATTTATACCTTCCCAAAACACCCCATTTTCTATTTCAGGTATATCGTACTGCGGATTTTTCGCGGTTTTTGAGTTATCTAAAATCGCGTGGCGCCGGGTTTAAGATCTTTAATATTTCAATTATTTTGAAGCTTGTAACGACGCAATCGAACCCCGAAAAGTACGTTTCCACGTACCCTCTCCGACCAGAGCAGCAGGGCATACCGTTTGGCGCGTACCTCTATGAAGAGGGCGTCACATTGGCGCGCATGAACGTGGGGCTCGATTGTCGTTACTTGTTTATACACTTTCGGGCAGTTCAGTATTTTATTTAAAAATTTAAATCTAGAAAAGGGAAAATTAATATTTTATTGTCTGAATATACTTTGTTGGCACTATTTTTGAATATATTATTTCAATTTCTGAATTACATTTTCATGGTTCTTTGGCTCAATGTGTGTCTGTTTAAGTAAATTACGTTTAAATTTTTAATTTTTTTGTTCGTGTGTTAATTATTGTCTCCGTGTTACAATTTATTATGGAGCCAAACAGACTCAATCGTGATGAGTTGGAATATGAACTAGCAGTTCGCGGGGTTAAGAATCTTCATTTACTGAATGTGTATTTGATGCGGTTGAAATTAAGTAAACATTTAAAGAAAGAAAAAATTAACGAATTAGTTCCGTCTCTAGACTTAAGCCGAGATAATTCCACAGAGGTGGATGTTTGCACTCAAAAATTAGTAGACTTACAGGGTTTATTATCAGAGCTGGCTACTCAATTTTCCGAAAATGATTTCAAAAAAATTATGAACAAAGTTCAACATGTTAAATGTAGACTTGCGCGTATAGATAGTGATGATGCCGATATTAAAGCTTCAGTTGCACAATTACAACGTAATTTAATCTTGATAGAAGATGATGCCATCCAACGGTATGATTTATATGAAGAATCCAAAGATACTGTTGCTGAACCTAATTCTTGCCAATCTCGGTCTTTAACTTTGTCACATAGCAGTAAACAAACTCCAGTTTCTCAATGGAAAATTTCATTTTGTGGTGATGAAAGTTTTAGTGTTAACGCCTTTCTCGAACGGGTTGAAGAATATAGAATCTCCAGACATGTTTCGGAAGAAGATTTAAATAATTCGCTTTAACATGGTACAGGTCCGTACGTGGGAAAATTAAGTCATGGAAAGATTTTACACAACAACTAAGGCAAGAATTCGAACCTCATAATTATGAAGGAGAACTCTGGAAAGAAATTCGATCGCGAATTCAAGGTCCCGATGAATCAATCGGTGCATATTTCGCGTGCATGAAAAATTTGTTTAATCGTTTATACCACCAACCTGCCACTGAGGAACAAAAATTAGAAGTTCTTAGGGGTAATATCGCGCCATACTTTATTCACGCCATCGGTCTTAATCCAATCAGTAGTGTTGAATGTTTATTAAGCGTATGTAAACAATTAGAAATTAATCTTTTAATGGCCGAAAAATTTCACCCTTCCCGCATTGGTCGTCGCGGTTTACTTGAACCGGATCTTGCGTATCAAGGTCGTTCTCGCCCGGCTGCTCGTACTAGCGAAGTCGCAGTCCCATCAAAATTTCAGCCCGAAAATCAATGTTGGAACTGCCATTCTAATTCACATCGCTATCGTGATTGTCAACAACCCCGTAATAAATTTTGTTTTGGTTGTGGTTATCCAAACAAAACCAAAATGTCATGCCCAAATTGCCAACACAATTATTCGGGAAACTAGAACGGAAACTCGCTTTAAAGAACCGGAAGATGAGTTTCGGGAAAAAATTTTTTGCGGTTCAAGAACAAATAAAACAAAACTGGTTAGACCATGTCTCTAAATTCTTCGCGCAGATTAAAATAAATCAAGCTTTGGCAACAATACCTAGTGACAATAGACCTTATCTCGATATTAAAATTTTCGATATTGAATTTACCGCTCTTCTCGATACAGGTGCAAATCGTTCGATAATAGGTAGGCATGCGTGGAATATCTTGGATAAATTAAATGTGCCAATAAATAGTAACGATACCGTAAATTGCATTGTTGCGGACGGTTCACAATGTAATGTTTTAGGTACAATATCCGTTCCTATCAGCTTTGAAGGGAAAGTCAAAGTTCTAGACATGTTAGTAGTTCCGTCTATACAGCAAAATGTGCTTTTAGGGGTAGATTTTTGGGGAAAAATGGATTTAAATTTAAAAATAATTAAAAATCAGTGGACTGTATTAAATGAAATTACAATTAATGAAAATGTAGAACAAAATTTAGATCATTTAAGTAGCACAGAACAGGAACAGTTAGATACAGTAGTTAATAAATATTTTCGAAACATGAAGAAGGGTATCGGTTGTGTTCATTTGGTTGAACATGAAATACTTACTGACGCGGAGCCCATAAAACAGCGTTACTATCCAGTACCCCCAAAAGTTCAAGAACATATTAATATTGAATTAGATAAAATGCTAGAAGAAAGAATCATTACACCGTCAAAAAGTCCGTGGGCAAGTCCGATACTTTTAGTTCGTAAATCCGATGGCACCTATCGCTTTGTAGTTGACTACCGGAAGTTAAATGCCGTTACCCGTAAAGACGCATATCCCCTACCCTACGTAAATTCAATTCTTGATAAACTTCGCGACGCTCGCTATATTTCTACATTAGACATAAAATCAGCATTCTGGCAAATCCCCGTCAAAGAGTCAAGTCAAGAAAAGACAGCTTTTACAGTTCCCGGTCGCGGTCTTTTTGAGTTTAAACGCATGCCCTTTGGGTTACATAACTCACCGGCGACATTCCAAAGACTCATGGATCGTCTTTTTGATCATGAATTTGAAAATTATGTATTTGTTTATCTAGACGACGTCATCATTGTCACCCCTACGTTTGAAAAACACTTAGAGATTTTAGAAAAAGTGTTTATAAAAATTTTTGGTGCCGGATTAACTTTAAATAGAGAAAAATGTCATTTTTGCAAACCCGAAATCACATATTTAGGATACGTAGTAAATAATACCGGGCTACACGTCGATCCTGGAAAAGTCGAAGCAATCCTGAATATTCCAGCACCCAAAAACGTTACCGAAGTAAGAAGATTTTTAGGTACAGTTTCTTGGTACCGTCGTTTTATCCCCGACTACTCAACTCTTTCTGCGCCTATATCCGCGTTAACTAAGAAAAAGAACCCTTTTATTTGGAACTCCGAATGTGCAAAATCTTTTAACGCGATCAAGGAGAAATTAATTATTGCCCCTATCCTCTCCTGTCCGGATTTTAATCTGCCGTTTGTTGTGCAAACAGACGCATCAGCGTATGGACTCGGTGCCGTACTAACTCAAATCACGGAACACGGTGAAAAAGTAATTTGTTATGCCAGCAAATCTTTAACTAAACAAGAGAGAAACTACAGCGTAACCGAGCGAGAATGTTTAGGCGTTATCTGGGGAATCGAAAAATTTCGACCATATATCGAAGGAGGGAAATTCACGGTTATAACAGATCATCATTCTCTGTTATAGCTAAATAATTTAAAAGACCCTACTGGTCGTTTAGCTAGGTGGGCCGTAAGATTGCAACAGTTTGATTTCAAGATCAAACATCGAAAAGGTTCAGAACATTTGTTGCCTGATTTACTCTCCAGATCCGTAGAAGCAAACGTGAACTTAGTTACGATAGACTCCCCGGTTACTGATCCCTGGTATCGCCAATTATTGTCTAAAGTTCACGACGAACCTGCTAATTATAAATTTTGGAAAATTGAGAATAATAAACTATATAAATACGTGCGTTCACCTACGACAAATGAATGGAAATTCGTGGTACCGAAGGAATATCGCTTGCAAGTATTAAAATAATGTCACGATAAGCCTACCGCCGGACATACGGGAGCCTACAAAACATTCCACCGAGCCGCAAGTATCTACTATTGGCCAAAAATGCAAGCTGATATAAAATCATACGTACGGAATTGCACTATTTGTCAGATGCAAAAACCATTGCAACAGCGTATTCCAGGCTTTATGGGCGGAAAACCTAATATAACGCGCCCGTGGCAATTAATTGGCGCTGATTTTATGGAATTCCCATGTTCACGAAAAAGGAACAATTATCTTTTAGTAATCAGTGATTATTTCTCTAAATATGTAGTTCTTCTTCCTGTCCGAAAAGCGACTGCCGGTAAATTATGCGATCTCATTGAACATAATATATTTTTAAAGTATGGCGTCCCACAAATATTAGTGTGTGACAACGGAAAGCAATTCATTAGCCGAGAATTCAAAGAACTAGCGACTAAATATGGTGTAAAAAATTTCCTACAATGCCTATTATCACCCGCAAAACAATCCCGCTGAACGTGCAAACCGCACAATTAAAACTATGATCCGTTCATATTTAAAAGATGCAGATCACCGTACATGGGATTCATACATTCCACATATAGCTTGCGCCATGAATACCGCTAAAAGCGAAGTAACCGGGTATACTCCATATTATTTAAATTCTAATCGCGAATTAATTCTTTGCGGAAGATATCATACAGAACTTGATAATACCCTGAATAACTCTGAGACAGATGTTTCTCATATCGATGATGATAAATTAAAGCAAATTTTCCTTGAAGTGCGAAAACGGTTGAGTGTCGCTTTTAAACGAAATCAAAATTATTATAATTTACGTCGTCGGCCTGAAAGTTTGGAAATTGGACAGCAAGTATGGTTAAAGAACTATGTTTTGTCAGACGGTGCTAGACATTTTTCTTCTAAGTTGGCTCCAAAGTATATCGGACCTTATCGAGTTAAAGACAAAACCTCTAACGTCACGTATCATTTAGAAACTTTTGATGGTAAATCTAAAGGCAATTGGCATATTAAAGATATTAAACCCGTAAACCGTGATAGTAATGTAGAAGAAGATTAGTTGGTAAATAATATTGCTATTATTTTTTTTCGTTTATCCACGTAAAGGGGGGGTTTGTAACATTCAAATTTTTCCCTTCCTTGTCCCTACCCTTCTCTTTATTATTTTTTTAAAAACTGTATTTAAATTTGACGATACAGGATGGCGTGAGCGTTCAGATTTGGTGTTGATTTCAAATTGTTAATAATTTAATTAGTTATTTCTTCGATCAACGAAAAAAGATTTAAGGAGAGATCGCCTTGAGACTCGGTGCGAGCGAGACGTTTAGTGGAAGTGCCAGTGGCGGGCGTAAATTCTCTCAATTTTCTAAAATTACGAATCAATTATCGTATCTATAGTGTATCTTCGTTGAAATTTATTTTACACTGATTTCTTATTCGTAATTATCGCCATAGTAGCGGATTTAGTGTGTGTGAGTTGCCCACAAATGTGACTGTTGCCTTCGTCGTATTACTGGTGCCATTACGTCACAACCCTTTCATCAACGAGGGGATCTTCAAGTCATCGACCCCGTGGCCCTCCATGTCGCTCCAATCTTGCCACATCTTCCGCCGGGTCGCCGAATGCGCCCGTTTTAAGTTAAGTGCCCGTTGTGTTTAATTTTCACGTTGCCGAAATCTAAAACCACGTTTCGGTAATCGGAAAAGTACTTTTCTAATATATTTAAAAGGTCGACTAACAAAACTGAATCAAAATCAAGTGACTTTATGAACCTTTCTTTTTTTGCTTCGCCGCCTATGTGCTGGACCAGTCGCAACCACGTCACATAGTTTTGTTCCATCAATCTTATGGTTGAAGATTGTTATTTCTATTTTATTTGAAATTATTTGTTCTACTATTCCTTTATAGACATTTAATATTTGCTCTAATTCTGTTAAAATTAATTTCTATTTTAATTATCATATGTTAGAATATTTGCATGCTTTGGAGATCTCCTATAGTTTTAAGCTGGTCATTTATAATTTGTGTCAACGTTGATATTAGAGTATAGTTGTTAGCTCAAATTTGGTACTGCGAAAACGAATCTGTATGCTCACGTCATGCCAATTTTCTGTATTGTAGAACCAAAATATTTGTCGTAGTATTACTCCAGCTAGTTAAATCTATTTATGAGTTTCTGTTCAGACAATACCTTCTACCTTAATTTATACCTTCCCAAAACACCCCATTTTCTATTTCAGGTATATCGTACTGCGGATTTTTCGCGGTTTTTGAGTTATCTAAAATCGCGTGGCGCCGGGTTTAAGATCTTTAATATTTCAATTATTTTGAAGCTTGTAACGACGCAATCGAACCCCGAAAAGTACGTTTCCACGTACCCTCTCCGACCAGAGCAGCAGGGCATACCGTTTGGCGCGTACCTCTATGAAGAGGGCGTCACAACATATTTTTTAAATTTTAACAAATAATTATTTAAAGGGAGCTACAACAATTTTACCAGTAACTACACCCTCTTGTAAACGCTATTTTTTGGAAATTGAAAATTGTTCAATCTTACTTTCTCTCATCTACTGTATAAGAAATACTGACAACTAAAGTTTTATTGAAAAATATATAATCAACAAATTAAATTACGATGTTATTTTATTAGTGTTGCATTCAGAACAAAGCACAAAGCAGAAACTTTTAAGAAACGGTATTGGGCAAGGGTTTTTGCACGACTTTATCCTGGTTTTCTGGAATAACTACTAGTCTCTCTATACCTTTGAATCATTCGAAAAACTGATTTATGGGACACGCCAAACTTCTATCCTTTTATAGTTATTTCAATCTTTTTCAAGTGCTGTTTGTGCGTATTTATTTTATTTTAAATTTCGAACTAAAACCGTTATTATTATAACGTTCTCTATAAGGGTTAACCGTTACCCAGTATTTTTTTCGATTACATGCCCTGTTATTAATTAATTCATTCGTTTAAAATTTTATTTAGCTCGTTGCTATGAAATCAGTAATTGAATAGTAAAACATAGTTATTTTTGTAAATACGTGAAGTGTGTGTTTTTAGTGCGTGAGATGTCAAAAAGACAGTTGAACGCACTAAAAATATTTCTGCATTAAATACAAACAATATTTTTTCTACAACTAGTTTGCATCATTAATTAAGTATTTTTATTTATCTACAGAAATTGAGTGAAGAAATATTTTCTGTCGTTGAGAAATCCGTTTTCCAAAACCGTGAAAAAAGTTTTTCTAATGTACTTCGCGCACTATTTCAACGTATCCTAACAATTGAAAAGATTGCCTACTTTATGCACTGTTATTAGAATAAAAAAGTTACCATTTTTGACAGTTGTAGAAAAAATATATAATAAATGTGTAATTTCACTCAGAGACAATTAAAAATTATTATTATAAATATTTTTTAAATAAACTTTGCAGATAAAGGTTGCCAACCTATATTACTAAAACGCAAATAAAACTTGTCACGAAAAAGAACATCAGATACTTGGGGCTCTGCTCCACAAGGAATGTGGTACCACAGTCAAAGATAATGATGACAACAATGCCTTAATTATTTGTATAATTACAGGTATATATAAAGTAGAGACAAATTACTTAGCGACAGTAACAATTTATGTTTCTATGATAGTAACACAAAAAGTTGTGATTGTAACGTTTCCTTGGAAATAAGACACGTCGATCAGCCAAAAAAATTTTCAGGCATATACATACCTCCAAAGAGGGAGAGTGAATGTGTGTGTGGACAACCTCAGACCCGAGGAGTAAAACCCTCCGTAGTCTTGGGGAGAGTGAATGTGTGTGTGGACAACCTCAGACCCGAGGAGTAAAACCCTCCGTGGTCTTGGGGAGAGTGAATGTGTGTGTGGACAACCTCAGACCCGAGGAGTAAAACCCTCCGTGGTCTTGGGGAGAGTGAATGTGTGTGTGGACAACCTCAGACCCGAGGAGTAAAACCCTCCGTGGTCTTGGGGAGAGTGAATGTGTGTGTGGACAACCTCAGACCCGAGGAGTAAAACCCTCCGTGGTCTTGGGGAGAGTGAATGTGTGTGTGGACAACCTCAGACCCGAGGAGTAAAACCCTCCGTGGTCTTGGGGAGAGTGAATGTGTGTGTGGACAACCTCAGACCCGAGGAGTAAAACCCTCCGTGGTCTTGGGGAGAGTGAATGTGTGTGTGGACAACCTCAGACCCGAGGAGTAAAACCCTCCGTGGTCTTGGGGAGAGTGAATGTGTGTGTGGACAACCTCAGACACGAGGAGTAAAACCCTCCGTGGTCTTGGGGAGAGTGAATGTGTGTGTGTGTGGACAACCTCAGACCCGAGGAGTAAAACCCTCCGTGGTCTTGGGGAGAGTGAATGTGTGTGTGGACAACCTCAGACCCGAGGAGTAAAACCCTCCGTGGTCTTGGGGAGAGTGAATGTGTGTGTGGACAACCTCAGACCCGAGGAGTAAAACCCTCCGTGGTCTTGGGGAGAGTGAATGTGTGTGTGGACAACCTCAGACCCGAGGAGTAAAACCCTCCGTGGTCTTGGGGAGAGTGAATGTGTGTGTGGACAACCTCAGACCCGAGGAGGAAAAACCCTCCGTGGTCTTGGGGAGAGTGAATGTGTGTGTGGACAACCTCAGACCCGAGGAGTAAAACCCTCCGTGGTCTTGGGGAGAGTGAATGTGTGTGTGGACAACCTCAGACCCGAGGAGTAAAACCCTCCGTGGTCTTGGGGAGAGTGAATGTGTGTGTGGACAACCTCAGACCCGAGGAGTAAAACCCTCCGTGGTCTTGGGGAGAGTGAATGTGTGTGTGTGTGGACAACCTCAGACCCGAGGAGTAAAACCCTCCGTGGTCTTGGGGAGAGTGAATGTGTGTGTGGACAACCTCAGACCCGAGGAGTAAAACCCTCCGTGGTCTTGGGGAGAGTGAATGTGTGTGTGGACAACCTCAGACCCGAGGAGTAAAACCCTCCGTGGTCTTGGGGAGAGTGAATGTGTGTGTGGACAACCTCAGACCCGAGGAGTAAAACCCTCCGTGGTCTTGGGGAGAGTGAATGTGTGTGTGGACAACCTCAGACCCGAGGAGTAAAACCCTCCGTGGTCTTGGGGAGAGTGAATGTGTGTGTGGACAACCTCAGACCCGAGGAGTAAAACCCTCCGTGGTCTTGGGGAGAGTGAATGTGTGTGTGGACAACCTCAGACCCGAGGAACAAAACCCTTCGTGGTCTTGGGGAGAGTGAATGTGTGTGTGGACAACCTCAGACCCGGGGAGTAAAACCCTCCGTGGTCTTGGGGAGAGTGAATGTGTGTGTGGACAACCTCAGACCCGAGGAGTAAAACCCTCCGTGTTCTTAAGGAGAGTGAATGTGTGTGTGGACAACCTCAGACCCGAGGAGTAAAACTCTCCGTGGTCTTGGGGAGAGTGAATGTGTGTGTGGACAACCTCAGACCCGAGGAACAAAACCCTTCGTGGTCTTGGGGAGAGTGAATGTGTGTGTGGACAACCTCAGACCCGAGTAGTAAAACCCTCCGTGGTCTTGGGGAGAGTGAATGTGTGTGTGGACAACCTCGGACCCGAGGAACAAAACCCTTTGTGGTCTTGGGGAGAGTGAATGTGTGTGTGGACAACCTCAGACCCGACGAGTAAAACCCTCCGTGGTCTTGGGGAGAGTGAATGTGTGTGTGGACAACCTCAGACCCGAGGAGTAAAACCCTCCGTGGTCTTGGGGAGAGTGAATGTGTGTGTGGACAACCTCAGACCCGAGGAGTAAAACCCTCCGTGGTCTTAAGGAGAGTGAATGTGTGTGTGGACAACCTCAGACCCGAGGAACAAAACCCTTCGTGGTCTTGGGGAGAGTGAATGTGTGTGTGGACAACCTCAGACCCGGGGAGTAAAACCCTCCGTGGTCTTGGGGAGAGTGAATGTGTGTGTGGACAACCTCAGACCCGAGGAGTAAAACCCTCCGTGTTCTTGGGGAGAGTGAATGTGTGTGTGGACAACCTCAGACCCGAGGAGTAAAACTCCCCGTGGTCTTGGGGAGAGTGAATGTGTGTGTGGACAACCTCAGACCCGACGAGTAAAACCCTCCGTGGTCTTGGGGAGAGTGAATGTGTGTGTGGACAACCTCAGACCCGACGAGTAAAACCCTCCGTGGTCTTGGGGAGAGTGAATGTGTGTGTGGACAACCTCAGACCCGAGGAGTAAAACCCTCCGTGTTCTTGGGGAGAGTGAATGTGTGTGTGGACAACCTCGGACCCGAGGAGTAAAACTCTCCGTGGTCTTGGGGAGAGTGAATGTGTGTGTGGACAACCTCAGACCCGAGGAACAAAACCCTTCGTGGTCTTGGGGAGAGTGAATGTGTGTGTGGACAACCTCAGACCCGAGGAGTAAAACCCTCCGTGGTCTTGGGGAGAGTGAATGTGTGTGTGGACAACCTCAGACCCGAGGAGTAAAACTCTCCGTGGTCTTGGGGAGAGTGAATGTGTGTGTGGACAACCTCAGACCCGAGTAGTAAAACCTTCCGTGGTCTTGGGGAGAGTGAATGTGTGTGTGGACAACCTCGGACCCGAGGAACAAAACCCTTTGTGGTCTTGGGGAGAGTGAATGTGTGTGTGGACAACCTCAGACCCGACGAGTAAAACCCTCCGTGGTCTTGGGGAGAGTGAATGTGTGTGTGGACAACCTCAGACCCGAGGAGTAAAACCCTCCGTGGTCTTGGGGAGAGTGAATGTGTGTGTGGACAACCTCAGACCCGAGGAGTAAAACCCTCCGTGGTCTTGGGGAGAGTGAATGTGTGTGTGGACAACCTCAGACCCGAGGAGTAAAACCCTCCGTGGTCTTGGGGAGAGTGAATGTGTGTGTGGACAACCTCAGACCCGAGGAGTAAAACCCTCCGTGGTCTTGGGGAGAGTGAATGTGTGTGTGGACAACCTCAGACCCGACGAGTAAAACCCTCCGTGGTCTTGGGGAGAGTGAATGTGTGTGTGGACAACCTCAGACCCGAGGAGTAAAACCCTTCGTGGTCTTGGGGAGAGTGAATGTGTGTGTGGACAACCTCAGACCCGACGAGTAAAACCCTCCGTGTTCTTGGGGAGAGTGAATGTGTGTGTGGACAACCTCAGACCCGAGGAGTAAAACTTTTCGTGGTTCGGCGGGGAATGAATGCGATATAAAGTTTAAAAGCTAACAGATTTATATGATAGAAATACGAAAAGTTGTCATTCTCACGTTTCCATGGAAATAAGACAATATTTCATTTGAAGTAATGTTTGCTCTAATCCTGTAGTGGTCGAAGAACTTCAAACCGGGGGTATAAAATATTAATTTTGTTTCTAATAATCTTTGACACAATATTCCTAAAAGGACCTTTCCTTCTAATACAAAGACAGATGGTTATACTTTTTCATAACATTTTCCTACATATTATAAGCAACCAATAAGAGAAGGTTGCATCCGTTATGGTTTTACCAGTGTACCGGTGTACTTAAGATACTATAATAAACATAAAATAATACAGAATACCCCGACCATTGTATTAACAGATTATAATCTTTCAAGCAGAAAATGAATTGGCTGGAAAATCTAGAAATTAAGGAAACTGTTATTTCATAGTAGAAATTAAATTAAATTTATTGGAAGAACAAAACAAGAGATAGAGAGTTTTGGAAACAGATCATAAAGAACATCTAAGGAATAGTAAAACAGATTGATCCACTCAAATAAAAATACGATCTAGAAAGCTTCTGAAGACAAACCTACCAAAATATTCAAACAATTTATATCAAAATAAATATGAAATACGACGTTACCACAGAATAGTTACATACAGAAGCGACACTCCTTGTCGGTAGCTTTCATGTTACCCTATTCAGTTCTATGACCTTGGGGCATTTTTGTAGACCTTTAAATTTGCTGACTTTCCCCATCTCTCTCTTATTTTCGTTTCTCTGTCTTGCTGTCGCTTCTGTATAAACCTATTCTGTGATTTTACTTTGAATAAGTAAAGTATAACGTATTGTGTGTAATTTGTTCAATGTTTTAAATTTCTAAAATATGAATAGTGCTACGTGACAACCAGTGCTGTAACTAGAGCAAAGGTGGCGCACGCCACACAGGCGCAATATTCTTAGGGCCGCAAAATTTTAATTATTTATAGGTTTTAGATCAAATATTTCTTTAACATATTTTTTAAATTTTAACAAATAACTATTTACTGGGAGCTACAACAATTTTACCAGTAACTACACCCTCTTGTGAACGCTATTTTTTGGAAATTGAAAATTGTTCAATCTTACTTTCTCTCATCTACTGGATAAGAAATACTGACAACTAAAATTTTATTGAAAAATATATAATCAACAAATTAAATTACGATGATGTTATTTTATTAGTGTTGCATTCAGAACAAAGCACAAAGCAGAAACTTTTAAGAAACGGTATTGGGCAAGGGTTTTTGCACGACTTTATCCTGGTTTTCTGGAATAACTACTAGTCTCTCTATACCTTTGAATCATTCGAAAAACAGATTTATGGGACACGCCAAACTTCTATCCTTTTACGGTTATTTCAATCTTTTTCAAGTGCTGTTTGTGCGTATTTATTTTATTTTAAATTTCGAACTAAAACCGTTATTATTATAACGTTCTCTATAAGGGTTAACCGTTAACCAGTATTTTTTTCGATTACATGCCCTGTTATTAATTAATTCATTCGTTTAAAATTTTATTTAGCTCGTTGCTATGAAATAAGTAATTGAATAGTAAAACATAGTTATTTTTGTAAATACGTGAAGTTTGTGTTTTTAGTGCGTGAGATGTCAAAAAGACAGTCGAACGCACTAAAAATATTTCTGCATTAAATACAAACAATATTTTTTCTACAACTAGTTTGCATCATTAATTAAGTATTTTTATTTATCTACAGAAATTGAGTGAAGAAATATTTTCTATCGTTGAGAAATCCGTTTTCCAAAACCGTGAAAAAAGTTTTTCTAATGTACTTCGCGCACTATTTCAACGTATCCTAACAATTGAAAAGATTGCCTACTTTATGCACTGTTATTAGAATAAAAAAGTTACCATTTTTGACAGTTGTAGAAAAAATATATAATAAATCTGTAATTTCATTCAGAGACAATTAAAAATTATTATTATAAATATTTTTTAAATAAAATAATATATATATACAGGGTGGCTGATTTTTCATTGTCCAGGCCATATCTCCTGAAATATGAAATATACAAGAAAAAGCTAAATAGGAAAATTGTGTAACAAGACCTGATTTATAAAATATCATTAACAGATGTTTTCCATGGCCTACTGATTTGGCAGAAAAATATTTACCTTTGATTTTTTAAATGGAACACCCTGTATGTTTTTACGGAATAAGATTCTACATCAATTTCTCTTTACAATTATCTGAAACAACTGGAGGTTTGCCTTTAATTTATGCTTAATATTGTAAAAAATAAAATTATGTGAGCCGGCTGTGATTTGCAATTATTTTATTGTTTATACCTATAGACAACTACCAAGAAACAGACAGAAGTGATTATTAGTTGAAAAGGTGATGTACTTCGTAATTACAAAAGAAAAATGAATTTCACAAATAGTGAAAAAGTTGATATGCGCTCTACTGTTTTCACAAATCAAAAAATAATAAACATTTAGCTGCTATCGAGTACCAAAAACAGAATAACATATCAAAATTTGAGCAGTTATTGTAAAACAATATGTTTTTATTTAATTTCGTTTATTTAAACTTAAAACTTAAATTAAGGATGTTTTAATTTTATTGATTATAGAGCATATTACATTAAAAATAAGGCTAACTCATAATTTTGTTTTCTTGTTTTGTGTTACTTATTAAATAAAAACCATAAAACTCTTCTAATAAACATTTGTATCAGATTTATAAAAAAAAATAGTGATTAACAATGAGAAAACACAGCCGACTTATAAAATTTTATTTTTTGCATTATTAAGCATAAATTAAAAGCAAACCCCCACTTGTTATACATAATTGTAAAGAGAAATTGATGTAGAACTTTATTCCGTAAAAAAATACAGGGTGTTCCGTTTAAAAAACGAAAGGTAAATATTTTTCCGCCAAATCAGTAGGCCATGGAAAACATCTGTTACCGTTATTTTATAGACCAGGTCTTGTTACACAAGTTTCCTATTTAGCTTTTTCTTATGTATTTAATATTTCAGAAGATATAGCCTGGACAATGAAAAATCAGCCACCCTGTATATATATATATATATATATATATATATATATATATATATATATATATATATAATATGCTTTGACTTTGCAGATAAAGGTTGCCCACCTATTTTACTAAAATGCAAATAAAACTTGTCACGAAAAAGAACATCAGATACTTGGGGCTCTGCTCCACAAGGAATGTTGTACCACAGTCAAAGATAATGATGACAACAATGCCTTAATTATTTGTATAATTACAGGTATATATAAAGTAGAGACAAATTACTTAGCGACAGTAACAATTTATGTTTCTATGATAGTAACACAAAAAGTTGTGATTGTAACGTTTCCTTGGAAATAAGACACGTCGATCAGCCAAAAAAATTTTCAGACATATACATCCCTCCAAAGAGGGAGAGTGAATGTGTGTGTGGACAACCTCAGACCCGAGGAGTAAAACCCTCCGTGGTCTTGGGGAGAGTGAATGTGTGTGTGGACAACCTCAGACCCGAGGAGTAAAACCCTCCGTGGTCTTGGGGAGAGTGAATGTGTGTGTGGACAACCTCAGACCCGAGGAGTAAAACCCTCCGTGGTCTTGGGGAGAGTGAATGTGTGTGTGGACAACCTCAGACCCGAGGAGTAAAACCCTCCGTTGTCTTGGGGAGAGTGAATGTGTGTGTGGACAACCTCAGACCCGAGGAGTAAAACCCTCCGTGGTCTTGGGGAGAGTGAATGTGTGTGTGGACAACCTCAGACCCGAGGAGTAAAACCCTCCGTGGTCTTGGGGAGAGTGAATGTGTGTGTGGACAACCTCAGACCCGAGGAGTAAAACCCTCCGTGGTCTTGGGGAGAGTGAATGTGTGTGTGGACAACCTCAGACCCGAGGAGTAAAACCCTCCGTTGTCTTGGGGAGAGTGAATGTGTGTGTGGACAACCTCAGACCCGAGGAGTAAAACCCTCCGTGGTCTTGGGGAGAGTGAATGTGTGTGTGGACAACCTCAGACCCGAGGAGTAAAACCCTCCGTGGTCTTGGGGAGAGTGAATGTGTGTGTGGACAACCTCAGACCCGAGGAGTAAAACCCTCCGTGGTCTTGGGGAGAGTGAATGTGTGTGTGGACAACCTCAGACCCGAGGAGTAAAACCCTCCGTGGTCTTGGGGAGAGTGAATGTGTGTGTGGACAACCTCAGACCCGAGGAGTAAACCCTCCGTGGTCTTGGGGAGAGTGAATGTGTGTGTGGACAACCTCAGACCCGAGGAGTAAAACCTTCCGTGGTCTTGGGGAGAGTGAATGTGTGTGTGGACAACCTCAGACCCGAGGAACAAAACCCTCCATGGTCTTGGGGAGAGTGAATGTGTGTGTGGACAACCTCAGACCCGAGGAGTAAAACCCTCCGTGGTCTTGGGGAGAGTGAATGTGTGTGTGGACAACCTCAGACCCGAGGAGTAAAACCCTCCGTGGTCTTGGGGAGAGTGAATGTGTGTGTGGACAACCTCAGACCCGAGGAGTAAAACCCTCCGTGGTCTTGGGGAGAGTGAATGTGTGTGTGGACAACCTCAGACCCGAGGAACAAAACCCTCCGTGGTCTTGGGGACAGTGAATGTGTGTGTGGACAACCTCAGACCCGAGGAACAAAACCCTCCGTGGTCTTGGGGAGAGTGAATGTGTGTGTGGACAACCTCAGACCCGAGGAACAAAACCCTCCGTGGTCTTGGGGAGAGTGAATGTGTGTGTGGACAACCTCAGACCCGAGGAACAAAACCCTCCATGGTCTTGGGGAGAGTGAATGTGTGTGTGGACAACCTCAGACCCGAGGAACAAAACCCTCCGTGGTCTTGGGGAGAGTGAATGTGTGTGTGGACAACCTCAGACCCGAGGAATAAAACCCTCCGTGGTCTTGGGGAGAGTGAATGTGTGTGTGGACAACCTCAGACCCGAGGAGTAAAACCCTCCGTGGTCTTGGGGAGAGTGAATGTGTGTGTGGACAACCTCAGACCCGAGGAGTAAAACCCTCCGTTGTCTTGGGGAGAGTGAATGTGTGTGTGGACAACCTCAGACCCGAGGAGTAAAACCCTCCGTGGTCTTGGGGAGAGTGAATGTGTGTGTGGACAACCTCAGACCCGAGGAGTAAAACCCTCCGTGGTCTTGGGGAGAGTGAATGTGTGTGTGGACAACCTCAGACCCGAGGAGTAAAACCCTCCGTGGTCTTGGGGAGAGTGAATGTGTGTGTGGACAACCTCAGACCCGAGGAGTAAAACCCTCCGTTGTCTTGGGGAGAGTGAATGTGTGTGTGGACAACCTCAGACCCGAGGAGTAAAACCCTCCGTGGTCTTGGGGAGAGTGAATGTGTGTGTGGACAACCTCAGACCCGAGGAGTAAAACCCTCCGTGGTCTTGGGGAGAGTGAATGTGTGTGTGGACAACCTCAGACCCGAGGAGTAAAACCCTCCGTGGTCTTGGGGAGAGTGAATGTGTGTGTGGACAACCTCAGACCCGAGGAGTAAAACCCTCCGTTGTCTTGGGGAGAGTGAATGTGTGTGTGGACAACCTCAGACCCGAGGAGTAAAACCCTCCGTGGTCTTGGGGAGAGTGAATGTGTGTGTGGACAACCTCAGACCCGAGGAGTAAAACCCTCCGTGGTCTTGGGGAGAGTGAATGTGTGTGTGGACAACCTCAGACCCGAGGAGTAAAACCCTGCGTGGTCTTGGGGAGAGTGAATGTGTGTGTGGACAACCTCAGACCCGAGGAACAAAACCCTCCATGGTCTTGGGGAGAGTGAATGTGTGTGTGGACAACCTCAGACCCGAGGAGTAAAACCCTCCGTGGTCTTGGGGAGAGTGAATGTGTGTGTGGACAACCTCAGACCCGAGGAGTAAAACCCTCCGTGGTCTTGGGGAGAGTGAATGTGTGTGTGGACAACCTCAGACCCGAGGAGTAAAACCCTCCGTGGTCTTTGGGAGAGTGAATGTGTGTGTGGACAACCTCAGACCCGAGGAACAAAACCCTCCGTGGTCTTGGGGACAGTGAATGTGTGTGTGGACAACCTCAGACCCGAGGAACAAAACCCTCCGTGGTCTTGGGGAGAGTGAATGTGTGTGTGGACAACCTCAGACCCGAGGAACAAAACCCTCCGTGGTCTTGGGGAGAATGAATGTGTGTGTGGACAACCTCAGACCCGAGGAACAAAACCCTCCATGGTCTTGGGGAGAGGGAATGTGTGTGTGGACAACCTCAGACCCGAGGAACAAAACCCTCCGTGGTCTTGGGGAGAGTGAATGTGTGTGTGGACAACCTCAGACCCGAGGAGTAAAACCCTCCGTGGTCTTGGGGAGAGTGAATGTGTGTGTGGACAACCTCAGACCCGAGAAGTAAAACCCTCCGTGGTCTTGGGGAGAGTGAATGTGTGTGTGGACAACCTCAGACCCGACGAGTAAAACCCTCCGTGGTCTTGGGGAGAGTGAATGTGTGTGTGGACAACCTCAGACCCGAGGAGTAAAACCCTCCGTGGTCTTGGGGAGAGTGAATGTGTGTGTGGACAACCTCAGACCCGAGGAGTAAAACCCTCCGTGGTCTTGGGGAGAGTGAATGTGTGTGTGGACAACCTCAGACCCGAGGAGTAAAACCCTTCGTGGTTCGGCGGGGAATGAATGCGATATAAAGTTTAAAAGCCAACAGATTTATATGATAGAAATACGAAAAGTTGTCATTCTCACGTTTCCATGGAAATAAGACAATATTTCATTTGAAGTAATGTTTGCTCTAATCCTGTAGTGGTCGAAGAACATCAAACCGGTGGTATAAAATATTAATTTTGTTTCTAATAATCTTTGACACAATATTCCTAAAAGGACCTTTCCTTCTAATACAAAGACAGATGGTTATACTTTTTCATAACATTTTCCTACATATTATAAGCAACCAATAAGAGAAGGTTGCATCCGTTATGGTTTTACCAGTGTACCGGTGTACTTAAGATACTATAATAAACATAAAATAATACAGAATACCCCAACCATTGTATTAACAGATTATAATCTTCCAAGCAGAAAATGAATTGGCTGGAAAATCTAGAAATTAAGGAAACCGTTATTTCATAGTAGAAATTAAATTAAATTTATTGGAAGAACAAAACAAGAGATAGAGAGTATTGGAAAAAGATCATAAAGAACATCTAAGGAATAGTAAAACAGATTGATCCACTCAAATAAAAATAGGATCTAGAAAGCTTCTGAAGACAAACCTACCAAAATATTCAAACAATTTATATCAAAATAAATATGAAATACGATGTTACCACAGAATAGTTACATACAGAAGCGACACTCCTTGTCGGTAGCTTTCATGTTACCCTATTCAGTTCTATGACCTTGGAGCATTTTTGTAGACCTTTAAATTTGCTGACTTTCCCCATCTCTCTCAAATTTTCGTTTCTCTGTCTTGCTGTCGCTTCTGTATAAACCTATTCTGTGATTTTACTTTGAATAAGTAAAGTATAACGTATTGTGTGTAATTTGTTCAATGTTTTAAATTTCTAAAATATGAATAGTGGTACGTGACAACCAGTGCTGTAACTAGAGCAAAGGTGGCGCACGCCACACAGGCGCAATATTCTTAGGGCCGCAAAATTTTAATTATTTATAGGTTTTAAATCAAATATTTCTTTAACATATTTTTTAAATTTTAACAAATAATTATTGACAGGGAGCTACAACAATTTTACCAGGAACTACACCCTCTTGTGAACGCTATTTTTTGGAAATTGAAAATTGTTCAATCTTACTTTCTCTCATCTACTGGATAAGAAATACTGACAACTAAAATTTTATTGAAAAATATATAATCAACAAATTAAATTACGATGATGTTATTTTATTAGTGTTGCATTCAGAACAAAGCACAAAGCAGAAACTTTTAAGAAACGGTATTGGGCAAGGGTTTTTGCACGACTTTATCCTGGTTTTCTGGAATAACTACTAGTCTCTCTATACCTTTGTATCATTCGAAAAACAGATTTATGGGACACGCCAAACTTCTATCCTTTTACGGTTATTTCAATCTTTTTCAAGTGCTGTTTGTGCGTATTTATTTTATTTTAAATTTCGAACTAAAACCGTTATTATTATAACGTTCTCTATAAGGGTTAACCGTTAACCAGTATTTTTTTCGATTACATGCCCTGTTATTAATTAATTCATTCGTTTAAAATTTTATTTAGCTCCTTGCTATGAAATAAGTAATTGAATAGTAAAACATAGTTATTTTTGTAAATACGTGAAGTTTGTGTTTTTAGTGCGTGAGATGTCAAAAAGACAGTCGAACGCACTAAAAATATTTCTGCATTAAATACAAACAATATTTTTTCTACAACTAGTTTGCATCATTAATTAAGTATTTTTATTTATCTACAGAAATTGAGTGAAGAAATATTTTCTATCGTTGAGAAATCCGTTTTCCAAAACCGTGAAAAAAGTTTTTCTAATGTACTTCGCGCACTATTTCAACGTATTCTAACAATTGAAAAGATTGCCTACTTTATGCACTGTTATTAGAATAAAAAAGTTACCATTTTTGACAGTTGTAGAAAAAATATATAATAAATCTGTAATTTCATTCAGAGACAATTAAAAATTATTATTATAAATATTTTTTAAATAAAATAATATATATATATATATATATATATATATATTATATATAATATGCTTTGACTTTGCAGATAAAGGTTGCCCACCTATTTTACTAAAATGCAAATAAAACTTGTCACTAAAAAGAACATCAGATACTTGGGGCTCTGCTCCACAAGGAATGTTGTACCACAGTCAAAGATAATGATGACAACAATGCCTTAATTATTTGTATAATTACAGGTATATATAAAGTAGAGACAAATTACTTAGCGACAGTAACAATTTATGTTTCTATGATAGTAACACAAAAAGTTGTGATTGTAACGTTTCCTTGGAAATAAGACACGTCGATCAGCCAAAAAAATTTTCAGACATATACATCCCTCCAAAGAGGGAGAGTGAATGTGTGTGTGGACAACCTCAGACCCGAGGAGTAAAACCCTCCGTGGTCTTGGGGAGAGTGAATGTGTGTGTGGACAACCTCAGACCCGAGGAGTAAAACCCTCCGTGGTCTTGGGGAGAGTGAATGTGTGTGTGGACAACCTCAGACCCGAGGAGTAAAACCCTCCGTGGTCTTGGGGAGAGTGAATGTGTGTGTGGACAACCTCAGACCCGAGGAGTAAAACCCTCCGTGGTCTTGGGGAGAGTGAATGTGTGTGTGGACAACCTCAGACCCGAGGAGTAAAACCCTCCGTGGTCTTGGGGAGAGTGAATGTGTGTGTGGACAACCTCAGACCCGAGGAGTAAAACCCTCCGTGGTCTTGGGGAGAGTGAATGTGTGTGTCGACAACCTCAGACCCGAGGAGAAAAACCCTCAGTGGTCTTGGGGAGAGTGAATGTGTGTGTGGACAACCTCAGACCCGAGGAGTAAAATCCTCCGTGGTCTTGGGGAGAGTGAATGTGTGTGTGGACAACCTCAGACCCGAGGAGTAAAACCCTCCGTGGTCTTGGGGAGAGTGAATGTGTGTGTGGACAACCTCAGACCCGAGGAGGAAAACCCTGCGTGGTCTTAGGGAGAGTGAATGTGTGTGTGGACAACCTCAGACCCGAGGAGTAAAACCCTCCGTGGTCTTGGGGAGAGTGAATGTGTGTGTGGACAACCTCAGACCCGAGGAGTAAAACCCTCCGTGGTCTTGGGGAGAGTGAATGTGTGCGTGGACAACCTCAAACCCGAGGAGTAAAACCCTCCGTGGTCTTGGGGAGAGTGAATGTGTGTGTGGACAACCTCAGACCCGAGGAGTAAAACCCTCCGTGGTCTTGGGGAGAGTGAATGTGTGTGTGGACAACCTCAGACCCGAGGAGTAAAACCCTCCGTGGTCTTGGGGAGAGTGAATGTGTGTGTGGACAACCTCAGACCCGAGGAGTAAAACCCTCCGTGGTCTTGGGGAGAGTGAATGTGTGTGTGGACAACCTCAGACCCGAGGAGTAAAACCCTCTGTGGTCTTGGGGAGAGTGAATGTGTGTGTGGACAACCTCAGACCCGAGGAGTAAAACCCTCCGTGGTCTTGGGGAGAGTGAATGTGTGTGTGGACAACCTCAGACCCGAGGAGTAAAACCCTCCGTGGTCTTGGGGAGAGTGAATGTGTGTGTGGACAACCTCAGACCCGAGGAGTAAAACCCTCCGTGGTCTTGGGGAGAGTGAATGTGTGTGTGGACAACCTCAGACCCGAGGAGTAAAACCCTCCGTGGTCTTGGGGAGAGTGAATGTGTGTGTGGACAACCTCAGACCCGAGGAGTAAAACCCTCCGTGGTCTTGGGGAGAGTGAATGTGTGTGTGGACAACCTCAGACCCGAGGAGTAAAACCCTCCGTGGTCTTGGGGAGAGTGAATGTGTGTGTGGACAACCTCAGACCCGAGGAGTAAAACCCTCCGTGGTCTTGGGGAGAGTGAATGTTTGTGTGGACAACCTCAGACCCGACGAGTAAAACCCTCCGTGGTCTTGGGGAGAGTGAATGTGTGTGTGGACAACCTCAGACCCGAGGAGTAAAACCCTCCGTGGTCTTGGGGAGAGTGAATGTGTGTGTGGACAACCTCAGACCCGAGGAGTAAAACCCTCCGTGGTCTTGGGGAGAGTGAATGTGTGTGTGGACAACCTCAGACCCGAGGAACAAAACCCTCCGTGGTCTTGGGGAGAGTGAATGTGTGTGTGGACAACCTCAGACCCGAGGAGTAAAACCCTTCGTGGTTCGGCGGGGAATGAATGCGATATAAAGTTTAAAAGCCAACAGATTTATATGATAGAAATACGAAAAGTTGTCATTCTCACGTTTCCATGGAAATAAGACAATATTTCATTTGAAGTAATGTTTGCTCTAATCCTGTAGTGGTCGAAGAACATCAAACCGGTGGTATAAAATATTAATTTTGTTTCTAATAATCTTTGACACAATATTCCTAAAAGGACCTTTCCTTCTAATACAAAGACAGATGGTTATACTTTTTCATAACATTTTCCTACATATTATAAGCAACCAATAAGAGAAGGTTGCATCCGTTATGGTTTTACCAGTGTACCGGTGTACTTAAGATACTATAATAAACATAAAATAATACAGAATACCCCAACCATTGTATTAACAGATTATAATCTTTCAAGCAGAAAATGAATTGGCTGGAAAATCTAGAAATTAAGGAAACCGTTATTTCATAGTAGAAATTAAATTAAATTTATTGGAAGAACAAAACAAGAGATAGAGAGTTTTGGAAAAAGATCATAAAGAACATCTAAGGAATAGTAAAAGAAATTGATCCACTCAAATAAAAATAGGATCTAGAAAGCTTCTGAAGACAAACCTACCAAAATATTCAAACAATTTATATCAAAATAAATATGAAATACGATGTTACCACAGAATAGTTACATACAGAAGCGACACTCCTTGTCGGTAGCTTTCATGTTACCCTATTCAGTTCTATGACCTTGGAGCATTTTTGTAGACCTTTAAATTTGCTGACTTTCCCCATCTGTCTCTAATTTTCGTTTCTCTGTCTTGCTGTCGCTTCTGTATAAACCTATTCTGTGATTTTACTTTGAATAAGTAAAGTATAACGTATTGTGTGTAATTTGTTCAATGTTTTAAATTTCTAAAATATGAATAGTGCTACGTGACAACCAGTGCTGTAACTAGAGCAAAGGTGGCGCACGCCACACAGGCGCAATATTCTTAGGGCCGCAAAATTTTAATTATTTATAGGTTTTAGATCAAATATTTCTTTAACATATTTTTTAAATTTTAACAAATAATTATTTACAGGGAGCTACAACAATTTTACCAGTAACTACACCCTCTTGTGAACGCTATTTTTTGGAAATTGAAAATTGTTCAATCTTACTTTCTCTCATCTACTGGATAAGAAATACTGACAACTAAAATTTTATTGAAAAATATATAATCAACAAATTAAATTACGATGATGTTATTTTATTAGCGTTGCATTCAGAACAAAGCACAAAGCAGAAACTTTTAAGAAACGGTATTGGGCAAGGGTTTTTGCACGACTTTATCCTGGTTTTCTGGAATAACTACTAGTCTCTCTATACCTTTGAATCATTCGAAAAACTGATTTATGGGACACGCCAAACTTCTATCCTTTTACGGTTATTTCAATCTTTTTCAAGTGCTGTTTGTGCGTATTTATTTTATTTTAAATTTCTAATTTTGCATTTGCCTTCTATTTAAAATATGGTGCGAATTAATTTCTATAAGAACTTCCTAAATCTATTTACTATGCATCAAATTTCTTATCTTTTAGTAAAAATGAACAAAGTAAAACAAAGGGAAATTAGATTCTATACATCCTGTTAAGAACATCATATGTAAGGTCCTTTCAAAATAAAATCGGGTACTTTAATTTTTTGGATCAATGTATATTCAGAATCAAGTTTTTATTTATCAGAAGTTCATTTTCTTTTTAATTTTCTTGATATACAGGGGCGCAAAAAAATTACCGTAGGCTTACGGTAGTAATTTACAAAAATTATCTAATACAAGAGAATTTAAAATTGTAAATTACGGTCTATATTTATGAAAATTATAAATTACGGTACTTTAACATCAGTGCGCATGACGCATTAAAATCCTACTTATGTAAATGGTACCCGTGATTTTATCCACTTTGAAATCTCTACTTTAAGAATAGAGCATTGTTCACTATTTACACTATGTTTAAATTGAAGTGTTTAATTTGACAGTTGTCTTCAATCAAATAAATAAAAATCACATATGACTACAGGAAAACATGATTAACTTGAGAGAGTCGTTCAAACTTTTCGTTGTTGGAACAAATAATTTTTACATTAGCGATGGTGAGAAAAATATTATTTTGGAATAATAAATCTATTTTTATTTTCCAATGTTGACGCTAGACTTCATTATATATAATTTTATTTACTTTCACTTTGCAAAGTAACCAATCAAACAACGTTTACTTTCCTGTAAAATTTTCGTTTTTCTGTTTACCTAAAATTATTTGCTTAATAATCATAAAAGAATAAGAATCAAATTATTTCGCTGCTGAATATTTCAATTGGAAAGTTAGGTTGTTTTATTTGTTTCGTTGCTATGCGATATCATCTGGTGGCTGAAAATCAAATAACGCGAGACTTGAATTTAGATTCGTGAATTTGTTTTATTTTGCGGATGTATATTTCGTTTGAGAACCAACGATATGAAGCGTAAAAGATATTAAACAATAATGAAAACAAAAGATTTTCTACAATTGAAAAAGGGAGATAAAATGCTAAATAAGATTTGAGTAAATCTGTTTCTTTGTTTTTAAAGTGCTGCTTTATTTTGTCTGAGAAAAAGAAAGAATATTTAAATCGAAGTTGTAACTGTAAACAACTGCCGGTCTATCAACATAAACGGGCGGATTTTTCTTTACCAAGTTCCAGTGTTTACTGTTTACTCATTCAGCTTTTGCAGACATTTGTCAGTAATCGCCAGTATTTAAGATCTTTTCTATCGGAAACTGATTTTAAATACGCATTGTGCATTTGTTTCCAGTTCACTAAGACAAAAAAATAACTGAGAAGTTAAAAGGAAAACTACCTAAAACAAACCGAAAATATAAACAATGGACTATTTCTGCTTAACTGAATTTGTATAAATAATTCAGTACATATAGAGTGGCTTAACACCCTGATGGGGTTGCGCCGCTTCTTCCGAAGCTTTCTATTTTTATTGGAGTGGATCAATCTCCTTAACTCCTTCGATGTTCTTTATGATCTTTTCAGTCAATGCAACATATCTCTCACCCTAGTTTCAGTTCAAACAGCAAACACGGAAAACAAAACAAAGCATTATTCTTATTACAACCACAAATCCAGTTTTTTATTAATTATGTCTTTCTTAAATTATCTTTTATATGGTTTGCCATGACTTTCACCCGAAATTTCTCTATTTAGTACAGGTGTTAAACGACTTGACTGTTTAACTGCCAATTGTTCCTGATAAGCTTGGAAAATTAATTTTTATGTAATTTGAATGTACATTCACTTTGAAACATGTATTTAAAATTTAAATTAGTAATTAGTCAGCAATGTTGTGGATATAGTTGGCAGACTAAAGTATTCAGTGATTATTTGACTGATTGTATTACGTCTCAGCGCACTTGCGCTTATTACGCCACTATGTAATATAAAATAAAGAAGTCGTTTTTTTATTTGGTTTTTACATATATTTTAATCCTTTATATGAATAATTAATAAAGGACATTTTTATTTTACATATTTGGTAGTTCTGCAGTTCTACAGCACTAAGGAAGAACCGCCACTGATTGTAATCTCATCGATTTTAACATTTCGAAATTGGCATATCCAAAGTATCGTCTCTACTCTCTACAATAAGGTTTATTTATTTTCAGTGTGACAGATTTGTTTAATTAAATTTTTAAAATTACTGAGTGTTATACTGTTGGATGTTGCAAATTAGCACAGTTTATATTAGTTATGAAAAATCTCGAATAAAAATCAATACCTAATATTTAATTGCATTTTAGAAGTAGCCTTTTATTCATTGAGTATAAAGTACTATTCAGGTGTTAATCTTCTGGAGAAGGGTGGTTTGTAATCACACTTATAAAAAGTAACCCGAACATTACAAATAAAAATATACCAAATTGAACTAAATACTTTTTCTCTAGATAACTAAAAGTGCGTCTGAAACATATCAGACACCTAAATGAACTTACAACGACTGAATTGAACAGCGACTAAATTATGATTATACTGTACTAAACTGTCGTACTACCCACGACCGAACTACGACTACCGAACTACGATTACTATCAAAGACTGAACTTCAACTGCCCTTGGTTGAGAGGCAAATTTACCCTGTCAATTTCTTATCTAAATATATAAATGATTTTAGGATTCAAAATTTGTATTAAAGTTGAGTTGAAATTAAACTTTGGTAATCTGAAAAACCATGATTCGAACATATTATTACAAATTACAAATTACTCAGAAGATGCTTCGGAAATATAATAACATCCATCATCAGTTCAAAAAAAAAAATTATGTGTAACAGGTTGTTTGTTAAATATTTTTTTTAAAGGTTACAATGCCAAAAAGTTTAAAGAGTAGGACTAAGCTTGGTCAAAACCATTATTGTATATTCATCTATCATTCAATAATAAGAAAATTTAAATAAATTACAAAGATTTAAGAAATTTTGAAGTTAAGTATAGCCGAAAAAATGCAAAAAAGTTTAAATAAATTTATTGTTAAAACATCGTGGACATCGCCATTAAAAGTTGACGTATTGTCAAAAACTTTTTCATTTATCATCGGCATCTGGCCCCGTAACTTTTAGTTTTGATGTGTCAAATTCTACATGCTGAACAAGATGGAAATCAAAACCGTAATTTCAACGTTGTTTTAAATTAAAATTGTTAAAAATTAACAATTGACATTTCTATTGTCATAATAAAAAATTTCGTAATACCCCTGATACTAACCCATTCCTTGGTAAAACTTATGTACAGCTTCTCACTTCCACTCAGCTTTCAACTGCATGTTCCGTTCTTATAGATATTAATAATTTATTATAATAATACAAATTTTTATTATATTTCTGGTGGCGAGACTTTCGAATATTTACCGAGGCACCAAGTGTAAAAAAAACGGCGGCGACGTGTTCATAGTTCTAATTATTATTGGCTCAAACTATAATACAGATTATCATCGAGAAAAATGTAATGAAAATTTTATTTTAAATGATCCTGGCACATGGCCTTTTCAATTTGAACTAAATATATAAATGTTATATCCTTGCATCTTATTTATGAATAATTTAATTTAAATAACTTTATTATGTTTTTTATTTATTATTTTTATAAATATATGTCCATTTTTGTTATCTTTGCTCTAATTTTTATTTGGCTGATAATGAGGTAATCGCTTGCTGTCAATATAACAGGAAGCATCAAAAGAAATAAATTTCGCTGATGTAATTGAACAATTTGTTATAGATAGAATTACAAAAATATTATGTATTTTATGAAACTAAAATACAAGAATTTATGTTTCATGACATAAAAAAAATATTAGTTGACATAATAAATAAAATTATTTTCAAGCATTATTTTTTTCTTGTTTTAAAGGGGCCCCGCATGTAACATTTTCCTATAAAACAGGCCTTGGTTATAGTGGTGAGGAAGCAATTACCTTTTCAGGTTAGACGAACACAAACATCCGTAGGTACTCTAGCTGAGATGCAAACCCGGAATCCCTGGTGTATGAAGCGGCTGCGCTACTCCATCGGAATCAGTCATTAATGTATTATAGATTTTTCTGATTGTAATATTTAAGGTCACAAATTTGGCTTCGATGCTCAAAACATGACATTTTTAAAAAACCCTAATATTTCGTGGGCAACGTGCGGCAAAGTATATTGCGCCCTAGGATTACAAACACTTTAATTCACTGTCACAAAATTGATTAAATATATTGCAGAAATGTAATAAAAAATGATCTATCGTATATTAAATGCACACAAACGCACGACTACAACTGATATTTTGTTGACGACCTCTATTTAAGTCTTATATGAATTTGTTTCTAGTCATAACATTTTGAAACTAAAAAGTATGTTATATTAAGTATTGTAGTAACAATGAAAATAATTAACTCTATATATATTTATTATAAAATGAAAGTTATACCTATATTGTTAACAAATAAAACATGCTAGAATATTTCATTTATGTTATTAAATCTTTTTATTCTAATATTGAAAGCAGTTGAAGGAAAAATAATGTGTGTACCACGAGTGCAAAATAGCATTGCTGTTTTGCCATAATTGAAGCATAATTTTGCACCCTTGGTACACAAATAACTATTACGTAGCTGAGCGTAACGAAAATATTTTTTTTTGTAATTATACAAATACAGATCCCACTGATTATAAAGTAAGCCAGGTTTAAAATTTAAAGTATATTATCGCATTACAACTTTCTTATTGAAAAACTTGTAAATTCTTGGAATCTGGATTTGTTGTTTTCATAACTTACACTTATTAAAAATAAAAAGCAGAACATCTCCTTAATTAAAACTATTATGATTACGACTGCTTCACGATCAGTGTTGAATCCAGGGGGGTGACCGGGGGTGAATTTCCCCCCCGGTGAAATGAAATTCCCCCCCGGACGAATGGCGAAAAAATATGAAACAATGTATTTTACTTTTCCTTATATTAATTTATTTAGGAGCTTTTATTAATATTTTTTTTATGAATTTCAAATATAGTATATTATCATTATGTAATTAGTTGCAATTTGCAAATAGTTTTACTAGAACAGTTCTACCATCATGTGCGTGTAGTTCGTTTGAATTAGTAACGCTTTAGTCACCCCCTGCACCACTACATGCGCATACGCGCTCAGGTACCTACATCCTTCGTCCCATACCATTCAGTTGAAGTTAATTTGTTGCACAGGCTACACGATTTGTTTTCTTGCAACTGTAACCGTCTGCCTTTATATTATTTGTCTATTTGTCATTTATTGAGTACGGAATTTTTCTTTTTTATTAATAAACCAATACTACTAATTACTACAATCCGTTATATTATCATAGATTGAGAATAAAAAAAAATGGCTGAAAAATTGGCTCAAAAAACATTGCACTCATATTTTTGTAAAAGACAAAAAATTAATTCTGTAGAAGTAATAGAAATAAAGCAATCTGAAGTAGATAACTCGGCGTCGATGGCAGTAACAACAGAAAATGTGATGGAAATTATTAATAAAAATACTGATAACAATACTGATGAAGAAAAGAATACAGTAGTAGAAAGTAGGAATCAGTTGGATAACAATAAGAAAAACATTAATTACAATAAAAATTGAGAAAACAAATATAAGTGGTTATATTTTGATAAAACTCGCGGTGGAGCCTTCTGCAAGTTTTGTGAAGTCTTTTTAAAAAATGATATAAATGCATTACAAAAAAGTGGTGGTATTTTTATTACAGTGCCTTTTGCAAATTTCCGAAAAGCAACCGGAAAATCAGGAAAATTAGAAAAACATAATTCTTCAGATAGGCACGCCCGAAGTATGTCTATGGAAAAAAGTTATGCACAATTATTATGCAAACCACTTCACACTGTATTATAGTATTATAGTTGTTTATTTAGTTAATGATTAATAAGAATATATAATTATTTTCTTCAAACGTCATAAAAGTGACATCTTCTGTGACGTGATTGAAAAGGTTGAAGTTTAATTTCAACGCCGTTGTAATATAATTTTTTATTCTAACCGCCGTTTAATTTCTTCGCCGCCGTATGTAGAATCAGCCAATAAGAAGTAGCTTGTATAATAGAAATCTGTAATATCGCCCTAAATGTCACTATAAAAACTAGATAACCTAAGAATAAAGTTACTAAAAATTATAAATAACTAACAGGTAACCTATATATATTAAACGTCAAATAGTAATTAATTTTTAAAATTTCTATGTTTGGAGAAAAAATAGCATGTGTTATTCAGAGTAAAAGTGTCTGTGTGCCTCGCATGCAATTGTCCGACTCGCTCCGCTCGTCGTGCAAACTTCCATGCTCGCCACACAAAGTATCACTTTTACTCTTAATAACACAATATACTATTATATGGTATTAATTTTTTTACACTTTTCAATATTATTTTGCATTTTCAGATTTTTCTACGGAAATATTAGTGTAAATTCTGTATATTTTAATAGATATTTATGAACTTTTTTAAATGTATAGAATGGCGAATTATTAAAATAGCTCACAGATCTTCACTGTCCTAATATATCATTCTTAATGTGAAATTAAAAAAATATATATTTTTAAATAATATGATGATTCAAATTCATTCGCCTCCAAAGTTTTCATTTTCCCCCCCGGTAAAATCTTCCTGGATTCAACACTGTTCACGATAAATATCAATCTTATTGCCTTTCAGAAATGTGATTGAAATGGAAATAACTTTTCGTTTTTAGAGAAATAGAATTTTAATTTTCAACAATAAAATTCCGAGACCGTTTAACTATTACCTGCCGTATGTTGACAACCTATTTAATTCCACAAAACATCAACATGTACCATAAACATTATAATTTAAATAAAATTTGACAAGTCGTCTACGAATCTATGAATGCGATTGAGTATTTTCTACATTTTGTCCAAATGTTAATATCAGTTTCTTGTTATTATTATCACAGCAACTCATAATGTCCACTCGGATATTATATACTTAATTTTCCTCGTTCGTATTTCATTACTAAATAGAAATATAATAGTAAGCCGTAGTAATAATTAACTTATGATTTATGAAGAGAGTATAATGCTACCGCTTGAGATCGGTATTGTACAAATCCAAGTGTCTTTTGATCCGAGGAGTATACGTAAACCAAGAGCGTATCATTATAACACCCATGGTGTTTTTGTTAAGTAATATTTAATATCCGATTATTATTTTCTGGATTTTACAAAAATTCGATTATATCAAACCAAAAGAATAATAATGTATAATAATTAAGCAAACGACAAATGCCCTAATGAAGATATATTCTGTTGATTTTGTTTTTGTTTATTTGAATAACAAGTCACTCATAGTCGATAAAATAGCAAAAGAAGTATGCGATGCAAATTTATAACATTTTAAAAAGTAATATGTACATTGTACAGTAATTATTTTTTCTATAATTGACTACTCGTAGTCGTATATAAAAAGGTTGTGCTTTGTTTTATTTAAATTAGGTAAAGAAAAAAATCAATCAATGAATTCACTGTTATTGGTAACATCCAGGGTTAGTATAAATTGGATGTGAGAGATTCTGTCGGAATATGCTAACCCCAATAAGAAAAAAAAGCTATAAGTCCAGCTCTGGTCAGGTTCAGAGAACAGGGCGCGTCTGTTGAATGTTAACAAAAGACGCGTGGCGTCTTCGAAGTCGCAGAGACACATACACCCACACGAGGGCGAGAGCAACGCACTACGCAGAGACAAGTGACGAATAAAGGAAGTGGGGATATACTCATGATTTATATTTTTCTAAAGTTCCTTACAGACAGGGAATAATGTGAATTTTATTCGACTACTGTGTGCATAATGATTAGTGCTCCGTCATGCACAATCGATTCGTAAGATTCACTGCATTCAATTTATATTTCAATGTCTGATTCTTGTTACAGAACCTTCCAGATCATCTCCTCCACATTTTAAATTATCTTTTAAATTGTGTATTTCTTAGAATTCTATCGGTAAACTTACTTCCAACCATGGGCGCTCATAAGGAGGGGCAAGAGGGGGCATGTGCCCTCCCCTGGGTTTTTGCAAATTTTAAAAAGACGGCATATTACTTAATTATCTCACTTCCGTTATGTTCTATAAGAAATTTCGGGCTTGCGTTTTTTATGTGTGGGACAAATTATTAATTCCATTAATATTTATGGTAAATTTTAAACTGGAAGGAGTTAAAAAATTGCCTTTACAAATCAATAAAAAAAAAATACTTTACGTTTGTTTATTTTCTTTTTTAATACAATTTTATTTTTTTACTAAAATGTAATTGTTTGCAGTTTATCTCTGTAATATATATTTTTTTATATTATATATTCGATTCCTCATAGTATCCTGAGGGTGTTGGGGTATTTTTTTTTATAAATAATATGTATTAAGACCGGATGCCACAATATTACTTAAATTTTTATATTTTTCTTAAATGGACAATGTTAGGTACTTCGGATAGGAATCTCACATGAACTATTCAACATTTTTGTCAAAATTTCGATAAACATTTTTTTTAAGTGTTAAAATTTAAGCCTTGTTAGTACAAGTGTGCAAAAGAATATATATCATTTTTATGATAATATTTGTTTTTTTTTTTATTTTGCCCCTCCCTGAAAAATACTTTATGGGCGCCCATGCTTCCAACCTATAATCAAGGCAAGTATTTTGTCTAATTTCTCAATATTTTAGAATCCTTAGAATCCTAACTGTTTATTTTTACCATGATATCTTTGTATGTTTGCGTAAGTGTACATGTCGTATGCCTGTTTTTAGATGTCAAACCATAATATATACGACGTCTACCTTGTAAATCTAATATACGAAACATATTTTAATTTGCTTTTTATTTTATATTAAACATTAATTTCTAAAACACAACATTTAAAATAACTATTTTATTTATTTAGATGCAAAAGAAAATATATACTCCTAAATCTTTCAATAGTGTGGTATTGTAATTGTTCCCTATCTAAATATACAATCAGCAATGGTAGAGGGGACAAAAATTTCGCCAATATAAACAAAACTGAATTGAGTGTTGATATATTTTTATACATTGTGTTCAAATGTGTTGATATGTTTGTAATTTTGTAATTTTGAATTTAGTGGTGGGACAATTGTGTGAGTGAATGAATGTAATGTGTGATAATGAATGTACCCAACAATGTTACATACATTTTCAATTTCAAGTGTCACCGAACACCGATCGTGAGCGCAACACTGACAATTTGCAACCGAAGAGGTTAATATGGAAATCCACCGAGTTGCTTTACACATGAGCACTGCAAGTCTATGTAGTTTAAATGCATTCGTTTATAACGACATTTCGGCTTTAAGGAATACTCGTCTACTCCTCACCATCTCACCTGTTATGTCGAGTTTCTTGTTACGTGCAAAAGTCAGAATATCTCTTGAAGTTAATATTTTTTTGTTAATTCTTTTACATCCATTTTATTTTTAGTGTAGGATCATGCAGCGACTAGTTCACGTACAACGTGAAACTTAACGCAATTATCATGTGGTGTGTGGTGGCTGTGGTAATAAAATACCCCGCCGATACAACGAGGAATTATGTGAACTATTCCACTTAACAGAAGAGGAATTTAGATGTTTGAATTTCAAAACTAACTATCGCACTCCAAAGTGCTTTTATATTGGTTTATTTCAAACACATATTACACACATGTAGTTTTTTACGCCTGAAAACTATCACTTAACCTATTCAATCTATCCAATTTTCGCAATGAGATAGAACATCGTGATTAGCATCGTCAAATTTGTAGGAAAATTTCATATAAAATTATATAAGTTTAAACTACAAACAAATAAGTACAAAGCATATTGCACAATAACAGGGTAAAGTTCTCAGACTATCTGCGACTAAAATTTAACCGTAGCCGCCTGGTGGTGAAAGTACGAACTTCGTTTGTGCGTATGATCTGTTAATTGTCATTTATATACATGTTGAATTTTTGCTTCGATTCTTTGGACAGTTTCTGTTTATTTAATGTTATGTTGTTTGTTTCGTCCCTTATACATTTAAGATTAAATTTATTAATATAAAATCAGTCTGTTTCAACTCTAACATTGCCTACTTCCCTTTTTTCTTCTATAACCTATATCGTAATTTGCTTTTGTTGTATATTTAATGTTTCATAAAATAAATATCTTTATATAATATGGATTATCTCCCGAAGACAAGATAGGTAAAAATAAAAATTGTTGTGTCTACGTCTGTTATTCCCACGCTAGTAAAAACAAAGAAAATATTTTTCATTCTTCTCTAAATTCTGGTGCAGGAAAATTTAAAATTTAAAACAAATATGGCGTTTTTTCTAGCATGTTACATTAATTATAGGATCATAATTTCTTAATTGTAAATATGTACATAAAAAAGAATTCAGGTATCACCTCGATAAATTAATTACAACTACGGTAATATGTTTGCACTTGTCCCTATTTCCCGCTTTACAAGAACAAATAAAAATTTTAATCAACAATAAAATTTTCCTCCCACTCACTCACCCCCATTAATTTCGCGAGGATTGCATTTTAATGCACTGGTCCGCAGGCACAGGGAAAATATATCAAATATATTTATCTCTGCGTTAATTACTCCACATAAAATCGAACAAATAGAAAAATACAACGAGTAGCTTTTAAATACTCAAATAGATGAAAGAAAGATTGGCATCTTTGAAATTCTATTTTCTAATAAAGAAGAAAATTATGTATAAAACATATACCTTTACTTTTATTGTATAATAAACATAGCATGTTATAATTGTAAGCTAAATAAAAATGTAATCCCTTGAACAAATCGTCATTTACATGTAATACATAGTTTATATACAGGCAATACTCATTATACCTATTTATCGCTAGGTTTAATTTAATTTACGTTATTTTCATCTGTGAATTAAGATCGTACTATACTCGATAAACATGTCTCAAATAACGTTTAAATATTTACAAAGTATGCAGTCCTGTTGAAAAAGAGTTAAAAAAATTTAATGTACATTGGTCCGCTCATCAACCATTTCCGAGATGATAGCAATAACAGTTACCGTCAAATTTCATGTTTTTAAAGGATTTTATTTGCTGATCAAAGCTGGCATTGAGTAGCATACCATATCGGCCAGTTCAACATTTGAATACGTAACCAATGTAATCGGTAAAAATTACACTATTCCGACGCGAAACTTTCAAATAAAGTCTTTTAAAATAAGGTACGCGACTGAATGCCAAGTCTGATCGGCAAATAGAATTCTTTTAAAACATTCAGTTTGCCGGTAACTGTTATCGCTATTATCTCAGAAACGGTTGATTTCCGGACTTATGAATTTTTTAACTTGTTTTCGACCGATTAAATGAACAAGACATTATATATGTATATTATTGAGACTTTTATTTTAAATTTAAAATATATAAATATAGTGTGTTTTTATACCTCTGCACGAATCTTAGTGACATATACATATAATAACATACACTGACTACAGAACAAAAATATTTTTTTGAAACTCACAAAATTAAGGGTAGTTCATTATTAGCCAACATTTTGTTCCACTGGTTTCATAGTTTATTTAATTATTTATAATTACGTTATTAATTAAATAAAGTATAAACACTGCCTATCGTTGTTAATTAGTTATTATGTAGGTGTCTAATACCTCATTAAATATAATATCAAACCAGTGGCTTCCTACAGAGGTTTAGAAACACCCTGTACAATAAATTCGAAAAAATTAGACTAAACCACTTGTAAAGCATAGATCCAATTGACTAATATGTGAACTACTTTCTAATTTGAATTTCTTTTTGTAATTTAGACTTTTAATTGCAGCAAAAAAAATCAATTCTGCAAAGGTAAGAAGTGGGAAAAGGTAACAGTCAGTGGCGTATACCATAAAAATACGAGCCTTGGGGGGATATAACATTTTTTTATAATAATAATAAATATAACCCAAATTTAAACATCTTTTTTTTCATGTGACTTAATTTTTAATACTATGTGTACCTTAGATGAGGTATAACATAGAGATATGGCATTGCCCAAATATATTGTCGAAAGATCTAAGGTTTAAAATCGCTTGCAGCCGGCTGTTTCAGAACAGTGGACCAGTGGAATAGTTATATGGAAAACTAAACCAAACAAATAATGAGGATAGGTGACTAACACTATGATCAATATTTCGTTCGTCTAACTGTAAGTGTGCACTACTCAGCTGGCGGATTGTTCTCACGCAGCTAACTGTTAGGCGATTCTCGACCATACATCTTTTACTTGCTCAGTAGTACATAGCAATAGGAGTGTGGCATATCTCTATGTTATACCTCATCTAAGATGTGTACTTATAATAAAAGGATATTACAAAAAAGAAAAATATAATATAATTTTCTTTTAGTTCAATAATGCTTTCAAACATTTCATTTCATTGATATCTAAAAATTTACTTACATTCCAACTTCATGGTTTAAAATGAAGTGTATAAATATTTTAATTCTGTTTTTACTCTTTCCTCGATATCATGGGGAGGAGGAGGGCTTATATTGTCACCCCACGTAAATACACCACTGGTAACAGTACCTGAAACTCTTTTACTTTGAGAAGAGAATAATAATACAAATTAGTCCATTCCAGAAATTTGTTAAAGTCTTAAGAACAAAATGTAATTTTTCTGAACTACATCGGCAGCAATGTCCAATTAGCCAGTATTGCTAAATCAAGATTAATAATTGTTCGCGTATATGGTTATTCTTACTAATCTTTCTAATATCAAAGCTAAAACAAGGGGAGCATATAGTTATCTAAGGTAAAAAATGGGACGCAGAATTCTTCAAAGTATAAAAGGACAAGGAGAGCGTGAAATACGAAAGTTTGAGAACCGCAAAAATGAATTGAATTTGAAATTCATTTTTAAGACAATAATATAAAAAAATTATATAATAAACACTCCACCTATTAATGCAAAAAGTGGTAATGAAATAGTTTTAAATTTTGATTCCTCTTGTTTGATTTTCTCTGCTCTAGTCGTAAAAGTACTTATAATACATGTTATTGAGAGGTTAACATTTTTATGTAGGTTAAAAACATTGGCACATATTCCGAGCTCAATGTTACAATAAAATCGCTTTTAGAAGACCTATGTCACTTTTAACAATAGCACTCATAAAAGTGAGTTCGAAATACGGGTCATTAACTTTTAAAACAAACAGTTTTAAGATCGATTCTTATGACATATAAAGATATTTTACATTAATTTTTTTGTAAGATTCGCCTTTACCGATTTAGCGGAGAATAAAAAGTAGTTGAGTTTTTATTTTTCAAGTAGTATCAGTATTCAAGGAAGCAAGACGTATTTGCAAAGCTAAGGCTGGTGCAATGTTTTCAGTCATATGCGTGGGAGTACAGACTGAAGCATCAGAAATTCTAGGCGAGTGGGTGTTACGGAAGTAGGGTTTCATACGAAATGTAAAGCGTGCATATTTTCCGTTCGACTGGCCGCAGCCTCATTTATATTACAGCGAGCCTCATATGTTGATTAGGCGCCTACAGTTTTCATAAATAAAAAATCAACCCTATTTTGCTTCCCGACGCGTGCTTTACATATGAATCCACGTTAAAATCATCCACTTTATACATGCAAATCAATTTTCTTTCACGTACGCTACCCTGCATAAATATTGAAATCTCCCACAAAAAACTTAATTTTATTTTTCACGCCACATACATATTAAAGTTGAATGATTAAATGCTAGTTTTCATTAACTTTAGGCCACAGTTTTTATACTTTACTACAATAAGAGCAAATTATTTAATAGAATATTAAATGTGTTTTATTGCAACAATTTACATTAAAATTTTATATTAATTATTCCATGCAGTACCAGTATTTTTATACATGTTTTCAATTCTGTTCACGATTAACTTCATTTCATGTTTTTTAATTTATTTTAGGTTACATCTATTATTTGGCTTGTCGTAGTATTATGTGTATACTTTTGGCGTATTTAGAAATTTCCTTTTATCTTTCTGTGATTACAGAATTTATTTTGTATTTATATATATATTAGTCGAGGCTAGTCAGATGACGCATGTGAAGCGTTGCTTCTCCAATCTCAAAAGTAACATTTTAATTTTTTTTACTGAATTATTTTGAATTTTATATATATATATATATATATATATATATATATATATATATAGGGTGTTCATTTTATTTTGTCCACTATTGCTATCTTGAGAACTATAAGAGCTACGAAGTCGGTTAAATTAGCAAACAATTTCTATTTTACAACACTATTAACATGAGACAAACATTTTTTTTAAAACCAGTGGTTCTCAAAATACGGGTCCCAACTTTTTAATTTTAAATGTGAATCTATTTTTTTTATTTTTTCTTTCTCCTGATAGATTTAGAGCAAAACTACAAGAAACAGCGAAGTCAATTTAACTATTCAAAGACGAAATTTTTCGGCACATTGATGAGATTGAGAAGAAATAATGCCGAGATATTATATAATCGGATCGAACATTTCGTGGACTCTTTCACTCTTAATAATTGTAATGAATCAAATAATATGTCTCATTAAAGAAATCTTCAATTTTGTACACCACTGATTTTTAATTTCCTTTAATATCGATTTATCTTATTGTAACACCCTTTACTTACTTGTTTTCTAATATTTTATTTATTATCAATACAATAATTAAATTCAACGAGACACATATGATGTCTATTAATACATAAAATTTCAATAATTATAATTCAAATGATTTTTTTTGGTATATATTAGCTCTATTGCGGTATAAAATGAATTTAAAGGCCTAAAAAGATCTCTCAACTATGACTAGAGTAGTTGGAACAGCAATAACATTCATTGCTACCTAATATATATCTGAATATGATCGTAAAGAACAGAACAATAAAAATTAGGCCTTTTTGACTGTTTTTAATAATTTTAATTATGTCACGTAGGCAAATTTTCGTACAATGATTGTCATGCGGCAAAAATATGAACTAACTTGACATATTACGCACGTATGTTTGGTAATTCAGTAAATACCTACCAACATAAGACATATAATATTTAAATTGTGTGTTAGGAATAAAATAATAACGTTATGAATCGGAATATTTATTTCGGTTATATCGGTTTCGCTCCAAAAATAAAGTTTAGTTTCGTTTTGTTTCTGTTTTTGTTCTGCATTTTTGTATCGTTTATTTCGTTTATAGTTTTCGTTTCAGTTTCGTTCCGGGTCCCTAGTTGAAAATGTAATGAATGTTATTTTTTTGTAATACTAATATTTGATTCCATTAAAAATAGAGCTTTTATGTAAATAAAAAAATATAAATATAACTCAATTAAAGACAGAAAATAAAAAGGAGAAATATAAAACCCTGCGGAATAGGAGTAATGAGAAACTAGAACCATTGGAAAATATCTCTGCTTCTCTTGAAAAAGTAATCCCAAAAACCAACAGTTATTTCTGCGGCGAAACTAGCTCGTCTTGGCAAGCAAATAAAAGCTTTAGATAAGTGCACAGACAGTCTGTGTTCAGAAGAACTTCGCTGCATTCATATGTCAGGGAGTTAACCACAACTTACTTCTGCATCTTGTTATTGCGTCAAGTGACACTCGCTGACAAAACATAATAAACTTCACATCACAACAAATAAAATGTGATTCACAAAAACTGTTATAAATAGAATGTTCCGCGACGTCTAGCAACTAGAAATTGTATTTCCTTTTTAATTCCATTGCATATTTTAAATAACGTGTCATAGCTTGAGAAAACTTTATCATATGTATGTAAGTAGAAAATTGTTACATATCATTTTTATCAACTGTCATTCAACATTCAAATAAATATTAACAAAAAATATGATAATATTTAAGATATTATATCTTATTATTATCTAATTCCACTTATTTTGTGTCTTTGATTATAAATACAATTGTTGGACGTTTAGGATTATATACTAATTCATCATCAGCTATACATGAAACATAAACAAGTGTTGCAGTTTTGAATATTAAAAATAATAATACAAATTAAATACACTCAACAATTCAGTTATTGTGACGCATTTTTAAGAAACACCGAAATCTTTTTACAAGCTATTAAAGAATGAAGATAAAAAACTTCGTATAAACGAAATAATCGACGAAGTTAAATTTGTTATACGTTATAGCAAGTTATTTTTATTTTTGGGCAAATTGTTGTAGAAAATATATTGTTTATAATTCGAGTATGAACTCTGTTTTTAGTATGTTTGAATGACTTTTTTATAACATTCTCACTTACTAGAAACACCTTCACGCTCTTAATACAAACATAACTATTTATTTGTTTAATTACTATTTTTTTCTGTTTATTTATTACCAGCTTACTTTTATATATGTAAACAGTCTTAATATCCTGAAACTGGTAAACATACAACCATTTACCATTTTGAGATTGTAACGAATGTCCACGAATTGGGTCTTTACGGTATATTTTGATTATTTTGAGCATGGTGTCTGTCAATCTGGATGTATGTATGCACGAATAGAGAAAATTCAACTAAATGGAGTCTAACGAAACTTTATATTTAAACTTCTAAGGGTGCCGCCGTAAAAAAATTTAATATTGTCATTTGTAGTTTTTTTCTCGCGAATATTTTGTAACAGATAAATATTTCGAAAAATATTATTGTTGCTGTAAAATATATAAGTATCAAACATTGATTGAAAAAAAAATTAGTGCACTTGTTGTCGTACATTATAGTTTTAGCATATATATTCGGTAATAGTGGTCGGTTCTGTGGTGGTTATAGCCCACAGTTATTTATTATTTAAATTATATAACCATAGCCAATATGATAGAAAAAAAACTATATACAAAGGAAACTTATTACGAGAGTAAGTAGGAAATCACAGAATATAGATTGTACATGGACGTCGGCAACCTATAATCCGCGGGGCACCTAATATCCTATCTGATAATTTGAAGTGACCACTTGAGTTCCGCAAGTCACCTGTAATCTTCCAGCTTGTAGCAATGAGTTTTATATATTTTGATTTTATTTTGGAATGATAAACTTGTTCATGCGTTCACAAAAGCGGGCGTAATTTGGCATTGGTCGCCCGAGGGCTAAGAAACAGCTATTCAAACAATGACAGAAAAACAAATAAAATAATAATATAACCAAATAGAATGGTGAGAAGATTTCTAGAAGTAACATGTAAAAACAAGATATCGATCACTGATTCATAGGATTATAATGAAAAATCAGGCTTCCTGAAAACGATTTTATTATAAGTCAGCTCGATATACGGACCGTAGCTTTTACTGATAAATTTTTAAACTGGAGCTGGGCAGGACATTTGACGCGTCAGCAGTCGGGATGGTGTATAGAAATTACAGATTGAATCCCTCGCCATAATAAGAGAAGAGGGCGGACTAGAAAAAGATTTCAAAACAATAGCGGGGAATTCCTGGCCAACAATAGTAACGGTACGCGGTGAATAATGAGGAGACCTTCATCCAAGAGGACAGCCATTCTACCTAAAATACTAATACATAAGAGGGTATTCCATAAGCGTACGATTTAAAAAAAAATAATTATTAGTTATCAATGTTTATCATGTATAAATAATGTAAATATAATATTTAATTTTCTGGTTCTTATTATCCTAATATCAAAAAAATGAAACTTTAATGTATTTAAATCGAGTGCGTAAAATTCAGTGTCAGCCATGTTTGTGGCGGGACAGGCACAATTACAAGAAGTTTTTTCTGACGTGTAAGAAGCTTTTAGGCAGAAATAAAAAACACGGGTTTAATAGTTTTATGTACAGATTGAAATATTAAAAAAAATGAAATACCCTATTATCGAATTACATTTTAACGTATTTTTATGAGCTTAATACTCTGTTATATCTATTATTTATTGTTATAGAAATCTTTCAAACTGGTTGTAAATCTATCTAAAAGGGTAATAATTATAATAATAATTGTTAAATTAATTCATTTCAGTAAATTAATAAAAGATGTACTAGGTATAAAAACTAAATTCAGTAAGCCGACACACAAAGTAGTATTATCAAACAAAATAAATACGGCTGTATCAACTTTTAAAAAAGTCAATTTTTATTGACTAATCAAAAATCGTCAGCTATTTACAAAAAGTCGAAAAAAATGAAAATTCGAAAAAGTAAAAAAAAAAAACCAAAAAATTGAGACGTCGAAAAGTCGAAATAATTAAAAGTGAAAGTTGAAAAAGACGAAATGTTAAAAAAGTAAAAACATAAAATTCTGAAAAATCGAGTAGGTAATCGGTATAGTCGAAAAAAAGTAACAATTATATAAATATAAATTTTTCTACATAAACTAGTTTTTCAGTTGTAATTTTTAAGTAAAAAAACTTATTAATGATGTAATATCACTAGAGATTTGATTTGGACGGATATTTTTTTTTATTTATATGAATATTTGACAGGTTGAAACAAATTGCCATCAAGATGTACATGATTTAATTCCTGTATTTAATCACTGTAGCAATGAGCGATTTTTTCTTGAAATAATTTTTTCGCATCACCTCGCTGAAAATACATTTTGTTTCAATCTACATACATAGCAACATATTGAAATTACTCGAATAGTGTAAAAGTTTAAGAGTAAAAAATTGGAAAATATTTTAATGTTTCAGGTAAATCGACAGTCGGAAGTCGAAATCGAAGTCTAAAAGTCGAAATAGTTATTTAAAAACAATATAGTCTAATTAATGGAAAAAGCCAACGATAAAAAAGTCGAAAACCTAAATTCAATTAATTGTTATTATGCTTTTCAAGAATCGATCAAACGACTTTTTTAAAAAGTCGATGTAAATCGATATACCTATCGAGTTTTTTACCTGCCATAATCTGTAAATTTCTAACAAAAAATGCCGGCTTGCGATATTCTTCATTAAATTTATTACAACAGAAGTTCTTTTGATATCTAATTCCTCTCAGTACTAAGAATGTGATGTCATAATAGAAATTCGATTGTAATTTAGATGACAAAAGAGGCGATAAAAAATATTAACACTTCCCAAAAGAAATACAAGAGAATAATGTCCTTGTTATTGTGAAAAAATCTCAAAATAACAAGGGCAATCAAAGAAGAAAGGAAAGTAGAGGTTAAGAACACGAGCCAAATCATAACGAACCAATCAGCTGTCCACAAAGAAATGATCCTTGTTTGCGCGATAAATTGAAGGAAAAAATATTTGTCTTGTTATCGTTGCCGCTATGTCTCAATGGATGCATATTTGATTTTCCACAAAAGAAAAATTGAGTGTGTGTGTCAAAAATAATGGCATTTAAAGCTTTGATATATAAGAGCCACTAAATCATCACCGGTGCTTATAAAAAGATAAAAATTGAAAAATTCTCCACATGATCCATTTGTCTCGTGCACATTGACAAGGTGACAACCTACATGATGCGAAACAAATATCACTAAACTTTCCGCAATTCTTTATGAAACCTGTCGGGTTTTCTTTGTTTTACTCGAATTCTTCGCAGACGTTTTTGCTTTGGAATTTGCCCAGACGTGTATTTATTGAAAAAAGAAACCGAACTGGAATTATCTTTGACAAGAACACGCAGCAACAGCATTTTTGTTCACAGATTTTAAATGTTTTTCACTTACTTCATTGTGCTTCCCATATTCAAAATATCACTGTTGTATACTATATTATCCGTCTAAATTGATTAAATTATTTATTAAAATATATTCTTTTTTTATTTAGTAGATCTACTAATAAGTAATATAAAATATAACCAGATAAAAAATACGACCTTGATCAAAAGTTACAGGGAATAATTCATTTGACATTTTATTCCGATTTGATATTTTTTATTAAAGGAAAACTTAAAATGTAAGTAAAAAAAACCGGTCCTAAATAAATTTTGTAAGCATAAAGACTAGTTTAAGATGGATTTATTTTGCAAATTTTCAATTTATGATTTAGATTTTACAATACAAACCAGCGTTGCATTGATTTAAATTACATAGATTTTTTTTTTAATAATTGATTTAAATCACTCGTTCTTCTATTGTTATTTAATATTCCAGATTTATGAAAATTGGGAAAAAAATCGTGTGGGTAATGTTACGAATACAATGTGTAAATACTTTCAAGAACTACCAAATCTATATAACTTCGTCGGTAAATCGATTTTACTGTCATATTATTTTGAATTTATAAAGCAGAAAATTTTTGCACTAATGTGCGATTTTTTGTCAAAATTACTTTTAAATATTTTACAGTAAAATTTGTCGCCAGACTGGAAATCGCTATAATTGATAAAAGTAAAATAACGTTATCATATTTCGACATTATAACAAGTTTGTCGCTATAAGCGATATCGTTATAAACCGATTTTGCTATACGTTTTTATTGTTAACTATAGTAATTTTTTACCTATTCTTGCAATATGTTTTTTTCTTCATAATAAATGCTATTTTGTTAAACACATTTTTGGAAGTATAATAATTTTTAAGAAAAATAAAAAAAATCTGATTAAGTTTTAAAAAATCCCATTTAAATAAAAAAAAAACAGACTTTATGCATTTCTGAGACACACTGAAAACGTTCAAATAATATTTTAAATAAAAAAATTTAAATTGAAATAAGTTAACTATATTAGAAATATAAACTAGCCTTAAGTGTATATTTGCTCGTATTTAGTAGAAATCATCGATTCTTACAATTTTATTAATTTTCCTGGGATTCTGGCAATTTTCAGCTATTTATTGTTCGGATTATCGTTGAAATTGTAAATATGCATGCTTCGATTTTATTTCAGGCTTTCACGTTTCAATAACTGAAAGAAAAACATTGTGTTGCTGAAACTGAAAACAGTCGAATAGCGCTGTTTATTGTGTTTGTGTGGGTAGATGAAAGAGATAAGTGAGTAATAAATCACAACAAGCTCTTCGAAATTTACATTCCTTCTGGAAAGATGAATTAATTTTTGACGATGCTTTGAGATATTTCCGAGTGTAAGTGTCTAATTACATGCTGAGGAATTTATGAGATTTTCATATAATCGTTTCATTCAATAACCCTGAAACTCTATTTTTTAAGAGAAAATTTTGATAATAATATATATGTGAATAGAATCCCAATTCGCGTCTTTCAGAGTCAAATTTTTTAGACATATATTTACCAGACAAAAATTGTTCTTATTATATACTCTCCATTCCAGCTATAGAGTGCCAGGAATATGACGGTCTATTGTATAAATATATGATTACCGATATCTACGATAAAGTAGTTTGCGAACTAAGACCCAGGTAACAGCTTTTTATGACATGTAATTGTTACAAGCAAATGTTACATATAAAAGGGGTCTATATATTAAACTTGAAGAAGTTTTATTTTAGCAGATCAGAAAAGCGTTTATTTCATTTTCTTATTACATTTACATATTTATTCCGGACTGATTTCAAATCCGATAAGTGAGATTTATCAGTAAGAAACAGTAGACATAACATAAATTTCGTAATTTTTTATTTTTGTGTCATTTAAAACATTTGTATATGATTATAAACTCAGTTTAAATTCTTCAAATCTGACTTTATTTTAATATATTTTTTTAATATATTTTTATTGAAAGTTAAAGATTGGTATGTCAAAGTAAACGGTGACAGGGTTTTTTTGTAAATTCCAATAAAAACTATGATTTTATTATTATTTTTATTTATAATCTTCCCAGAGCATTGATTCTTCCGGATATATATATATATATATATATATATATATATATATATATATATATGACTATGACAAAAATGTTTTACTAAAGTGTCACCAACAACACTTGCAATAATACATGTTTATGTTTGAGTTAGTAATGCAAGCAATTTAGACATGTGCATTGATACTTCCGCCTCATGTAATAAGGAGAGGACACACTGTATCAGTTTTGTTAAAAAATATCAATGCTAATCATATTATATACCAATAGTTAGAAAACTAAGAAAAAATATATCGTTTATATTGTTATATAATCCCATTTACTAACCAATTGTACTAGCATGGTAGTAAATCAGAATATTCCTTAATTTATTCCGCAATAAATTTGTTTATATTAAATTTTGTTTTATTTCATTATTCATTATTTGTTAATCTCTTCCTCGTTGTATAAAGTAGTGTTTGTTGCATACAGCAATTCTGTTCTTACTTACATTGATTGCAGTGATAATCATGTGGTGTACCAGTGTTTTCCAAACTTTAAACCTATTCGTATCCATTCGCATATTTTTTAATACTTCGTATCCTTTAGTAGAAAATTTCTGGAATTTACTATTAAAAATAAAAACTTTATTAGTCGCTTCAAACAGACTTTATCATGTTACATTTGATTCGCATTGTATTGTATTAATTAGCAGTCAAATGGGATTGAACTATCACAGTTTTACACCTATTTCATTGGTATTGACAGATCGCTATGAATGCAATCATCTGTCGAATCAAAACATAATAAAGTCTATCTTGTCAGCTCTGCAATATTTTGCTTTCATAATTTTCAAATAATCAATATTTTATTTTAAACCGTTGATGATAAAATAATTTGAACATTGTTTTTAGGAGTTTCAAAAAAACAGAAACTTTTTAAAAGAATGACATTTTCTCCAAACTCCTTTCTGTGTACCCCACATAGAGAAACACTAAGATATAAAATCAGTATCAAGAATTACGCTGTACCTACGCAGGAAATTATCTGATTATTACGCAACAAAGGACAATAGATACCGTGGCTTGCACGTGTCAGGAAATGCTTATCAACAAAGTTATGGTTGACGGTTGTTGTCACAACATTAAAGTAAAGTTTCCGCATCTAGTTTTCTATTTTCGTTATCTCGTTATATTTAATTAATCCTCGCATTTAATTGTTTCTAAAAATAATTAGTAGTATTACAAACAAGGGCAAAAACTGCATCTTCGTGACTGGCTAAATTTCTCTACGCACTTAATATAAAATGTTTTTATACAACTGTCAAAAAATTCATGTTTATACCTTGATATTAGTACGTAAAATACAGTAATTTTTCACAGAATTACGTAATTGTAATAACGTGTATTTCGCGTACTGGCTATATTATTTCCTGCAATGGGTACATTATTTTGCGAACTGGACGCATTACTTCGCGCACTACTTGGGAGAGAGATAGGCCGATAGGAGACATGAACTTTTGGTTTTAAAAATAGATTAGATTGATATCTCTCAAAAGGTATTTTAATTTTATTGTTTAGAAACGGTGTAAGTAATCTCTTGAAAATTAATGCATTCAACATTGAGTAACCCAAGATTTACTTTAAAAATTGTCAAAAAAATTGGAATGATGTACACAATTAGTTAGTTACTACTTCGGTTGGTTAAACTAATTATTTATGTACATACTTTATAAACATGTGATAATGTTATCAAAATATGTGTTTTATCACAGTTATAAGTAATTTGGTGGTCTATTCAACTTCTGCTTTGAGGACATATGGACCATCTTTGCTGAGGAGGCATGGACCAGAGGATTGTTATTGTTAAAACGATCAATCCAACCGGTAAATATAAAGAATCTTTCGCACATAGAAACACAGACGATCTAGTTGCTATTCCACGAATTTTGAAGAATTGTTGTTAAATGGTTAATCAGAGTCTGATGATAATGGAAAAGGCCAACAATATAAAAACGAATGTGCGGGATTCAAGGAAAATTATTCAAAAAAACGACAATGAAGGATGATTGGATAAAATATGTAATTTTTGGTTGCTGTTTGCACCTCCTATACTTCGTCTGTCTCACCTATACATTGTAGGAGAGATGAACGTTTTGTGAACAAGGATAAAAAAAAATTCCTAGAACTTTTTTTTTCTTATACTTATAAGTAGGTCTAAGTTATATATTGTTATAAATAAATTTACTTTTTAAATATTATTTAATATTATAGAGTAATAATGATTTTTTCAAATTGTGGTCCTTCTCATTCCCACTTACCTAATTTCGCGCAGTGGGCACATTATATTTATTAACAACACGTTGTCAAAACTTTAACAACAATAGTTAGCAAATAGATATTTTTGATCCTTGGTTGCGAAATGTTAGTTTTGAATTGGAGAATGACTTTTTTGCGACAAAAAAAAAAACATTCGAGAATGCAAAAGCATATTTCGCAATCAAGTAACAGACATTTTTTTCGAATAGTATGTTCCAGAATTAGTAAAAATGCAAAGAGAAAATTTTGACGTTTATGAAGTCAGATATTCTTGGACACTTGACAGTAGAAATAAAGCAAATGTTTTAAATTATAAGTGATATTTCAATACGTCGTTGTTTATTACTATTACAATATTATTAAAAAGCAACGAAGACAATAATTGACAGATTTAATTAAATAGTAACCATTTATTTCATCAAAAAAAAATGACTAGATATGTAAAAGACTTTTACGAGTAGGATGCAAAATATTTATTTCTTACAACCAGGCATAAATTACATACTTTATATACTTTTTAGAGTTTGTAAAGAGTTACTTTCACACATTAGTTGCTTAAATAACTAAACAATATCGCGCACTTAGTACAAAAATAACTAATTTGAGTCGACTAAGTCTGAAATTAGTTATTTACATGTGAAATAAGAAAACGCCTGATTATAGGAACCAAATTCAAGCAAGAGGTTTATACGAAAAATAAAATCAATGATCTTTTTTTGTGCAAGTAATTTCATTTATTATATAAACACATTGTTTTAATATTATATAAATAAAATGCACTAAACTTATTATTCCATATTAAGTTTCGTTCAGTATTCCACTATTTTCTTCTGTTATTATTAGGCAAAAGATATTTGAGAAATTATGCTTTTTTATTATAGATAAAACAGTTTTTAGTAAATGTTTTAGAAATAGAGCTGTTGTGTAAGAAATTAAGATTTCAAATGTTGATTGAGAGACGCGAAACAACAGATTTTATTGTAAGAGAGCGAAAAGTCAATTTACCATGTCTCCGGTAGAAAAGCATGCGGCAAATTTATAATATAAAAAAATGATATATTACATGAATTTAATTTGAAATAAATTCAGAGCCTTTGATTCACAATGTTGCCAACAAATTTCTGTCTGGGATGAATAAAACAAAAAATAATACTAACTTAACAATTAATTTCATATTGTTAATGAGTCTTACCTAACTTCCTACTATTGTCTTGATTATTACTAAATTTAGGTCGCTAACAAAAAAAAAACTTTAGAATTGAATAAAGTAACTTCTCGTTTAAAAATGAGATTTACATCCTGTCAACTGTTTTTCTCAATCTTATTTCTTTTTCTATCTGTTGGAAGTCAGTTTTCTCGCAGGTTTTTATTTATAGACATGTCCTGTCAGAGGAACGCTTATCCTTATTTAAAGTCTTTCAACAACAGCAAATAGGAATAATCTGTGTCATACTTCGCAAACACTTGCTTATCATCTAGCTTGAGCTTTCATTTTAATATGTCAAGATAAAAAAATTCCATTATGAGCGAATGTAAACGATGGATGTCGGAATATATTTCCATACAAACACTGTCATTATATGTGATAAAATAAATGTAGTTTACAGTTGGTTTGTTCTAAAATATTTGATTTTGAAGAGGAGTTAATTTTAGATGCAGTGAAATTACAAAATTAATTATGTGTAGCAAATTTAATATGTTAATGGATGTGTTAATTAGAGTATTTTTAAAATCAAAATAAACATGCATATAAATTACACAGTATAAATAACATATGACAAATTGAAGTGTCTATGAATAAATAAATGAGATTCGTGATCTAGTGAGGGGGTGGAATAACTATGCCATGGGCATTATTAGTAATAAAACAAATTGGCACATACAATTACAGATGATTCGATGACATAAAAATAGAGTATCATTATCATCATCTATGACACTACATTGTCAGGTGGAAAAGGGACTACAATGCCTAACAGCCAGATTCATAAAAATATTAAATTCGGTATTAACTAACTTCTGGTATTAAAACTATTCGCAAAACAAAAACAAAATAAGATTGGAGTCATATGCCGAGTTAACTAATTTTCATATTACTTACGAATTTTACCGCTTTAACTCTTGTCGCAATAAATCACTAATTTATATAATACTGTATGGTTTATTTATATGGGTGAAGTGTATAAAGCCATAAGACACGAATATTTATATTACAAGTTTATTAAATAATGGAAATAATAATAATAACGAATACTTTGGTTTAACCAAGATAACTCTTATGAATGTATGAACATATGATTTTTGTCTAAAAAAAATTCAAATTTGAATATATATGTTCCTACTATACAGTTTATTATTCAATTTTAATTAATTTATGGTTTTATATTTTAAAATATAATTTATATCATTTTAACAAAATTATGAGCATACGCATATTTTTGTTTATCATGATTTGTAACTTTGTATCCTGTGTTTGAATTGTTACTTCTTCTGCAAGTTGTATATTGTTTAACGGATGCAATTTTTGCTTTAGACTTAAACTTAATTTTATAAATTCGTGAGCTTTGATTTTGATATGATGACGAGTTTGGCTTTGATTATATGTTGTTTTGTGTGTAGATTGTTGTAATTGCTTTAGTGTACTTTTGGTTCTTTAATTCATACAATTTATATTTAAAAAATTAAATGTGTCCGGTTATGGGTCTCATAATACTTTATGCATGTAGTGCGGCGAATATAAATAAGTATATAATATGTGATCATATTTAATATTTAATGACAATACTTAATAAAATATTATAAATATTATTTCAAATTGTTCAACTTATTTATATGAAAATATAAAATAAACTCAATATTCACTTCATTTCACTTAATTATATTTATTAAAAATAAAACATATTACAAATATAATAAAATGGAACAAGTCTGAGGCAAAGATTGTTGGAATGAAATTAGGTTGAATGGAAAAAAGTAGTGGGGGAACAATTCGACGACATGGGAAACATGTGAAATTCGATGTCGTGGGTATACCAAATAATTCGACGCTTGGAAATTCGAAGCGTGGGATTCGACCATGTGGAATGATCCGGTTATGTATAGTAGAAGTTTAGGTATATGAAATTCACTTTCGGATAAGCCGATTGGCCCTTATAAAGTTTTATGGGACTTGCGGTATTGGTACTTTTAGGCATGTAGTTTTTTTCTGTCGTATGATGTTAAGGGCCGTACCAGAAATAGACCACGTTAGTGAGGTTAAGATTTACATTTGGCGCGAAACCATAATTTAAATCTGAGTGTATGCATTTCTTATGGGAGTACATTTGCAATTCACGATATTAAAGCATTTTGGCGATTCTTAATTATAGGGTTTTTTATATTCCAAAACATTACTCTTTGCTTTCCATACAGAAAAAATACAAATAAAAGAATAATTTAAGAAAAATTTGATTTTAAAGCAAGTAGTATCGCAAATAGTAGCATATGTCGTTACTTGGTGCAGAAGGTTAAAAGCGCCAAGTTAAAGTGACAGGTTCAACTGAATACTAGGACAGCTACGACATACGTTTTCAGAAATTTGCACCTACTGTTTAAATTGAAGTTTATTAAATAATATTATGTTTTTTGGGTGTTTATATTACATTAGAAGATAGATAAAACATTAGAGAGTAGCATTTATGAGGTTTAATAGTTAAGATTTGCATTTTATAATACTTTCTAGCAGTTTTAAGATCGCATATTTTTATTCCCATACGAATAATACGTGCGTATAAATCAGCAGAGGCGAGTTAGGGTTTCAGTTTGAATTTGGCGCCTCAAAATGACTGTTACACTAATGCAATCTATTTTCAAAATGTTTCCTAATTATATACTTTTAAATCTAGAGTAAAATATTCAAATAATAATGCATAACAATATATATGTGTTCATATATTTTCGCCATTCATCCGGAGAATTCATTTTCACCGGGGGGAATTACACCCCCCTTGATTTAACACTGCAATTAAAGACATTAATTATTTCATACTTTATATTTTAGAATATTACTACAACCTCAGAAATGCAACCCCAAGAAATAACAAAACAGTTCAATACATGAACTTTCATGTTAAATTTTTTATATATACGATAATTTTGATATTTTATCAAAACACGTATTTCCAGTGTTTGAACATTTCGTAGTTTGCAGCACATCCATGATTTAAAGCCATGAGACGCCACTGGATTTGATATTATTTAATTTCTAAGAAAATTTATTTACGCCAATAGAAGCAATTCACATTTTTATCACGACTTTCCAATAAAAAAAAAAATTATTAGCAACCCTTGAAAAATCTACTCGCAAACTCAAAATTGGCGAGTAGAAAAATGTAATTTGCGAGCAAGCTAAGATAATAGAAAATCTTTCAATTTAATTTGTGATCTTCCGATTTATTACATATTATTATATATCTTATTAAAGGAAGATTATTTTATTTATTATAAATTACAATTATTCTATTTAAAATATATTTTAAAAATGATGTGCCACTATTTTTTTATTTAATTGAATAATTGAATAGCTACATAATTATCTAAAGTACTAAATCGGCGCCGACGGGTATTCAACACTCTCCAAATTGCTGTGAGTTAGGCCAACATACAATTTTTGAGGGTTGATTATTAGTTTCATTATATTCTGCATAAGAACATCAACTAAGCAATATTGCTTAGTCTATATGGTACGATTTACATATGTGGAAATTGCTAAAGTTGATTATAAGTTTTAATAATAATCAGTATCTACTTCCGATGGATGACTATATAAGAGACTAACACTGACATTAATCATTCTTCACTTAACTATGTCAGTACAATGTTTGTCATCATGCATGTCGCAAACAAAAAACTATGTTTGTTAATTTTCTTGTCCATTTTCTCTGCTTTTGAAGCTCAGAAAAAGTGTGCGACGAAAGAGACTTGTGGTGCTTGCATACGGGAATTAGGATGCGTTTGGTGTAACAGTCCAGTAAGTACAGAAAATATTTTCAATCTTAAAAGAACATAAATTTAAATATACTGCAACGGGTAGTAAGTCATAAGAAATATATGTTTACTTATATTTTTAGTAAGTTCACAATGAATAGACTAACTAACAATCAGAATATAGGCTGCTATGTTAAATAAATATATCACTCTCGACTTATTACCTATTGTAATAATTTGGTAATACCACAGAAGGTGTTTACCTCCTAGGCACTCTTGCTGTAGTGGAGAGTACACGACAGGAGCCATGTTTATTTGTAGGAAATAGATAATAAAGTAAAGGTGTCCTGTACCATTTTTTTAATTCTGAAAGAACGGAGTGAAATAAGCATAGCAGTGAAAACGCGACTGAAAAATATGTCGTAGTAAGCGAGATATCAATTTTGGCCTCTGACGCCAATGATTAAAAAACTGTTAGTTGTAAAAGGTATTGGTTATTTTCATATTAGTATAGATAAATTATGTTTATATACAAATTTGTATTTATATAAAAGAAAACATTATTATTATTAATTAATTTACTCTCTTATAGCTCGTGAACGAATATTTAAATGAAATATTTTCACTAATACTCATGAATTGTTTTATATATCCATATTCTTCTATAAAATTGTAATATTTCGACAATTGTTCAAGACCTTTATTCACTCTGTATTTAGATTCTCAAATTTATTTTTGACAAATCAAATAACTTTAATTCTAGAATCAATTAAATAAAATAATGTATTATACGGAGAAAATTATTGGCAAAATAAATTTAATTCATGATTATTTTTTTCATGACATCGAGACAATTTTTTTCTTTAATATGTTTTATCGCATTTTAATAATAAGTAATAGCTGCTTATTACATTATTGTTGTAGAAAAGATATTGGTAATTTTTATATTTTAGAATGAGTTATGTAAAATTATAGATTTAGATGTCATTAATTTGCAAAGAATATATAAACTGCTTTCAGTTCTATCATTAGTGTATATATTACATGTAGATATAATTTACTTAATTTGCGAAAGATAACGCATATTTCCAGCTACGGTTTTAATTTTAAATTTTCATTTTAATTTTAATTGTACAGTACAGATACGCTGTTTCTTGCTATGTTTTCATTTTGGTGTTGGTATATAGAGTGAACCCACCAATGTGATCTATATTCCTTTTCATATTGTTCGTTTTTTATTAAAATTATAGCTATAGCAATACCACAAATTTTTCTTCTTTTCACAGTTTCTATGTACAAAACAGCACAGTAACATTTTAAATTCGCTTCAGGATATTATTAATACTTATTTATATATTTTTTTTATTTTCGTAAATTTGACATTTGTGACAGTTGACATTTTTAATTTTAGAAAGTATGAAGTTTGTATACTTAATCAACTAAAAAATAATACTAGAAGTAAAATTAAAACTAAAATATTTGCAGAGAAACATTACGCACATAGGCAAATGATAAACTTTCCTTACGACTAAAACATAAAATTAAAACAGTAGCTGGAAATTATACTATTATCTTTTTACAATAATTATTGTAAATATAAACAGAATTTAATTAATGTATTCAAAGAACAACAAGTGGTAAGTGCACTACAACTTGAACTGTAGTTCAAATCCCAGCTTCGCCAATCATTAATTAAATAAAAATACCGCTATTTTCAACTAGTAGCTCTACACACACATCAAGATAAAAATTGTGAAACCTTAATTCGTAAAAATCTGTTAAAATCTCGAAATGTCAATCAATATGATTACACTACGTCTAATATCGTGAGAAAATGTGTTGTACGAGTACAATATAATTTATCCCTTCAAGACTAATAACAATATTCTATTAGTTTTCAGAAAATTCAACACCGCTTCGTCGTTGTCTTACTCTTCAAGAAAGCGAATCTCCAGAATTTTGCAATTTAGAAAACATCATCAACCCCAGTTCATCTTTAGTGATCCTCCAGCAACTACCAATTGAAACGTCTTCGTCCCATGGTAAACAGCCTGTGCAAATCAGTCCTCAACGAATAAAGATCTCTTTACGTCAAGGCGAGGAATATAACGTAAGGTTTAAATATGCACAAGCTGAAGATTATCCCGTGGACTTGTACTACATCATGGACTTGTCTGCTTCCATGGAGAAACATCGAGACAAATTATCCAAATTGGGAACAAAACTGGCAGAGACAATGAATGCACTGACAAAACAATTTAGATTAGGATTCGGAAGCTTTGTCGATAACGTAGAAATGCCATTTACCAGCACAGTGAAAGAAAAGTAAGAGGATGTCCGTTGATAATAAATTATTTATCGGTGGAGATGCTTTACCACAATTACATACAATTAATAAAATTTAACCACTTGTGATAAATTTTATCATTTTAAATTTAAATAAATACAGAAACAAAAAAAAATTAAATAATAAAAACTAAAATAGTCGTCTTGCGAAATAATTAATAAATTTAAAATACCTAATATTTTTTTTGAAAACATTCGTATTTAACTTTTGGTAATAACATTGGAACATATATAGTACGTACCAATTTTACAACAACAAAAATACCAAAAACAGTTTAGCAATATCTTATATTATTAAACTGTTTTCGATATAATAATAAGGCAATTGTTAATGCAAAGTATTAAAATCAAATTATATAACTCCAATTATAAGCGAACTTTACTGTTTCAAAACATCTTAAGGCTGTAATGTAGCAATCCCAAACCATCTAAGGTTTTGGAAGTGTAAGGGGTGAGGTAGCTAGGGGGTTGGACCGTAACTATTCCCCCACCCGAAGTGTTAAAGCGAAATGAGAGAGATAACATGTTTCGTTCAAGGTTCAGAATGCATTCTACGAAATAAGCTTCCAGAAATATGTATTTCTTACCTAATTAATAAATATTTTTATGTTTAACTAAATATAATATTCGTTTGTTTATATTGCGTAATAAATTTGTTATAGGGGTAGGGCGGTTGTGGATATCCCCCTCCCCCTTTTCAAGCAGTCTGTGGGCGTGACTACAGCTTGTTGTCGCCAGTAGTGACATCTGAGTTCATATACATGAACTAAAACAGCATTATTTAATTTTCACTATATTTCAATAAATATTTAGAATTTTTTTAAAAACTCTGCATTCATATGTTGTATAGAGGTATATCTACAGTGCAACGCATGAGTTTTTATACATTTTATATTTGAAGTGCTCTAAATTAAACATGTAAAAGCAATATTATTCTATACATTCGGCATATTTTTTAAAACAGTTCTATGGCATAATTTGGTAATATCGATGCGTCGCACCGTAGATCAACTATTATATATAGTTGTAAAAAAAATTCAATGGTCTAACATTAGTATTATGTACAATATGTTACAAATTGTAAAGCACTGTTTTCCCTATTTTTATACTGGTACATTACGCTCTTAACATCTATGTCACAGAATATTTTAAAAAATATTACGGCGTAACAAATAATAATTACGATTTTCTGAAACTGCACATGGCATTTAAATAAGACAAAGTTTAATAAAAAAAATGTGGAGGATACCATTGTTTGGAAAATGTACGAATTTCTAATGTCGACGAAAAATTTAAAGCAATATTATACTGCAGTGTAATGTTTTGAATAGTTTAAGGTTTTGTAATTTTGTCTGTATTCCATGACTATCTTTGCATAATACACACAAACAATATTTACAGTTTACAAAAGTGAAACATTTATAATAAAGTGAAATTATTATAAAGTTATGTAGAGAATGTCCACGGATCGAGTTGCAAAGAGGGAAAATATTTTTATTTTTTTATTTTACGACAAAAATGTATTCTTGATAAAAGTTTTTGTATGTTCCAAAACGGCCAATTCAGTTTTAACCTTTTTAAATTTTCTTTTAGTTTCAGAAAAAAATCGAAAATAGGTCGATATAGTTGAATATTTTTCTGTCCCAAAAAAACAAGTTCGTGTTCATAGTAACTGACATTATTTATTTAGTTTCATTGACTTGTTTTAAAATGTTTTTATCTGGAATTAATTGGAAAGTTTTACTCAAGGAAAAACTGCCATATTAAACGCATATAGCCTACAATGTGGTTCAAATTTTAATTAATACTTTTAATTTTAGTTTAATTGCATGCCAATTACGAGTATTAATTCAATGTTTTTAATATCTCATGTTAACTTTTTTACACTTTTTTTAATTTTTAACCATTATAGCGGGTGTCTCATTTTAACCTTCCTTGAATATCGCGAAAATAATGCATCTTATTTAAAAGTCTGAAATTTTTCACAATTAAAATACTTCCTTTACTTTATACAAGGAAGTAAAACTAGCGGAGTTGATCCCCTTTATCGCCGCCCTGGTAATCAGAATCAAATGTCCCCCTCAAAACTAAGAAGGTTTTTATTCGGCACACTTTTTGATACAATACATTGTTTTGGAGATATTAAGGAAATAGATTAAAATGGGACACCTGTAAAATTAATATAGTCCATATGCACCAAGGGACGAAAACTCAATTTTGCTGTCATTTCACACGAGACAGCAAGTGTTCCTCACGAGGGCAATACGATAGTTTTTGTAACAAATGCAAAGAAAAACGGGCTGGAATGTGTCTGTTCAGAGGGAGCCAAACGCGTTTGCGAAAAACGAGCTGAAAAGTGTCTGTTTAGAGCATTTTTGCTCCCTTGAGATATTTTTTCTCCCTAGAGATACTAGGCTTTTCCCATGTGACTCTGTTTTGTTTTCGCAAAATAAAGTCGGATGAGGTAGCAAAATATCCATAGGAAGAAAATATCCCAAAAGAATAAAACCGCGTTTTTCTCCCTCTAAACAGACACTTTTCAGCTCGTTTTTCTTTGAAGTCAAGAAAAATACTATTGTATTGCCCTTAGTGAAGTGACAGCATGAGACTGAGGTTCAGTCGAGTGCTGTCACTTCATCTGCGGGAACAAAATCGATTTTTCTTCCCTTGGGACATAATATACTATTTTTCTGGGGACTTTTTCAGGTCACCGTATAATTATTAATATACTTATACATAAATATATTTATATTTTTTAGATTACAGAGCCCCTGCACTTTGGAAGGAAAAAGAAAACCTTGTGCACCTCTCTACAGTTTCAAAAACCATTTGTCGTTAACCAATAGAACTGAATTATTTACGCAACAAGTGGAGAACGCAATAGTATCTGGAAACTTGGATTCTCCTGAAGGTGGTTTAGATGCACTTATGCAAGCCATGGTCTGTCAAGAAGAAATTGGTTGGCGACCGAAAGCGAAACATCTGCTAGTGTTCTCAACAGATGCCGGTTTCCATATCGCGGGCGATGGGAAATTAGCGGGAATTGTTAATGCTCATGATGGAAGGTAATCGAAAACAATCTTCAATGATTCACAAATATATAAATTCTAAAATGTATTTTATGTTTAGGTGTCACATGACGAATAATATGTACACACACAGTCTTCTATTAGACTATCCATCTATTGATCACATTAACCAAAAGGCTATAGAGCATAACATGAATGTTATATTTGCTGTTGAAGATAAACAGATTCATACATATACAAGGTTAAAAAATCAAATTCGTGAAGCTAGTATTGGAACTTTTTCAGGAGATTCTTCAAACGTTGTAGATTTAATTAAAAACGTTTACGATGTAAGTAATTGAACTACTTAAGTAATTAAAAACTACACGAATTATACGTGGGGAAGGCAAAAAGTTTCATACCTCACATAGAAAATCCGTTTGACTGTGCACTTTTTCATACTATCATCCTTCATTAGGTTACCATTGGAGTTTCTTAAAGACAAACGACGAACCCCATCATATGCCAAATCGATATTAATCTGCAACGTTTTCCGATTTCTTTTGATACCAAATAAAAAGTTCTAAAGCCAAAAATCATCGTTTTTTATGGAAACTTGAAATTTTCAATCTTTCTATTGTTTTGCTTATTTCTCTTTTTGAGACATGCATTTTAATGGCATAGAGAAATTAACTGAAAGTAGATTATTTTGTTTTTTTTTTTTTGGCTTGCTGAATCAGTGACGGATTCAGAAGCAAATTGCTGTTTTTTTTAGGTAAACAATAATATACATATATAATAATGTTAACCACAAAATTAATTAATTAATGCAAAATCTTTGAATTAGAATAATATATTAAAAATTAAAATAATACATACGCAAGAATAACTAAACTACGAATCAAATTTTTTTCGTCGATGCATCGTGCCAAAACATCTTTGGATCCACCTCCTTTAGGAAGTTTTTATTTTAAATCAACTTTAATAATTTATGGAGTGAAGAAATAAGCAGGATTGCAGTCAACTGATGAATTTTATTAGTCTAAGGCCAACGTTTCGCTACCAATTGTAGCATCATCAGGGCAAAAGACTATTTTAAAATATTGTGATCATATACAGAAAATCAATCAAGTAGATATCGTCATACATTAAGAAATAAATAAATAAATAATTAAAACACGTCATGTAATACAAAATAATTTGTTGTAAAATGGCGATTGTTAACAATATTTTTGATATTTTAAAATAGTCTTTTGCCCTGATGATGCTACAATTGGTAGCGAAACGTTGGCCTTAGACTAATAAAATTCATCAGTTGACTGCAATCCTGCTTATTTCTTCACTCCATCATCCCTCCAGTCGCTTAACACCAATTCTTACATCTTTAATAATTTATTTACTATTAAATAAATATTAAATCAACACCAAATTTTATCAGAATTTCACTTGCACTGACGGAAATAGGAAATTCATTACAATTACAAGTTAGTCATTTGTTCAATTCTGCTTTAAATCATGTAAATCTTTATGTCTGTATATAGGTAGGAGACACGTTTGCGCTCCAGATTAATTTATTCTTTTGCCAATTCTAAAACTGACCTATCTGGGGGAGCGGTCCGTCTTCTGCCCTCCAAATCCGCCACTGCGCCGAACCTACTTTCAGATAATTCGTCCAAGCAATTAAATTGCGTTTCTCAAAGCGTGAAATAAGCAAATTAAATAGAAAAATAAAAAATTTCAAAATCACATCTTAAGAAAAAAAGAGTTTTTGACTATGGGACTTTGCGTTAGGTATTTTTTAAAAAAAATCTTGCAGTGATTAAAAATTTTCTTTGAATTGGGGTACATGACCTTATAAAATTACATTACACAAGTCATAAAATATAAAAGTAACGACTATAGCTTCTTATTATAATAACAAAAAGTAAACATTAGTTTGCAGTACCATAGGCTGGTATTCTGAGCTCCCGACTAAAGTTTGCAGTAACATAGTTATTAGCAATTTAATGTTCCGGAGTAGGGTCATGTGATGTCAGAATGGTAGGACCGTGGAAAAAAGCAGGTAACCTGCTTCTTACAGTCCCAGTCTACCTCTCTTCATTCACTATTCTATCATCATGATGAAGTAACATTTAAAAAGAGTTCTCCATTATAGAAATTAAATTGATTCCAGTTTCCACATTACTCATGAATGAAACTTTGATTATAGAATAATGAATTCGGGCATTTGGAAAATCCATGGTACTCTAATTAAAGAGGAAATCATGCAACGCCAACGAAAAAGTGCCCATAAAAGGCTAATTACATGTGAGGCTTATAATTTTTCACCCTACCCTACGCTTGTATTTTACTATAATAAAAAATATTTTACAGAAAATTGTAGACTCAGTAAAAATCACCGACAACGCCGATAGTAACATCGAAATAAAATACTTTTCCACATGTAATTCTGGTAATGAAACAGAGACATCCGAATGCAAAAACTTGAAAGTTGGCATGCAAGTTGATTTTCGCGCAAATATTAAGCTAGTCAGTTGTCCAGACACCCAAAATAAAACAAAGATTTTTGAAATAAAACCTGGTGCACTCAACGAAAGTTTAATTGTAGAAATAGAGATGCTTTGTGACTGCGACTGTGAAAAAAATATCAAATGGAGAGCTTCAGAATGTTTTAATGGTGGATCCCTAGAATGTGGCATCTGTAAATGCGAACCGGGAAAATTTGGACGCAACTGTGAATGCAGTGGAGTGGACAGTACATTAGGCGAAGTATTAGACGACTGTAAATTAAACAAAAATAGTGACGTAATATGTTCTGGCTTCGGAACATGCAAATGTAATAAATGCGTTTGTTATAAAAGAAAAAATGAAGGAGAATTCATTTACGGCAAATTCTGTGAGTGCAATAACTATTCTTGCAAGAGAAATAAAGGTCTTTTATGTTCAGGACCTGACCGAGGAAAATGTTTATGTGGAAAATGCGAATGTTATGGAGGTATGCAATTTTTTTTTATCTCTGCAGTGGAATTTCAAACAGTGAAAGTCAATAGGGGATTTCACTATATTTGTTATAATTTCATTTAAAAGAATACTTGAATCTAAAATTGTTGGTGAAAATCCGATGAAAATTATATTAATAAGCTAATTACGAACTCCAAAATTTGAAATTGCATGTGTATTTAAGTTATTTAAGTTTAAAAATTAAATTTAGATTCAAATAAAAGCTGTTTGAGAATAGCTGGCGCTAGTGATGCAAACTTTTAACACATTTCCTTACCTTGTAAATAATGCTGTCAAATATGTGATGAAATTATCAAAATGAATAAATAAGACAAATACAACTAAAAACACTTAAAATTGCATACTTGAAATGCACTGTCACTCACGGTCGATTTCTGTTGTTCAAACTCAGACTTGTTGGCGGTCTTTTTCAGTCACCAATCAAAATATTGATGAAATTCATATATGTGACGTCATGCTATAACAACCACTTGTTTCGGAAGTATTTTAATTATATAATTTTATTTCTTTATTAATATTCATTATTATGCATATCCTGTATGCTTTTTCGTTTGTGTTTTGAGCAACCAACAAGCGAAGATAATCCCGTTGTACTTTATACTATTAGTTTTAACGGGGAAACATTTTAGAAAATTTCAAGAATTTTTTTTTACTTAAAAGAAGTTACAGTTGATACTTTGCAAATTTTAAAATGATATAGTAAATAATAAACAGTTAATTTTATAATTATAAACAGTCGGAGATATCCGAGAAGACAAACCGATCGTGACAATAAAAAGTATTTTATTAGTATATGTACATTTATCAACATTGTTGATTTAAATAGTAAAAAAAGATAATTAGTTTCTTTATTTATTTGAAGTGATTAACGTAGGATCGACATTATTTATACAAATTTGTTGATGTGGGTATGTAAGGTATAACCACAGAATAGTTATATATGTGATATTCACAACTAAAATTAACTCGTAGCCACCTAGCGAATAAAACCAGAACTTCTTAAAAACATACTCAGCCTACTGTGGTAATAGGAGATGAATAGGTTTGTTGTTTACAATTATACATAATACATTCAAAATTTTATTATTATTTAAAACAATTTATTTCACAAATATTCTGTTTTATGCGGCTTAACGAAGATCACTGAAACAATGAATTCTCCGAAAAAGTCTCATAACGTGGATAACACTAATTGATGTGTATACGATTGTTCTTCTAAAAAATTGATTAAAATTTAAAATAAATTAGGAAAATAAAGCACTCATTTCCTTATGTGTAAAGTACAGCAGCAATTTAGTGCATTTTCTATCTTTTTCTGGTTTATGTGAACAAAAGAACGACACAATATTTTAATTTTACTTTCATATGTTAAAACACCAGTATTTTGAAAGGATCTGACATTGAAGTACTAGCTTGGAAAACTAATGCAATTTTTTTTTTCAGTTGAATTTGTAATTCTTTATATGTAAACCACCAAATCACTATTTACCACTTTTTTTCTCAAAACATTGTAGGTTTTTAAGGCGAAAAACAATTCTGTAAATATTAACCGATAATATTTTCCCTCAAACATATTCCTATTGCAAATACAAATAGTATGACATGTTGTAATTATTAAGTATATTTATAATCAAATAATAGACCATAAATAAATCTCCCTCAGCTTAAAACTTGTCAAATAACAAGTTATATTTCGTTTAATTTGTCGTGCAAAACAGATGATTTATCTATATAAAAATAGTTGTCATTTAAGGAGTTTGTTTTTGAGCGTCCATCTTAAAAAGCACACTAGCGCTGCGGTGGTAATTTTAGTCGCAAATAACTCTGTACTGCACAGGACGGGTCAAGACTGCGACGATTGTAGTCCGTACTTTGCGACACATTGCACATCATTGGAAAAAACGATAAATGTGTTCTCGTCTTTCTAAACTTGTTTGTTACATCATATGCGCTAGAATGATTTCTAATTAAGACGAATTATAAAATATTGCGCATGCAGATTTGCAGATTGAATATTGCAAGCTTTGAGTTGGATTATACGAGTACTTCGGAGATGATGAATGTCAACTATAAATTTTATTTTTAAATAGTTATTTGTATATCTATGCTTATTTTTATAGTTACCGGATACCAAAAATATTATGTAAACATTCTGATAGCTTTTTCAGATTTTTTATTGTGAGAACAATGGTATTTATTATTTATTTTGAATTAGGTTGGGGCGGCGAATCCTGTGAGTGTCCCAGCAACAACAACACTTGCATCAGTGACGGCAAACTCTGTTCCGGCCGTGGAGACTGCAAGTGTGGGCAATGCGAGTGCCACCGTGTGGACGGACACCTTTATTCCGGCACGTACTGTGAGGAATGCCCTACCTGTGATTAGTGGCGGATCTAACTTTTTGGGGGCCTGAAACTAAATTTTTTTCGAGGCCCCTAAAAAATATAAATTGCAAAAATTACTTTAAATTGAAATGTAGTTACATATTACTTTAAATAATAGTTATTTGTGCTGCAAGGTAGGAAAGTTGTTCTTTTCTGGTCCGAAGGATACGTATACGGCCGAGACGCAGTCGAGGCTGGATACTTCTTGAGGACCAGAAAACAACTTTACTACCATGTAGCACACACTATTTTTTATCCTACACAACAAAAGAACATAATAAAATAATGTAAACATATTACGAATACTCTATAATTTGACATTTAACTTAACTTCAATGAAATTTGTGAATTTGATTACCAACATTAGAAATAGAATTAGAACAAAAAACAAACATTTTATTTTGACATATAAATAAAGTTAGCAATTCTGTTCTATTATTTACAGAATATATAATAAAAATACCTAGAATCTAATGTATTAAAATTATCTGAAGTTACAATATTTTAAAAGCTTGTTGACGTATTTTATTTTGGTTATTATTTCTAGCGCATCAAACGCCATCTGTTAGTCCGCGTACGTACTATTTACTTTACAAGCCTAGGGCTTGTGACATTTTTGCAGGCCTGACCGGCAAATATCTACTTTCGTGCGCACAAACACGCAGGAAAATCTTATTTTCAATACGTGTAGGATAAAAAAATTATTTACTCTCCTGTTCTACACAATATCCTTTTTTTCGCCACTTTTTCATTGTGCATTCTTCTATTTTCTGAACATAACCGTTTGATTGTTTGTCATTTTCTGTTGACAATATTGAATTAGATTTTAAAAAGTAGTATTTTTTTGTTTCTATTCGAAATTTTTCGTGTCCAGTAATAACTTCTTTAATAGTCTCATTATCTGTAAATTTCCTTGTTTTTATTCGTTTGTTTACATTACAATACTTTTTATTTATTATAGTCTGGAAAAAATGTAGAATTTTATAACCTATTAATAATTTCTCCAATTTTTATGCGTTAAAGTTATTTAGGTGTCGCGATTTTTATAAGGACAATCAATAAACTATATATATGGTTCTTTAATAAGATCGCCGAAAAGAAAGTGCATTGCACGGAAGAGATGCACAAAAGGACTAATCAATTCGATGTTTAGATTTAAAATTTTAATAGGGAGCTATAATTTAATTTGCACAAAGGCGCCTATTAACCAGACTGATTTTCCACGTTTTCAAAATTACAAAAAAAAATTAATGGTAATATCACAAATGAAATACCTGAATATTTGCCATGCATGCATGATATACTATTAGAATATTTCACATGAAATATATATATAAAGTATTGAATAAATTTAATACTTATTTTAAAGTGTCGTAGGTAAACATCATTTATAACATTAAAATTCTTAATAAAGGTCAAATATAGTCGGTTTTGTACATGTGATATTTGCTTTTTATTGGTCGAAATTAAAAAATACTGTAACCTGATTACTTAAAATTATTCGAGAAAATATTTATAAATACTATTGTACTAGACAAGCAAGTATTCATTGACAATTTTTTTGTTGTCGCGTGATTATTAAATTTTAATTAATTTTCTGTCAGTTGTCTCTTTTTGTGCAATGAAACAAAGAAAAGCATGTGTCACTAGATCGCGAACAAAAGGAGAAAAATAAATTGAATACAAAATCGGGCGGACGTTTTTCCGATGTGGAATTGAAGTGAATTATTCTCCAAACGTAAAGCGGTGAAACAGTTGGCAATCGTATCGTAATTTGCTAAAACTCAATCACCTTAGCCTTGGACCACACGACAAATGACAAGCGCGGAAATGGAAGTGTGCCAATTGTTTTACTTCACAACAAAGTAGATTAAACTATTTCCATAAGGAAGAAGATTTAAATGCAAAACAAAAGTAATCCAACCAACTATAAAATGATATGTGATGTACGTTTAATAAATAATGGAATTTATGAGCTATAAATTTAATTTCTTTGTTATCTTTATAACTTTAATAAACGATATAGAAAAAATTATATTTGATATATGAAGCGTTATTATTACGTTTATTATCATACTGGAAGTAGATTTATTTTTATTGTATTAATTTTTCACTTAGGAAATCCAGATTAAGTATCATTTTTAATTTAAAAAACGCAAATTAAGAATTTTCATGGAAGGTCCCTTCAGTTTAATTGCTACGATATCTTTTAATAGTTTTATTAATCGGAACACCAGAAGTGATTAGTGTTTCACGAAAATAAGAAATCTTGTTTTGTCTTGAATTTCAAGTTAAGAAATAAGACATTTCTCGATTCTTGTGAAACACTAGAAGGGATATTTCACTCTAAAATAATTTTCTTGGAAACGTCTAAACATGATTTTTAGCAAATCAAGTCATTATCAATACATACGATTATTCAGTTTCCTATTTAGATCATATAATTGACCAATGTGGTATCGTATTGTTGTTAATATTTATTCCCGTAAGGTTTGTATTGTGATAATGCAGATGAAATGATTTAAACTTTGCTAAGAATTTATATTACATGCAGTGCAGATTAAGTTAGTTTCTTAGTATTGTAGTAATCGTATTTTATGGAACAGAAAAGTATATTGTGTTATTAAGAGTAAAAGTGATACTTTGTGTGGCGAGTATGGAAGTTTGTACGACGAGCGAAGCGAGTCGGACAATTGCATGCGAGGTAATTTTTTTTTAACGAATTATATCACTTTTGATTTAAACATGTAATTTTACGTTTAATAACTCTGCTCTCTAGCGTAATGATAGCATGAGCCTGACGTAAAATTGCAATTTTTGGTACGTACTCTGTCGTTTTAGATCAGTCATGCACAAATTCAGGCCTGCGGGCCCATCCGACGCTTTAAACAATTTTATCTACCCCGTGTAGAAATTAAGAAATTAATTGATTATGATTTATAAAAAATTTGACGTGGACACCACTTTATTTCTTTGTGCGCCTATTAAATTAGGTATATTAATTTTTTGTTATATTTTATTTTAAACACATTTCATTTGAAAGTGAATTTAAATTTGAACAACTTTGTACTGTTGTAGTTTTGCTCTAAATCTATGGGGAGAGAGATTATCCGTAATTTTTTGAAATATCATGTTAAAGTCCTACGTTCCGCATTTCGTTGCACACACTGTATATTTTAATTAATAAGAAAGAGAGATTTTAATGCATATATGCCGGCATTTCAAAATAAATTTTGATTGCAAAGGTTAAATGTAAAATATAAAATTTTTAAATGTCGGTGAAAGTAAGAAAGTACCTTATAAAATATATAAGTAAGTACAACAATTTTAATTGATCAAAAGTTTTCTACTCCTGTGTACATACATTCCCATTATTTATTTTTTTTTGCCTTGCTGTGAATCACCCTTTCTACAACTGTCTGACAGTTGACGATCATTTGTCGTTGTGTATTTTTGTTGTCATTTTCTAAAATATTTATGCGTTTTTCTGACTTTACAGGAGTAGAAAAATTATTATTTTGGTTATTATTCACTCACATGATTTGCATCATTCGGCTACGACACGTGACGCAAACTTCATCTTCGCTAATAATGACATTCATAATCCCTTATTTAATAATATAAAGTTTTAAATACTACATATGCAAATAGGTACACATTTTTATAAATTGAACCTAAAATCAAAATATCAAAAGATCGATTCATCGAATAGAACCTACAAATATATCTACGAGAAAATTGGAAGGTTTAAATTAATAGTCAAAAGTTAAATGAAATATGATAACAATTATCAACTACTTTATTCAATATTTCCTTGGCGAATATATTTGGTAATTTTAATTCAATGTTTTTTAAAGAAAAGAAAATATAATAAAGATTTTTGTATGATCTTAGATCTTAACTGACCAATGCTATAAGATACATTTTCTCTATTTTTAGTGTGAAAGTGCCATATTAAAATGCTCTGTTACGGTTTATTTTCTTTATTAATATACGATGTACTTAACAATTTGACATCTTAGTAATCGTACAGTGTTTTTAATATTGTATAAAAATTTACTGTACCTAAAATGTAATTAGTAAATATGTTATATATATTTCATGATATAATCTCAATTTTATTTTTCAAAATCAACTTCTTACATCCACACATATTGATTGAATTTTTATATTCCATTCATGAACCAGAAACTAAATCCATGTATCTATATTATTTTTATAATTCTGTTACACGTATTACATTTTCCGCCGGATTATCTATTGGGTTTTACTGAAAATTGAATGAGTATAAAATTTTAAACTTCTATATATGAACGTACTCCATTCAATATTGATTTGAAATAAAGATCGGATATCTGATAAATTGAATGTTTTATTCTTTTTGAAATGTAAGTCATACTTATTGTTTCATATACCTAGATTACACAAAAAAATCAAATAATAAATAGTAGAATGCAACATAAAATTCATTTTAGCAAATGCAACATTTTCAACCCACAACAATGAAGATGAATTTCTTCTAATTGATTTAAAAAAAATAGGAGAAAAATATTAGAAGGGAGCGGAGTTTTATACAGTCATGACTGATGACTCAAAAAAGATATTGAATATAATTTCTTTGCTTAATTTTTTCATAACAAAGAAAACTTATATAAATAAAGTTTTTTTGGTAAATCATAATTTAAAACAACAAATTAATGCAGTCATGCAAAGACAGTCATTCGATTGCTTTATAATTAAAGACTAGTTTTAACTATATCACTTATTTATTTTAATAATTAGCTTAGAAACTAATATAATTGAAAATATTCTCCTAGTAGAAGAACATTAAACCACCTTTTACGAATTTAAACTTCTCTTTGCACTTAAATAAAAAAAGACATGTATAAATGTTCAGTGGTTACGGAATCAATAATGGATATTAATAAGTAATGGATTAATATAAGTAACAATTATTAAATTTCCCATACTTTTTAAACGCAGGAAAAATAGAAAAATTTATCTCAGATATTATGAACAATCATCGTAACTGGTTAATATATTTAAAATTTTTTCGCAGATAAATTATAGGATAAAAAAAAATAAACTGTAAGATACAAGTCATTGAAATTTAACACAATATTAAAAAGAATGTAACTTTTATTGGCACTCGTTGAAATATAAATGAAAATTTAAATTACATTTATTCTCGGTTTTGTTTAAAAAGTAAAAAATATTGACATATTAAGTATTAAGAATGACAAGAACATTTTACCGATCGCAGGCAATTGTTTGGAAGAGAAGAGAGATCGGTATTCTTTACGGTTCGTAATGCTTGTATATTATTTTGCACGATTAGAATTTAATATCTGTTAAAAAAGTATCCAAAATGAAGTGTATTAAAATTCGTTCATGGAAAACTGAAGTCAAATATTCGTTTCATTTTGCAATATGTCAAAGTTCTGTCATTTGTGATTGTGTTTTTTTGTAAGAAATAATTGCAAAATAATTTGCAAGATTCCATATTTATCAATAATTGTAGTGTTAATAACGATAAATGAAGTCACTAAATTATTTCTATGCATTTGTACTAACCCAAAACTTATTTACCATTCTAGAACGGTTATGTTTTTAAGTGACTTAGGTAATTAACACACGTGTACCATACAACATTTTATCCAACACATTTTAATCATTGATATAAAATACATATAAGATTTTTGACAGATGGAATTTCGAAATGACATTTAGGAACAAAATAGTGTAGAGAAGGTTTTATAAACGTATTTACTTTGATACGAACAAAAAAATAGTGAGCTAATACATTTAGCTAAAAATTTAGATAAATATAATAAGCGACTCGGAATGTAAACAGCTAATACAACTATTCTCGTACAGTAACATGAACTTCGATTCCGCAGGCTCCACCTCAGTTCATACCTTCTCGAAAGTTATAATGTACATACATTTCTTGAAGCTTAAGTATTATCCATTAACGCTATAACTATGGTGTTTTTAGATAAATAAATTAGGTTATAACTCTCTAGTGGGTTAGAAATTATTACTCACTGTTAGTTCTTATTATAGTATCTACATTATTAAACCTTCTCTACACTATTTTTTTATTAAATGTCCTTTAAAAATGTCAACTCTCAAAAACCTTTTAGATATTTTACATCAATAATTAAAAGATGTTGGAAAAATGTGTTTTAATTATCTATTAAGTCACTTGAGAAAAATACCCCACTGAGCTTGATGAGCTAAATATTTCTTACATGACTTATTTGTAATGTAACACACTTGTACTATAAATAACTGTTATTTGTTACTCACTTATAAACCATTATTTATTTGAACTGTGTCACCAGGGAAACTAACCTTTTCAAGCTTACTATTGAAAGTTGTATTTTGTTACAGTCATACAAATTTTTGACACATTAGTAGCTGATAGGATTTGGTTATAATTCTAATTTTTTACAATTGACTAACAAATAAACTATTGTAAAATATACGCACAAGTCACATTTTCGATTACTGCGCAGTAAAACGTATTTTACCTTGTTAATAATGTAAAATACTATTGAAATACCATATTTACAGCGTTATTGCGAGACGGTTTTCGAGGAAACTATTAGTTTTCATTTTATTTAATTATTTATGAACAAAATTAATTTTAATAAAAGACTGTTTTATGCAAGTTTTGTAAGATACTTTACGACAATTTATTTCTACACGTTTCCTTGTGTGTAGTTGAAAATCCTAGAAATTTCAAGTGAACTACAAAGAAAATTCCACCTTTCATGTAACACACTTCATGTTTTTAATTTAATTATGCACTAAAGTCTGGAGCTGTAGTCGGTGTTCGTCTAGGCAGCAAGAAAGGGACTTTGCATCTGTCCTGTTAATCTTGTTATGTTAATATTTCAACCCAGGTGTCAATTTGGCCAATTGAGAAACATTGTGGAAATATTTGCTAGTGTGTAGGAGACCTGTCTAGGCTGTTGATTAAGGCTCTTGTGGTGGCCTAATCATATGAAGTGGAATAAACAAATCATTAGCCGGACCCAATTATCCGACGAAGGATCACGCCAAGCCTAAGCTGATTTACCAATTTGGAAGTTAATCATGAATTATACAAACACTGATGGCTTTTAATTGACATCAATGAAATACCAGTCCCCCGAAGATTTGTAATAAACTCTATGAGACAGTTCACTTACATATATATTAATATACATATATCTTAACATTTATTAGATTAACATTGTGCCATGATACATTTTAAAATACAGTTAAAAGAAGACCACATAAAGTTTGTTTTTAGAGTTAAAAATATTGTAAGCGATGCCGATGCCATTCTGTATACTGCTTTTATTGTGTATAACCAACCATATATAATATTTTACCTATAATTTCTGCAGTTTTCGTTTACAGTCTTAAAAAAATAGATACAATATACATTAACTTTTTAGATATTTTTTTTACTCTTTTAGATATTTTTTTTACTCTCATGATTCTGACTCAATGACTTTTATTAAACTTTTTGCATGTATTACTTTTTTTAAACTTAAAAATATATTTATAGTATTCAATTTTAAATTATTATTATTATTGTATTGTACTTTCTTTCTGATATTTAGGAAGCCAGCAAGACAGGGGCTACGGAGGCAAATTTCCAGGACCCAGATCGTAGTGTCGCGCCTTGGGCAAAACTATTTCAGCACCCCCATACAACAAATTTTAAGGAGCTACTCCTATTCTTATGGCGTTGCAATAATACATTTTATTTCCTTATTATTTAAACCTAGGCTGTACTAAATACTTAAATAAATAAATATGAAATATTAAGGAAATTTTCTCTCTCCCTATAATTATTATATATAATTATACATTTCCACATTACCTCAAGAGATATCACAAATCGGTTACAACAATTTTTTTCACAACCGCACGGCATAATGGCGGAAATGTTATACTAATTCATAAATAAATATTCATAAGTAATAAAATAATATAATAAGAGCCATGAATTTATTGGAAAAATTTGCGAATAGTTGTTGCTTAGTAACAGACAAATAAGTGTTAAAAATGACATTTCAATAATATTAAATATTCATAAGTAATAATGTAATATAAGAGCCATGAATTTATTAGAAAAATTTACGAATATGAAATTAATAGGTCGAATTATATTTGCTTTATTATTTCACAAATGGCAGCAGTTCAAACAAAAAATATTAGATATCAACAAAATGAAACCATGACTATGATACTGTGGTATTATCATATTTCCTCAGTAAAAATATATCTACGGCCATCGAACGAAACATTCTAATTGTGTGAAAATGACGAGTGTGGAATAATCACTTTCGGTTACGGTAACAGATTTTTCATTAATAAAAATTCGGTTCTGGTTATCGGTAACGGTTTTTTGAAAATAATATACCTATATCGGTGAAAATAAAAAATAAATTTAGGTTTCGTTTCAGTTTCGATTTTTTTCGGTTCCGGTTAAAATTGTAAGTTGTTTAATTAATAGTAGTTATTTTAATTTTACACTAGAATTTTATAAAAATACGTAAAATTTATGGTTAACATTATCAGTGTAGTACAATATTTATATTCACATTAGTATCGGTTTACGATTTCCATATTTAAAGAAATGAAATACGGGTTTCGGCTTTCGGTTACGGTTTAATAAAGTCAAATATCAGTGCGGTTTTAAGTAACGGTTTCATTATAGTGCAGGTCCCTGTTTAAAATCTTCTGAGATGCTCCATAGAGGTGGACGTGAGTCGTGAATTTTTATTAAATATATGATACTAATAAGTGTAGTATTTTGGGTTTAGTTTACAATAAATTCAGAAAATTCCACAAAATTGGCTGCTCTCTATAATGTCAACACTCGAAATTCACGTTTTAAAACCCGGTAAGTGTCAATGACAGAACCAAAACGCTTGTTTTCAATTTCTGATACAATAATTTAAAAAAACACCTCTGATAAGTTTGTTGATATTTTAAAAATGAATGAAAATTATTAAAATAGCTCTATAATATCACTATAAATCATTAATATTAAAATCAAATATCCTGGGAGTTTACATATGTTTAATCTGGGCTGCCGATTTGAAAAAAATCTTGAGAACAGCACCCAATAGTTTATTATATTCAATATTTCGTCCTCCGGTACAAAACAAATTTTTATTATTCGCATAAAAATTTATTCATGATTACTAAATCTTAGTATAAATGTAAGTAGGGTAAATAGTTATTTCCTTCTATTTATCATGTCTAATATTTTCTGGACCGTTGGTCAACAAAGTTTTGGGTACAAAATAAACGAAAACTAATTGATGTAAACATAAAGTTCCACATACGTTGAAACTTTGAACAGGTTCATTGTTAATACAACATCATTATTCGGAATTCAAGCTTTATTTACATACAATTGTTCGTGAATTCTACTTGTAACCATCATATAACATCCCACCTTTTTATATTATAATTTTATATACAATTTCTTCCTTTTACATTTATTTTCTTCTTAATATATCAAAGTTTTTCGATTTATTAAACATTTTGTATTAATATTCACACCCAATATTTACTAAATTACTGAACTGAGTTTAGTAAAAAGTTTATAATAAAAGAGATATTATTTTTTTATTTTTTATAACGCGGCCATAAATTAATGTTAGAAAAAGTTCTAGTAAGTGGAAAACAAAAAAATTACATTTATATTTCTTTTATTTTTTAATTTGTTTATTTTAGCGTCTAAAATTCGTCAGAACCGACCTGGTCCTCCAATATGCGTTTCATGAGTTTGCAGATCACCAGTATATTGAGCAGTTATGACTAAATTAGTGCGTTATTGAGATACAAGTATAGGACATCGCCTATTTGGAAATCGCGGTGCGTAAAGACTCTTGCAGCAGCTGAATTTTGATGCAGTTTCCCATAAAGCATTGTCAATTAATTAATTATTCCAAAACTGATAGTTCATCGTTCATCTTTTGCACAACTAGTAACCAATTAAAAACTGACACTACAAAATTAAATGATAACGAACTACGCCCGATTGATATACAAATTAAAATCCAATAGAACAACAATTGAAATAGAATCTAAAAATAGTTATTTGTCAAACAAGAGAGGAAAGCGTATTTTTTACCACTGGAGCTCGAGTTTGACTCACAAGCGTAACGAGTTAGGCATTCAAATTATAGTAGAAAAAGTGCTATCCTATCGTGTAGACACATTTTTTACGCGACATGTTTCAAAAATTGATTTATTCGGACGAAAACTGCAGCAACATGATAAGACTAGAAAGTTAGGTTATTGAAACTTTGACGTTTAGCAGTGCTATTATTTAGTATTGCTAATATGTCAATTATGTTTTATGTTCATAAAAATTTCATACAGAAATAGGGAAAGCGGGGTGGTTTATGATGCAACTATAACGTTTTCCCCAAGCCCAGGGTTAGAAAATGGTTAGCTTCGACTCTGAAAGCAAGAAGTACAAATAATGAAGAGGAGCGCCGGATTTAGCCATAGGCAAACCTAGGCAGTTGCCTACGGACGTCAATCGGTGAATCAAAGTGGGGCATATCAAAATCATAAACATAAATTTTCATTAGTAAGTGGCGAGTGCATATTAATATTTTATAGGAGCAAAATTCATCCAAATCCAGGTTTGATGAAGAGAAATAAATAAGTGGTGCTACTATTTGATTTTTTTTATTACTTAATACATTATCCGACACTATTTGTATTTTAAACATCTTCTCCTTGACATACATAAATAATGTTTCACAATACTTAATCTAATATATTACTGCAAATCTATTAATTATTCTGACCAAATATATATTATAGGCTTTAATCAAATATGTTTAAAAATATTGTCGAAATTAATAGATATGATTTGAATGTAAGACTGTGCATACTGCACAATAAAACCTTAATTGATGCGTTTCATTTTCTTATTTCAAATGGCATTTAATATTGCTATTTCTTAAAACTTTTAGTACTGTACTATGAGACTTTTGTAATAATAACGTCTTAAAATTGCTGAAAAGCTGAACTCCTAGATTTCTTTGTTTTATAATATGCAATTAAGTAGATCTCCCTAGTTTGTGTAGTATAAAATGGCTTAGTTTAATTTCTCTGACATTGTGTTAGACTAGAGCTGTTGAATCTAATTTGTTGAATGGGATCAACAGGATTACAATTGTTTCAATTATTTAAACCGAAGACAATAGTGAATAATATTATCTAAAAATAACAAATGAAAATAGAATTATTTGAAAAATGTGACAAATTAACTTCAGTAATTCTAATGAAGATTGTATTTGGCAAATTATTATGTGTCATTTAAGAATAATTTTGAAAATACAACGAAATTAAAAATAAATTTATCCTAAAATATAATGCAATAAATTTTTAATTGTAATAAAATAAACAATCTAACCTTATGCGCCATAAGTTTTTCCGGGAGACTGCTGAACATAATAGAGTTTCAATAGGGAAAACAAGAAATTTCTACTTTCGTAATGTCAGTTATTATTAAATTCCTTCGTGAATAAAATAATGCATATGGGTAATAATAGCAATAAATAGCAAATAGCATTCACATACTAATTCACCTCTCATCACCCCAGAATCCCACATTTTCTGTTTTACCTTCTTCCTGAAAATCTATCGGCTAAAATATATGTAATAATGATTTCATGCCATTTGTGTATATTGTTATACACATATATAATTGTTTGAAAATAGTCTTCGATTCAAATCTCAATATAACGCCATTTGCCTAAACCCACGAATTAAAATGTTCAGCTCTCTCTTGCAAACGAAATGTAAACTAAGGTATTTTATATTTTATTGCTTACATGTAATTTCAATTATATTTTATGCTTACAAATTTGTAGGTATAAGCTGATAAAATATTTACACCACACAAAAAAATAGAACACTGCGCACTTTTTCTCTGACAGTATGTAATTTTAGGTTTGAGAAATTTTCAATTTTATTTCTGACGACTTTTCTGTGATTACAGAATTCATTTTGTATTTATATACATCATTTTATACTGTTCTAACATTAACACATAAAAAACATTTATTAACCCTGAAGAAGACCCAAGTGGTACTGAAACGTCGGCTTTTTAGATAATAAAGATTGAATACCCTTATATTACAATACTCATCATCTTCTACAGTCGAATATTCATTTCCATTATTAAAAAATCTGGTGTGTCCAACACAATACCTCCCGCCACTTTAGTAATATATTCTATATAAGTTTTTTAATTCATTTAATTTATAGTTTTAAAATTAATTTGTTATTGCAGTCAGAATATTTTTAATTTATTTCATACCTAAAATTTCCTTCATAAAATTTGTATGACCAATATGACAGCTATTTTTCACGATACTAAAACCGGAACCGAACTTACTTTGATTCATGCACGCACGCAAATACATTCCTAATATATTTCTTCCATCTTTTTAAATTTTACAATAAAATTACTTCATTTTTACGTATTTTATCTTTTACACTTACTTACATCAAATTTGACATCATATGTCAAATTTTGTGAACATATGAATAACTCATCTGTTTTATCGAAATTTCTCAGCCTAAACGATATGTAAAATTATTATAATTTATATATTTTTTTCTCTATCTAGCTAGAAGTTATATATAAACATAATTATACAGATCGGTAGAAAATTAAAAAATCTTTATATTTATAATAACGAAATTTGCGAAAATATGGTATTTAGAGGTATTTTTTAGGAAAAACGGTTTAAAGCTTCAAGTAAAGTACTACTTCCGGTTAACCGATTGTAGTCAAAATCTAATCAGTTCATCATATTTGAATATAAGTCTTAAATACCAAATATTATATTTTTTACATGTATCGTGTTGGAGTTATCGTGGACGAAAAATCGTCACAGACACACGCACACACACACGCACACACGCACACACGGACATACAGACATCACGGTAAAAATAGTAAAATCTTATTCTAGAGACCCTAATTCGTGCTCATATGTTGAAAACTCACACTCGAGAAATTTGACCAAAAACAATACCTCCCTTATCTATATATTGATAGGCGGGAGGTAAAAATGATCTAATTTTTCAAGTTATCATATTAAAAAAAAATTATGGTCATATGGAAGTAGCACTTAAACGTTAATATAAATAACATATCTTTTGTTCCAATGTATGTGAGAAGTGAGTTGTATTGTAAAGAGTAGCGGGAAATGTAATGAAATAATTAATTGAAAATCAAATCCAAGTTTATGGCATTTTGTAAACTTCTCCACACCGCCGAGTAAGTTTCTATTTGCTGTTCATGCTTTGTCGTAATGGCAACGGGAGTAACACACCAGAAACTAACCATACGTAACTTCTGAATGGTTAAGTTGAGATCGTATTTCATATCTGGCTTGCTTTTACGATTTCATATCTTGCAGGAGTGAATCTGTTTCAGTTCAGGTTGAACAATATGTCACGATGTAATATCGAGAATTTAATAGCTTCGTATATGAGAATATTAAATGGCCATATCACTGTCAACAGACGAACTTTATTACTTCTACCACGAAAGATTAGTATAAAAGAACATGAACATGTCATCAAATCACTATGACCCTACGGTCGTACTCTCCTTCATTACGAATCTATCAATTTCATTGTAACTAAAAGTTGAACACAGTATTTTTCGTACTTTATGAACCAGTGGCGTAGGCAAGGGGGGGGGGGGGGTTACGGGTCCGGACCCCCTCCTTGACGAATTTAAAATAAAATATTCATATATATCCATTTATTTGCATTTTCTTAATAAATAAATAGATATACATACCTATGTATTAAGTAACCTAATCTAATTTTGAACCCCCCCTTTCAAAATTCCTGGCTACGCCACTGTTATGAACACACCGGGTATGCAATAAAAAGCATTCAAATATTAATTCACAAATATTTTGACAACAGTATGACGATTATTTCGAAATTCATTTTTTCAAATTTTCACGCACACATATTTTAAGTTAGTTTATTCAATTTCCAAAGGCCCAAATTAAAAAAGAAATAGACCAAAAAAGATGATTTTCTATGTTAAATCCATATGTTCGGTGTTAACTCATTCGCCTGATATATTTATAACAATAACAGCATTAGCGGCTCATGCTATATATTTGTGAATGGGCTGTATCAAACAAAAAGGAAATAAAATATAAGATTGGAAAACTAATTTTTATGTAATTGAATAAATACATTCATTTTTAAACATGTTTTCAACTTTAAACCCAAATTTAATTTAAGGTAAATTTTAATTTTTAAATACTGGAATTGCTACCGTTGTATGATAATCAATTTTTATAAATAAGAAGTAAGCGTGAATTGCGTCAGATGTCTGCTTATGAGCTGCAGTTTTTGCAGCACGTATTTGTAGTCATTTGTTATAATCTCCAAATATCAAAATCTGTATAACTACTATACTTCTCTTATTATATGTGGCCGATTGTAAAATTAATTAGGTACTTAATTTTACTAGTTATTAGTAATAAGAATGGCGGTACTTTCAGAGACGGACTGGGACTGAAAATCGGGCCGGGAAATTTATACTTGGCACGACCATACATTCTCTCAAATTATTTTTAATATACGAATATAAATAAAACACAATTTAGTATAATTTAATTACCGCGACGATTTTTCATTAATATTAGTAAAAATATTTTGAAGCCGTTGCGTCATTGACTGACTTTGCAAAATCAAAATGATTTAATTTTCTTTTTTGTTTAAATCCAAATAACTAAATGTAGATGGCATAAACGGAACATGAGAGTGGACAGTATACGGTTCTTGTATGTAATTCTGACAAAATTGACTGAAGACAATCTTCCGAAGACTTAAATTCGACCTTGGGAGACGATATTTCGCTTTCCAAAATCACTATATTACAAAATATATTTTAGATATTTAAAAATTGTTTATGTAAATTGTATCTAAAGATTGTTACTGTTCTGGAGATCATATTATCCTTACCAAATACCGTCACAATAAGCAGAAATATCTTTCTAAACGTTGAAACTAGGTAATAAAAACTTCTAGCATTTAATTTTCTATCATTTTTTGCTTTTATTCGTTTTCCTTACTACATCAATTTATGAAATTTCATAAATAGCAAAACATAATAAATTGTTATTATATTGTGCGAAATTTGTTTTAAAGCCCCGTTGTCAATTTTGCACCAGGCCCCGCATTTGATCCGACTAGCTCTTACATTATATGTATGCCCTGAACAGTAAACGCCATTTGCCAGATTATAATATAAATTAAGCAATAAACACACTGATACCTTTGGCCGCAACCCGTCACCAGTTGGAAAAAAAATCGGCATGTTGCTGCGGCTTTAAAGAGAGGGCGGCAAAAGTCGATCACACGCATTGTAAAATCTGAGCGAAATCTACATAAACGGCTGACCTTAGAAATACTTTGTATGCAAAGGGATAAGGAAACTGTTAATTCACAGACAGACATACAAAATCTTAGTAGTATTTACATTGGGTTATTAACAAAACATTACGGGGCTTTATTTTTAATTTTTATGTAAGTATTCTAATGATTTCTATCTGTGATATATTTTGAAATTGTACAAACATGTTATTTAACAACCTCATTGTATTTTATTCCTTCCTATTCCATAATAACAATTATGTAAGTTGTACCTGATTAATGTAATGTATATTTGTCATTTTGTTAATGTGTTCTTTCGTATGTTGCAGTTAGTACCTTAAAAAAGACTTAATTGAAGTCGAATAGTCGTTGTGTAATTGAATTTTAATAAATTGACTGAATTTTTATCTATTTATTAATAAATTTTATTTTCAAATGAATTAAATGCAGTTCTAAATTATCAATTATTTCAGAAAGACAAAATATTATAATAAAATTATAAATAACGGGTCCGTTATAATGTTATAAATTTCTTGAATTCATTATCATTAGCTTTACTACACAGCATAGAATCGTTGAGATATTTGGCATGTTTACATAAGTGGTAATCTTAAAATCTTCTGAGCAAAGAGATGTTAGTATTTCTGAAATGGTTACACGTTAGTAATTCTCTTTCTACATTATTTCGTTTTCGAGTACTTAATTATTTTCTTCTGTAAATGAAAATAATAACTATTTGTGATATAAGGTTAAGCATTATTTTATTGTTAGATGTTAGGGTATATCAGTATTTCTTTTATTCTATTGTATCTCTCTTGTTCTACTGCATAAGATAAGATCATAAGGTTGAATTATAAGAGAAAAAACACAGACCATAATTTAGCACAAAACAAAAACATACGATTTAAGTCATACGAAATTAATCTTATCTGTTTAAAAGAAACACAGAGCACCAGGCGTAGATCTGCACACTTTAGAAATTGAAATTGACTATTGTTCATATTCTACGTCTTTGTTTTCTATGTTTGTACATATTCGGAACGATTGGATTGTACTTCGTGGAAGAATAAATTAATATTATTAGAGGGATGGAAAAATCCGGCATAAAGTACATATTTTATGCCCTCTTTTGTTTTTGTAAAGAGTTACTTTTCATTCATTAGTGCGTGAAAAGTAGCCGTTGCTAGGCAACGTAAACGCATTACCAATGGGTTAATTCGTTAATTTGCTTTTGAAATTAATTTTTATTAATATTTCGAATGTAGGAAAAATGTTGTATGTATGTTTTGCTATAATTTCCGCATTCGGCTACGCTTCATGTGTTAAACTGCACTCAACTAAAAACCACATACTTTACACACTATTTTGTACTCTTACAATACAATCTGTTGATTCGCATCACCTAAACAACGTCGGGAATCTCAACTTCCCACGTCTCCTATTACTCCTATTTCTACAGCATTTATTACAATATTCTATACCATACAGAATTTGTCAAAATAACAAGGAACATTGTCATATTATAGCAACCCATACAGACTTGATCACGAAAACGTTACTAACAAGAGAATTTTATAAAATAACATTTATTAATAATATAAAACCAGTAAACTATTGAACAAATCAAGCATGTTATGCATCGTACCAGGTCTGAGATGTCTTAAAACCCTTGCTCTCCGTGCTCGGAATTCAATTGACATCTGCGGCGGTTATGATACTCATAACTATCCTAGGTAGATATGTTAATTGCTATTGCTCATAGCAATTAACATTACTATAATTATTATTATTTTTACAAAAGTTCTAAGTTTCTGCATTTGTTTACTAGTTTCTGTGGTTTGAAAACTACATAAAAACTTCCAATGCCAAGGAATGAAATATTACCTGTTTTTTGTTTACGATCCTTCTCGTATCTATTAATGCTATCTTATTCATTCATCCCTCAGTAGCATAGTAGTCCTTGAAAGGCAGCAGCAACCGGAACTTCTCATTTCGTACACAAATTTGTTACAGTCTGTTTCCATTATACGAGAAATAAATTTTATCTTTTATGCAACCAACAATACATTTGGTCTTACAAAAACTATTGTTTATTATTATACAATAGGTGAGAATTTTTTTCCGATCTATAAAAAAGAACATACGGGTCTAATAAAGAAAGTAATATATAATCTCTAAAAAATATATATATTGATAATAATGCGTATAAATAATATTTAATAAAAACTATTAATAATTAATTGTAGAATAATATAAAAATATAGATTGACAGGTTAAATTAAAAAATATTTTACTTGTATAAACTGATCAGTTTTTATATATCATATTTACCTATGTTATCTTTCAGTTAATTGTTTGTATAAAATAAAACGAAATATTTGTTTAGTGAAAGTTATGAATTTTACTATCGTAATGTAGGTTGCGAACCTACATCCCTTGCAAATACACCTTATTGTAGGTACCCATCCATTCGGATACAGCGATATATTTATTTTATTTAGTTAAAGATTGGCTGGGATCTGAACCCCGTATTTCACACTCCACGTAATTCGAAGTGAACCGTGCTAATCAAGTCAGGTCTAAGATGCGATTACTAGCGTCGCCAACTATTAACTAAAGAAAAACCACTGTGTTGAGTGGTTCGGAACACACTATAACCTGTAGGACTGTTGCAGAAAAAATTGGTTGACATTCTCATTGAGAAAGAATAATGGTTACAGTAACTATACAGTTTATTTAACGAAATTCGAAATTCTGTGTCACGGTTAAATATAATGTAAGTATTCGATCAGTTTTTCTGTCTAAATTGTAAAGGCATCACACGCATGCTTATTACTGCAACTCGTCGCACGGTACCTGCAACTCCAAGCATTGCATTAAACTTTTAACGAGTGATAGCGCGATAATAGGGTCCTAAACCATGGTTGAAATATCATTTTGCAATAGAATTTGAAAATATACATTAATTAATGAATATTAGTGAATATATTTTGTACTATACCTATATACTTTTATAATATTACTTCTTTCGCGTGCTATAAGAAATTCAATTTTATTCCGACGTGTTACATCGTGATAATGTCCTGAGCAATTTCGTTGGTGGCCTGATTTTAAAAAGACAATACTCAAAAGTATTTGACATACTTAAAATATTTGAAATAACTACTTAAAAGTTTTTGATATACTTAATTGTATTTGAAATACAATATCAGGTATTTTATTATTTGAGTTACGGTATATTTGAAATATAAAAAATATAGAATATTTTACAGACTTGTAATACATTTTATTGATATTTTGTATCTGAAATACTTTTTTAAGTATTTTATACAACACTGTATTGTTTTAAACTATGTTCTAAACACAAAAAAATTATATTCGGATTTTAAAAAGTACAACTCTCCGCCACTATATAGGTGAGACGGACCAAGTCTATGAGAAGATAAACTCGTTAACTATTTGTTGTAATTTGTCATGTGGTACAGTCTTCGTGTAAACAGACACCACAAATTACACATTTTTCCAATCATCGGTTTTTATATTTGTTTAAAATAATTTTTCTTGCATGCCATATATTCGTTTTCATAACCTTGAGCTTCTTCAACATCAGCACCCTCTGATTAACCATTTAACAACAATTCTTCAGAACTCAGGGAATAGCAACTGTATCGTCTAGTTTTCATGTGCGAATGATTCCTGTTTACCAGTTGAATTGATCTTTTGAACAATAAAAATCCTCTGATCTACCTCTCTTCCAAAGTTCCCTACGCGGATGCGTAATCGCGCACTAATTTTTCAAAAGTTGCGCAGCCGTTTTTATACAGCACAATGGGCTTGTTCACCATTTTTTATTCATTTTAAAAGGAATTGGTTACAAAAATGAAAAAAATACAAATTTTACAAAAAAAGGTATAACTTAGTGGGTCAAAATTTTTTTTGAAATTGGTTTTTGATATTTAAATTTCAAACGAAATCTCTTTTGTGTTCATTGACTACGTTATCGAGTGTTTTCTTGGTTTGCTTTATGTTAAGAAAGAGGAGTCCAAGAGAAGAATATGTACCAGGTATTACAAAATCTGATTTGTTTATTAAATTTAAAATTATGTTTTATTATAATCAAAGGTTTCAGAAAAAATGTACTTTACTTGACTAGGATCCGTAAAATACTCGGCACAAAGTGCTTTGAATATCAATATGGTTCCTCGATAGTAATATTCTTGAGTTTTATGTAAATATAGCTATTCTTGTTTGTGTGTTTTTAAAATGCTTTAAAGTTTAATTTTCAAGAGTATTTGTTTAAAAAAAATTGACTGAAACTTAAATATAGGACCCGCTCTCCCACTTGCACACTTTTACAAACGTTCTGAACATTTTTGCTCCCATATACTTTTGTACCGTATACTTCGGGAAAAAATTAGAGGAGACATTACTGTCCTCAGCATAGGTAGTCGTTCTGTCCTTAGAGCAAAGGTTAAATGGATCACTAAATTACTTTTATGATTGGGTATATTTTTTTTTATTATACAACTGGTTAAGAAAAAAAACTAACAAGCAAATATGATAAATTAAATTATAACATGCGATAAGTATCTTCCATTAAAGATCTTTCAGTTTTATGTTGATTTTACTTCATAATTTAGATGCCAAATCTAGAAGTTTATTCCTTTTCAATTTTCTTATTTCTGAGAAATTATCTAATAAATTTATCGCTAAATTATAAATATGATTATGTCATATCGAATGGAGTATGTTTCTATTAGTCCCTTAGTATCTTTAATTTTTAAAACCGAATGTATTGATTCATTTCTGACGTACCACTGAGCATTTACAATTAGTCGTAGATATTTATTTTGAAATATTTGTATAATATTTATATTTCATTTCTTAGTACCCCCATTATTGTATTCCATATACCTATATGGGAATAATTGCAGCTTTATATAATAGAATTTTGCATTATGCAGGTAATTTTGATTGTTATGAGGCCAATTTAAAATTTTTAAATCCGCGTGTTTTCTTTTGCATGTTATATGTTTCTTCCAAGTGGGTATAAATTTAACCACATTTTTAGGTTACGTTATGTCTTACGTACAAGTTCATAAAATATGAATATAACTAATTAGTTTAAACTATCCAAGTATTAGTAATTAAATAATTGTGTATATAAAATACAAATATTTTTTTGGAAATTTTTCAAGTAAATCTAGGATTATTCAGTTTTAACTGCATTATTTATTAAGTGGCTACTTACATTGTCTTTAAAAAACAAAAATAACATACCCTATCACTCTAACGTATTTTTAAGACCAAAAGTCCATCTATATTGCCGGTCCATGTTTCTCCCACTTATCCTAAGTGTCATCAACGATGCGCCACTCCTTCGAATATATTTGACGATATCAGTAAATGTTTATTTAAGCGAGAGGACATTCCTGAAATTGGTACTTAAAAAATTGTCATCTAAAATAAATGATGACCCAGAATCCAGGATAAACTAAACATTTAACGCAATAATGCCTATTGGTAGTCAAAAAGTAAAAATTTTGATAGTATTAGGTTAGGAGCGAAAATCAAGATACATAAAATTTCTATTTTCTTTTATCGCAAAAATATCTACAATAAAATATTAAAATAAAGTACTAAATGATGAAAGTTGCACCAAATTTATATTATGAGATCTTATAATATTTAATTACTTTCATTTCTTTCTAGTTAAGGAATAATAATTCGAATAAAATGATATTTTCTTTCAAATATTAAACCTTAATTCAGTTTCAAGCTTTCAGCCTGGTGATTAATAACGTTTAAATGAAAGTAGAAGTGCTAAAAATAATTCTTATTAATCAGTCTACTCATTTATCTCCTGAAAAAATCTTAATTATATCACTCATCTCCGACGCCAAAGCTGAAATCTGTGAATTATAGGCACAAGAAAATGTGGTCTGCGAACATCTCCGCAATCTGTCGCGAACGGCCAAAGTAAATGATGATAGACGAAGGACACGAGAGAAATCAGCATAGATCAGGATGATCGACAGGGTAAAAAATAGTGATAAATAGCATGAGCAAGAACAAAGTATCTTTCTAGCAAATTTAGTAGTAAAAAATTGAAGAATTTAAAATTGGTTTGAATAACAACCAATCTTATATTTTATGTAGCGATTACGATTACGATATATGAAGCAATAATCTTACTGTTACGTTTACGATTATTTTTTTTAAATAAAACAGAACATAATAAAGTAAAGTATTTTATAATTTAAATAAAAAAATTAAGAAAACTGTTACAAATTAGTCTTAAAAAGTAGGTATTAAAGTAATAGTTCCTTATTATTAAATGTGCACATTTGTTGGTAAATGTGCATAGCTTCTAGTAAGGTAAATATGCATTAAATTTTATGGTACTGACCGTCTTTAGAAACATCAGTTCCACAATACAATGTTACATCGACTTCTAGTCTTCTTCAAAAAGGATTTCCAAATATTAATTATATCTTTTCGTTTCACAGACATTAAAAATCAAATACTAAACTTATAATGAAATAACTTTATAATTCTACTACAATCTACAAAATAGTTGTACGATGAAAATTAACAAATGACAGCTTCTGATTCCAGGTATTCCCCTAATTCCGAGCGCGGATATATTGTAAAGCATGTGTTCAAATTATCAATCGCATTTTAATCGTATTCGTGTAAGATAATCAACAATTACGATTGATCGGAAAATCACAATAACTTGCGACTACGATTAATCTTAATCTTTATCGTTTCATCAATAATTTTATGTGTTGTTTCATATAAATAAGGTAACAAGAAATTTAAGAAATTGTAAAGTTTTAATCGCTTACTACAAAAAATAAATTTAGTGTCTCTAGACGACGCTCTTGACATTTATTGTTCAGTAAAAAATGATTCAGGTATTGAAAGATGCTTTCAGAACTCATAATTAAACAGTAGACAATATTTGGGTTTAAGTTCTGTAAAATTTTATTAATTACAACGTTTCGACAGCTCAGAACTTAAACCCAAATATTGTCTACTGTTTAATGATTCAGGTCTTAAAGGAAAATTCTGGAATAGCTATCATGGATAGTTTACGTAATATATATATATATATATATATATATATATATATATATATATATATATATATATATATATATATGGGAAGATCATGGAATAGCCACAAATTCTATAAACGAAGGGTGCAAACAACTTTAAATACAACCTCGTAACATCTTGTAAAGTAGAGCGTTCATTTTCTCTTTATAAAAATATATATCAACAAGTAAGCGATACAATTTTTAAGTAGAAAATGTTGGAAAAATATTAATTTGTTGTAGTTATAAAAATAAATGCGAGTTAATAATGACAATGATTGCAAATGTTAATAATTGTTTAATTTTTAATAATTTATGGAGTAAATGTTTTTTTTGCATTATATTTACAGAAAAGAGTCAGTGAAATTATTAATAATTATTATAAATAAGAAATAAATAAATATTATTATTTTTCATTTAAAATTAATGTTAAGTACCTAATTCCAGATATTTATTACCTAAAACAAGAATTTATTAAACCTATTTAGGTGCCTATTTTTGCATATTGTGCAACCTAAAATCCTGTCTCTAGATATAATTTCGTCTTCATCCATAGTTACGAGATGTGTAAGTGACCTGTAACATTTGTTTATAATATTATAAACATTGTTTCACAAACTAAAAAAAGTGTAAAAACGAAAGATTACAAGACGCCGTGTTTAAAACTTGCTAAGTAATAACAAAATCCTTGATCCATTTAATTTCGCTTTTGCTTATGTTTGCTGTTTTGTGATGCTCATCTGTCTGATAAAACGTCACGTCAAGTACACAAAATTATAAAATCAATTAAAATCAAAATTTTGTATTCCAGGGATGGGATTCCGTAACTTTGGTTGCTATCATTTGAAGTTATGATATTAATAGCAAATATCAACTAAAAGGGAACTTTGATACAAAGTATAAATAAAATCTAATAAAAAATTCATGTGGTATTCACATCAGATGTGTTTATAAAACTTATATAATATATAGATATTTGTTTATGATATGGTATAAAAAGAATACAACAAAAAATTGAATTTCTCTACCAATTTTACGACAGCGATGTACAATCATTACTTAATATTGATACCAAAAATTCTTAATAAGATTTTTTCAATAGACTGATTTTGCAAATATTTTCTGATAAAAATGTGAGAAAAAAATGTTTAGTGACTAGGGAGTGAATATCGAATAGTTGAATAACGAATTTTCAATTGAATATTAAGCTCAATATTGGCTAATTTTTATTTACCAAATTTCAGCAAAATTTCGATAATAATACTTACATTATTTTTGCGTGAATCATTTTTACGTTAGAACAGCTTTCAAATGTAGTTTAAGCAAATCTTATAAAATAAAAATGTGCCTTTAATTTTTCATGTTGAGAATAGACAAAAGGTTTATAGGAAATTCAATAATTTGGTTTACATTTACATAATTCAATTATTCTTACTTTATAACTTATTCGTAATGACATTAAGGATATTATAATGAAAACAATTGACATGAAAATAACAGTTCCTGTACTGAATAAACTTAGTGGAAAATCGCTCGTTTTTAAGCAAATGTTCGTTTAATTGTGTCTCTAGCAACGAAATATTCAGAACTATTTATATAACAGACTTTAATTACTGGCAAAGCAATAAGAGCAAAACCAAACTACGCTAACATTTTTAATTTCAGAAAATCTATACTCGTTTAATAATTAAAACAATTCCATGTCAATCATTTATGAAATGGTATTTTATCATGAGTTGTATTGAAGCAGTACTGCTAGCATGTATAATTTTGTTATTAATAATATTAGAAATAATTTTTATTATGATGAAATATTTTTGTGAATAATTATTTTACGAACATCTGTTTTCATTTTAAACTAGTCAAGGGTTGGTTTTGTTTACATTTATTAGGTCAGGTCAGAAAACACTTGACATATACGGAAATATTGTATGCATTCCACTATCTGTATTTGTAGCATAGGCGTAGATTTTCCAAATTTCTATACGGTATTCATATTTCCGTAGATTATCATATAAAATTATATCGTTGTTTAAATATGTTCGGATATGCAAATTAAGTATTTTAAATAACAGAAATATCTATTTCAGTATCATATTGGTAAAAATCATGTCCTTTCAGTTATCATTTAACTACAAATAACTTCAACAACATAAAGTTGATAAATTATTATTTATTTGAATCATTCTTAAATTCTCTAAAATAATGTGTTATTACAACACGTCAGTTCAAATATTCCTTAATAAAATACGTACTAAATAAATAGGATATTAGATGTTAACTAATATAAATTTACCTATGTCACGCTAGTACAGGTGGCACAATATAATATTTGCAGATGGTACTGTTAATTTAAATAAATATGTAACATAACAGAGAATATAATGTTTTTGTTTATATTTTGAAATGCATCAAAGTACTAAAGGGATTATCTGCACGCCCATGGACTCCACGTCCTGACGCGAAAACCAGATGGCCCAACCACTTGAAAGGGACAGACTTCGAGACGCTGAGCCTGTATCTGCATGGTTGATATGCAGATTCTAGAAGATTCCACGATCACGCGTCTGGAGCGTGGCTGGTTACCCCCGAAACGCCCTCATTCTGAAGGAGAGAAGAGGGATATTTTTGTATATAACCCGAGTCCAAATCTGTACTCGAGGAGTCGAATCCAGGGCTCCACTCATGCTTGGCTTGTCCGAGGTGAGACCATCTTCATCCTCTGAAACCACTGTCATGACGCAGCGGTGGCTCTGTCACTGCACCGTGATAAGTATTCCTCCACGCTAGACTCGTCTCTGACGCAGCGGTGGCTCTGTCACTGCACCAAGACGACCTGGTGCACTCTTAAAACTACTGTCATGACGCAGCGGTGGCTCTGTCACTGCACCGTGATAAGTATTCCTCCAAGTTAGACTCGTCTCTGACGCAGCGGTGGCTCTGTCACTGCACCAAGACGACCTGGTGTATCCTCCAAACCACTGTCATGACGCAGCGGTGGCTCTGTCACTGCACCGTGATAAGTATTCCTCCACACTAGACTCGTCTCTGACGCAGCGGTGGCTCTGTCACTGCACCAAGATGACCTAGTGCATACTCTAAAACCGTTCCCGAATCTTTATCAAATACTATTAAATTCCCAACAACTTCGTGGCGACTCGGACAAGCTAGGTATGTGTTTGCTATATTTTTATATATATGTTAATTATGGGTGTCACAATGATATAATATTTTACCAAACATGACTGATCTGGTATTGGTTGTTTAACAATTGTAATTTGCGAGACTTTGTGCTCTGCACAAACTCTCAGGCTCAAGAATGTGCCGTATCAGCACGAACGAACGTTCACTTGGGTATAAATAAACAATACACAACCGTGGTGCGGCACCGGCACCACGAGGAGCGTGCGACCACTCAGTGTTAATCGCTTTAGACTCGCCAGCTCAGCTGGGTGTCTACCCCAAAACAACGGCCCTCAGGCAATGCCGAGCGCCCCCAGAAACAAAAGATATCAGAGCAACGGCATGCCGACTCTGAACCAAATAATAAAAACCCACGCAAACCAACACGCACACACTTACAATTGTCAATAACTCCCAATAACAGTTTGGTCGCAATAACTCAATTTTGCCATAAATGATTGTAATAAATTATTGGGACAACTCTTTATGAATCGAATGCATTATTTTTATATAATTGTTATATTGTCAAATTGTCTCTCTACCTGAGGTTTTGGCTGTGGTTCCCCCCAGGTTATTAAGGTGAATACCAGAGAGCGTAATATTCCACAGCACTTTCCGATTTTATTTAATTATAATAAATGCACAAGTCAGATATTTTGTCTGTCTTTTGGAGTGAATATCATTATTTTATTTTATCAAATACCTGTCCCGATTCCTCCACTCTTAACAGCTACTCTGTATTACGACGATGAAGGGTTACTTATTTAAATAAACACAACGTAGGGTAAGTTAAACCTTCCACTAGACGATCGTTGGCCAATGTATAATTGTATGTACGGAGGAGGTGGGTACGTACTGTTACAAAAAATGGTGCCGTGACCAGGATACAGAGTCTTAAAAGTTGTTAATTGGGGGAGAGGACAGAATATTTGATAGAAGAGTGATATTTATCAATTGAAAAGAAATTTCGGAATCGGTTCGGCTCGCCAGATGGTATGTTTCAGGGTATAAGGGATTGACCGTGACATCTCGAGTTATAATATAGTAACCCGATGTTTAGAAGTAAATTTTCAAAAAATGGAGTAAGTCAATGTAATTAAATAATAGTAAAAAAAAAAAAATAGATAAATTGATCTTGAGAATTTAATCATTTTTTTTTTTTATACTGTCTATAAACTATTTTCAACTTGTTACACGTTTCAAAACTAAAATTGAATTATTGAAATTGACGATAATGTGAGATCTGTGGTTCAAATCCCAGCATCGATAAATATTCAGTTAATGAAGAAATCGCTGCATCCGAGTTATTCGAAACACTCGGAGATGTTGATCTCTATGCTAATAAAATACAAGTACATAAAGGCATGAGATTTTTGATCCAGAAATAAATTGCTCTAGATTAAAAGGATAAATATCATAGAAAATAAACTGAGAGAGTTAAAAATTAACTTTCGTATAAATTAGAAACAAAAAAAAAAAAAATAATTATAACAATAGTTATTTTTGTCAAATTAAAATTTTACATGATTAAACTCATATGTTTGTTTATAAAAAGAGATTCTATCCTCTTTTCTTTGTTAAAAAAAAAAAAAACATTATTTATATAAAACTAAATTTTAAAAACAAATTAAAATTATGCTTGTTATCAACAGTGAAATAAAATTAACATTAGTAACGCAGATGCATTCCCTTATACCATCAAACAACCCATAACACTTGAAAAGGTCTTTTGACCTGAGTGCAGAAATGAGTTTAAAAATATTCCAAGTTTTGTGAAACATCTGGAATATTTTACGACGGGTTGAAGTGTGTGAAATGATACGGTGATTAAAGTGTGTTGTAAACAATAACGAACAACCATGAAGCACTTTAGTGTCCAGTGTCCAGCTAGGAGCAGAAATCCAAAAAACCAGACGTGTGTCGGTGTACCAAACAAGGAGATCGGATTACCGACACAACTAGGAAATTATCACCCCGAAGAAGGACATCGACCCCAAACATTTAGGCAGGTAGTTTGTAGGAAAAACAACCATTGCAGCCGAAGGAAGAATGAGATAAAATATGTCATGACCTAATAAACAAATACCAGGAAAACCCAGGAAAAGGATCAGTAATATCTTAAAAATTCATTACGTAAATATGAATTAAATCAGATTGAAGTAATTAGAGAATCAAGAAGGAGCATATGGAGATGAATGGACGAAATGTTTTATATTATTTTTATTATTATAGTATAAACATTTACAATTTTTGTATTACAATATTTATTGTATTGACAGTAACTATAAATAACAACCAACAAATTTCATTTTTCTCTGACCAAGCCAATGCGTTCCGGTCGTTTCATGTGAGGGTCACATTAATGTGGTCGCCACATTAGCCTCCTTCCCCGTAGTTTTTACCTAGAATGTAAAAACGATGGTATTAATTAAAAATTTACAAATTATACTTCAAATGCAACAACGCGTCCAGATTTAGTTGTTTGTTTTTGTTTCGGAGTATTTTTTGTTACATTGTTTTCATTTTGAAGTAAATTTTCATTTATATATTCTCCATCTGCTATATATGCTGGTTTTAATCGATTTATACTTATATTGTCTTTTCTACCATTAATATCAAGCGTAAAATACTTGTCTGTTCTTTTTAAAACTTTAAATGGTCCAGTATAAGGGGGCTGTAGTGATCTTCTAACTGTATCATCTCTAATGAAGACGAAATCTGTTGTGTTCAAATCTTTATGTATGAATATTGATGGATTGCTATGTCTTGATGCTTGTTTTGGTTTTATTTTTTTGAAAGTCTCCCGCAACTCTTTTAAAAAATCGGACGTAAAGTATCTGTTTTTGTTTTCTGTAAAGAATTCTCCAGGTAATCTTAACAACTGACCAAAAACAAGTTCAGCTGATGAAGTTTCTAAATCTTCTTTTACGGAAGAACGGAAACCCAATAAAATTGGTGGTAAAACGTCAGTCCATGAAGTATCATTGTGACACATTATTGCTGCTTTTAATTGGCGATGTAGTCTCTCGATCATTCCATTCGCTTGAGGATGATAAGCAGTTGTTGTTAGGTGGTTTATTCCTGAAATCTTGCACAATTCTTTGAAAACTGAAGAAACGAATTGTCTTCCTCTGTCTGAAGTTATGCGTAATGGTGTACCATAACGAGCTATCCATCCTGAGAATAATTCTCTAGCCACAGTATCTGCTGTTATATCTGCAATTGGAATGACTTCTGGAAAACGAGTAAATCTATCTATTATTGTGAGACAGTATCGAAATCCTCTAGAATATGGTAATGGTCCTACAATATCAATGTGTATATGATCGAATCTAGCTGTTGGCGTTGTAAAATCATGTACCAATGCTTTTGTATGTCTTGTAATTTTGGAACGTTGACATGCCATACAACATTTTGTCCAATTGTTACAATCCTTTTTAATATTAGGCCAAACATATCGATTCGTTATAAGTCGTGTTGTTGTTTTAACACCTGGATGTGAAAGTGAATGAATACTATCAAATATTTGTTTTCTCAAACTTTTAGGAATATATGGTCGAATATTTTGGTTGTTAATGTCACAGTAAATTTCAGTATCACAGTGAGGAAAAGAAAATTTTTGAAGTTGAAGTGATGTTTTGTTTGAAAGTAATTGTATGAGTTCCGGATCAGACATTTGTTCTTTTGCGATTTGATTGATATTTACTGATGTTGTTATTGGTTCAATTCTAGAAAGAGCGTCTGCAACTATATTATGTTTTCCTTGTATGTATTGAATATCGGTAGAAAATTGGCCAATGTAATCTAGGTACCTGTATTGCCTAGGAGAACATTTTTCCAGATTTTGTTGGAAAGCATAAGTAAGTGGTCTGTGATCAGTATATATTGAAAAATTGTTACCTTCAAACCAGTGCCTGAACTGTTTTACTGCTATGTAGACTGATAATAGTTCTCTATCATAAGTACTATATTTCTTCTGAGTATTCGATAATTTCTTCGAATAAAAGGCTAGAGGTTGCCAACCTTCTTTGGTCAATTGATGTAGTGCTGCTCCTGTGGCGACGTCTGAAGCATCGCAGAATATAGCCAATTTACAATTATGTTGTGGATGTGCAAGAATCGTGGCATTTGATAATGCTTTTTTACATAATTCAAATGCTTTTTCCGTTTCTTTATTCCAATCAACTAATTGTTTGTTTTTTATCTTCCCTTTTAAATAGTCGTGGAGGGGAGCTTGTAGATTTGCTGCATTAGGAACAAACCTTCTATAAAAATTGATAACTCCTAAAAATCTTCTTAATTCTGTTATATTGTTAGGTTTAGGATAATTAAAAATTGTTTGGATTTTATCTTCTGTAGGTGAAATTCCAGTTTTTGTAATTTTATGACCTAGAAAGTTTAATTCATGTTTACCGAATTCGCATTTTTCTACATTAATAACCACTCCAAATTTAGACAATTTTTCAAATAATTGTTTGAGATGTTCTAAGTGTTCATCTATATTTTCTGAAGCAATAAGAATATCGTCTAAATATGGAAACACAAATGGCAGATCTTTAGTTATATCATCAATGAATCTTTGAAATGTCTGGGCTGCATTTCTAAGTCCAAAACTCATTTTTATAAATTCAAACAGGCCAAATGGCGTTATTATAGCTGTTTTTGGAATATCTTCCTCGGCAACAGGTATTTGATTATAAGCCTTTATTAAATCAATTTTAGAAAAGATATTCTTACCAGATAGTATAACAGAACAATCTTCAATGTTTCTAATTGGATACTTGTCGGGTATTGTTCTTGCATTTAATGCCCTATAGTCTCCGCATGGTCGCCATTGTCCTGATTTCTTTGGAACTAGGTGAAGTGGAGATGCCCAACTACTTTCAGACCTTCTCACTATGCCGAGCTGTAACATTTCATCAAAAACCTGTTTGGCAAGTATTAATTTTTCAGGAGATAATCTTCGTGCTTTGTATGATATAGGTGGGCCTTCTGTTGTTCTTATGTGATGAACTGTGTTATGTTTAACTTCTTTTGGTGCAATTTCTGGTCTAGTTATATCAGGGAAATCTGCGAGTAATTTGTGATAAATTGTAGTACCTACCAGAGTTTTGATGTTGGGTTGTGTACTGTTTCTCAATTGTCCGTTTGTTGTTAAATTTGTTATTCCATCAATTAAACGTCTATTATGTAGATCAACTATTAAATGGAAATGTGATAAGAAATCAGCTCCTATGATTGGTTTAGATACATCTGCGATTACGAATTTCCATTGAAATTTACGTCTTAAACCAAGATCTACGACTACAAGCCAATGCCCGAATGTATAAATTGGTGTTCCGTTTGCAGCATAACATATATACTTCGTTTGAACTTTTTTACCTTTAATATAGGCTGAAGGATAAACACAAATATCTGACCCAGTGTCTATTAAATAGTCTATTTTGGTTTTCTTATCTGTAAGAATTAATCGACGGCTTAAATTTGAAGACTCACATGCCGTCACTGTGGATCTTGAATCGGGTTTTTTGATTTCTCGTAGGTGCATGGTGGTACACATTTTTGAGCTTTGTCCCCAAATTTATAATGATACCAACATTTTGAGTATTGTTTTCTTGTATTACTTTTTGATCTTGAACGAAATTTTTGCTTCGAAATTTGCTTTGTTAAAACTTCAACTTGTTTTGTCAATGCTTCAACCTGTCGTTCTAAATCTGAAGTAGCAGCGATGTTGTTCGATGGTACCATTGGGTATGAGATGTCATGTATTTTGTCTGCCAGTTCTCCAAGTTTGTCTAATGACACATCAGATTGGGTCGCGAGAACAACCTATATATTTTGTGGTAAACGCGTAAGCCATATGGTTTTTAGAAATTTATCGGGAACACAAGTGCCAAGACTTTTAAGGTGACGTAGAAATTGAGATGGTTTTCTATCTCCAATTTCTTCTTTTTCAAGTAGCTGTCTTGTTCGTTCTTCTTGAGATTGCGATAAACGGGAAGTAAGCGCCTCTTTTAGAGTAGAGTACGGAGAATTTAGTGGAGGTTTAATAATGATGTCTTCTACTTCGCTGGCGTATTTTGGATCCAGGTTTGATATGGCGTACCAATATTTCGTAGTTTCAGATGAAATTCCTGCTATATTAAACTGTGCTTCTAACTGAGCGAACCATAATGAAGGTTTTGCGTGATAAAATGGTGGAACTCTGATTGCCACCCTATCTACGCTAGTGCGTGGTGGAGGTTGAGGCGACTGAGGGAAAACTTGCCTTGCTCCTGGTAATTCATCTTCATTCATTTTGTATGTCGGAGGTCACCAATTATGGAGATGAATGGACGAAATGTTTTATATTATTTTTATTATTATAGTATAAACATTTACAATTTTTGTATTACAATATTTATTGTATTGACAGTAACTATAAATAACAACCAACAAATTTCATTTTTCTCTGACCAAGCCAATGCGTTCCGGTCGTTTCATGTGAGGGTCACATTAATGTGGTCGCCACAAGCACAAACTATGGTAATAAACAAATAGTGTAGTACAGGTGTACTAGAGAGTGTTAAAATTCGAAAATGTCACAAAAATACAAAGGATTTACATTGCAATCAACGAATATGGGAAATTATTCCAAAATGCAACAGGACGTGTATCACAAAAATCCAAGAATATAATTCAGCTTTAGATGAAGAATAGGATTACACCGGATATTGGGTAAAGGATTTGTACCATCAATTTATTCTACTCAACTGTATAGATGGTAAGTCGATATTAAATATTTGTAGTGCAGTTTGGTGTAATGAAATATATATCTGTGAAATTTGCTTCAGTGTAGTGTGTAGTGTAATGAAATATAAAATTATTGTATTGTTATTGAAGTGATGATAGCTACATAAATAGCTCGAAGATAATATATAATATACAAAGAAGATAGCAGTCATCTTCACAATATATAAGAAAAACACGGATTGAAAGGTTTGCAGATATAGCATATTATCGGGGGAGTGCAGACATCGACTACCACAAATGAAGAAAATGTCAGTACAATGTACCGACTACCACAAATGAAGAAAACATCAGTACATCTACCGACTAACACAAATGAAGGAAACCTACGTACATCCACCAACTACCACAAATGAAGAAGATATAAGTACACCCGCCGACAACCATAAATGAAGAGGACATAAGGATCAGCTTTAAAATTCAATAAAATTAGTGACGCTCAAAACAACGACAGACTAGAGGACAAAAAGACATCCCCAGAAGCACCAACGACGTCGCCTTTCTCTACAACTGCCGTACGAGAACAAGAATTAAAGAAAAATATAACCCAAAATTATCAACAATCCATAACAACTGTAGTTTCCACATTCTTGGCTATACCAAAATCAGCACAGAAGAAACATCGCGGGAAGAACAATGGTTGGTGATAAGATATTGGTAAAGTATGAAAAATTGTAAACTTTTCTTTGTTATAAATTGAAACCAATTGTTAAACTAATAACAATAAAAAAAAAACAACTTAATAGCGTCCAGTCTCACCGTTATATTCATTGAACAAAAACAAAACAAACCCAATCTTTATGCCATTAGTTTTATTTATTTTTGCGCTTGAGATTTGATGTAGATAGAAGTAAATAATTTGGAAAATAGCTAATGCACATATATAGTAGAAACTAACAAAATAATAATGCATGAGATATTTAATGTATTCGCTCATCTGATTGCTGGCTAATACAATTAAATATCTGGGGGAGTTTGAAGCAGTACTGCTAGCATGTATAATTTTGTTATTAATAATATTAGAAATAATTTTTATTATGATGAAATATTTTTGTGAATAATTATTTTACGAACATCTGTTTTCATTTTAAACTAGTCAAGGGTTGGTTTTGTTTACATTTATTAGGTCAGGTCAGAAAACACTTGACATATACGGAAATATTGTATGCATTCCACTATCTGTATTTGTAGCATAGGCGTAGATTTTCCAAATTTCTATACGGTATTCATATTTCCGTAGATTATCATATAAAATTATATCGTTGTTTAAATATGTTCGGATATGCAAATTAAGTATTTTAAATAACAGAAATATCTATTTCAGTATCATATTGGTAAAAATCATGTCCTTTCAGTTATCATTTAACTACAAATAACTTCAACAACATAAAGTTGATAAATTATTATTTATTTGAATCATTCTTAAATTCTCTAAAATAATGTGTTATTACAACACGTCAGTTCAAATATTCCTTAATAAAATACGTACTAAATAAATAGGATATTAGATGTTAACTAATATAAATTTACCTATGTCACGCTAGTACAGGTGGCACAATATAATATTTGCAGATGGTACTGTTAATTTAAATAAATATGTAACATAACAGAGAATATAATGTTTTTGTTTATATTTTGAAATGCATCAAAGTACTAAAGGGATTATCTGCACGCCCATGGACTCCACGTCCTGACGCGAAAACCAGATGGCCCAACCACTTGAAAGGGACAGACTTCGAGACGCTGAGCCTGTATCTGCATGGTTGATATGCAGATTCTAGAAGATTCCACGATCACGCGTCTGGAGCGTGGCTGGTTACCCCCGAAACGCCCTCATTCTGAAGGAGAGAAGAGGGATATTTTTGTATATAACCCGAGTCCAAATCTGTACTCGAGGAGTCGAATCCAGGGCTCCACTCATGCTTGGCTTGTCCGAGGTGAGACCATCTTCATCCTCTGAAACCACTGTCATGACGCAGCGGTGGCTCTGTCACTGCACCGTGATAAGTATTCCTCCACGCTAGACTCGTCTCTGACGCAGCGGTGGCTCTGTCACTGCACCAAGACGACCTGGTGCACTCTTAAAACTACTGTCATGACGCAGCGGTGGCTCTGTCACTGCACCGTGATAAGTATTCCTCCAAGTTAGACTCGTCTCTGACGCAGCGGTGGCTCTGTCACTGCACCAAGACGACCTGGTGTATCCTCCAAACCACTGTCATGACGCAGCGGTGGCTCTGTCACTGCACCGTGATAAGTATTCCTCCACACTAGACTCGTCTCTGACGCAGCGGTGGCTCTGTCACTGCACCAAGATGACCTAGTGCATACTCTAAAACCGTTCCCGAATCTTTATCAAATACTATTAAATTCCCAACAACTTCGTGGCGACTCGGACAAGCTAGGTATGTGTTTGCTATATTTTTATATATATGTTAATTATGGGTGTCACAATGATATAATATTTTACCAAACATGACTGATCTGGTATTGGTTGTTTAACAATTGTAATTTGCGAGACTTTGTGCTCTGCACAAACTCTCAGGCTCAAGAATGTGCCGTATCAGCACGAACGAACGTTCACTTGGGTATAAATAAACAATACACAACCGTGGTGCGGCACCGGCACCACGAGGAGCGTGCGACCACTCAGTGTTAATCGCTTTAGACTCGCCAGCTCAGCTGGGTGTCTACCCCAAAACAACGGCCCTCAGGCAATGCCGAGCGCCCCCAGAAACAAAAGATATCAGAGCAACGGCATGCCGACTCTGAACCAAATAATAAAAACCCACGCAAACCAACACGCACACACTTACAATTGTCAATAACTCCCAATAACAGTTTGGTCGCAATAACTCAATTTTGCCATAAATGATTGTAATAAATTATTGGGACAACTCTTTATGAATCGAATGCATTATTTTTATATAATTGTTATATTGTCAAATTGTCTCTCTACCTGAGGTTTTGGCTGTGGTTCCCCCCAGGTTATTAAGGTGAATACCAGAGAGCGTAATATTCCACAGCACTTTCCGATTTTATTTAATTATAATAAATGCACAAGTCAGATATTTTGTCTGTCTTTTGGAGTGAATATCATTATTTTATTTTATCAAATACCTGTCCCGATTCCTCCACTCTTAACAGCTACTCTGTATTACGACGATGAAGGGTTACTTATTTAAATAAACACAACGTAGGGTAAGTTAAACCTTCCACTAGACGATCGTTGGCCAATATATAATTGTATGTACGGAGGAGGTGGGTACGTACTGTTACAAAAAATGGTGCCGTGACCAGGATACAGAGTCTTAAAAGTTGTTAATTGGGGGAGAGGACAGAATATTTGATAGAAGAGTGATATTTATCAATTGAAAAGAAATTTCGGAATCGGTTCGGCTCGCCAGATGGTATGTTTCAGGGTATAAGGGATTGACCGTGACATCTCGAGTTATAATATAGTAACCCGATGTTTAGAAGTAAATTTTCAAAAAATGGAGTAAGTCAATGTAATTAAATAATAGTAAAAAAAAAAAAATAGATAAATTGATCTTGAGAATTTAATCATTTTTTTTTTTTATACTGTCTATAAACTATTTTCAACTTGTTACACGTTTCAAAACTAAAATTGAATTATTGAAATTGACGATAATGTGAGATCTGTGGTTCAAATCCCAGCATCGATAAATATTCAGTTAATGAAGAAATCGCTGCATCCGAGTTATTCGAAACACTCGGAGATGTTGATCTCTATGCTAATAAAATACAAGTACATAAAGGCATGAGATTTTTGATCCAGAAATAAATTGCTCTAGATTAAAAGGATAAATATCATAGAAAATAAACTGAGAGAGTTAAAAATTAACTTTCGTATAAATTAGAAACAAAAAAAAAAAAAAATTATAACAATAGTTATTTTTGTCAAATTAAAATTTTACATGATTAAACTCATATGTTTGTTTATAAAAAGAGATTCTATCCTCTTTTCTTTGTTAAAAAAAAAAAAAACATTATTTATATAAAACTAAATTTTAAAAACAAATTAAAATTATGCTTGTTATCAACAGTGAAATAAAATTAACATTAGTAACGCAGATGCATTCCCTTATACCATCAAACAACCCATAACACTTGAAAAGGTCTTTTGACCTGAGTGCAGAAATGAGTTTAAAAATATTCCAAGTTTTGTGAAACATCTGGAATATTTTACGACGGGTTGAAGTGTGTGAAATGATACGGTGATTAAAGTGTGTTGTAAACAATAACGAACAACCATGAAGCACTTTAGTGTCCAGTGTCCAGCTAGGAGCAGAAATCCAAAAAACCAGACGTGTGTCGGTGTACCAAACAAGGAGATCGGATTACCGACACAACTAGGAAATTATCACCCCGAAGAAGGACATCGACCCCAAACATTTAGGCAGGTAGTTTGTAGGAAAAACAACCATTGCAGCCGAAGGAAGAATGAGATAAAATATGTCATGACCTAATAAACAAATACCAGGAAAACCCAGGAAAAGGATCAGTAATATCTTAAAAATTCATTACGTAAATATGAATTAAATCAGATTGAAGTAATTAGAGAATCAAGAAGGAGCACAAACTATGGTAATAAACAAATAGTGTAGTACAGGTGTACTAGAGAGTGTTAAAATTCGAAAATGTCACAAAAATACAAAGGATTTACATTGCAATCAACGAATATGGGAAATTATTCCAAAATGCAACAGGACGTGTATCACAAAAATCCAAGAATATAATTCAGCTTTAGATGAAGAATAGGATTACACCGGATATTGGGTAAAGGATTTGTACCATCAATTTATTCTACTCAACTGTATAGATGGTAAGTCGATATTAAATATTTGTAGTGCAGTTTGGTGTAATGAAATATATATCTGTGAAATTTGCTTCAGTGTAGTGTGTAGTGTAATGAAATATAAAATTATTGTATTGTTATTGAAGTGATGATAGCTACATAAATAGCTCGAAGATAATATATAATATACAAAGAAGATAGCAGTCATCTTCACAATATATAAGAAAAACACGGATTGAAAGGTTTGCAGATATAGCATATTATCGGGGGAGTGCAGACATCGACTACCACAAATGAAGAAAATGTCAGTACAATGTACCGACTACCACAAATGAAGAAAACATCAGTACATCTACCGACTAACACAAATGAAGGAAACCTACGTACATCCACCAACTACCACAAATGAAGAAGATATAAGTACACCCGCCGACAACCATAAATGAAGAGGACATAAGGATCAGCTTTAAAATTCAATAAAATTAGTGACGCTCAAAACAACGACAGACTAGAGGACAAAAAGACATCCCCAGAAGCACCAACGACGTCGCCTTTCTCTACAACTGCCGTACGAGAACAAGAATTAAAGAAAAATATAACCCAAAATTATCAACAATCCATAACAACTGTAGTTTCCACATTCTTGGCTATACCAAAATCAGCACAGAAGAAACATCGCGGGAAGAACAATGGTTGGTGATAAGATATTGGTAAAGTATGAAAAATTGTAAACTTTTCTTTGTTATAAATTGAAACCAATTGTTAAACTAATAACAATAAAAAAAAAACAACTTAATAGCGTCCAGTCTCACCGTTATATTCATTGAACAAAAACAAAACAAACCCAATCTTTATGCCATTAGTTTTATTTATTTTTGCGCTTGAGATTTGATGTAGATAGAAGTAAATAATTTGGAAAATAGCTAATGCACATATATAGTAGAAACTAACAAAATAATAATGCATGAGATATTTAATGTATTCGCTCATCTGATTGCTGGCTAATACAATTAAATATCTGGGGGAGTTTGAAGCAGTACTGCTAGCATGTATAATTTTGTTATTAATAATATTAGAAATAATTTTTATTATGATGAAATATTTTTGTGAATAATTATTTTACGAACATCTGTTTTCATTTTAAACTAGTCAAGGGTTGGTTTTGTTTACATTTATTAGGTCAGGTCAGAAAACACTTGACATATACGGAAATATTGTATGCATTCCACTATCTGTATTTGTAGCATAGGCGTAGATTTTCCAAATTTCTATACGGTATTCATATTTCCGTAGATTATCATATAAAATTATATCGTTGTTTAAATATGTTCGGATATGCAAATTAAGTATTTTAAATAACAGAAATATCTATTTCAGTATCATATTGGTAAAAATCATGTCCTTTCAGTTATCATTTAACTACAAATAACTTCAACAACATAAAGTTGATAAATTATTATTTATTTGAATCATTCTTAAATTCTCTAAAATAATGTGTTATTACAACACGTCAGTTCAAATATTCCTTAATAAAATACGTACTAAATAAATAGGATATTAGATGTTAACTAATATAAATTTACCTATGTCACGCTAGTACAGGTGGCACAATATAATATTTGCAGATGGTACTGTTAATTTAAATAAATATGTAACATAACAGAGAATATAATGTTTTTGTTTATATTTTGAAATGCATCAAAGTACTAAAGGGATTATCTGCACGCCCATGGACTCCACGTCCTGACGCGAAAACCAGATGGCCCAACCACTTGAAAGGGACAGACTTCGAGACGCTGAGCCTGTATCTGCATGGTTGATATGCAGATTCTAGAAGATTCCACGATCACGCGTCTGGAGCGTGGCTGGTTACCCCCGAAACGCCCTCATTCTGAAGGAGAGAAGAGGGATATTTTTGTATATAACCCGAGTCCAAATCTGTACTCGAGGAGTCGAATCCAGGGCTCCACTCATGCTTGGCTTGTCCGAGGTGAGACCATCTTCATCCTCTGAAACCACTGTCATGACGCAGCGGTGGCTCTGTCACTGCACCGTGATAAGTATTCCTCCACGCTAGACTCGTCTCTGACGCAGCGGTGGCTCTGTCACTGCACCAAGACGACCTGGTGTCCTCTGAAACCACTGTCATGACGCAGCGGTGGCTCTGTCACTGCACCGTGATAAGTATTCCTCCACGCTAGACTCGTCTCTGACGCAGCGGTGGCTCTGTCACTGCACCAAGACGATCTGGTGTCCTCTGAAACCACTGTCATGACGCAGCGGTGGCTCTGTCACTGCACCGTGATAAGTTTTCCTCCACGCTAGACTCGTCTCTGACGCAGCGGTGGCTCTGTCACTGCACCAAGACGATCTGGTGTCCTCTGAAACCACTGTCATGACGCAGCGGTGGCTCTGTCACTGCACCGTGATAAGTATTCCTCCACGCTAGACTCGTCTCTGACGCAGCGGTGGCTCTGTCACTGCACCAAGACGACCTGGTGCACTCTTAAAACTACTGTCATGACGCAGCGGTGGCTCTGTCACTGCACCGTGATAAGTATTCCTCCAAGCTAGACTCGTCTCTGACGCAGCGGTGGCTCTGTCACTGCACCAAGACGACCTGGTGTATCCTCCAAACCACTGTCATGACGCAGCGGTGGCTCTGTCACTGCACCGTGATAAGTATTCCTCCACACTAGACTCGTCTCTGACGCAGCGGTGGCTCTGTCACTGCACCAAGATGACCTAGTGCATACTCTAAAACCGTTCCCGAATCTTTATCAAATACTATTAAATTCCCAACAACTTCGTGGCGATTTGGACAAGCTAGGTATGTGTTTGCTATATTTTTATATATATGTTAATTATGGGTGTCACAATGATATAATATTTTACCAAACATGACTGATCTGGTATTGGTTGTTTAACAATTGTAATTTGCGAGACTTTGTGCTCTGCACAAACTCTCAGGCTCAAGAATGTGCCGTATCAGCACGAACGAACGTTCACTTGGGTATAAATAAACAATACACAACCGTGGTGCGGCACCGGCACCACGAGGAGCGTGCGACCACTCAGTGGTAATCGCTTTAGACTCGCCAGCTCAGCTGGGTGTCTACCCCAAAACAACGGCCCTCAGGCAATGCCGAGCGCCCCCAGAAACAAAAGATATCAGAGCAACGGCATGCCGACTCTGAACCAAATAATAAAAACCCACGCAAACCAACACGCACACACTTACAATTGTCAATAACTCCCAATAACAGTTTGGTCGCAATAACTCAATTTTGCCATAAATGATTGTAATAAATTATTGGGACAACTCTTTATGAATCGAATGCATTATTTTTATATAATTGTTATATTGTCAAATTGTCTCTCTACCTGAGGTTTTGGCTGTGGTTTCCCCCAGGTTATTAAGGTGAATACCAGAGAGCGTAATATTCCACAGCACTTTCCGATTTTATTTAATTATAATAAATGCACAAGTCAGATATTTTGTCTGTCTTTTGGAGTGAATATCATTATTTTATTTTATCAAATACCTGTCCCGATTCCTCCACTCTTAACAGCTACTCTGTATTACGACGATGAAGGGTTACTTATTTAAATAAACACAACGTAGGGTAAGTTAAACCTTCCACTAGACGATCGTTGGCCAATGTATAATTGTATGTACGGAGGAGGTGGGTACGTACTGTTACAGTATCAAGGATCAGGATGGTAAATATAACATGCTCGTGTAATTAAGTTGTCTGTCATTCTTATTTCCTATGGGAGATAATATATAGAACGGTTGTAACTATAAAATATTGATCTGGTAATATTGAAACGTTTTATGACCTATAAAATCCAAAGTGTGAAAAGAAGCAAATTGCAAAGTGTAAAATAAAGATTTCTAAATCACCTCCTAGAATTGTTTGTCTATTTAGCGTATTATCTTTAAATTTACTATTTTAAAGATAAGCCTAAATTAAACACCAACACACAACAAATATTTTAGGATATTTACATTATGTTTTGATTGTTTTGAGAATTATATTTGCGACACATATTAGTCTTTAACAAATATGTAAATATATAAAATAAATATATCTCACTACTGCTTATTATCAATTTCTGGGTGTGCTAATTTTTTTTTGTAGAATATTTCCAGTGTCGGCTCCAGACGGTAAGCAGACAATGCGTTGCGTGAGGAAAAAATTACAATTTAATTTAACAATTAGTGAAGAAATATATGAACTAAATTTACTCAACTTTACGTTTTGCATATATTGTTTACTCACCACAAACATACACAGTAGTTGCACTTCTCAGCGGTGTTTGATTTAGCGAATCGACAGATCACCGGCTACGCTTGGCCACCTGGTTTACAAAAGCGAAATTATAAATTACAAAAATATGAGCTGTGAATTGTTGTGTAGACATACGACAATACAAAAAATAACTGTCTTCGAAAGTTTTGCCATCCTAAGGTGAGCTACAAAACTAAAATTTGTATTATACATCAAGAGGCGGAGTTTAAATGTATTTGAGGTCAAATATTACGTTAACTAAATATATGGGAAGTGTACCATACTGTCTATAGTTATATTGTGGCGCGGTGAAATCTTACATAAATCTTGGAGTATAGAAACTATTACAAAGGCAATACTAACCAACTTCTTGGGTGAAGGGAATGAAGCCATGGCACGAAAGCGGTTTTCAAGTTGCTCCTGTGAGACAATTTCGCGACAGATATGTAAAACTTATTAATTAATATTGTATAAGATATAACGCGATGTTTGGTTTTCACAACCGAAAGCCACATAATACAAAGAAAAAGATATAATTCTCCTATAGCTCTTTAAGAAATGGCAAAATGACAGTTATCAGTAATTTCTATACTCTAATCTAAGGTTAAAATAGTATTTAGCAGGCATTTAATCAGTGAACAAGATCACTAATGCCCAGTTGCACCACCAAGGCTTAAATTTTAAACAACACTTAAACAAAAAAAATGCTAATCGAAATTTGAACAAAAATATTGAATATTTCATATGACATTTAATTTCGATGTGTTATTGTCAATTGAAGGGAAGCTTAAAATTTAAGTAATATTTGTGCAACCGGCCATTAATAATTCAATTCTATTGTATCCTAGAATTATGATTTTTTGCTTATAAAATGCAAAACTTACGTTCAGCGACATTGGTTTTCAACCAACTATCTACATCACTAATTAAATAGTTGAATTTACATACGAAGAATATCTAAGCTTGTCAAAAGTCATTATTGCACTTTATTAATCCAATCAATAAATGGAATCTTCTTCTTACGTAGAGTTAACAAAAATTACATTACCCATGTCTTCGCCTTCGTACCTTTAGTATTAGTCTAATGTGACTTTTTTTAAACATTTTGTTTTTTATGTACGTTATGTTTATTCATAATGTACACAATTAAAAAATGAAATATGTTGTGAACTTTTCACTTTATTTTAATATTATTATTACAAAAAAAAACCACTATACATAAAGGCGTTTCCTGCTCATTGCTCACCACTGCGATCCCGGGAACTATGGGATATTTTGTTTTGGTGATATTTTTTAAGTACGTTTAATTTCAAAATAGTGAGAGAGTGCACAATGTTTCTAGAGAGACATGATTGTGTCATTTTAATTTCTCATGTTCTGCACTAGGCCACAAATTTTAATAACAATCATTAAAACAAATGTGGCAGTTTACTTGTGTCATTTTTAAATCTTCTGTGAAAAAATGAAAAAAACACGAAAAATAATTAATAGAAAAAAGTTGTACTCGTAGTATATCATATTACTAATAACATCTATTTCAAATAAATTCCATGATTTTTATATCACATAACGTGCCTTTATATTCAGTATATGGGGCCGGTTTCATGATGGCCGTTATCCAGACAAAGGTAACCAACTCAAAACTCACAAACAAAAGTCCAAAACCAAATATCATCTAATCAACAAACATAAAGACGCGCCAACGTAAGCGGGTAAAATCTTCAGCAAATAGACACAGTAAATTTGAAGAAGAAGTACAAGTTAGAATAGGTAATGTGAACTTTTAGCTTCGGGTACGTTTTGACTTACAGAATCTTAAAATGGTCAGTGTTGAAGGTTCTTGGAAGTCGGAAAATAATAGTAAAATATTATAAATTATTTACTAAATTGAAAGACAAAATTGCATCTACTGAGTCAAAAAATGTCATTTACAAAATTGAATGAGGTTCTTGCAATAAAAATTACGTTGGTGAAATTTACAACTCTCAAAAAAATCAGCTTGAATATCATATAAAAATACTCAATCCTAATCATAGTGTCCTCACAAAACAGTGATTGAAACAGGTCATAAATTTAAATTCATTTTAGATACTGATACTTTTTATAACGATAGATTACTTAACGAAATTTTCTATATAAACTGTAATAAAAACTCCAATATAAACTTATAAACTGATTAACAAAATAATTTAAAATATTTAAATCAACTTATGTATCATTACCAAAAGTAAATACATCAAAATTAACTACCAATTGTTTCATCCGCAGATGGCACTTTGATTATTTTATTTTATTCGATTTTTCTGTATTTCGTTACGCCAGATTATCGCCGACTCCCACGTGGAGTCGGCATGATTCAATGTTCCTACAATCTAAATTAATGTTTCCATTCCATTGTATATAAAATACGAAATTGTAACATTTAAATATTTCACTGTAACACCATTATATCAGGGAGAGTGATGGTTTTGTTATAGTCTTTAAGTAAATTTTTATAATATTAAAAAAAAAAATTGTATGACACTCATATCTGAAGGGCTATTATGCACTCGTCGCGATTAAGACAATCACATTCGCATGTGCATAAACTTCGTATTCAGTGTTCCGGTGGCGGCTCAGGTGAAGTAAGTGAAGCGCTGCTTCACCAATCTCAAAAGTATAACCTGTTGATTTTTTACTAAATTATTTTGAAAACTTAATTTCTCTAACAGCCATATGATCCTCGGTAATGTTATAATAGTTCGTCACATGATTGTATGAATCACACTCACAGGTCTGAATGCTCAAGTGAAGCAGCTTCGGCGCATCGCTGTGCTGCATCAGTGTACAACACAACCTTAAACGGTTGCTATGACATCGACACGTCAATTAAGTAACAGTAGGGAAATAAGTGAGACAGATTTTCTTTCTGCTTCAACTGTATTTATTCCGTGTTTAGGTTCACGCTGTTCGTTTGCTACGTTTCCCTCGAATACTACGTCAGAATACTCGTCTATTATTTAACGTTTGTAATTATATTTTTCTAAGTCTATTAAGATATTTGCTTGTTGTATGTTAATGCTGCAGATACGTAGTACATTGTAAACACATTTTCATATCTCACAGTAACTATAAACAACATGATATATAAATTCATATCTGACAGTTCTGTCAAAAATAGTGTTGTTTTATAGCTAGTTGCTAGAAAGTAATGAAATAAAGACATATTTATTATTAAAATATAAATTAATTAGAAAACAATATCGTGATAATAGAAAAAGTATAGTGTACAACTCGCTTGGAACGTCCATTTCATACTCATATGATTTTCAAAGTGTCATACACGTATAAAATGAGTACTTGCTGTACAATATGCTACTAAAGTATCGGATTCCGGAAACTATCTAGAAAGTTAAACGTTAATTACAATTTGCTTAATAACGAAGCAGGTTGTTTTCTTCAGAAATACCTCCTATTAGACCTACACACCTGTGTAAATTAATGAGAAATGGGAGAATCCGAGGACGCATTTAAACTGGCTACACGTGACAACAATTCATTTTGTGAATTTTGCTCTGCGGTTTTATATCATTTGCTCCCCAGTTCAGTTCTCAACTGAAAACAAATTTACTTAGTCCTAGTAACCGCACACCATAATGTACGGAAATTGCCTAAAAGCTTCCAAAATAAATTCAAGAATCAGATCAATACACTATCTGACGCATCTTTATTTCTTTTGCATCACCATCTGGGAACATAATGCACTAAAATGCATGTAGAGCTTTAATGTTAACATTGTTTTGTTAGGTTGGTGACATATTTTAAGTTTGATTTTTGGATACATGATTTAATTCTGTTTTACATTATACTTTTTTCGACTAGATTATGGTACTAGATTCAACCCAGAAATTTATAGACAAATCTAGTCTAATCAGAAATCGTTTCTTTTTTGTCCGAGATTCTAGTATAGAAATATGACATGCTGTATATTTCTATACGAGTTTTGCATCTATCGTAAAAATACATAAAAGTCCATATAAATTTTAATATTAAAAAGAAATAATAAGACTATGAGACGCATGTGTTGTTTATTTTAATTTTTTTTATAAAAATAATACTAAAATTTATATTTATTTATAAGTTGATTGTTTCAAAATGTTTTGTGTAGGTACTTTTTTTTTGAAAAAAAGAAAACATCTCAAAATCATTGTTTATGAAGTATTAGCACGAATAATTGTGTATTCTTATATAATAAATAAATAATTATGGAAATCTTCATGACACAAACAGTATCCACATACTAACTTTCAAAATTTTTGTCCAACTTGTACCAGTATTACTAAAAATGTGTCTGATGAGCGATACCTTCAAGGGCAAAGGGCTGTAAGGCTGATGGCTGAAAAATAAGTGACACAGAACAAAACGATTTAAGCCATTGGAAATTAATTAATTTATAGAAAAACAAGTCTGCACAGTTTATTTTCTATGTCGGTTTTCTAAGTCCTTGTATATTCGACACGATTCGATATAATTCGTGGTAGATAAAATAAATTCTATCAGAGAGATGGAAAAACGTGTTTCTGTTAATTGCATGGCTTGTCCTTAAGTGCTGGAGAGCTCACAAGCAGGTATATGGCGCAATTCACGCTTACTTCTTATTTATTAAAATTGATTTTCGTACAACGGTAGCAATATGAGTATTTATAAAATAAAATTTACCTTAAATTAATTTTAATTTTAAAGTTTAAATACATGTTCAAAAGTGAATGTAGTTATTCAATTACATAAAAATTAATTTTCTAAAGTTTACTTATCAGGAACAATTGGCAAGGTCATCCAAAACCTGAACTAAATATAGGAATTTTGGGTAAAAATCGCGATAAATCGTATAAAAGACAATTTAACAAAGGCATTTATTTCACTAACAATTAGATTTGTGGTTGTAACGACAGCAATACTTCGTTTTGTTTTCCGTGTTTGCTGTTTGGGACGATCGTGGTGAAGAAATATGAACTGAAACTAGTGTGAGATTTGTTGCAATTCACTGAGTAAATAAAAAACTCGCAAATTTATTGCCACAAAACTACAATGAACGGAAAAAGAAAAGACTTTACTTTACAATTTAAATTAAAACTATAATGAAAATTTAATTCTTCTGTAAATATTTATAATTTTATTTCCTTTTTTGTTTGATGCAGCACACCCAGAAATATGTAGCACGAGCCGTCTCTGATAACGCGGTGTTTGAAGGAGTAAGTGGACGACGAAAAATGAAACACTTCAGAATAAAATCAGTCAATTTTGTATGATACGAAGAAGGCTGATTAGAAAAACAAAATGAAACAGCAGCTGTGAACCGCTGAATATGTAATCAGTCATACGCATGTCCGAGGTCTTTTTTCTGTGTTTTGTATTACATTTATAAAATTCCCATATAAAATTCGACTTTCTGTGCTAAACGAAATTTAAAGAAATTCATTATTATAGGTAGAAATGAATAATATACCACAGATGAAAAGTGGTATTTACTACAAGACAAAATAATCCATATGTCGTGGTTGCGTCACGAGCATATCAATAATTTAATACGTGGAAAAGCTAGCATATCTTTAGTGGCGGTGTTTGTTCATTGTAGATTTTGTATTTTTGGTATAGAAATTTGATATGGCACACTCTTTCTTTTCAGATTATCGAAATTGTATATTGGAACCTTAGAAAGATAATTGAAAACAAATGAAATCTATTCTAAACTAAACAATTACAAGCTATTGTTCTGTGTGGGTTATAAATTCAGCTTCTGTAACAAAATTTTTTACTCAAAATAATCCGCATTTTTTGGTTTCATTTCATCGCTTCCATTATAAATCACTTTGTAAAACAAAGACACGATATAAGTGTATGTAGAACTTTATATTATTAGTAAGGTAATAGTTATTTACGGATCAAATGCGGGAACGCCATTTTCCCAGATGAGTATTTTGTGGCCCGAGTTTACGAGACTAATCCGGAAAAAATTCACGAACGAGGTTTGTATAATATTTTTTGTACGATAAAATTAATAATTAGTTTTTAGTTTTGTTTATGGTATACAAATATTTTTGGTTGAGTTTCAAACTAATAAGTGTTGTCAGTCTTGTAATTGTAAATGAAATGCACTAAATTAATTTTTTCTAAATGAAGTTTCATTGAATAATCCACTAATTTATTTTATTATTATATTTCACTTTAATAATAAACAGTGCTGTCGATTTTCTATAAAAATAAATTCGAAATTTCATTGGAAAAATAATTCCAAATTCGGGAATTTCAAATTTCGAACCCACGTTAAAATTCGAAATTCCAAAGGAAGTAGATAATAATAAATAGAAAAGATAAATGAAATACTAAAGATGTTTTTTCTAGCTATAAAATTGTTTTGTTATATTAATATTTATTTAGTAATTTATGATTTTGTGTTAATATATTACCATGTTCACAAAAGAGATAATTTCTTTTCACGGTTACTAAAAATAAAATCCAAAACAAAGTTCCAATTTCAAAATTCGTTCATCAATTTGAAATTCAAAATTCGAACTTCAAAATTCGAAAAGTTGCAAAATAATTTGATCGACTTTAACAAAATTCGAAATTCGATTTTCATCAACAGCTATAAAATATTTATTAACAGAGCGTTAATAAATATTTTATAATATTCTGTTGTGAGTAAGGTTGTTCTGATCAAGTCTGTAGATATGATATGACAATTTTCCCATGTTATTTTTACAATTCTGTATGGTATAGTATATTCTATATGTAATATAGGTTGCAGAAATAGAAGTTTTTTTTCTGCAAAATTTCCCGCTCGCTTATCTGGGGGAACGTGGGAAGTTGAGAATCAACAGATTTTGTTGTAAGAGTACAAAAAATAGTATTTACTGCTGATAGAAGGAATTGACAGGCAAGCAGCGAGTTTGTCACCTTGAATCTATAAAAACTGTCACTTTCCATATATTGTATAGATTATTTGTTGTTGTCAAAACAATAACAAAACATAACTTTCAATAGGGTAAACCATGCAATTACTAAATTTGTACAAGTTAGGTGTTATAATTTTACACGCGCGTTAGTAGCTTGTAAAGATGAATAAATAGTTCAAATAAATGACGTTTTACAAGTAAGTTAGTTTATCTAATACGAGAACTTTATTATCTGAACAAATTTGTTTATTATTATTTTGTTTTAAACTCGGTTAACCAATTAGCTGCGTTTTTCTCTAGGTTAACCGGGGACTGTATTCAACAGAAATTCAGACAATCTCAATTGAAACTCCTGACGAGGTCAAAATTCTTTACCAACTATTTCTCCGAAATTTGCGATAACAGCAAATCTGGCACAGCACGGAATTGATAATAAGCTGTGAGTAATTCATTTACATTTACTTTTATTTTATTAAGGTTTATTACATACCGATATGTATCTCTTAAGTGCTTCACGGATATAAATAAATCTTAAAATGTTTACGTTATCTATTTCCAATTCAATGTTGTTTTAATTTTACGATTCCTAAAATTTATTTTTCTAGTTTGTATTATTTATAGCATCAACATTGTAATATTCTATGAAATATGTTCTCATTTCATATAAACATTTCACGTCACTATGGAAACTACTGAAAAATATTTTTTGTTGAACAGTCAATATTTTATATTTGATATAAAAGCGAATATGTAGTACAATTCTTCTAGCAAAGGAAATAAAAATAACAAAAAAGATCGTCAATTCGTCGTTTGGTATAAATTTCAGCACATTTGGCGGAGATCGGTTTCACTTGTGATTTATTTGGTTCGCAGGCCTGCCGTTAAATTCATTTTTTGTTTCTCGTTCCCAAGCAGGCGAATCACAACAAACAAACGCCAAACTAAAAAACGAATCAGCTTTTTATACACCTACTTAAAGATCAACATAGCCTTGTTTAAAACTTTCAAATTTGCATCGTAACTTTTTAAAAGAAACTTATAAACAAATTTACTACAAATTCGAAGAGATACTTTCGGAAACATGGTTTGAAACCTAATGGATATTTGGTTTCCAAATTTGTACTTCCGTTCCACTTATACGTACTTATTCGTACATCTTATATATTTTCCGGTTATACAGGATGGCCCAGTGAAAATTATCAGCCCAGTTTTTGGCCACTTGACATTAATTTTGCAAAACACGCTCGAACATGTTAATTTTAATATAAAGGGGGACACCAAAATGGATTAGTATCAATGGTATAACTTTAACCCTAAAATGGGTGTGGACTGCACCTCAAAAATTTTAAATGGAAAAGGGTGTCAAACATAAAATAAATATGATTGTATTTTTATTAACGGAAAGCAAAGGACTACTTACTGTACGATAATGCTTTGTCATCGGCCGGAAAAAATATTCCCGCGGATTGTTATTTTCTGTAGCCAAGAACTACACTAACATACCGGAATAATGCACTTTCCGGTTCGAACACAATGAAAAAATGTCAGTTTTCGTTCGACCAAAAAAAAAATTATATCATAGAATACAATAAGTTTTTTAATGGACCTTTTCATATTAAAACTTTAAATTTCAATTTTGACAGGTAATACAGTGTTGCCATATATTATTTTGCTTAGAGAGCATATTTTGTTAGCAAAGCTCTGTTACCGATAGTAATTAAACCTAACAAACAGTTCTATCTCTATCTAGATAGAATTGTCGTAATAAATAATTGAGAAGAGAGAACTTAGATTTTTTTTCTCAAAAATTCCAATTTTATTTTCCCAAATACCTACTATAAATAAAACAATTATAATTATTTTTAAAAATACGTTTTATTCAATTTTATAAGCGGAAATAGGTACTACTTATTACAAATTTCCTATGTTTGACGGAACATACAAAAAAAATATTTATTTCATTTTAAATGAATGGATGACTGGAATAGTAAAATATCTTATTAGGTAGTTGTTTAAGTAAATTTTAGATTACCTTTCATCCGTTAGTGACCAGTCATTATTTCAAATCTCATAAAATTTTTGGTATTTCAATTTTGAAATTAAAAATAAAGAGGAAAAAAGCATTAAAAAAAAATATACCGGACACGGACATTTACTTAAAAAAAGATGACTTGAAATTTTATTTTTTTAATCCTAACGTAGTCTTCTGCTCACTAAATTAAATACCACTGTGTTTAACGTTCAAATCTCTATACTAGCAAAGCCTGTATATTGACAACAAGAAACAAGTATAATGTGAATAAATTTAAATAACGATTCATTACATAAATATTTTTCGGAAAAAGAATCAAAGAAATTTATGAATTATGACAGACAAATTAAATAATGTTTCTTAATTTTTATACCAAGTAAGGGTACTTCGTTCTCGCAAAATGTTTGTGCAATATTTTTGTACGAAAGTCATAAAATCAGTTTTTTTAACAAATAATTTTATTTATTATATTCACACACTGTTTTGTGTCCTGTGAACATGATAGCATTTGTTTCCAATATTATAAACATTATTTTTATTAGAAATACAGAGTCTTAATAAATACTTTAGAAATAGGACTGTATTTCCAAAATTTTCCACACGCCAAACTTGAGGAGACAAAAAAATCGGTTGCCTGTAAAGTCGGTTTTACGGGCGAAGATTTTACGTGACAACGTCTTTTTCTCGGTAGAATATTTGACACAAGCACGCACCGATTCAACGCGCCTAATTCTCTAGTGCTGCGCGCGCAGCGGACCGATCATGTTTGAGTGGGAGAGAGACGCAAGGCATTCGCCGGTCCGGCGGGCCTCTCTCTCGTTCGGTGACTCATCGTAACAGACGTGAGCGGGCGTTACACTTTTTCATGAGTGACTCCGAGCCACAACCTAATTTAAGACGTTGTCACGTCAAAATTCAGATTTCTAACGTTGCTTAAATGACGTGAAACAAAAGATTTATTGTAAAAGTAGAAATATTTTTTTTAATATACCGACGATAAATGTAACTTGAGCGACTACGGAATATTGCTGAACGAGCGAAGCCGAAGAAAAATATCAATTCACATATTCGTTTTTAAATGAAGTCGGTCATTAAAAATTAGTCGAATTAGGAATAATATTACTCTAGTATTCAAGCATTTTACGAAAAATAATGAAAAATTAAAACCTTGAATAGTGCGCATTACATTTTCGAAATATTAATTATTATTAAAATTACACCAGTAGAAGTTTCTATAGTACATTCATGTAATTTGCAACTTTCGACGTTCTTTCAGTAGACGGTTGTTGATTTTTCTTCTAATTATTCTGAGAAAGATTCTATAGTATTTATTTGTTCCTCATTAGATTGGATTCTTTTCTATCTTTTTTACTCGTCTTATACTCTCTTCCGTCTCTAACTTTCTTTTATTTTGCAAGCTACGTCCGAAAATTTAATATTAATTTAGTAGTAATACATTCCTGAATATCAAATACTAGGAATGACGAAACCTGAAAATTTTGGTACCCGGGTACCCGACATGAATACCCGGGTAGAACCGGATACTCGATAATTACCCGTTACCCGATAATTACCCGATACCCGATAATAACCTGATACCCGATAATTACCTGATACCCTTAAAATATCCGTTATTCTTCCACATTCATCTTTTTAATATAAATTTTTGTTATTTGCACATAAATTTATTAAATGAAGAAAAAAATATTATTTTCTGGTAGGGAAATAAAAAAAATTGTTATTTTACATAACATACTAGTATATCAGCAGTATAAAATTATAAAATTAAAACTTATTAAGGAAGTATATTTGATTTAATTATTTAGGAATATCTCATATTTCTCGCAAATATCAGCATGGATGATGTATCTGCACTCAGTCTTGATCTTCGTGTGGTTACAATGTTTCCGGCAGCTGAAAACTGTCTTTAACTGGCAACAACAGATTTTAGGTAGATTTCGGGTAACGGGTAATAAACGGGTAACGGGTACATTTCGGGTAATCGGATACTATTTTTGATACCCGGGTACATTATTATCGGGTAGGTTCCGGGTACCCGGGTACCCATCGTCATTCCTATCAAATACACTTAACTCCAGCTGAGTAGGATCAGTCTCTCCTATTACCTTTCATATGAATTACTACACAAGTGATTTAAATGAAAATGTATAATTATCATGTAATGTCATCAACTGTTTCTTTAGTTGTGAAATAATACGTATACCCTTCGAAATCTTTTTTTTTTTGTTAATTACAAAACGGTGGAACGAACGTTCGACCTTGTTTTTCCCATTAATTATTGTTTTATCTCTCGACATACAGCACAGGTAGGGAAGATATTGTTTTTGGTCTGGTTTCTCGATAAAGTTTGTGTGGCCTCCTATTTAGCCCCACGATAACTTCAGTATTACTAAAATAAAACTTTACCCCCCACTTCTTAGCACGAAATTTATTTTATTTATATTCATTACTTACTATCAACTGCAAAATTACAATACTAACCCTAAATTTTCAAAAGATGTATTTCCTAGTTCTTATTGAAATTAATATAAGTGGTGGGAAGTGACTACAGGTATTTAACATGTAAAATCATATTTTTGTTATTTCCTGCTTTCCTAATTAGTTGAGATAAAAAGCTTCAAATAACAGTTATAGAGCAGTATACGAGCATTCAGCATCTGAATCAATAAACAAAATTAATTTTTACGTACCTTGTATCCTTAGGAATTTGCTCCAAAAATAACGTAAATCATTCAAAAAATGGCACTAGCTATGTAATTGAAACAAAAATTAACAATTGTTATGGTTTATAAGTCAAGGTACTACCAGTTACGCTAAAAAATAAAACAATTTTATTTTATTTTTATTTTTAGATTCAAATTTAATTTAATTAATTTATTACTAATTTACTTAATAAGTAATTACAAATAATAATAAAAATAAACTAATGTAGCGTAACTTGACAGATTAGGCGTTAAACATTTGTTAATTTTTGTTTCAATTCTTTTGCTTTGCTATTTTTGGAGTGATTTACATTTTCATACCTAATTTTTGAGGTTACGAGACACGTAAAATTTTGTGTATTGATTCAGATGCAGAATTTTATACCCTACTACTGTTATTTGAAGCTTTTTTATCCAAAATAATTAGGGAAACATGAAATTACAATAATATTATTTTACTTGTATAATCTGTATGTTTTTGTGTTTGAGTAACTACTTTGTATAAAGAGTTCTTAGTATGCATTACGTCTGAATTGACAACTGCCGTAATCATACAGATATGCATATTATCAAATTTTTATCCACATAGGATTAACTCTGTTTATATTGACTACTTGATAATTATTTTTTTGCAATATTTTCCATATGTTAATAATTATATTTTAAGCTTATATTATGTATGTATGTATATGAGGGTTTTTTTTAAGCGTTTTGTCGCTTTTTGTCAACGCGACCTAGAAGATCTATTGTGACAGCCCTTACTTAGTTTTCCGGAAGTAGATCCAGATTTTTGGTGAAGCCGATTAGGCCTCAAGTACCTGAAGTACTTGTTTCGTGACATGTTTTACTTGCATTTTAGTGATGCAGGTTGTCAGCCTACAGTCTCTGCAAGGCCAGCACACACCGAGCCGTTGTGTGGTAACCCATCCAATTGGACAGGGCGGGCTATGTTGCTTATCTACACGATCAGACAAGACACGCCACGACCACACAACCGTACTGGCTGTGCTAAGCTTATATTATATATTAAATGTTATTCTTTTCCAACTATCATAATAACAAAACACGATGTGCAAAAAACCTATTTTAATGAAAAATACTACTTTCGGTTAATTATTTTTACTTTTTATCAAAAACCTCTTAGAATAAGTAGTCAAATTTTAAAAACTGCGTTTATAATTTGGTTTCATGGTTTGGTAACTAGGAGCCTTAAAAGTTCATATTCACTTCGATACGTAATGTTTACCAATGTGGCCAGTATTATGAGCTAACTTTTGTAGAGTGCTCTTCTTAAAAGAGACGTCAGGCCTCATAAGACTACAATGTATAGTGTATAAAAGCATCCTTCCCGAAAGCGCTATTTTTGTAAAAGTACGTTAGTAATAAGGGCCAATATCTCCCTTATAGGTACATTTATAATAGGCGGATGGTAAAAATTTAGTGCTCATTAATTGAATCTCTATTACGTGAAGAGGTGTTAATCATTTTTCGAGCCACCGTTCACGTAAGTTTCACTTACTTCCACAGCAAAATAAGTCTAAGTACCTGATAACTTCCGATATTCGATTACCATTGTAAACGGAAAGTTATATATACAATAACTCTCCTACTAGCAGGGTAATTACGAGAAACATACGAATTTCATAAACAATTGGTCGTGTAGCAATGGGTAAAAGTAAATGTAAAAAGTTGCAAATTAATAAATATAAACTGTCAAGTTAATGTCACATTTTACAAATACTTTAACATCGGGTAGGTTCAATTCGAGTAACAAAAGTCAGTGCTGCTCATCAAACTAGAAGTTCAACCTATTGAACCTTTAGCTATTTGAGCTTTGCTAACTTTGCTGGCAAGCGAATGAAGCGAATATTTTTCTGCTACTTTTTGCTCCTGTAGAAATTTTTACGCGGTATTTCAAATGGAAGTAGAAGATTCAAGACTAATTAATTTATTTATTGCAACTGCAGTGCAGAGTGTTATTATAAATAATTGTAACTTTACTTCTATAAAAAATTTAACTTGACAAAATAAGCCCACAGCACAAATATCAACTGCAAACTAATAAATTGTGCTGACATTTCGTGGTAAACACTAAAACAGAACCGTTCAATGCATTCATAACATTGCTGTCTTTGTGGCTGATTGCTGTTAGCTAGCAATTATTTTGCTGTTTTCATTGAACCTATGAATCATTTGATATTAATTGCGGTAATGGCGCGAAAAATGTAATAAGCGACTCGAAATGAAGTACCTAATATAACTATTCTCGTACGGTAATATGAAATTCGGTTCTGCAGGCTTCACATTAATTAATACTTTCTCGAAAGTTATATTATATTTACATTCCTTTCAGCTTAAAAATCTGTAGTAATAACTGAGAAACAGAAAATATAAACAAGACATATGAAAAAAATTAATATAATTTTTCAAAAATTTGTTATACTAATTTTTATTTATTAATGTTTTATTATTTTCTCTATATCTTTTATGAATTTAAATATATAAATTATAAATAAATAATTTATTTAATATCTGTCAGGGTATGTCCAACTTTTCCAAACGTCAAATTTGAATTTTGTATTTTATTAATTCATTATACATTTCTTAATCATATCTGCTTTTTTCCTGGCATTAAACGCGCCTGTATTTCTAAGTTCTAATTTTCAACGGTTGTAACCCATTTTTTGCATAACTTAATAAAATTTGAAAATAACACTGTCATAGTACGGAAATCCACCCGAACTCTACTTAAAGTGCGCAAGCACAACTAAAGGTTAATACGTTTTTCATAAGAGTATCTAACACTATTATCGTCCAAAAATAAGTTGGAAAAATAGTCTGGCCACCTAGAAAAGTTTTGCGTGTATGCTCCCATTTATTTCAAATAATTGTAGTGCATTTTTTCAACACACGTTGGCGACAACTCGACTTGAATCAATCGGTTGAACTGTAAAATTATCAGCTATAATATCCCTAGGTCCTAAGTCATTGATAATTACACAATAATTTTATGAAAGTTGCAGAAAGTACGTTGCTTGGTAACCGCCTGGGCTGTTACCTGCAAGTAACGTGCTTGAGGAAGTTGTCATAAAATTATAAGAAATTTATCAATCATCGAAGGACATTCGGAGAGAAACTTTTTGAGGTTTTTTCTTCGTGCCATAATTTAAATATGACATTTTCAAAGTAAAACAATAATAAAATTAATGTTTGAGTGATGTCAACAATTTTCATTTACCTATCAACCTCCTGATAATAAGTGATAAGAGTCTTAGGGCTCTTTTCAGTCGAAGTGTGTTTTGATTGGCTAGTTTCGCAGACGTGATCAGAAATACAGGGATTCTATTAGAAATTTTGTAGGCTAAAAATTTTCTATATAATCTTTGTTGTTGTTGCTATTTTTCGTTTTTATTATTAAAGTTAAAATCAATTTTGCTTTTGTAGAGAGCAGCAGATTTGAAATAAATTAATGCATATATAAATGTAATACTTCGTGGCGTCATAATCTAGTTATAAATATTGATGACGTCTCTTCACACCTTTAAGAAATTAAATACAGGATGTATGGCGAAAGCCCGGCACCGAAAATATTTTTGTTTATTTTGAGAGATAGTACAAAAAAATATTAAGGAGCAATATTAAACTAGACAAAATGACTCATAAAATTATCGTTGTAAAATTTTTGTATAGTTTCCAGTTTTAACGGAAATGTGTCTAACTCTAATTCTAGCACAGGGAATCGGTATTTTAATACTTCTTTCAGAATATCTATAATTAGCTTTACAATGATATCAAAATATTATAGTTTTACTTCAACCATATCAAAATGGAAATAAATATTTTTATTTTGACTATTAGCTTTAAATTTCATAAATTCTTATAGTGCAGAGAAAATAGACAAAAAAAAATAATTACAAAATTAGTTAAAAACTGGAAATCACATAAAAATTGTCTGCCGCTGTCATCACAGTGTTTTGCGATGCCATTTGCCCGTCGACTGATGCGTCCTTGCGTCATAAGCTCATAAGTATTAGAATTTGAAATCAAATAGTGAAAATCGATTTGTAAGTGGATGGATGTTATTAGCATCAGAGTGTTTTGAAGCAAAGCAAGGAATAGGACAGCGCATAATGCGATTATGAATATGGACGCGATGAGAGAAGTATGTTTTTACAGAAATATGTGGCGAAGAGAGACTGTAGTAGAACTTTTTACTTCCATTTTTACTTGTGAAGGTAGCATTAAATGATTGAAACTTGATTTTTTTGGCAATTTGTTTCCATTTCTTATTTAAATCATATGAAATCGTTTTACATATTTTAATAATAATTTTATTTACTCATACATTATGCGTATTGATGATTATTTCATTCTATCATAAATTTTTTTTTCCGACTAATATTTTTTTATATGTGTGTATTGTAAAAAAACATGTAATGTAGAGCAAACAATTTATTTTTTTCATTACTAGCCTAGACACTCACTATTATTAACGTTTATTTGACATGAGAAATTGTTTCTCACTACCGTTTACTTGATAACCATGGCCATCTAGGTTAATAATAAATTATTATTAATAATTTAATTAATCTTAATAATAGCATTATTTACAAATCGCGTGTTCTTTTATATTTGTTGTTACTAATTTTATCTACAAACTGTATTTTTTAAGTTATTAATATTTTATAATATTGTAAAATTACCTATGATATTTTTTTCTTACCGGTACGCTTTTTCGACGAGAAAAAAAGAGAGAATTATTGGTTGTTAAAATAATATATTACATAATAAGAGTTGCAAATGCATATTACGTACTAATTATTAATTCTACACAATACACTAAAATAATTGATATATCACTAGTAAATAATTCCAACTACAGAACATAAAAACAACTAAAATTGTAAACTTCAAAATAATAAATTGAAACTATTTACAACCAAATAAAACAATATACTATGTTATTTATTTTTTCAGTAGTCGTAATGTTTTAATTTAATTATACTCAATTTTCTCTTATTTATGCTTCTAACATAATTTCGTTACGTTACGTTACATATGTTATTATTATTCATTCATAGATAGATATACTTATAATATGGCGTACCTGACAGTACCGGCCTGCTTCCACCACTGATGAGATTATATATTTATATATTTCATGAAAATTCCTCAATAAAACATTGCATATAAATACTGAAATAAGATAATGATTTTAGGACAACGCGGCATTATTTTTTTGTGTTTTTAGTTACAGAGCATATTTACAGTTTTTTGCATGTATCGTGCTTCATACATATTTTGCTAATTTTTTAACTTCTATTGCATGCATATTTTGACACTTTTTTACTGCGTATAATCCGCTTTTTATACGTATATCAAAAGCAAGTATGACATGATATAATTACTTATTTTAACTTTTAAAATATCGTACATACAATCTAAATTAGAATATGCCGTTAAACGTAGCAAATTTATTTGATGAAATTGTGTAAACATGAACCGTTCAAAATTTTTCGAAGGGGTATAGATGCTGAAACTTATAAGGTTTGTTCCAAGTATCTTCAAAATTAGTTTCGAACTGTAAAACGCATATGCATTATGATACGAGCGGTTCAACTAACTTCAAGTATAAACTTTGAACGTTAGTCGACTATTCCTACAAAAACCAGTTTTCCGACGGTCAAAACAGTTAGAGGTCGGACAATATTCTACTAGTGAGAACTAAATTATAATTCGATTTAAATAAGCTCAAAATCATATTAAAGTTTAGAAATTATTGAAAGTTATTTGTAAGGAGCAATGTTTCCTTTAATTTTTGCCTCTTGTGCGCATTAAAATCGAAATAATTCTTGCGCCTTTTCTAGTATTCAATTTTATAATAATACAGTAAAAAATCTACATCTAATAATAAGTAATAAAAATAATAATTTTAATTTTGATTTCGACAATTTACCACAAATATAGTCATAAATTTATTTTATGCAGACATACATATGTTGTGGGCGCGTACACCTTAGGGTGAGCACTGGTAAGGAATTAGTGATTTATTTATGTTCTATATTTGTTTGTAGTTCAAGAAGTAGAATTGCAAAAATTACCAAATAACGTAATATAACAATATAATTTAGTTATAACAAAGGATGTCCTCAAGAAATATTTTCTCTCGTATTTTAAATAATCTATTGTTTATTGTCATTTCACCTAACTAAATTGTATATAACCAATATTTTATTTTGAATCATTGATGATAATAGATTCGAAAATTGTTTTCACGTGTATAAAGATGATTTTCCATAAAATGAGGAAATGTGGGTATATTTTTTGTTTAGTAGTATATCCTAAAACTAAGGGTTACAAAGTGTTAAAAAAATGAAAGGGGAAATGGGTACGTATGGGTCTAAAGTTTGGGAAACGCTGGTCTTTAAAGATGCATACTGAATTACATAGTTTTAGAAAAAATGAGAATAGCAAAAATGATGATAGAGACCGGAAAGAGAGCGGTTAAATTCGAGGAAAGGAAAATAGAGTCAGAAATATTAATTCTGCAAGAGTCTTGGAAAAATATTAAGAGGCTGTTGTCCAAAAATGAACTTTTTCGGTCTAGGATTGTGAACTTATTTTACATACCAAACTGTTGAAATTTTACATGATGAATAGGAAAGGATAACTCTAGCCCGCTAAAGAGCCTTTTTTTATAAATTGTACAAAATAAGTGAGTAATTTGTAATTAAAATTGGACAATTTTTCGAAATTTACTAATTTCAATCTAATCCTGAGACATTATTATTGAACTTATATTGCTCAAATTTTGTATACTACATAACTAAACATATCTAAAGACCGCTAAATGAGAATATTTTAAATATGTTTTGTTGTTTCACAACAAATAAATATTAAAGTTTCTCCTTTTACAGTATCAATTTTTATGGTTTATATATAAAAATTTAAAAATATGACTAGCCAATTCAATAATATATGTGTTTCTAAATTAATTTCTAATTTCAAATTGTTAATATATAAATTTATTTAAAAGTTATTGCAATTTAAAGATCTGTAAAATTCATGAAATTTAGTTTTTTAGTTTCCGCACTAGATGTCTCTCGCAGACTACTCAAAGCCAAGTCCGCCCAGTTCATATTCTCTATTTCCTGATTGGTTTACTCTCCCCATTGCTAGTTTCCTTCTACAGATGTACAAAAAAATTTTGTGTAGCTTAAATGGGATATGAGCATTAGAATAAAAAATATTGTATATTCGGGTGCACAGCTGTACCACAGTTCGATAGAGGGGGTAGTATGATGGGACAGCCCACTGGTTACCTCGTCTCTCACGTCGCGGCCAGGCTTACCTCACCGGGATTGCGACAACAGCCTCTTAAAAGAAAGGAAGATGATAGCACAAAACTAATATAATAGGGAAATCAAGAAAAAACTATTATGAAAGATATGGATACGCAACAATCGAAATAAGAAAACAGAACAGAGAGGTGTCCTTACAATAATACGAAAAAATGCAGAATTCATCGTACTATCCAAAATATAAGAAGATAAATCAGTTGGAATACTAAGATATCTGTTGAATGGAAAAACAACATCAGCCTAAGAATAACAACAAATACCGGCTCAAACTTGAAGAAAGAATGCGTAGATTTCTTTATTATTGTTCATTTCAAACTATTTTTGCTTGTGTGTCTTCCGGCTCCCCTACTAAGTACCATGACAACTGTCTTTCCTTAATTGTTTGTTTTGTGCTTTCTATTTGTGGATTCGTTCTTACCTTCTTGTTTCTAATTTTGTCTAGGTAAGGCACGAATCATAAAATAAATACACAACATGAACTTCGGCTCTGCAAGCTCCACCTCAGTTCATACCTCTTCGAACGTTAAAATGTATTTTTACATTCCTTGTACCTTGTTTTTCATTTTCATCTGGCATGTTGTTTCTTTTTTGACATTTGTTGTATGTTGTCTTATGTCTACGCCGGTACATTTTCTACACTACTTTAGAAATGAAACATATGGTATATCTTTAAAACGTTCTCTCATCTGTCGTTTTATATTTCAATTAATTATATACTATGCTAACTTCTTTTCACAGTATGTAATTTGTCTCGAGTAAGCACAGCAGTCTATATTAAGAAAGTTTTTATTTAAGCAGGTTTCTTGGCACCTTGTTCTCGTGTTATCGCGATATCGTAGGCAGATTAGCTGGAGTTACCCGCCATTGTGTCTACGTTCCGGAATGCAAAGAAGCACTTTACAAGCCAGGAATATCCGCCCAACTCAATTTTTCATCTAAATGCTGGATTTACAGCGCTAAGAGTACGGTTTAAGTGTGTCCATTTGAAAACGGAGAAGGACATGTTTTATTCACGAAATAATTCTAAAAATTTTATGAGTACAACGCATTACCACCCTTTATGGAAAAGTCTGCCGGCACTTGGTGGAATATTTTAAAAAATAAAATTGGTGAAAAACTTCATATCTGAAAAAATAAAATTCTTATTCCTAATTCCAACGATAGCTACTGGCAGAAACTGTTCGAAAAAAAGGAAGATAGTATTCATAGAATGAAACGTCAATTTTTTTCACCTATGGTTTAATGCACTCGGGTGAAACTTATATAGAAAAATTGGCAGCAAGTAGGCTGGGAGTAATTCTACCCAATGAAGTTTAAATGGCATAACTAGTACTTCCAATCTGGGGGAAAAATTTATTATCATTTAATTTTAATTTTTATCTTATTTTAGTTTCAAATTTAAAATAAAATGAATTGGGCATCAATGTTAAACAAAATTGTTATATTGTCAATAATAAAACGAATAAAAAATAAATCACAAAAATCAAAGAATATGTTTTGATTTTAATAAAGCAAATATCGTAAGTAATATTTTGAAAAAATATTTTACCTGTACACATGAAAAATATATTAAAATATTTATTATTTACAGTTCAGCATTTTATGAATATACTTGCAAATACCCGAACTACACAAATAAAAGAATTGTGAATGTCCGCGGCTCACAAAATAAACACTCTTTTAGCTTTCTAATAAAAGATTATACGAGATAGGATGTTTGGAAAAATTTCATGTGAAAAGATATATTCTGCATAAATGTAAGCTGATGAGTAAGGTAAGGTATTATATAAAGTAGGGAGAGCATCTCTCTTGTGCCATTTTGGAGATGGCAAGCCTACGTAAAAGGACTCTTATGACTTAGACACTTACAATTAGAGTATCTCTGTTATACTAGGCTTGCGGCCATTACGGAGATGACAAGTCTATGTACAGGGACTCTCATTTCCTCATGCAACATTGAATTATACTGCTACAAATTCCACCGCGTGAAAACATCTCTTCCACAAGTGACAACAAGAGAACATCTCCAAAAATTTTGCTGAGAGAACTTCTCTCATATAAATTTCGCCGAAAGAATATTTCCTCCACAAATTTCGACGAAAGAACATTTCTTTCACAATTTTCGCCGAGGAAACATATCTTCTACAAATTTCGCTAAAAGAGCATAGTTTCTAGAAATTTCATGGAAAGAACATGTCTTCCACAAATTTCATTGAGAGAATATCTCTTCTACACTAATTGTATTTGTTTATTTTAAATTATTTATTTAAATAATTTTATAATACCTATACACGCAATAGATATAATAGTAAATTTATCTTTTATTTAAAATTAAAGTATCTAGTAGCAATGAATAAACAAATGAATATTGTCAGTTACATTTGACGTGTATGTGGCATATGAAATTTAATGATCAAATCGATTTAGAGTAACTACCCCGTAAACCTCAGATGGCAGCAGTTCCGTGTTGCCCACTTGATCCATTGAGTTTCGCTTCTCGTTAAGTTAATGTTTGGTGGTTTAAAGTTTTGGTTATCTTAAAAGTAAGTTGTCAGAAATGAATAGGTTGTTTCCTATAGAAATGATCCGGTGACAAAGACACATTTTCGCTTTAAATTTTAAGAAGCCAATAAGAATTAGCATAGTTAGTTCCTAGTTCATACGGGGAAATTCTATTAAAACAGAATTAATGTAATTTTATATACCATATATCATTGTATTGTCATACGCATTTAACATGGGAAAACTGTTCGGCTAAAAACTAAATGACCATAGGATAGGACAATACTACATGTACTCCTACATTTTTTTATTTCGATTATTTCATTTTAATAGCACAATTCAACGAAATTTACAAAAAAATGTCAGTTCAAGGTTATGAGTACAGAACAATAACCTATGGAATCGAAGATCCTCAGTTCGATTCCGATTGGGGGAGTTTTTTTTATTTTTTCTGTTTTTAATGTTAATACAAAATTATGAAGGTTTTATAATAGTTATTTTTATATGAAATACACGAAGTTTGAGATGTTACATAAAAATGTGAATCGAACGCATTAAAAACAATTCTCGCACAAAATGCAAACAATATTTTTTCTACAACTAGTTTGCATTATTAATTATTATTTTTTTTTATTTATCTGTATAAATTGAGTACAGAAATATTTTCCATCACCGTGAAAACACGTTTACCAAAATCGTGAAAAATAGTATATTGTGTTATTAAGAGTAAAAGTGATACTTTGTGTGGCGAGCATGGAAGTTTGCACGACGAGCGAAGCGAGTCGGACAATTGCATGCGAGGCAGCGAGGCACACAAAGACACTTTTACTCTGAATAACACATGCTATTTTTTCTTCAAACTTAGAAATTTTAAAAAATAAACTACTATTTGATGTTAAATATGTAGGTTACTGTCAGTTATTTATAATTTTTAGTAACTTTATTCTTAGGTTATCTAGTTTCTATAGTGACATTTAGGGCGATATTACAGATTTCTATTGTACAAGTTACTTCTTATTGGCTGATTCTACATATGGCGGCGAAAAAATTATACGGCGGCTAGAATAAAAAATTATATTACGGAGGCATAGAAATTAAACTTCAACTTTGTCAATCACGTCACAGAAGATGTCACTTTTATGACGTTTGAAGAAAAAAACGTTTTCTCTAATACTTCGCGTACATTGTCAAGGTAACCTAAACCTGAAAATATCGCCTTGTTTATGCACTATTATTACAATTGTCAGGATATTTGGGCGTTATTAAATAACATACACGCACTTAGAATTAACTGAGTTTAAGTTTAATATTTATTACGAGTGAAGAGTGAAATACATAATCTATATTTTAACATGTGCTTTTAATGGCTTCATGCAATAACAACTTTACATTGCAGACTGCACAGCACAGACCAAAAATCTACCGGTGATGCAGCGTGTCAGTCGGAAAAGGATTTTCAGATACTGATCGATTTATAAATAAATAAAAATGTTAACATCTTTTGACAGTTATAAAAAAATATTTAATGAGAAATAATTAAAATAAATTAAGGTATAAGGAAAAAAAGTTGACTTTTTTACAGTTTCCGTCTTATTAATGATAGATTTTACGCTTCTGTGTGTAACTATTCACACCAAACCTTGTATTACCTTCAGTAAATTAGTTCCATTATCAATTATTTAGATAGATACTAGATATTTACACACCAGCTTAGCATCATGGGACTATGGTAACATATATTAGACTTGTTACATAAGTAGACAGTCTACCTACAGCAAAAGTGTCATTCATACTTTCGAAAAATAACTATAACAATCCGATGTAAGATAACATGTAAGAATATGTGTGATTTTTTGGAATGAAAATTTTACATAAAAGGGCTATTAGAGAAGTACGATTTTTGCTTATTTAAACCAAAATTTATTGAAAAATCAAAATTTTAAAAACAGTTTGAAGTTAAGAATGTTATTTTCAAAACTTTTCACTTTTTTTCTAACATTTATCTGTAAAACGTACCAAAAATGAGATTTTAGAAAATTACCAACTACACTTTTGCTGTAGGTAGACTTATCCCCTTAATAGCATATTACTATTTAACGACAGATAGAGGTGATTCACTTGGTTTGCATATTCCGACTCGATCTGAGCAAAGTGTAGAATCTAGGATTCGATTCCTATAGCATCATGATTTGTTAACCATTTAAAAATACCGCTGTATCCGAGGGGTTTGAAATACACTGTAACTTGCAAGTCCCTTGCAAAAATCTTAGGTTGAAACCTGCTCCACCAGAAATACAAGTAAAAATTATTATGGAATAAGTGAAATCAATTAATTTCACCTGCGCCCAATAGACTCCTAGAGTTGCAGGTATTTGAGGATTGATGATAACAATAATAATAATAATAATAATAATAATAATAATAATAATAATAATAACGAGCAATGGTGAATTAGCTAGTTAGCTGAGCGGAGGGTGAGATCTGGGGTCCAAATCCCAGTGACGACAAACCTATAACCAAAAATAAATACCGCTGTATCCGAGTGGTTCAGAACCCACAATAACCTGTAGGTTCCCTGTCCTTTAATTGGATTTCGGTCTATTGAACAGTGCAAATTAAATAAATAAATATTATTTAACAAGCGTACTTGATAGCTATTATTTATAAAAATATGTCCAGCACAGGACCCGAAGGTTGCAATATCCACTCAATTTGTTAAGTTTTGTAAATATGTAAACAAATAAACTGTTTATGAAAAATACATAACGTAAACAATATTTGTATATATTTTACCAAGAATTCTGGAGTTTAAAATAAATTACAATTTCCCGTTGATCAAGAATTCAGTAGCAGCTAAAATCTAATCAACACCTGGTGTAATAAATTCAAATATTCTGGTTGACAGAGGTTCCAGTGTATATACGATCGTTATATTTTCACATATGTACACACACTTTCAGACATCTACATTCTACGTGACAATATAAAAATCTCATTTTAAAAATCTTGAAACGTACTTATTTATCACAATCTCCACTAATTTAAATATTTCTAAAACTCCTTTAGAAAGTAGTCGAAAATAATAATCATATTACATTTTCCGATTTATAGGTAAATGATATTATTGGTTTTGTTGAATTTCGCGGTAGAAATTTTTTACAAATAAGTACACTAGTAGTGGTGTATTGCCAAAAGAAAACAAATATTGATTTTCCGGCAAACAACAATATATCGAATCGTTTCGAGCGCCAAAAATATCGGAAGTATTGTATTGATAATGTTTCTAAAGTCATCTGCTTATTTCGATGCGCATATTAAACTTCTAACATGTCCCGCTTGGCTTGATTTGAAAATTTTGTTAGTAAAATTCAGTTAACCACTGATTTAAATGAATGGTCAAAATTATGTTTGAAACAAATGATTTTGATTTTGTCTCCACAGCACACTTGATTGAAGTGAATAAAATCAATAATTTTCTAATTTCTTAATTAATTTTAATATACCTGTATTTAATATCATTGAAAAAAGAAAAAATCTCTATTTAATAGTATTAAGCATAACTTTAAGCCCCATATGTAAATTGAGAGTTAGTATGAATTTCTTTTAAAAGTGTAGGTACGATATATAAAAGTTGTCTGTAGAATTTTATATGAATTGAAACATTAAAGTTGCAAAAGGTAAATTGAAACATGTTTTGTAAACAGAGACAAATTTGTAACTATTAAATGTGTTGTAGTTTCAATTTTAAAATTGCAACAAAAGAGGGTGCTGCACAACTGGATCTCATAGTAGTACCACATATAAAATTTGACCATTCTGAGACTAATCGTTATTGATTTAAGTGAAAAATTTAAAAACCCCATTGAACAAAGTTTTTTTTAAGAACTGCCGATTGCAATAAAAAAGAGATGTATAATTAGATGTTAAGCAGTTCCAAATACAAAATTTCAACATTTTACGGCTAATCGTTCATATGTTGTACAAACATTAAAAAAAAAACACTACGAGAAAAGTGACCTTTTGACACTATCCATTGCTATAAAAAAGGGAGGTGCACAACTAGTCCCATGTGCAAATTTTAAACATTCTACGGCTAATCAGTATTGAGTTATGCGAGATACATACATACATAGACGTCACGCCAAACTAGTCAAAATGGAAATTTCCGTTAAAATCTATAAACCGAAATTTTTCGCGAATACAATACTTATTTACTCTGAAGAAGGAAGCAAAAATGCTCTTTTCATGAAATAATCCTTCGTAAGTACCACTGAAGTGAGTAAAAATGACGTCATAAAGTAGAACCCAATTTTAAAAAGGTTTTAGTTAATCATCATATTATGTCATATTTTTTTTCAATAATTCCTTTTTAAACCCATTGATATCTTATATGGCCAAAACATATATATTTTCTTCATGTATCTACTTTTTTGTATTGACTTCGCATTGATTAGAAGATTAATCTTAAAGTCATTATATCAATTAATATAATCTAATGAAATATCGGAGCAAGATATTTTTGATGTAGATAAGCTATGAGAAATTAAGGGAGATTACATAAACCCAAATGAAAATCGCTGGGAGCAGAGATATCAGCAAGTTTGAAACTTATTCGTCGATCTAAATCTGGTATGCCCTATGGCTAACCATTAACGTTTATTAACTACATCGCAAAACGGAGGTGAAGAGGTGTAGTATATATTTAGACCGATGTTCATGTATCATACGACTAAAGTTTCACTGAGTAGCACAACTATAATTTAGTTTGAGGTTTCATCAAAACTTTTATTAAAATTATTTCATATGTGAGTAATTACTGTTCTAGGTATTTTATATAGTTTCTTACTACTCCTAGTCTGTACATCATATTTCAATCATAGTTTTTATAGAACAAGTGTGTTATACTGTAAACAACACATAAAAAGAGATATTTCAAAACTAATTTAATCAAACTTAGTATAGTAATGGTTGTACTCGTACAGTCGTACATTGCAACTGCTATGACCGAGTAATAAAAAATGAGCTATGTTTACCTCTACGGTGAGCAATAAAATAGTTTATTTTTAAAAAAATATCACAAATAATCTAAAGCTATCATATAATAAATAGTAGTGTCCGTCCGAAGTTTCGGTTTCGGCCAGTTTCATGTAAAAATGATGGTTTCGGTCGCTAGTGGGTTTCGGATTTCTTCGAAACGATTTCGCTCCTTTCAAAGATATAATCTTTCAAAGATATAATTATTGTTTTATCATCGTGAGTCTGAGGCTATTAATACAATGGTGTCAAGTGCAAGATGAAACAAGATCTCATTAATTTAATTTATAGAATTAAGACAAAGATTTATTGTATAATTTAGTAAAAAAAGTAACGTTATTGTAAGAACATAGTATACGTTATAAAAGAACCTATTAGTAACAAATACTTCTTTAATAGATTTCTTATTTGATTGTAATTATTTATGATATTTGTAAGGTGGTGATAGATAACTAAAGTTAGTAAAGATGACAATGATCTGGCATATCAAGAAGCAGTAACTATATCTGAAATGAGAAAAACATAGTAATTGCAAGGGAAGTCGCTATTATTAAGAAAAACGATTAAAACTCGACATAATGTACATATATTTGGTGTCGGTTGATCCAGAATTTTTTATCTTCCTATTGATACCACAACCATAATTTTCTGATTGAATTTATTGCTGAAAAATCTGATTTTCATGTTAATGTGCACCTTGAAAAGAAAACATCTGGTATATGTATATATAATAAAAATGTTCTTATTTCGAGTACTAAGTTTACATCAGTTTACCTATAAAATTATGCAATGAATTTACATTGCACAACATGTGAACCATGCCAAAGATCTAAACAATGTATAGTCGTTTGATATATACATAAAGTTAGGAGTAATTTATTATAAACTTTAAACTTCGTTAATTAATTTATTAAATGTTTCTTCCTATATCTTAAAATATGTTTTTAAAATTTAAAAACAATCAGTAAACATTTCTTCAAATAGTATTTGTAGAAAAAATAAGTATATCACTAGAAATGAAGTAGAAATATATTAACATGTGAGGCGAATTAGTATAAAGTCAAGATTATAAATGTAGTGATGAGAAATAATTGAACATCTGTAGTTGAGTTAATCCTCGCCAATCAATTAATTGCATTCGGTTTCTAAAAATACAATCTGTTCCTAATCCGCGACTACACATCCACGCATTTCCCTGCGAGCAGCAGTCGCGGCAGGAATGAAGCGCGAAGCAGGAAAAACCAGGCGACTCCGTTCAACAAGTGTTTACCGTTGCGTGACAGCTCAGGAAGTCATTTGTTCATCTCGCCAATTATCAATTCAACACAATAGCGTGCCATTAGCGCTATCACACAAGAATTGCACGAGGAACAAACAGGAAACAATATGACAGATTTTAAATATAAGGTCCTAAGTATAGAGATCGTTCTAAAATCCACATATTAATATTTTGTGGAATAAGCACCTTTCTAGATCCCTGTAATTTATTATTGACATTTTTATAATGATGTTTATAAAGTGAACTCAACAGGGTTTTATGAAGGATGAGGCCAAATAAAATTTGTTGAAGTTCAAAATAGTATGAATATTTTCCTCGAAAAATTTTAACCGTTCAGGTTACAGTATTTTTAATTTCAACCAATGAAAATCGATATTGTGCATGTATCCGGATATATTAGACGTTTACCAAGTGTTTTAATGTCATATATGACGTTTATAAAAATATTAAATATTTATAAAAAAAAAACTTTTTATATATTTAGTGCTAATTTTTTTTTCTAGAAATATTTTACTAATACAGCGTTCGGCAACCATTTTGCAATGAAGTGTCTCATTTGATGAAATCTTAAACCATGTCACGTGCCACTAAAGGAAAAAACATAATATGAAGTAAAAAAATATATTTTAAGAAAATAAATTGTACTCTTTAGGATACCACACACGGATGACTTTAACCAGGTTAACTGGAGAGGAATAACATTGCTCAGTAACACCAGCAGAATACTATCAAAAATTTTACTCGATGGAATAAAGGAAAAGGTTGAGTAAAGAATAAGGTTTTCGAGAGGAAGATCTTGCACAGGACACAAACAAACAGGATAACTATTGACACGCTTTCTAGTGTTTATAGACAATGAAATCTTTCTGGATATCGAAATCTAAAATCCTTATAAATATTTACTGTGACTGTAAATCTTTTTCCTAAATGGACTTGGAATATGCTTAAAATATTATGGAAATTCCTAGAATTTAGTAACACTAATTTGAGCTAAAATATTAGCGTGTCATTTCAAAAGTCATCTCGTGCTACTTAGTTGCACGCGTGCCGTTGGTTGCAGACCGCTGTACTAACTAATGTATCTCTCAGGCACGTAGCCAGGGGAGAGGCTCGAGGGGCTGAAGACCACCTGACCCCCACCACCTCTGAAAGTTGTGTGAAAAATACTTTCTTAATAATCCGTGCTTCATTTATTCAGAGACCTTTCTCCAAGAAAAAAAATCAAAGTTGTCCCCGGAAACAAATCCTGAATACGGTCCTGATATCACTCATGCATGGCTAATATATTAGAATATTTTTCTCGTGCGCTTTCGTGCATTCCAAATATATTCAGATATTTCTCATGCGCTTGTTTAAATAAAACAAAAATATTGCAATTTTTACATAACAAAAAATTATAAAAAGATTTACAAAAAAATGCATTTTATATACTCGTATGTCACAATATTACTAATATTAATTGTGAATCCAGAGTTCTAATTTTCGTATTCGCAAATTGTGATATTATTTCTTTCACATTTAACTGTCTATAACTATGGATGTGAACTGGTGCAATACTATTAATGTAATCTCGTCTCAGAAATTGTTGATCGTAACCACGTTCTTAGTCGTTTCAATGTTGAGAAACTCCGTTAAGCTTTATCAGTGGTAACGGACAAAATACACAACAATTGAAGACACTTTTTTTAGGATACAATGTTAGAGTGCTGAAGCTGTAGTATTCGGTAAATTATTTGGTATAATGTTCACTCATTTATCTTTCCATCGAAGATTTTTAAGGACTAGTAAGTTTTTATTCATAGTTGGCTTCTTTATATCACACTTAATTATTTCGTTACGCATTAGTATAATTTTTTACTTAAATATAAACATTATTCCTAAATAAATTTTTTAAAGTCTCTGAGACGAAATATGGGTCCCAGGCCTCAGTGTTCTATGTAAAGAAGTTTACATTTTTAATTTTTTTTATTACGTTTATTACAATTGTTGCTATTATTTATTTTTTTCGATGACGCCGTATTATATTAGTTTTTTTGTTGTTTTAAAATTTAGAGATATTTCTGAAACTTCAACATGACTGTTTATTGTGACAGTTTGCAGCAGCATATAGAAAAATTGTGATTTATATGGAATTATAAACCAGTAGTATAGGAAATTGCAATCACTTGAAAATATTAATATATTACACGTTTCCAGATCAATTAATAAAACAAATACTGTAGATGTAATAAATAAACCCACAAATTTACCTTTTAAGGAAAAAGAATATTTGACAAATATTCAGGAAATTAGTGGATATACGAAAAAAATCAGAAGTTATATTAGTAGTTTTGTTCTTCAATTTCTTAAATAAAGTGCTTCACTACGAAAGATGTATAATTTTTTTAAAATAAGATTTCAGTGAAGGCTGTATGGATGGAACATTATTTACATTTCACTACTATTAAAAATAAAGATGGTCTTATTTATCCTTCTTCCGATGTTATAAATGTTTGTAGGACTACAGAGAAAAAAATTGTTGCAGAAAGGATTAGAGGCCACTTAAAGAAAAATTCTCTGTGTTTTATTACTTACGTCTTTCTAATTTATTAGAACACATTCATGATCAGAATCCCTTAGAAAATCACATAATTCTATTAATAAAGGTTATACCAGAAAAATATATTTATATAGGTAAGGTTTCATTATATTTGTAACAATAATGTAGATGATATTAAAAGTCGACGACAAAAGTATAAAATATTAATATTTCAAGGATATTAAATTATTCATGATTATTATATGTTCAAATTAGGAATAACGAAACCTGAAAATTTTGGTACCCGGGTACCCGATATGAATACTGGGGTAGTACCGGATACTCGATATTTACCCGTTACCCGATAATTACCCGGTACCCGATAATAACCTGATACCCGATAATAACTTGATTATAAATATCCGTTATTCTTTCATATTCATCTTTTTAATACAAATCTTTGTTACTTGCATATAAATTTATTAAATGAACAATAAAATATTATTTTCTGGTACGGAAAAAAAAACATTATTATTTTAATTAACGAGTATATCAGCAGTATAAAATTTCAAAATTAAAACTTATAACGGAAACGGTAGTACATTTTATTTAATTACTTAGGAATATTTTATATTTCTATTCGCAAATATCAGCATAGATGATGTATCTGCACTCAGTCTTGATCTTCGTTTTGGTACAATGTTTCCGGCAGCTAAAACTGTCTTACTTTAACTGGCAACAACAGATTTTAGGTAATGGGTAGATTTCGGGTAACGTGTAATAAACGGCTAACGGACACATTTCGGGTAATCGGGTACTATTTTTGATACCCGTGTACATTATTATCGGGTAGGTTCCGGGTACCCGGGTACCCATCGTCATTCCTAGTTCAAATGTTACAAAATATGTTTTTTTTATGTGTGTAATTTAAATAATTTTGTTCCTTTTTCGTTTTGTATACAAAATATATTATAATTTGATAATTTTATTAATATAATATAACCAAGTTTTGTATTTATATTAACTTTTTAGAAATTTTTACATTTATTTCAAAAATGTTTAACTTTGTTCGTCTTTTATATAGGTTTTATATTTTACTTATTTGAAATGTGGAACATCCTAAGATGGCTGCCTGCATTACGCTCCCTCTATATACATATATTTCTTTACTCTGCGGTCCAGGTCCCCTACCACTCCCCATAGTTCCGCCATTGTATTTGTACGAAGGTGCTTTAAAACTATTGCAAAAAAAAATTAAGTGTAGGTAAGTATTATTCGATGAACTGGATGACTGGACTCAAAATGAATTTTTAAAAAATTCACAAAATTAAGAGTGGTATATTATATAAACAATATATAGACGGTTTCCTGAGTTGATTCTCATGTCATCAATTATAACTATGTGATTCAAACCGCCAAGGGAAACAGGGGGATTGCTAACATCACCTTGTCGAGGAAATCGTGTGATTTTCGAAGTTAATAAATGTGAAAACTGGCAGTATTACACAAATATAATGGATGAAATATATTATTAAGAGTTGTAGATTAAACTAACAAAATTACCAACACACAATGCAGCACATATTGTCGACGCCAAAATCACCTTAATAAATAACATGAACGAAATATTCTCATTTTTCATTTTTGTCGTTGATTGAAACAATATACGTAATTGAAATTAATTATTAAAATCAGACAATTAACATAATTAGGTAATTGCTTGCATTGCCAATATCATAATAAAATATTAAAACACCTATCAAACGAGTGGCATTAAAAATGTTTATTTTATGTAAACCAATCTTAATTTTCCGAATTTTCGAAAAATTATTTTTGTATTGTAATCAGTAGGTACATAACATTATCTATACCATAATTTTTTTTTTGTAATTATTAAAAATGGAATTTAAACCTTCTGTTACACTAAGAACAGTTAATTAGATTTGACATCAGAAACTCATTTTTAGAATAAAGATTTAATTTAAATTATACATTATGAATTTGTAAAATATTAAAAAAAATATTTGCAAGCCACAAATATAAAAATTGAAACGCAATCGGAATCTTTTGTACTGTCAGCAATTTATATGCCACCGAAACATATGTATAATTAAAAACGAAGAAACTACATTTTTAATATACTGGGAAATAAATTCATTGCTGTGGACAATGCCACCCACTAAATTTGGGGATCTAAACTTATTACACCAAGAGAAAGAGAATTATTAAAAACTATTTAGAATAAACATTATAAAACCCTATCAACTAGAGAAACAACCTGTTGGCGGACAGACCTAAATAAAATACCTAATCTACTTGACTTTTTCATAGTCAGTGGAAAATTAGAAAACTACTTTATGTTTAATGTTTCATACACAAATACCAAAAGTAGAAAAATCTTTCTGTAATAAAAAAATCTATTGTGGACTTCCTTCTACGCTAAATTATCCACATTTTTTGCTGAACTTCAATTAAACTTATTTCGATTGAAAGTGAGATCATTCTTCAACTTACCTTCTAAATGGATCATGTTTGAAAATATTATTAAAATGTTTATAACTATTCCTTATTGCACAACAAAAAATTATTTTAATCTCTCAAAAATTTGCAAAGAGATATACTCGTAGACTATAAAAACAGCTGTTGCGCATTTCAATCCGTAGATTTTTTCGTTCATTCATTCATTCATTTTAAATGTCGTCATATAGAATCAATGTTTATTAAATGCAATTTTTATAATATAAAAGACTTTTTGCAAGAGAAAAATATCTATTGTAATAAGTTGTGCCTCTGAAAAATATAACTGCTTTTACAAAAAAAAAAACAAATAAGGGGGAAAATTATATGGAAAAATCGCATCATGTTAGTAAAATAACTAATGAAATTTCAAACTAAATAACATTCGCAAATTACACGAAAGAGTTTTGCAAGATTGCACATTCAATACAAAAAGACATATTTCATAAGCCTGACGTCGAAGTAAAAATTGGCGTTATTTTGTATACTCATTTTTAATATTTCAAATTAAAAGTATGCTATAATTTGCAGTAATAAGTTGTATATAAATATAATTAATATGAACAAATATGAATTATTATTAATTTACTAATATATAAAAATAAAAAAAAAGGTTTTTTTAAGAAAAAAGGTAATGATTTGAATTTGTAATCCTTGCATTTTATAGATACAATAAAAGTTGTATAATTTTCTATTTTATTAAGATTTATTTTTATATTGAGAGTTTCTTACTTCAAATGACTACAGCTTAATGATAACAGATCCATTATGGATTGTATTTGTATTTGTAAAGGAGAAAAAGCTTTCAGTAAACTACGACTGCGAAATGTCAGTACGCTATTAAAAAAATTCTGAGTCATACGGCATACAGCAATAAATAAAATGCCACTGTTTCATTTTCTTCGCATACTTGCTGAACTTTGACACCTCCAAGCACAGCAACTATTATTTCACACTTTCTTGTTTGAATTTGAGCTCATTTTATCTTTCGTCACTCAATAAGAGAGGTAGGTTTCATTAAAAAAATCGGATAGTTAGTTTTCAATGGATAAGCACGTTTTATTTTTTATCCAAGAATACGATTTTAATATTTAACGATGGTGTCTGTCCGTGTATGTGGATAGATGGAAGGATAGATGTTGTCGTAACGATTACTCAAGAATAAAAAAGTTGAAATTTTGGATGTAATATTCTGACATCCTACATTAGATCTGATTAGATTTTGGTGTTAATCGTGCTACCGAATGTTGGTGTTTTCATAAAGATCTGAAGTGTCTTTTTAAAATATCTTAATTACTAATGAATATATGAGAATATGTTTAAATAATAATTTAATATTATGTCATTAGCTAAAATTTTATAGTAATAATTTGTTTCTTCTTATCCTTATTTAAGTATTACAACACAAGTAATTAATGATCCGATTAATTAGATAATTTATTTACCAACGGAAAAAAATGTTTTATACTTGATAGTGACAATTATTATAATTGACAGTAAAAATATATAAATAATTATCGAATACTCTAAAAGGAATTGTACTAATAATGTAATTACCTATTATTTTAATAATTTATTTTACCGTGTCAACAGTCAACGTACGTATACTCATTGTACTAATAAAATATAAATATTAATAAAAAATGAAAAGAGGACAGGCGAGAGGCTGTGTACTGGCCACATCAGATGTTTAATGTAGCAATTAACAGTGACATTCGCAATGGCGTCACATAGCGGCGCTGCGATAGTTGTTTGCTCAGCTTATTGTTTTAATTTATTTTGTACGTATTTCTCACGAATATATTCTGACAGTCAATAACAATTTAATTAATAAAAATTAAAAGTCAACTAAATAATTATTTTTATTAAGTTTCTGCCAAAAATAAACTGCATTTTTGAAATTGTCGATTGAAATCAAAAATGGAAGTTCATAACCATGACAACTCCATAAATAAAATATTTTACATTCTGCATTTAATCGTTTTTGAAGTATGAGAAAAATTTTAAAAAAAAGCAAAGTGTACTTTTTGCATTGCCGATTGCAATAAAAAGGAAGGTGTTAGTTGTTATAGCATTCTATGTCCAATGATTTTTGAATCATGCGAGACACATACATACGTACAGAAATCACGCCGAAACTAGTCAAAATGAATTCAGGGATGGTCAAAATGGATATTTTCGTTGAAACCAGCGAAATTTCTCGCGCTTACAATACTTCTATTACGTTGTACGAGGAAGTAAAAACGAACTGGCCTAAATTTAGGAACATACTAGAGAGCAAAATCTTATTAAATATCTTAAAAAGCCTTAGGATAATATTGTAGAACATTTAATAATATCTATTCAGGAATCAGCATGGTAATCCACACCAGGATAAAATTTCTCTAATAATGAAACAAACATACCAGCTTACGTCAAACATAGAGTGACCATTTATTTCTTATATGAAATCAGTACAAGACCTTTGTTCCGTATAGTATTATTGGGCAAATATGGTAAAATTGTGTCAATATTATTGCTCTAATTTATTGCTATTGCTACAATTAACAGTTCTTTTCAAAAATGTTTTCAAGTTATTACTGTTGCAGTGGCAGAAATTTAAGTTTATATTTAAATTGTATAAAAATGTATAAATGCCAACATTAAATATTTACAAAATATGGAAAATCAGTACATTCAGTACGGTATGTAAAAAATCAGTACAAATATATTTCATATTGTTTATCAGTACAAGAGTCTGGAAATCAGTACTGTACTGACAAAATCAGTACGAATGGTCACTCTAGTCAAACATCTAATAGCCCATAAACGAAAAATTAGAAGAATCTGGCACAACTACTAGAGACCAGAGACACCCTAGTAAAAAGCAATTTAAAGACTTGAAAAAATATTGCAACAAGATGAAAATGAAACAATTCAAAACTAACTTGGCAATGTATCAACGACGGAAACAAGTGACTGACTTACTCATTGTGGAAATCAACAAATAATTTGTTAGCCGGAAAACATAGTTTACTTGAAGCTCTACGCCTCTGTGTTCATGCTTTTTACTTAAAAGTTTTTATTTTACAGGCAAAAATTTACGAACAAATATCTTTATTTATAATCTACATTTGCCTATTTCAACTAGAAAAATTTCGTTATTTGTTTTTTATTTTTTTACAAAATATGTTTCAAATTTCACAATAATATATGAAAACTTTTGAAAATGTAAATAAGTTTTATTGAATGCACTTGAAATTTACTCTTTTTATATTTTATAGTATAAAAGTCGGATATGTGATAAACTTCCAGCTATAAAAGTGTAATTTCTTGCACTTTATTTATTATTTCTCTAGCTTTTTCAATTTCATAATATAAAATCGTTGTAAATACAAATATTACTTTTTTTCTTTTACTATAATATGTATATACTTTAAGCTTCATATATGTCTACTGTATTTGTCAATTTTTACAAACATGAAGAATTTGCATTTTCTCTGAGTGATAAGAATTATCATTATCGCATTGTATCAATCATTGAGTGCCTATATAATAATCATACATTTAAATAAATACTCAATGATAAAACTAATAAAAAGTTTTATAGAAAATTAATTAATTTCTATTTTGAATTATATATCATTTTTTCTAGATAAACAAATTATAAAGAAAGTATTGTTTCCAATTGAACTATTACAGCTTGAATCCAGTATAATAAAAGGATTCAATATGAATTTAAATAATTTTCCGTTTGGAAGAAACTGAGATTCGGAGCCTATGAGATTTCCATATTTCCACAGACATCATAAAAATGCTAAATTAAATTCTAGATATACAATTTTATTACATTTTCTGTAAGTCTCTTAGGTTCATAAGTCATGAATGAGAATTAAAAATAATGAATAACATTTTCTGTAGTTATGTAAACTTGGAAATAATGCTACTTAGACAAATTACATATAAAATGAAATAATAAAAGTCATAGTAATTGTTAATTATCATTTGCAGGAAATTAGTAAATATAAAGTAATCTACTTATTCCAATTATAAATTTATCACACGTATTATTATGATGAAAAACAGATTAGTTTTCAGAAGATTTATAATGAAAATAAATAAATATATTATTACTTTGGATAATGTTTTTGTTTACAAATACACGTGTGAGTCACTAATTACTGCTATATAGTTAAAGAGGACCACCTGAAAAACAAAATTTTTACATTGTTACATCGGTGACTGTAAATGTTTGGGATAATTTACTTTAAAATATATTTTGTCATTTATATTATTATTAATACAATTATAATCAAATCAAATCATTGACCTCTGAAAAAATGAATGTTTACGTACTAATATCTAAACGAATACTCTTTTGAAGGTTATTACGTTTCGTTCGCAAAGCAAATATATATTTATGTGCTCTGCCGAGATAAAAATATCATACAATAAATGTTTAATTAAAAAAATCCTTATTTATTTAATATTGGGCTTAATTAGTTTTAAATAATTGCTGGAAATTAATCTTAAAAAATTGTCCAAGTATTGTAATCGCGGAAAATTTCGGTTTTCAAATTTCAAAGGAAATATCTATTTTGACTACATAACTCAAAAATAATTAGTAAAAATAAATTTAAGTGGTTTTTGTAGGAAACATTTAATATTTTGTTGAAAATAATTCTGTGTAATGCAATAAGGAATAGTGATAATTTTTTTATTAATTAAAATTTTACAAAAGATGATCCATGTTGTTGAAAGAAAAAAAATATGAAAAGAACGATTAGCCCTAGAATGATCTCACAAGGAAAATAAATGTAAATGAAGTACAGCAAAAAATAATTTAGCGAACAAGAAATTCATATGGTGTCCACATCAGATAACTTTATCCGTTTCACTTTACTTACGTTTAAAGTGAGTTGAATGACACTAATATTTTAGCAAGTGAAAAGAACGACCACTCTTATATTGCAATTGGCAGTGCCAAAAGGTCCCTATTCTCAAAGAATTTTTTGAAATTTTCGAATAATTCAAAAACGATTCGCTGTACGATAATTTCACTTCCAAATGAAATAAGTTTAAATGAAGTGCAGCAAAAATGTGTAAAATTTAACAGGCGTCCAAGAAAGTCCTCAATCTGATTTTTATTTATAAGATGCTAAACCAGAAACATTATGCAGATGCGTTGCATTGGTACTCTAGTGACTTTGTGTAAATGTAAACAACGTTGCAAATTGCAAATAAATAAAAACGTCAAATGTCCAGTAAAATGTCAAATGGAGCTTCATTCAGAAAATTCTTTACTAATTTTTGCTACAAAAGGTAATAAAGCTTTAGTAGTGCAACGTCCTGGTAAATCAAAGGATAGGTATGGAAACGAATACAACTTTTTACTCTTCTAGATAAATGATTTTTTGTATCTCGGAGAGATCCTTTATTTTATTAATTTCAATTAGGTTATTCATTCCTTTATTTTAAATAATCGTCTTTGTTTCCTTACTAATTACTTAAATTAGCTTTTGACATGTTCTTCACCATCCGGCGGGCTTTTGTTCTACTTTATCGCTCGTGGAATGCAATCTTTTAGTTTCCGCCTGGTAACTAAGACATAAACAAACAATCTAAATGCAGTACTGCGTAAATAAAATTAAAACTTACTCACACAATGTATTCTATATTATTGCCAATTTTGTTATTATTACAAATTTTAAATTCAGAATGAAACCATTTTGTTGACTGACGGCAAACCACAACCTAATTCTTCAAGTAATATTAAAAACTCAGAAAGCACAACTTCACGAGATCAGGCAGCGTCCATAAAGGGGGGAGAAATCTCATCATTTCATCACATTTGAATTGTCAAAAAGAACGTTCACAATAAGTGAATTAATTTATGTTATGTGATTTTTTATGTAAAAAGAAGGGACACTAGCAGCGAAACGACCGAACTGGGGCGGCTTGAGGCCACTCAGTGCTGGATTAACGCATAAGGCCCATTTCGCACTGAACCAGTCCAATTCAGTCACATCCAGTCAAGTTAGTCCAATCAAATCATGTTTAGTCATTAGGTTTCGCATTAAACACGTCTTGTGTTGAGAAATTGTGTCAGTCTGTGAAAAGAATCGGTAGAGAATGGACGTGCTTGTGCAAGAAATTATTTTACATAGACTTCAAAAAAGAAGAAGAAGGCTAACAAGAAAAAATAATTGGGTGCACCCAATAAACACTAGGAGATATATTTTTGGCTCATTCAGTCATTTATTTCCCGATTTATTAAACGTTTCGAAAAAAATTACAATTATTTCAGAATGAGAATTTTTTTCTTGAACCAAAAGTATGAATTTTTCCATATTCATGATGTATTCTCTGCAGTTGACGTAGCAAGACTGATACAAAAATTCGACCGGTTGAGTCAATACCAGTCACGTCTTGACGCGACGCGACTGGACTTGACGTGATGCGTTCGGTGTGAAACCAAATTTTTACATTTGCTTGATTTTAATGATAAACTACACGGTTGAATTCAGCAGCGTCTGACGCGACTGGACATGACTGGAATGGACTGGCTTGGTGCGAAATGGGCCTAGCTAACTAATCAATTGTCCCCAAACAAAATAATTTTTCAGTCTACTAAAAATTTATATTTCATTCACACTATTAAACTGTTTATAGTAAAAATTAAAGTTCTCAGCAAATTTATGAAAAATATATAATGTTAAAAGATTAAAATATTTTCATTTACCAAAATTATTAATTTTAATTAATTGTATTCTATGTATTTCTTCTTCTTCTAATTTTAAACTCGAATCGAATTTATGCATTTACATAACTTAAATAATCTAAAAACAAAAAGATCCATATTCCGAGCTCACTTTTATGAGAGCTTTTGCAAAAAGTGTCGTTTGGCCTAATAAGATTATAATGTAAAATTAGGCTTCCTAAAAGCAATTTTATTATACAAGTAAGCTCGGAATATGAGCAAAAGCTTTTAAAATATGCTATTAGATATAGGACCAAGTCATATCGAGTCGTTTTTCAGTTAAACATTTATTACAATTAAATTGGAATCGTATTATATATTTTATTATGTTGATAGGTTTTAAAGAATCAAGCTTCAAAATGATAAGAAATTATTTAAGTGGAGTTAAAAAATGTAAACTCAATAAAGAAAAAAGAAACAATGAAAAACTTGTGAAAAAGTTACTTAAATTTCTAACCATGTGCTGCATTTCTATTTGTTTAGGGTCCCGAAAGTAGTTAATCCGGTCCTGAGGCAAATATCTAGGATACTGTAATTATGGAACTGTATTATTTTCTAGTTATCTAACAAATTACTATATATTATAATTGTCTTCTTAAGTAGCTCTGTTTAGTATTCGACGAAAAATTAAAAAATTCAAACTCTGTTTGTTTTTAACTAGTAACTGTTCGCACCTATTTTGTACAAAACTGGTCGCGTGGAACACTGAGTGCACAACTCCTTCAATATGGCTATATATTGTTGAAGGTTTTTAATTTTTTAATATAACATTTGTTATACCTACATGAAATAACTATTTTATTTTAACACAATTTTTAATAGTATAAAATAGAAAACATAAAAAAATAACATTGAACATATGATCACATTTTTGGTAAAGGCGAATCAATTCTTGCAATATAATATTTATTTATGCAACTAATATGTAGTAAAATAAGAGTTTTTTAGTTTAGTGATGTTTAAAATATAGCACGAGATAAAAAACACACAACTTTTTTCCTACAACCGACATATAAATAAAAATTAATTTCAAAAGTAAATAAAACCATTGATTAATGTGTTTACGTTGCCTACTAAAGATGGTCTAAGTTGTTCTTTATGTTCGGCTGAAGGAAACATATTTTTAAGTCAAGATTTAAACAATGTAATAATTCTAGAGTAATTGGAGATTTTTCCATGTCGTCAGCTTATCGTTAGCCGTAAAATAACCAGTCGAACCAACCGCCAGCATCTTCGCTTTCAGTTTCATCTGATTCATGATTGGAATTTTCTTCGCTTTTCTCTTGCTCTAACTCAGTAATGATGGTGCAAATTGAAATTCCGTCGGCAGTGCATGGTAGACACAGTCATAAGTTCCATGCAGGGTCGTTCAATTACAAGAAAATGTAAAAAAGTTACACAGTTTTTAATATGAATCAGTGCACCCGTGCTACCATTTAAGGGTTAATGTGAATTTTTTAATCCTCCGCACATTAATAACTAGTTTTTTTTTTACTTTATAAAATAATTATTCTACAGAGTACCTGGATACTAAACTTTAACGATAAGTAACATGTACGATAATTATATTTTTAAAACGTATCAATTAATACCAAACATAAACCATGAATCTGATACTTTTATAATAATTCATTAGTGATTTCGAAGTAAGATTTTTTTATTTACAACTTTTATTCTCAAATTATAATCAAAAGTAAAATTTTTTTATTTATTTTTGTAAAGGCGTATTAAATTATTTTTATCTCATTGCTAGACTCAACAAATAAAAAATTACAAATTTTGTGGCTTTTATGGTATCTTATGTTAATAAAACTGTTGAGTTATTCATAAAAAGTAATTTGCATATGTAGTTGACATATTTGAATTACGTTATTTTAAAAGATGCAATAATTAACAAAATACTTTGATATTGTAAAATATAAAAAAAATGAAAAATATATGTAAAAATTACAACAATTGGCAAAAAAATAATCATATTTGAATTATAAAATTTGCAATAAGTCAATAAAGGATTTGATATTTGTAAGAAATACAAATTTATAAAAATTACAAAATGAAATGTGTAGTAGCTGGAGATAATATCATATCCCATTTTTAATGAATATTTTCAAGTAAATTAATCGAAAATAAGAAATGGATCTAAAACATGATATCCACGTTTTTAAATTAATTCTTTACAAAGTATAATATTTCAAATTTACAAGATATGTCAAGATAAGAAAAATAAATGATTACTTACGATGTTTGAAACGGCAGCTTCAATTTTCGTGCTGAGGAACGGAGAACATTAATTAAGTTCACATTAATGTTCAAAATTCAAAACGATGGCATGTGTGCACATTAAAATTTAAATGTAAATATTTATTTATAATTTACAGTTGTTATCGTTAGCTTAGAGTAACTTAAAATTTAAATCAACACGAAGTCTTTCAAATTTAAATAGTTTACACATAAAACTTTTACAAGATATTTTTAATTTTTGTAAAATAATTTTTTTTATTATTAAGTGCTAATAATTAAACACTTTTATTTATAACATATAAATTACTCAGGATAAAGATTAACAGTTATATAATTTTTTTTAATACAATTAGAAACATTTATTTGAAATAGTTTATAAACAAGTTTTTTTTTTTACTTTTTACAAACTATTTGTAAATGATAAGTCACTTAACAATAATAACACATTTCATTACCTACTTACACAATTTTTTTTTTAACTTTAAGACATAAAACACAAGTTTTTTTTTACTTTTGCGAACTTTTTATAAAAATGTGACACTTAACAATAATTTAAAAGTTATAATTAAGTACTTACACTTTGATTTATATTTTAATACATTACGACACACTTTTGCTTTTGTATTTTTATTTTTAATACAATTATAAACTTTATTTAGTATAATATACAAGTCAGCAAACTTTGCCCTTCAGTTGGCCATCATCTTATTATAAAGGTTTGGTAAGGTATTTCCGACAGGCTGAAGTTTTTGTGATTCGGAGCGTAACCGGTGCGCGAACTTGATCCTGCGAGGCGACGCGACTGGTCTGGCGGACGGCGACGAAATGCTCCAGCTCGGATCCGACAGTGCGGTCGCTCGTCCTGACGTCCCATGCGCCTAGCGGGACTACGTGGAGCGGGAACAAACATGGGAATAAAGATGCGTGATGGAAAAGTATTATAAGAAAAACCAGAATGAAACTTTTCCAAATTATCAAATAAGGGTTGCATAAAAATCTAATGTGTACACCACATGGCTTTCTTGTACATTAAATTATAGATATATTTTTCTGTACTGCGTTTATACTTATTTCACTTGAAAATGAGATCATTCACCATTCTACAGATGAGACAAGATTTTGCAAAGTAATTACATAGATACATGATGAAAATGAAAATTGGAAGTACCTATTTTCTCGATAGATATTACAGATATAGAAAAAAAGATATAGTATACTGCCTGTACGATATTTTGAGATAGATCTCCGTATTTATCTGTTTTTTTTTTTATATAAATATCTGATATGTACACCACATAGCTTCCTTGTACATTCAATTATACATATTTTTTTCTATGCTTCAATTAAACTTATTTGACTTAAAAATGAAATCATTCATCATTCTCAGCAAATCATTCTTAAATTTCCATTCGTTTCATATTTTTAAATTTCCCTTCCAAATGGATCATCTTTTGAATAATTTATTAAAATGGTTATCTCTATTCCTTATTGCGTTACACAAAATTATTTTAATCGCTCAATAAGGTGCAAAGAAAGAGATATGAAGCGATTCCTCGCGACGAACAAATTAGAAATTAATTTTATGAATCAGAACTAGTAGTTAAGAAATTTAAGCATATCTTGTCTTCCATTACTCTTGTATATAGAAATCTTGTCTTGATTGTCATTTTCTTGCATATTTCTTGTTTTTCATTTTAATATTCGCAAATGATACAAGCAGAAAAGTTTTTTCAAAGCATCCCTGGTTATAAGACAGCATTTTATGTCTCTCTTGGTAACATGATTTCGAAGAATAATTATATTATTTAGTCAATAATAATTACTATTATACAGGGTGAGTCTGGGAAGACGCCCCCCCCCCTTTAACTTTTTTATTATAAGTAATAGAAAAAAATGACTCTTATAAAAGTTTTATTATTTTACATATACTAGTTGATGGCAGATGTAGATATTTTTTATAAAGTCAGGTTTACAAGATACAACTATCAACTTTTATTTTTCAAATGGCAACCTATAATTATTTTAATAAAATAGAAACCGCCATTTTTTTCTCTTTTCAAAGATGTATTAACTTTTATTAATGCATTTGAAAAATTTCGAGAAAAATGAGATATTTAAAAATATTTGAAATAATTATTAAATAAATATAATAGGCGGCGATATGAAAATAAACAAAACATAACAATATAAAACAATTAAATTAATGTCAAAAATGTATACATTTGTTTGTTACTTACTGAGAAGGATGTTTACCCGATTTCGAGAAACATAGCCACCTATGATATTTGTTTAAAAATTATTTCTGACATTTCTAAATGATCTCATTTTTCTCGAAATTTTTCAAATACATTAATAAAAGTTAATACATTGTTGAAAAGAGAAAAAAATGGCGGTTTCTATTTTATTAAAATAATTATAGGTTGTCATTTGAAAAATAAAAGTTAATAGTCGTATCTTGTAAACCTGACTTTATAAAAAATATCTACATCTGCCATCAAATAGTATATGTAAAATTATAAAACTTTTATATGAGCCATTTTTTTCTATTACTTATAATAAAAAAGTTAAGGGGGGGGGGGCGTCTTCTCAGACTCACCCTGTATATTTTTGAAAATGAAATTTACATACGTATGTTAAAAAAATTGTATTAATTTTTTTAAAACTTACATATTTTTGTAACTCATGATGAGGACGATGATGATGATTCTTTACGTTGATGATGACGACTGATAACAGGATCACAGGATACAACACGTTGGTTGGTTAGGAACACGGAAGCACACGTACACTTTCCTTTACTTAACTAATTATATTTACATTTTTCATTTAATAACTCAAATTACACTTAACAGACTACATTAGGATGCGTCCGATCTTCAGCTAACCCTAACTAAGACTGGCTAACAAATTGTTGTTGAGAGACAAATCTACTCTCTCAACTTTTTATTCAAATACCAATCTTTTGCTGTAAAATATGATCTCTTCGGCATCTGGCCTCATAATTTCTAATTTTTATTACAAAAGTGCACCTAGGTTATAATTAGATAATATAATCAAAAATGTAGAATTTTATTATAACACGAGGCGGGGGGTGGGTGCGTCGGTGGTTAAACAAATGAAGCGATGATGATCGGGAACACGCGAGCAAACATACACTTTACTTTACTTTACTATTTCTATATATTTATATTTAATAATATACTTAACTAATTTAAAATTAAAAAAGTTAAACTAATCGGACTACATTATGTCTGCGTCCGATTTAGAGCTAGACCTATCTAAGACTGTCTACAAAATTTTGTTGAGATGCAAATCTACCTTCTCAACTTCTTATTCAAATACAATTTTTTTTTGTCTGTGAAATATGATCTCTGTGGCATCTGCCCCCATAATTTCTAATTTTTATTACAAAAATGTCTATGCCGATAAAAGAATCATAGTTCACAGAAGAAATGCAGTCTAAGAACAAGGTGAAAACCAGGGCCGTATTTTCTATCTTGTTACAAGACTCTAGATTGATTCAAAACTACATTAACCTGCGCATACGCTTTAGATGAGGACAGATAATTCTTCAGCAGCTTTCTTTTTCATTTAATCTAGAGTCTTGAAAATTGTCGATAGTTTTCTCGTCTAGATCTAGAAAAAGAAAATCTTGTTTTGATAATCTAGACAAGAGTCTAGAGAGTAGAGATCTAGACGGTAACACTATATTTAGTAGAATTTTTTTAAGCTACTGAAGCAGTACTGCCTGCATGTATAATTTTGTTATTAATTATATTAGAAATAATCTACAATACATATAAAAATATTTTATGAACAAACTATCTAATTTGTATAATGAATTTTCGTGCGACTGTACGGCACGAGGTCTTATCTGTTTATTGTTTAGTCTAGCGCAGGCCAGGGTGTTACAACCAATTGAAAAAATGATATTTCCTAGCCGAGGTGCCTGCGTACGTGTGAACTGTTTACAAATCAGCATCTTCGGGAAAGGACAAAGACAAAGAAGTTATCATGCATCCAAGTGAGATGGAATATTAAAAATATTCCCGAAGCTTCCACGATCACGTGCTCGGATCATGGACTACCCCCGAACCACCATAGTTCTGAAGGTGTGAAGAGGGATATTTTTGTATATAATCCGAGTCCAAAGCTGTACTCGGGGAGTCGGTTCCAGGACTCCACGTATGCTTGGCTTGTCCGAGGTATGTTCTCCTGGTCTCCTAGACTCCACTTCCTTATACCCACTCTCCTCCCCACTAGAATCGTCTCTGACGCAGCTTCAGGCAATGTCTGGCACCAAGACGACCTAGTGCACCTCTGAACCCGCTGTCGTGACGCAGCTACAGGCAATGTCTGGCACCACGATAGACCTCCCGATCCACTAGAATCGTCTCTGACGCAGCTTCAGGCAATGTCTGGCACCAAGACGACCTAGTGCACCTCTGAACCCGCTGTCGTGACGCAGCTACAGGCAATGTCTGGCACCACGATAGACCTCCCGATCCACTAGAATCGTCTCTGACGCAGCTTCAGGCAATGTCTGGCACCAAGACGACCTAGTGCACCTCTGAACCCGCTGTCGTGACGCAGCTACAGGCAATGTCTGGCACCACGATAGACCTCCCGACCCACTAGAATCGTCTCTGACGCAGCTTCAGGCAATGTCTGGCACCAAGACGACCTAGTGCACCTCTGAACCCGCTGTCGTGACGCAGCTACAGGCAATGTCTGGCACCACGATAGACCTCCCGATCCACTAGAATCGTCTCTGACGCAGCTTCAGGCAATGTCTGGCACCAAGACGACCTAGTGCACCTCTGAACCCGCTGTCGTGACGCAGCTACAGGCAATGTCTGGCACCACGATAGACCTCCCGACCCACTAGAATCGTCTCTGACGCAGCTTCAGGCAATGTCTGGCACCAAGACGACCTAGTGCACCTCTGAAACCGACGTCACTAAATAATGTCTACCATCCCTGTACCTTTTGACATTCCGAAGCACTACTTCCCGTTACTGTTTTGTTACCTTAATTTAACGTATTTTGTTTAGGAACACCAAATCATCAGCGTAAAACGGAGGAACCCACTTCTGTACGGATTTACGAATTGTCGGTTCAAGGTAAAATAATTACTCTTGTTAAAAGGCCTGGTTGTCACAATAATATCACATTTCTTGATTTAAATGTGACCGATCTAAGATTGTTTGTCAGACAATTGTAAATTTACTCAAACACAACAGATTCGCCAGCTCAGCTGGGTGTCTGCACCAAATACAACTATCAACAAATATTTCTGATAGCTTTGACTGTGTGCTCGCCGTGGCCGGTTCACGATTACTGTGTGCTCTTAGGGCCGGTAGAACCGTGAGCTCATGGGCCGGTCTTTGCGATTCAGACCATCTATAACAATATAAATAACGGCCCTCTGACAAAACAGAGCGCCCTACAAACAAAAGACTTCAGAGCAACGGCATGCCGACTCTGACAACAATACAATTCAAACCAATTACAACAACAATTACAATTGTCACTGACAACCAATATAAGTTTGGTCCCAGTCACTCAATTTCACCATACATGATTATAATAAATTATTGGGACAACTCTTTATGAATTGAATATAATCTTTTTTATATAATTCTTGTATTGTCAAATTGTCTCTCTACCTGGGGTTTTGGCTGTGGTTTCCCCCAGGTTATTAAGGTGAATGCCAGAGAGTGTAATATTCCACAGCACTCTACGATTTGCTTAATTATAAATAAATGCACAAGATAGATATTTTATCTATCTTTTGGAGTGAATATCATTCTTTTGTTTTATCGAATACCTGTCCCGATTCCTCCACTCTTAACAGCTACTCTGTATTACGACGATGAAGGGTTACTTATTTAAATAAACACAACGTAGGGTAAGTTAAACCTTCCACTAGATGATCTTTGGCTAAAATATAATTGTATGTACGGAGGAGGTGGGTACGTACTGTTACACTACCGAGTATTAATAAATTTAATAAATATTTTATGTATAAGATTGTTACTTATTAGTTAAACAATAATTAATATTTAATATTGCATAACTATTGAAATAAATGTTTGAATACTTGATTTTAACTCTAGAAAATATAATTTTGTTATTATGGTTGTTATTGTAACTTGTAACTATTTAGAAAACAAGTAATCAATTATCTAAATTGTCAATTCATATAAATAAAGATTTATTCATCTTCGGTGTATTTTGATTTGGAATTACATTCGTAGAGCATATTAAATATTTTGGTTTATATCCAATACATTTAAAGAAACAACAATAACACCTTTTTTATAATAAAGAAATTTTCAAATCCAGTTGCAATAAAATTTGTCATTCAATTAAATCACAGTATTTTGGAACATTAAACCCATCAGATTTAAATTCCACTGACAATTATCAGTTACGTCCGTTAAAATTGTGACAATTAATTGAAAAAATATTGTAGTGTCCTCTGTGGTGAGGTAGCGGAACTACTATTTGGAAAAAGATGGTTGGTAACACTGAACAGACGAACAGCGTGTAGGGACGCGAGTGACTTGCCAAGGTGTCAAGGTGTACAGTAAATGTGTTATAATATTGGTTATATTGTAGTGTTGTAGTTATTATTAGTTGTTAAAATAAAGGCCAGTAAAAGCAGATTGTGTTTGTGTCTTTGTTCGGCACGCTACAAGTGGTGACAGCGGTGAAATCTTATGTTCAGTGTATTCGTGTGTGAGAGGTTATCGAGTACGCGGGAACGGGGTATTTCGGTGGGCGTGATCAGTGTTGCCAACAGTGTATAGTGAAACAAACTGCTACAATCTGTTTTCTGGCGCGGGATATTTTAAAACTAAGTAAACATGACGGATACTCAATGCCCTAAATTTGTTTCCGGAAATTGGAAAGAGTGGATTGAGATATTTGAGGCGTTAGCCATTTTAAAGGACTGGGATGATAATAAGAAGTTATCAGCGTTGCCTTTATTTTTAAATGGCCCAGCTTTACAAGCGTACCGCAGCCTGTCTGCTGCACAAAAGGACAAGTGGGCGACGGCAAAACTGTCACTGCAGGTAATATTTACGCACGATGAGGATGATGCTGAGGAAAAATTTCTGAAAAGATATCAAGAGGAAGGGGAAACGTTACAAATGTATGCTGCTGCTCTGAAATATTTGGGAGAGATAGCATTTCCGGAGCACAGTGTAGCTATAAAGAATAAGATGTTGTTGCGTCAGTTTTTGTTAGGCATTGATCCTAAAGTTGCGGAGGAGGTTGCCCGATCTCAGCCTGTGTCATTAGAGGTAGCTGTAGTAAACGCTCAGTCGGCCTTGAAGACACAGAAAGTGGTAGACGACATTCGTCGGAACCAGAAAGAACAGAAAAACGTGCAGCTAGAACAGTCAGCAACGGTGTGTACGATGGAAAATGTACGTGCAGAAAAAGAGACAGAAGAATGTAAAAAAAAAATAGATGAACTTGCGGAACTGGTTAAGGAGTTAGCAGTGGAAGTGCACGCGGCGCGAGGAAGATCTCTACATCAGTACAGCCGGAGTCCGACTAGGATGCGTTCTTTGTCCCCTGTCCAGGAACGTCTTGAGGGGGACGCTAAGCGGTGCTACCGTTGTAATCGCCGCGGACATCTACGCCGTGATTGTCCACAGCAGAGATCATCGGGAAACGGGAGAGGGAATCTCTAAGTCCCGAAGAGGATTCCCGTTGTGCGAAGGGACAGGACACAACAGTTGTTCGCGTGCGCGGCAAGATAAACAATCAGAGTGTTTTGTTTCTTATAGACACAGGGGCATCACGGTGCTTCATACGTCGAAACGTGTGGGAACGAATAGGCGGTGATAGGACAAGACTCAAGCCAAGCTCAGTAAGTGTTGTACAAGCGAACAATGAACCATTGAATATACTTGGGGTTTGTAAAATACAAATAGAACTTTCCGGGATTAGTATGTTGGTGGAAGTAAGTGTTTGTGAGGAGTTAATAGATGACTGTGTGCTTGGATGTACTTTCTTACGTGAGCAAAAGTGTGTTGTATATCCGAATGAAAATTATATATTGATACAAGGAGTACGGGTAGAAGAGAGTCAAATTCCACCTGCTTCTGCTGTGTTGTGTGAGTCAATTGTAATACCTGGTCGAAGTGAAGTGATAGGATCTGTGCGTATTGTCGGGGAAGAAATAAATACTTTACGGGTAATAGAAGCTGCTCCACAGTGCTGGGAAAAGTACGGGTGTTTGGTCGGTAGATGTTTAGTAACTGGAAGTGAGGGGCGCGTACTTATCAGAAACCCAACACCAGACTGTATTTCGTTGCAAAGAAATACAACGGTGGGAACAGCAGTAGTCTGTAGTCTTGTGGATGATTCCCAAACATCAAAAGATAATCTTTCGCATCAAGAATTTGACTGGAGTGAAGCTTCTCGTCACTTAACGGCTAACGAACTGCGAGTTGCGCAGAATGTTATTGATGAGTTTGGAGACACTGTGTCGCGGGGAAAAAATGATACGGGAAGAACCAAAGTTTTGCAACATAGAATTGACACTAAGGATGCGGCACCAATTCGTCAAGCACCTCGACGACTTCCATTTGCTCGTCGAGCAGAAGCCCAGCAAGAAATAGATCGTATGTTACAGGCTGGAGTTATCAGTCCCTCTTCGTCACCGTGGTGTTTTCCAGCGGTGTTAATCAAGAAAAAGGATGGGAGTATGCGCTTCTGTGTGGACTTCAGGAAGCTAAATGCTGTTACAGTCAAGGATAGCTACCCTTTACCCCGCATTGACTGTGTATTGGAATCATTGTCCGGCGCCCGCTTATTTACGGCTCTTGATCTTCAATCGGGGTATTGGCAATGCGAAGTTCTACCAGAAGACCGTCCAAAAACAGCATTTTCAATAGGATCTGGACTCTACGAGTTTAACGTCCTTCCTTTTGGGGTGTGTAACGGTCCAGCTACATTCCAGAGATTAATGGAGCTTGTACTTGACGATAGCGCTCTGGTGTACCTGGACGATGTAATTGTCTCTGGGACGACGTTCGAAGAGCACATTGAACGACTGCGTACTGTGTTGAGCCGTCTTCGTGATGCCGGATTGAAGGTAAACCCCCGAAAATGTCGGCTATTTCATAGAGAAGTGGAATTTTTAGGGCACATTGTTGGCCCTGAAGGAATCGCTACTGATCCCGGTAAAGTGGAAGCAATTCAAAATTGGGCTATTCCGAGAGATATAACAGAACTCCGTTCTTTCTTGGGACTTGCCTCTTATTACCGCAAATTTGTACCAAAATTTGCGGCTGTATCCGAGCCATTATACAAGCTTCTTAATAAGGGACAGTCTTATCGGTGGAGTGAGGAGTGTCAATTAGCTTTTCAACATTTGAAGAGATGTTTGGTTAACACTCCGGTGTTAGCTTACCCTAAAACGAGTGATCCGTTTATCATTGATGTTGATGCCAGTAATTCTGGGATAGGAGGAGTGTTAAGTCAAGTCCAGGATGATCAGGAACGCGTTATAGCATATTTTAGTCGCACTCTGACTAAGGCGGAAAGACGGTATTGCGTGACTCGCAAAGAATTACTAGCTTTAGTCTCTGTGTGTAGACAATTTCGTGGCTATCTGTTGGGTGCACATTTCACGGCACGCACCGATCACAATTGTTTAAAGTGGCTCCAGAATTTCAAGGAACCCGAAGGACAAGTCGCGAGGTGGCTCGAACTGTTATCGGAATTCGATATGACGGTTGAGCATAGGCCGGGGAAGAGGCATACGAACGCGGATGGACTTTCAAGACGGCCTTGTCCTCAGTGCGGGTTGGATGAAGAGGAGACCCCCAAGTTGGAGTTGGAAGTCGCAGGTGTGTTAAACGCGGCAGCGGTTAGTGAGACTTTTTCGGACCCGGTAGTGTCGGTAAATAATGTGACAATAGCGACTGAACAAGAACGTGATGAGTGCTGTGGACCGATTATTCGTTGTCTGAAGAAATTGATGTGCGAGAAAGAACTTCCGAAATTATCGCATCGACTATACAGTTTAAAACCTGAACTAGTGAATGACTTGTTGTGTCTAGTGGACCGAACGGGAGTGCAGCCAGAATATCGTATTATTATTCCGTCGGTATTAGTGAATACTGTTATCCGGGACTATCACGCGAATGCAGCAGCAGGGGCTCACCTGGGTATAACGCGTACGTTGTTTAAATTAAAGGACCGATTCTTTTGGAGCGGTATGCAGCGGGACGTGACAGACTATTGTAATAGTTGTGAAGATTGTAGCCGACGTAAGTCGCCGACGCAGAAGACTCGGTCGCCTTTAATTTCTAATGTATCCACTCGACCACTGGAGCGTGTGGCCTTGGATATCTTAGGGCCCTTACCGATGACCCATAGAGGTAATAAATACATTCTCGTCGTTGGAGACTATTTCACGAAGTGGACTGAAGCCTTCGCTATTCCTGACCAGACGGCACATACAGTTACGAGAGTGTTCGTGGACGAATTTGTATCCCGGTATGGGTCACCTGAAATTATCCACACCGACCAAGGACGTCAATTCGAAGCTCAAATGTTTCAAGAAATGTGCCACCTACTTGATATTGAGAAAACGCGCACAACACCGTTTCACCCTCAGTCTGATGGGCTTGTAGAACGTTTTAATAGAACACTGTTAGATATGCTAAGCCATTGGGCTGGCGATAAACAAAAACAGTGGGATGAGAAACTTCCTCAGCTTATGTTGGCGTACCGGAGTAGTCAGCATAGTAGCACGAAACAAACGCCTTTCTTATTAATGTTTGGGCGAGAAATCCGACTACCACTGGACGCCCAGTATGGGCTACCCCCAGGACAATTTTGTCATTCGGAAAATGAATATATTCGCCGTTTGCGATCTAGTTTAGATGAAGCTCACACAGAAGCTCGCATAGCTCTGGAGGCGAGCCACCGACGACAGAAAAACTATTATGACCGTAAAGTGCATTTTCGAGAGTTTAAGGTTGGTGATATCGTCTGGTTGCACCAGACTACGCCGAAAAAGGGTCTTAGCCCTAAATTAGAAAGACCTTGGACTGGCCCATACCGTATAATTAAAGATGTTGGCATGCGCACATTCCGCATCCAACATTGTGTTCATCGACACAAGAGACTGGTGGTACATCAGGATCGCATTAAGCCTTGTGCTGAAATACCAACTCCGGAGATGGCAAGGAAAGAAGAACGGGCTGTTCGTAAACCGGGAAGACCGAGGCAAGAAACAGAGGTTGCGAGAACTGTTCGGTCGAGAAATGTATCCACGTGGTATGAGGAGAAGAAAGAAGATTTATTTCATGTACCTCCGGAGTACGCATTAGCTCATTGCGTATCTGCTGATCTACGTATGGGCCAGGGAATAGCCGTACAATTCCGACAACGCTTTGGAAGATTGGAACAGCTGAGACGACAGCGAGTTCATGTGGGGGGAGTATGTATCTTACGAACAGATGAGCGCGATTTGTTCTATTTAGTAACCAAACAACGTTATTACCATAAACCCTCCTACGAGGATTTAGAGCGTGCTTTGTGGGCTATGCGCAGGAAAGCACAAGACGGCCGAATCACCAAAATAGCTATGCCTATGATTGGTTGCGGGCATGATGAACTGGACCCGGATCGAGTGAAGACTATCATCAAAGAGGTGTTTGAGGATTCAGGAATTAGTATACGAATCTGTCATTGGCCATACTCACAACCCGTGAGGGAGTTGCCATCAGAGTTAAGGATCGAGACGAGTATAATAGAAAACTCGAGTAGACCACAGTCGTGGGTGTCATCTCCGCGGTCCTATGGTTCCTCTTCACCAGGGTGGCAGCTAACGCCCGAATTTCAAGGTGACCCCCTATCTCTTGATGGATCAAAGGACTCACTGTCTAGCGACGACGCCTACACGGGACTCCATCAAGTTGACGTCCCCGAGCCTACCGAACCGATGGATGATGCTGCCTAGTCACGAGTTCCTGTGTCCGAGGAAGTTCGAGAGATTTTATTTGTTTCAGGTTCTCTAGATGGAGAGCTCTCCGGGGGCGTGCCTGATGTCCAAGAGGTTCCGGTCACGGAGGTCGCGCCTTCACGGGAAGATACACCGCCAGAGGTGGTGGTTGAGCAGTCCAGGGAGGTCGAGCCGTCACGGAAAGATGAACCGCCAGGGGTGGTGGTTGAGCAGACTAGGGAGGTCGAGCCGTCACGGGAAGGTGAACCGCCAGGGTTGGTGGTTGAACAGTCAAGAGAGGTAGAGATATCCCGAGCCGTTGAACTACCAGGGGAAGTTAAGCCACCTGGGATGGTGGCGCCGTCGACAGAGTGTTCACCGGCCGGGGAGTCGCCCGAGAAGATCGTCCGAAGGCAGTTACCCGCTCGCGCTGCCAGGGAGTTAGCGCAACTTCGCATCCATTTCCAGGAGGAAATATAGCCTAAGGAGGGAAGAGTGTAGTGTCCTCTGTGGTGAGGTAGCGGAACTACTATTTGGAAAAAGATGGTTGGTAACACTGAACAGACGAACAGCGTGTAGGGACGCGAGTGACTTGCCAAGGTGTCAAGGTGTACAGTAAATGTGTTGTAATATTGGTTATATTGTAGTGTTGTAGTTATTATTAGTTGTTAAAATAAAGGCCAGTAAAAGCAGATTGTGTTTGTGTCTTTGTTCGGCACGCTACAATATATATATTTCGAGGAATTGTCATGTCGAATACCACTAGATAGCAAGAAAGAATACAAGCAATGGATATGAAACTTCTCCGAATAATAAGACAATGAAGAATAGAGAGAAGAAGGAATAAAAATATAAAATTACACATTATATCAGTAGGAAGATATCTAATAAAATAATTCCACTCAATTAAAAAAAAATGTTATATTTTTATTGTTTTAGGGTACATACTCGGTAGTGACGTAAGTTCATGTTTCATTATTAGCTAAAATGATAGATTATTGAATTATGTAAATGCGTACGGTGTAACAACTCAGTAATACTTAATAGATAAACAAACTGTTCTCTGTTTATTTGCACCGCCGATTATTATTATTGATTATCGTTATAATAAATAATGCTGAATTAATATATAGGAATACGAACTGTTGTGCTACTCAAAGATTTCATATTTATATAACATACTTAACCAGATAACTTAATAGAAAATGCAGTCAATTTTAGTTCAACATTATATCAAAATAAAATAAAAATTACTCACTTGTTTAAAAATTTAGAATCGTATTTCTGTATCTTTTCAGCTTATAAGGTCATCATTAGGAAATATAAATATATTCCATGTATATAACTCCAAATCTCAATGTCATTATTTTTTTTAAATTGTTTAACAAATGAATCAATAATATAACTTATAAAAATTTCGTCCACATGTGATTTTGTAATAGACATATCCTTGTTTAAAAACATATCTTTAAGTCATAATGATAAACTTATTGTGTTATTGTATGTGAGATTGGGAAGATTTTGTTCCCTGTGCCTAAATAATATAATTGATTGACGTAAAATTTAAGATATTGCTTAATTTAGGTTTTGCATTCTCAAAATAAAGTTTTCATTAAACTCCCATTTTAAAAAAAATATATTCCGCCAGATTCAGAATGGGGAAATTTAGCGTTTTATTTCTATTTATTACTTTTTACTAAGATTGTCTTCAAAAGTTATATTCCATAGAATATTTTACACAAACATGCCTAATAAAAAACGTCTGGTCTCATTTTTCCTTCTAGGCAATAATCTGTCAGGTGTCAGGTCACAAAAGTTCGATGATAAATAATTAAATATAATTATAATTATAAGAAGAAATAAATGTTTCAGCTGAGAAAGTTTTAAATGCGTTTTTGTGAAAAATAAAAAATTATATACTAAATGATTATACTATACTCGAAACCAACATATAAAAACGTAATAAAAATTACTGATATACGTAATCGATTGATCTCTCCCCTCCCAGCTACAACTCCTAAATTAAATTTAATTTAAGTAAACTAAAAATTAAATTATGACCGCTGTTTAGTGGCAATGTTAACCTACGGACTAATAATTCCTCAAACATATATTTCTTTACTGTCTACATGCGGAGTTTAGCAGAAGTTTTAATGACCGGTCTTATAAAGAACTGTTACTACCAGTTAGTTACTGGACGATTAAATTTTACTTGTGTTCTACGGAGAAAGTTACGAAGTAAAATTAGTAGCCGTAAAAAACCTAAAACGCAGGTTAGAGGAATACATACTTAAAGTGTAAGAGGCCGTAATTTTACAGAAACAAATTTTATGTTGTTGAATTGTCTTTCTAGTACATAAATCAAACAGTTAAAATATTTTAATCGCCAAGTTTAGTTAAGTGCCTTTTATTAGGCTGGGCATGGCACTAATACTCCCGGTGACCCATTTAAAAATTCACAGGAATATCTCCAGAAGTTATATAGGTACATTGTACGAAAAAATGTTCCAAACATAAGTTTCGTTCTATTGTTCTTTATTATATTTCAGATGGATAGATTTCTTAATCTATGACCTACGTTCAAAAAGTCAGGTGTCTCATCCTTCGAGGTATACCCATAATGGGGAAGATTAGTGCTTTTTTTTTATTTTATTAAGATTGTCTTTAAAAGAGATATTCTTATATATAATATTCACTCATAGAGTTAGGTCTCTCACTACCCGTTCTCGGAATGCGCATAATGGGGAAGATTAGTGCTTTTTTATTTTATTGATTGTCTTCAAAACTGATATTCTATATTATATTTCATTCAAAGATGCCTAGATTTCTTAACCTATGACTTACGTTCAAAAGTCAGGTCAATCACCATCCCTTCTAGGCATGCGCATAACTTACAGAAGTTAAATTATAAATACATATTTATATATATATATATATATATATATATATATATATATATATATATATATAAATGGGAACATAATTTTAACTTTCAATTATATTTTAATTTACAATTATTCATATATTTATGATTAAAAAAATAACTTGTAATTTCAGTCACTCTAAACTTCTCCATAACTATTTTCCTATGATCATGATGAACATATTTATTATAATTATTTTATTATTTTGTGATCCGCGGTACATTTTCGATAGAGAAACACTGATTAAAATTTATACTCTACTGCGACAATTACCTAAGCCAATGTCAAGCACTTTGACACTTTTATTAATCTCTTTATTTTTAAACTAAACTATAGTGTAAATAAAGTCTGTAATAACTTTTGTTTTATGAAACATATTCTGTCAATTCATCTTTTTAATAATGTTTGCATTTTGCTAGACAAATTGTCTAAACAAATAAGTCATAAAATTAAATTCATCTCAGAAAACAAATAGACTATGAAATTGCTTTATACATCCTACGACCTACGGGACGTGCAACATTCTATTTGAATTGCATTGAAGCAGTAAACGTAATACATGTATGTCACATCACACGTCTATTCCGCGTCCTTCCTTCATATTCGAAGAGATTGAGTATTAAATCTGACGTATATCGCAATTTAAATAACATTTTATCACAGAAATACAGCGAAAGATTCAAAACACTGTTTTTATTTCATATTTAAAGTTTTTGATGATTGTGATTATTATAACTGAATGCATGAAATATAGAAGGAAAATATGTTATTTCAGTATTGATTCTAGAAAATTATTTAAAAATTTCCGTCAACTTTGACATTTATTCTTTGAAAAAGTTTGAAGTAATTTTCTAAAATGAGTTTAATGTCACTTCTAATTTTCTTGCAAAGTCAATTAAATGATTCCAATATCCTTACAAATATTTACATAATGTAATGAAATTTCAAAATGATTCCAAATTGTAATTAATACTAAACGATATTTGAATCTTAATTTGAGGATTAATTAAAATGAAAGAATGAATTCATAAAGTTCATACGTCGACAACTTTTCCCAATCATAAAATTTTATTGGTGAATATATTATGTAGGTAGATACACTTATTCGGAATACAAAATTGGCAACTTTTTTTATGTCGCATTATTTGTAGGAGGAATAAAATTTTAAGTACTTGATGCGAACAATTATAAATTAATTCAAAGCCTTCCGACAACGGTATTGGTAACTGAGAATAGAACCTGAGATCTCACTACTAAGTTTACGGTTTCACCAAGCTAAAAATCTTACCTTGCATTGTAACTTCTTGTCTTATTCACAACAAATAAATAACTGGTATCTTTAACAATATATACATACACATAGCATGTATACACATAAATAATACACGACATCATCGTGAAAACAATAATAATAAAAGTTCCAGTTTAGAAATCATAACACTTTTAAATCAATATGTGAATTTTACGATAAATACTACAGTTGCGGATTGAGCCTATTGATGCCGTATAGACGAGAAAAGGCAAGGCAAAATTTTTGTCTTGTCTGGAAATTTGAAGACAAAACTTGAGTAAGTCTAAGTCTAGATTAATAAAAAAAGATACTTGACTGTTTCAAGACTCCACAGTAACCTGCTCATACGCTTTAGACAAGGACAGATAATTATTCGGTGGGATTGTTTTTCTATTTTACAATCATTGTTTCAGCTCGGATGCAACAAGCTTTGAATTGTAACGTTTATTTATTTAGGTTAACTAAAAATAAAATGATAATAAAAAAAAAACTATCAATAAACAAACATAAACACTAATTTAAGAATTACAATTATTAATAAAAACTTAAACACTAAAATTAATTATTTAAACATTTAACACGACTCACTATTTATTTACAAGATATTTAATATCACCAACTATTTATCTATATCAACAACTATTCATGTTCACTATACCTATTAATATCAGACTTTCCTCGCGATCTCCCTTGCTCAGGCTTAAATAGTACACCAATTAAGGTCGAAAATGTTCTCGCACCCTTGAGACCACTAAACAATAGAAGCATCGCGAACTAGTAGTGAAATGTCTTCTACCGGCCATCGCTCGCGACGTGAATGATATATTTATATTTCGAAAATTTAATTAATCTAGAGTCTTGAAAATTGACTACAATTTTCTCATTTTGATCTGGAATAAGAAAGTCTTGTCTTTCAAGACAAGACGTTTTCCAGTGTAGACAGTAATACTAGTTGAGTCCCGTACAAAGGAACCTCTGGGGTCATGTTCATATCAGCACGATAACAGGGTATTGAAAAATATGCCTATTTTTTTATTATAACTTGCCATTTCACTTTTCACAAAAAAAGTATTTCAGTACTTTCACGTAATATAAAGTTTGAAAGATTACAATAAATATATGAAAATACGATTGTTTTATTTTTAAGTGTAAAAATAGTAATAAAATAAGATAAAATGATAAGAAGGTTTATTTTCAATTTCACAGGTTGTTTTACCAAAAAATGGCGGATGTATATCTAGAGAAAATAAAAAAAAAATTCTTGTCAATTTGACTTTTATGTAAACATTGTGTACAGTAGTTATCTTATACCAAAGAATATAATTAAAATTTAATTACAATTTTTTTAACATAAGGCTATTTTTCAACACAGAATTCGTTTTTTTTTATTACTAATACACCTACGTTATAATTAATATAAATTTTTGTTCCAATCCATAATTATTCTTGATTAAATTTGGGTTCACCACTACACCTCCGAAAAGCAATGGACACATCACTGGAAGGTAGATGGCGACTATTTTTTGGGAACGTGAAATAATTTTCATCGACTATCTGTTAAAAGCTTTGTTATGGAAATCAAAATAAAACGACTGTATTTGCATCAGTGCAGTTGCAATGTTAAAAATTCATTATTTAAATTTCGAATTGCTACCTCATTCACGTGTTATCCCTTTTGACTACCATTTATTTCCAAACCTTGATAAATGGCTCGGTGTAGGGTTAGACAAGTCGTTCTACGAAAATATTGAATTTAATAACAATGTTATTGCAAACTAATGTTTTTGTTATTATAATGAAAAGCTATAGTGGTTACTTTTTATATTTTATGACTTTTTAGTATATTAGTAGCGAAATACGATTATGGAATGGTGACATACCGCAATGTTAAATATAATAATAAATATAAATTTGCATTGTATTTCAATATTAAAAATGTGGTATTATGTACTACAAAATGACATGAATATGATTCTAAAGTTATTTTTTGATAAATTTTGGAATTAATTTAGTTCACTCGCGTTCTCTAAAGATAGTGCTATTTGAATGTTTCTTATAAAAATACTACTTCTTAACTGACACAGTATTTAAAACAAAATTAATTAAAAAATCTAAATTAACGTTTTCGTTGTTCTTGCTTGTACTATTTGTACTTCTAATCTCCCAATAAAAATAAAGGAAACACATTCAAAAAGAAAATATTAAATAATTGAAGAATTCCTTTTTGACTTTATGTATAATAATATATTTATTTTGTTAAATTCGTGTATCGTTGTAATTATTTACATATCAAATTCAGGAACGCCAATTTCCCGGACGAGTATTTTGTTGCACGAAATTTTAGTTAGGACCACCATTATATGTAAAATAAGTACGTTAAGGTTGATAATCTTATTAAGTCCATCGATTTGTGACCCAATGCATTAATAACCGGTAGTTGTATGATACTGACATCCAGAACTGTAATTCGAGGAACCTATCTTAATTATTCCTCTTTTTGCCATAGTCATTTATTTCATTGGCAGTAAAGGCTTCATATAACGTCGACCCGACATGGTAGTCCTGTATCTTGTGGTTTTGCAGATTCACTGTCGATCAGGAGTTCGATTTCTCAAACTTACGATTTTTATATGCTATAAATATCTCTGGGCAGAAGTGTTTTTCTCCGAAATTTCCGGTTTTCCTATGTCGTAGGAACACTCGCTTTGCTCGCTCCGCAAATATCTCATAGTTACACAAGATGAGGCATTTCTAATTGGTTATAAATAGCTATTTTTGTATTTTCAAATATCACCTTTCATATTTACAATAAATATAATATTTTCAACTATGGTGGATAAGCCTATATATTTTTTTAAATACTCAGTCGTACCATAAGTCCTGTGACTAAGTATAGAAAATATATAAAACTACAATTAAGTGTGTGCCTTGGGAATTTGTTTTTTTAATCATTAATGATTATCATATTATTAAAATCATTACCTAATTCCAAACCGATAGTTCGTACAGTAAACATGGAGCAGTGTATTAAAGAGAACCGTGTTGCAGTTGTTACGCTATACAAGTGCAACAAAACATCAGAAAAGATTTTCAAATTGTTATAACTTTTGAAATTCTCGTTTACTGGGTCATTAAAAGTAAACAAGATATTAATAGTGGATGACAAAAAGCGGTCGGTCAAACACACCTAAGACTTCAACAGCCGTCAAATATTTTCGTTAGAGAATTCGGAAAAATTCACTCTGGAAGTAAAAAATCATATGTAGAAAAATGAAGATCCCCTAGAACTATACCACGCATTCTAAACAAAGATCTCAAAATTGGAGCTTCTAGGAGAAACACAACTTCACATAAGAGCCAAGAGCGCTTAGAAGTTATTGCAGTGACTCCCAAATGGAAGTTGTCGGCAAATTCCTTTATACAGATGAAAAAATTTTCACTTTAGAAGAAAAATTTCATCGCCAAACTGATAAAATTTAAGCTCACAGCTCTTGGAAAGCTGCAGAGAAAATTCCGAAGGTTGAAAGAAACCTCTATCCAGCGTCACTGATGATTCGGAGAAGAATTTCATACGACGGCGGTACAAAGTTGCATTTCTGTCAACAAGGGGTAAAAACCTGACCATAAAAATTACTAGAGCGACATATTAGAGCAAGTTATATATCCATTGAATGACGGCAACACCCATAAACAAAGCGAAGTCCTCGCATGCTGGTGAGAACTGAATTCACCGGAATTCATTACCGTTAAAGACTAGCCCTCTGGAAATCTGGAAATCAATTCTTTGAACTAGAAAAGAAGGACTGTTCCAAACCTCGCATTATTAAGGTATAAAGGCTGATTTGGTAAAGAGAGCAGCTTCCATACCACTGGAACTGGTGCGTAATGCAAGAGATGAGTGGCTGAAACTTTTGTTGAGTTATATGAGAGAAGATAGCGGCCATTTTAATTTTTTTTTTAACTATTAAATAATAAGTATTTTATCAGATTCATTTTGTTATGTATAATAGGCCACTCTTCTATTAGGGACAGTATTTATGGCACAACAATGTAGGTGTCGAAATTTGGAGATATTCTGGTAGTCTTTAGTTGCATTTTAATTTTATAGTGGGTTCCTGTTTCCAGTCGGATATATCATAGTTATTATATAGTTAATAGTTTAAGAAGTTGGAATTTAAAACCTAGATCTGCTTTCAATTCCAGTCTGAATGAATGCGCTAACCAATTATGTCACCACTGACCTTGCAAATAATTATAAAAATGAAATAAAAATTGTAATAATGACTAATTTTGGTAATTAGAGAGTTCAAAAAGTTTTTAATGTTATAGAACATTAACCATATGAAGACAGAAGAAAAATGTGTAGTGGCAGAAAGGAATAAAAGTATTTATAAATACAAAGAGATTATTTGATGTAATCATAAATATATCATATTTAATTTAATACAAGCAATATATTGATATTTATAGGAAAAATGAAATTCAAGTGGGATTGAAAACATAATTCCATCGATTTTCATTGTCAAAATAATTTATTAAGTATCTGAAAAAGGATAAATGTGTATTTGGTTGCCAAACAGCTTTCAGCTTTGCAAAGCTTTACACAACAATATCGTACCATTTTACTTTGCAACGTCGTTACGTCGCCCAATCCTACAGACGTCAGAAAATGATGATGGACCACGGCGTTACCTACGCGTCACACAATACAAAATACGTCGCCACAGCCTACAAACAATGACTTACGTTAAAGCACAATAATTAGTTAATATAATAAATAATAAAATATACAAACGCTGTCACACTATTCGTTGCGAGATCTTGGGCGCCAGTCTACATAACGGTAGAGACGTCTAACTCGTGAAGAAAAATATTTAAGCTACGAATTCCAATTTCGGTTGCGGTCGCTCCTTTGAGCACAGTGTCAAGAGCGACTTCCAAAAAAAAAAACCAGTAACGAAACGTAAATAAGTGTAAATATATTTCGCTTAAAAATCGGATATTTTTAGAACGTGCGCTGCTCGCTCACTATAAGTTATTTGATAATATTAAGTAACTTATAAACAAATATTGTGGTGTACTAAAAATAGAGTTTTCAAATACAAAAGTAATTCAGGTTCGTATTATACAGGGTGTTCGAAAAATAGGGGACCAAATTTGGAAAATATATTAATCAAACCAAAACAAGAAAATAATCCTAATATACCCATGTCCGGAAATGAACCATTTCGGAATAAAACACTCTTTTGTGTGAATTTGAATTTTATTTTTAGTAATGTTTTTACTCTCAAAATTACAATAGTTACGTTAATACTTGTAATTTTTTTAATCACGTTTCCTTAGCAACTGTCATAATTTGTTGTCAAATTATTTTGATATTGTTTAGAAGCTTTTCTATTATCTATTAATAATGAACTGTTATACAAACTCAGAATTAGCCGACATGCATTTAATGTATGGATGTGCGCATGGTAATTCGCGAGCAGCATTTATTACTCTAAATAAAATTAAATATATGACATGGCGCTGCGGACTAAAAGGGTATATTGTTAAGAAATAAAATTAGAAAATACAACATATTAAAGTCCCAGAAGAACTATTATTAGAAGGTGACATTGAAAATAATTTTAGAAAATGAAAAACTAAATTTCTTTTTTATATGTCAGCCTCTAGCATAGAAGATAATAAAGATATATCTGAACTAAGAAGAGTTTCAATATTACTCCATGCAATGGGACAAGAAAGTCAAGATATATTTGAAACATTAGAAATTAGTGAAATAGATAAAAAAGATTGGAAAAAAGTATTAACAACATATGAAAATTATTTTAAACCAAAATTCAATGAAACTGAGAACAGACACATTTTTAATACTAGAAATCAAAAATAATATGAAACAATAGATAATTGTGTAACCTATTTAAAAAAATTAAGTAAAGATTGAAATTTTGGAAATTTAAGAAACAGTCTCATACGTGATCGTATTGAATGTGGCGTAAGAAATAACAAAGCACGGGAATAATTACTTCGTGAAGCAATTCTTACATTAGAAAATTATATTGAAATATGCAAGGCATCTGAGTTAGCAGAGACTCATTAGAAACAAATTATAATTGAAAATGAAGTTTGTGAAATAAAAAAAAATAATAGAAATAAGAAAATAGCGAGGAGTCATGATAAAAAAATGTGCAGCAAATGTGGATATTATCATCAAGTGAAAAAAATGTCCAGCCTACGGACGTCAATGTAATATTTGTAAAAAATATAATCATTTTACATACAAAGTGTAGTGCAAAAGAGATGCACGCAAAAAACGAAGACAAAGAAGCAGAAGAATAACAAGAAGATCTATTCGTTGTTATATTACAAGAATATCAAATAAACAAGATCAACAAATGGGTCCAGAAATTAAAAGTAAAAAATCTTGTCATAAATTTCAAAATAGTCACTGGCGCAGGAATAAACATAATAGACAGAAAAACTGCAATAAAAGTAGGAACTAAAGTAAATAGGACTAGAGTGAGACTAAAATGTTATGATGGGAGTCCTATAGAAGTATCAGGATAAACGACAGTTCCAATGAGAGTAGGTAATACAGCTCGCTAAATTAATTTTAAGTTGTAGATTTGGATAACGTACCCTGCATTATTGGTATACCTGGAATCAAATCATTAAATTTAGTTAAAAGAATATTTAAAATAGATGAAAAACCAAAACATCTTCAAGAGAAAATTAAATTCAATAGAAAATTAAATTAAAAAACAACAATTTAGTTGAAGGAATTGGCGAAATAGATTATACATATAAAATAAAATAGAATGATGACATAGTTCCAGTTATAGAAGCACCTAGCAAAATTCCTACAAGTATAGAAGCAAAAGTAAAAGAGGAATTAGATAAAATAAAAAAATGGGTGTATTTAGAAAAGTTTCAGAGCCTACAGAATGGGTCAACATAATGGTAGTTATTAAAAAACCCAACAATTAAACTCGTATTCGTGTCGACCCACAAAATTTATAAATAGTCATCAAACTTGAGAGATTTCAATTGCCTACATTAGAAGACTTATCATCTCATATGCCAAATTCTAAATTATTTACAAAGTTATATGCAAACAAGAGTTTCTACCAAGTAGAACTTGCAGAAGAAAGTCAAATCTTAACTATTTTCAATGCTGGTAAATTTGGTCGATATTGCTACATGCGTCATGTATTTAGTGACAAAGGTCTTAAACCTGATCAAAATAAAGTAAAAGTAATTTTAGACAAGCCAAGTCCTATACATCGAAAATCTAAATTGAATCAATTTTAGGATTAGTAACTTATGTGAGCAAATTTCTACCTAATTTGTATAGTATTACTTATAATTTGCGAAATTTGTTAAAACACAATGTAGAATATTTATGGGAAAAAACCATGACCTTGATTTTATAAATTTAAAGAAAATTTTATCAACTACTCCAGCTTTAAAATTTTATGACGTTGCCAAAGGTGACAGCCAAAGTAATGGGCACAGATTGAAAAAGAATTGTTTTGGCTGTGAAAAATTTTGTCAGTATATATTTGGTAAAACAGTCATTATTGAGTCGGATCATAAACCACTGGAACAAATTTTCATAAAACCTTTAAGTGAAACACCTTTACTTTTACAAAGATTAAGGCTTGGCTTAGAGGTTTTTGACATTATAATTACATATAAACCAGGAAAACAGTTATCTGTTGCTGATTGTTTATCGAGACAAATTGCTGTTAATAAAAACAATGACACAATATTAGAAAATATTGATCAAGATAAAAATACTTATGTTTGTTTTCTAATAGATAATTTATCGTTTTCTAATAGTACATTGCATAAATTTCGAGAAGAAACATCAAAAGATGAGGAATTAAAAACTGTTATAAAATTTGTTACATCTAGTTGCCCTATTTATTGCCAGATGAAGTCAAATACTACCATTCAATAAAAAACGAACTATTTGTAGCAAATGATTTACGTTTTAAAAATAATTCTGTAGTTGTATCAATGGTATTAAGAAAAGAAATGTTAAAATTAATAAATTATAACCATTTGGGTATACAAAAATGCAAAAATAAAGCATGACGAGTTTTCTTAGGTCATTTATGACAAAGCAAATAAAATATATTGTAAAAAACTGTTCAATTTGTTCGAAGTATCAAAAACAATCTTCGCATGAATAAGAGATGTACCGGAGGAAACATGGAAGATTATTGTTACTGATATTTTTTACTTCAAACAAAGGACATTTTTATTAATTGTTGATTATTTTTCTAAATTTATAGAATTAAAAAAGTTAAATGCTGAAAATTCTGCAGAAATTATAGCATCATTAAAATCAAATTTTGCAAGATATGACATACCAGATTTTTTATATACTGATAATGGACCACAGTTTTGTAATTATAAGTTTATAAAATTCACAAAACTTGGAATTTTCAACATAAAACCTCTTGCCCTTATTACACACGTTCAAACGGGATAGTTGAAAGGCATATTCAGACACTTACAAATTTGTTAAAAAAGTCAGAACTTGATAAAACTGATCCATTCTTAGAGTTATTAGAGTACAGAAACACTCCTTTAGATTATATACATAAATCACCAAATGAACTGATGTTTGGACGTAACGTGAAAGGTTTATTGCCAACACCCGAAGATTTTAATAATAAATATGATAATAATTGTTTAACGAAATATAAATTAGAAGAAAAAAAAATCAGAATAAATATTACCTTGATTTAAAAAACAGAGGTAAAGGTAAAGAATTTAAAGAAAATGAATTAGTCTTTATAAAACATCCTTTAAACAATATGACACATGCCAAAGTAAAAAGTAAAAGTGAAATGTCAAGATTAATCAAGAAAATTACGTTACCTTGTAATGTTGTAACTAATAGAAATAGACATAATTTATATAAAGCACACATTGATGTACAGATTAAGTAATTTTAAATAATGTTATTTAAAAGAAGGGAGGTGTAAGGTATTTGATATAATGTATAAAAGGTATTACAGCGGTTTGCAGGACAGTTCCAAAAACCCACAATGTAAATTAACCAAACATCACGTTGTTCTGTCATTACTACTTTTACTACATAATTGATTCAAACCACAAGTTAATAATCTTAAAATATCTGGAAGGTAGAGCTTCGGTAAATTTGGCTACAAATTTACGTACAAAAACCACTGCTAAAGTAAAAAGGCCTCGTGACACTTTGTCACAACTTATAATAACTTTTTATTTTAACATTTCAATATAAAACATTAACAAGAGATGTCAAATACACAGCTTCTTCGATCGTAAACAACGATACAAAACTTTCGCATCACAAAGTGTGCCATGTCACTTGCGTTGTTACATGCGAACATGAGTTAGACAATGATGAAAATACTGTAACAGTACGTTACCTACCTCTTCCGCACACATTCATATTATAGCCAAAGATCGTGGAAAGTTTAACGTACCCTACGTGTATATTTAAATAAATAACCCTTCATCATCCTAATACAGAGTAGCTGTTACAAGTGGAGGACTCTGGACAGATATTTAATAAAATAAAAGAATGATATTCACTCTAAAAGACAGGCAAAATATCTAGTCTTATGCATTTATTGATAATGTAAATTATTTAATTAATTGGTCAAATAGTGCTGTGAATATTTCGCTCTCTCATAAACCTGAGGGAACCACAGTCGAGGTTTTGACTGTGGTTCCTCAAGTAGAGAGACAATTTGACAATATAACAATTATATAAAAAGATTAGATTCAATTCATAAAGAGTTGGCCCAATAATTTATTATAACCATTTGTGGTAAAATTGAGTGACTGCGACCAAATTTATATTGGTTGTCAATTACAATTGTAATAATATGTGTTTCTTTGCTTGAGTTTTATGGTTTATTTCAGAGTCGGCAATCGGTTACTCTGCGGCCTTTATTTATAGGGCCTCAGTTTTTCTTGGAGGGCCATTATTTATATTTTTATAGATGGTCTGAATCGCAATAACCGGCGCTCACGATTCTACCGGCCCTAAGAACACACAGTAATCTTGAACCGGCTACGGCGAGCACATAGTGAACGCGATCAAAAATAATTGTTGATAGTTGTATTTGAGGCAGACACCCAGCTGACCTAGCGAATCTGTCGTATTTGAGCAAATTTACAATTGTTGGACAACCAATATTTTATCGGTTATATTTAATAAAAATATGTTATCATTGTGACAACTATAATTAACATTTAAAGATATGTATATAAAGGAAATAACAGACACATACCAAGCTTTTCCGAATTGAATAGTGGGCGAATGGTAGTTTATGTGAGGACGATTGAACTTATTCCTGGTGCAGCCATAGAACCAAATTAATGACAGAGGAAGGGTTAACTCTATTTCTAGCGCAACAATAGAACTGAGTTTATAGGACAGTGAATACTAACTTTATTCCTGGCGCAGCCATAGTACCAAATTAATCAGAGAGGAAAGGTTAACTATATTCCTGGTGCAGCCATAAAATTGAGTTTAGAGAAGAGTGGATATTAACTTTTTTCCTGGCGCAGCCATAGAACCAAATTAATAAGAGGGGAATGGTTAACTTTATTCCTGGCGCAGCAATAGAACTGAGTTTATAGAAAAGTGGATTTAACTTTATTCCTGGCGCAGCCATAGAACCGAGTTTACAGAAGAGGGAGGGTCAATTTTATTCCTGACGCAACCACAGAACCGAGTTAATAAGAGAGAAATGGTTAACTTTATTCCTGGCGCAGCAATAGAACTGAGTTTATAGAAAAGTGGATTTAACTTTATTCCTGGCGCAGCCACAGAACCGAGTTAATAAGAGGGAAATGGTTAACTTTATTCCTGGCGCAGCAATAGAACTGAGTTTATAGAAAAGTGGATTTAACTTTATTCCTGGCGCAGCCATAGAACCGAGTTATTAAGAGTGGAAGGGTTAACTATATTCCTGGCGCAGTCATAGAACTGAGTTTATAGGAGAGGGAGGGTTAATTTTATTCCTGGCGCAGCCATAGAACCGAGTTAATAAGAGGGAAATGGTTAACTTTATTCCTGGCGCAGCCATATAACTGAGTTTAAAGGAGAGTGAATATTAATATTATTCCTGGCGCAGCCATAGAAACGAGTTAATAATAAAGAGAGGGTTAACTCTATTCCTGGCGCAGATATAAAACTAAGTTAAGAAAAGAGAAAGATTAACTATAGAGCCAGGACTATTCCTGGCGCAGCCATAGAACTGAGTTTATAAGAGAGGAAGGGTTAAGATGAAGGGTTAAGGATAACTTACCCCGGATAAGCCAGGCGTAAGAGTAATCTTGGGTTCGACTCCTCGAGTACATATTTTAACTCGGGTTATATACAAAAATATCCTTCTTCAATCCTTCAGAACGAGGGCGTTTCGGGGGTAGCGTCTTCCCTCACAGCTACGATCCAGACGCGTGATCGTGGAATCTTCTAGAATCTGGGGTGCGTTCGGAAACCTTGCCCAGACGACAACTTTTTGCCCAACGCGTTCGTTTACACTAGACAGTTTGTCGAAGTAAAACGACTTGAGCGTTCGAAATCTATTTGGGCGAATGCCTAGATAAAATTATTTCGCCCTTCTTTTTACATGGGCGAATTGTTAAGAATTTTTGGCTGACTTGCGCAGTAGTGTATTAACGTGTTCCGTGCATCAAAATAGGTTCCAGCAACAACTAGATAATTAGAGTAATTCCATGATAATAGTTAATAATATATAACATAGTAACAAAAATGAATTTTTTGGCTGTTACGGATAATAGCGGGGAAAATATTTTTGATCCAGAAGGAAATATTCTGGTTTATGACAATGAAGGTAAGTTATTTTTTAGGTTATTTTTTTATGTGTCTTTAAAATAATTTTTGTTTAATTAATTGTTAGAAAATTCTATGAAATTCATTAAGATGAAAAATCCTGAGGAAACTGCTATTGACGAACAATTAAAAAACGATAGCGGCAACGAAGAAACAACACATAATGAAGAAGATTGTAGTCGAAATCCTTGGTCAAAAAAGGAAATACTACAATTAATTGAATTGTACAAAAAATATCAAAGTTCGTTTAATTCATCGACAATGAAGAAAGATAAAGTATGGCAAATGGTTGCAAATAATTTCACACATAGTGCAACTCAATGTCGTAATAAATTTAAGTATTTTAAATCTAAGTACATGGAGAAAAAAGGCAACATGGGAAGCAAGAAAACGGGAGCCCGTGCAGTGAAATTTGATTATCTAGAACAATTTGAGGAATTATTTGGTAAAGATCCCAATGTAACGCCCGTATTTATAGCATCATCACTACAAGGTAATCCGTCAACAGCTACAGCATCATCTTTGCAAGATAATCCAACTGAAAAGCGACCAGCTAAAAATATTTCCGACAGTGATTCTGATGCTGCTTCTTCTAGTGGAACACATACTATTCCTGCCAGAACAAAAAAAGCAAGCTGCAAAAGCAGTTAGATACTTATGAAAAAAATTTACAAGAAAGAGAAAAGGCCAAGGAAAGAAGACATGAAGAGAACCTTGAAAGACAAGACAGAGCCATTGAAGCATTCTCGCTAGCAATGAACAAAATTTTGGAAAAGATGTAATTTTAACAATAGTTTATACATATTTTTATAAAATTTCAATTTTTTTTCTTCTTAGACTGAATAGATTAAATATGCGATCTATCTGCAATAAGAATAGCTTTATTTTTTATAATGAACATAACTAATGTTCTTTATGTACAGATTTTTTTGTAACGAGTTCCTCAAGGGATACCTCTATAATATCTCGTACTTTTATATTAAGACTGAAAAAAGAGTATTTTCTACTATTAGAATAAATTTATTTTTGTTAATGTACATCTAAATATATTTATTGTTATTACAATATATTACAATAAAAAACAATTACAAATTATTTGCTCTTCCATTATACAAATTTCTCGCTAATTGATCTCGTTTTGTCATTCCTTCAATCCTTTCTTGTTCGATATTTTGTATATTCACTACGTTATCATTATTATCACCGTGAACTATACATTGACCTTCATTTATATATAATTCAACGTTTTCATCATTAAAATTTAGGCATATATTGTGTAAAACACAACATGCAATAATTGTTTATGGAATTAGGTCAATTCTGCTCATATCCAAATCTCTAAGGCATCGAAATCTTCCAAATAGCAAGGCAAACGACAATTTGTCTTGTTTTAGCGTGCATAGTATTAAAATGTCGTTGATAATTTAATAACCGACCTCTATCGATGTATGGGGGTATACACCAAGAAAAAATTGGATATGCCTTATCTCCTATTATGTACGTATCGTTACCAAAGTATTGCTCATAATTGTTTAAAATTTCATTATATATATCAGAATTACGAAAAATTATAATATCACTAACGGAACTGGGATAGCCTGTAAAACAATTAGTAAACAGCAATGAAGGAATAGCAATTGCTTGCAGTGTAATAGCACGAAAACATTTTCTATTTATGTAGGTTTCCAGGCTTTCTTTTGGAGCTTTGATTTTTACGTAGGTCCCGTCTATTGCCCCTATAACGCCTCGTCGACCAGCACATCTATAAAATCGTCGTTCTATTCGCCTTGCCTCATCTCTCGTAGGCCATTTAATAATTTGGGGAGCAATTGACATTAAAGCGTTGATGACACACTCAAAACATGCAAATAATGTTGATTTGTACATATCAAACCTATTCCCGACAGATCTGAAACACACAATGTACATATTATAAAAATTATAATCTTTTTACGAATTATTATAAATACAAACCTGTAACTTTCAGGTGTAGCAAGTAACCATAAAACACTTAATAATTGTTTCCTTCCGTCTAATCGGTCTCGCCCAACGACAAATTCACGCGTTAAGATCGGTGAAAGTAATTCATTTAGCCTTTCAAATGAATCTAGAGTTATTCTAAAATGACTCTGAAATTCTTTTGATGAAGAATTTGGTATTGTTATTTCTAGAAAGTTTATGCAGCGTGATGGCTTTACATTTTTATGTGCAAGGCGTTTTTTTAGTAAATTGATGTGAGCTTCTATCAATTCTTCATCACTATCTTCATCTTCGTTATTATTTCGGAAAATAACACTATCAAACAGGAATTTTGAGGCATATACAATGCCAACTGACAACTCTGCCATTTTTAAAATAAATTGAGGTTAGTAAAAACGGTAAAAGCAAAGCAAAGTTAGTAGATGCCGTTCGGGTAAAATAGTTAAAACACGATGACGTCATCACATTTGAAATTACCTTACCCAGAGCGAGACTTTTGGATTCCGAACGCACCCCTGCATATCAACCATGCAGGTACAGGCTCAGCGTCTAACAAAACATAATATTATTGTTCATATTACACATTTATTGAAATTAGCAACACCATCTGGAAAGATTACTTTGGGTCACCTGTTCTAGCGTGATGTGGGTAAATTTAGTTTAGTTAAAATCTATTTTATTATTTGTATTGGGCGTATTTTACTACGGAATATTGTAACAGATATGTGTACTAATAACACTACATTTTAGAGATTTTAATCTTTAATACATAAACAATTATTAACTTTTTGTTGTTAAAGTTATTTGTCCTTAAATGAAAACGAAAAACACATAGTTTTTACCTATATGATATTGGAATAGATATTACTGTTATCTAAAATACTTGATGGGCACATAAGAAAATATTGAAACAACGACATAATTTATATAATAATCCTCGAACGTATGCATACGTATAGAAATTTGTGAAATCTACCCCTATGCTTCAAATACAAACAGTGGAATGTATATAATATTTCCGTATCTGGCCTGTATCCTTGAACTTGTCTCATATATGTCTTTCTAGTACCTGCTAAATGTAAACAAATCCAAGGCGTCTGTTACCCTCGACTAGTTTAAAAATGAAAACAGATGTTCGTACATAAAATATTTTATCGTAATAAAGATAATATTAGATTCCTAATATTATTAGGAACAAAATTATACATGCTAGCAGTATCTACTGCTTCAATACCACAGATGAATTGTCTCCCTCGGCTTGATTTTTTATATATAGAGAACGTATGGCAGTGCACGTTTCAGTATTACTGTATTTCAATGAGTAGCAGTCGTATCATAAATTCCAATAAAACACCTTCCTTGATGTCTACGAACAAGTAATTTTGGTGTTTTTTTTATTAAAAATACCCACGTTACAGACGTGTGCGCCACTGGTTTTACGTCCTGCATGGGTTACACAAAAATGTTTCAATTTTAAACTCTGAGGAACAAAAATAATTGATTTGATAATTTTTAAGTAGTTAAAACTGCTGTCTATTTCGTATCTTCCTCAATATCAATCCACTATGCATTCGAACAGCATTTTTACTTAATATTACCACACTTTTGAACCTTCATCGTGACTCTTGAATAATATCATGCTTACACCAGATCACTGATGAGGACTATTTGGTAGTCAACCTTTGTTATTTTAAAATAAACATTTATTCACAAGAATAATATCCAAATTCTTACCTTCCTTATTATCAAACCACCGCCAGTCCAAGATCGTTTTTACTTATTATAAATTAATAATCCTAAAAATATAAATGTGGGATGGTTTTTTTGACTGGATGTAAATAAGTCTTCATCAGCGTGATAAATGGAATTAAAATATTATTAAATACAAAATGTAAATTATTTTACAGAAATCTTTCGTCAAACATGAAACACACACCTATACATTTTAATTAACAGTTATCAAACAACTTAAAAAATTTAAATTTGTTCTTCTAATCCTATATTTAGAATCAAACACTATATACTTTTCTTGTAAACTGTTTAAATTCATCAAATTCGGCAAAAGAGGCAAGTCTGCTCCAGATAAGAATGATGACACCCTACGATACTTTCCAAACTCAAGTAAAAAATAGACTGCGCAAGACATCATCTACAACGTAACCAAGTCCCTTGTAAATCTCAAATTATGTAGTACTTACAGCAAGCAACGCTTATACTATACAATCTTCTGTGACGGGTGTCGGCCCCACATTGTTCATTATGAAGAGGTGATTGAATAAAATGTATAGAATAATATGTCATAATTTAATTGATGCGACATACATTATGAATTCACATTCACAGTGGCCTATTAAAAATGAGAAGACAATAATAGTTCAAATTCCATATTGGGTGTTTTTTTAATAAGTCGATAGGTTTTAACCAATTTTCTACATACCCACAAACAATAATAGAAGTCTATATCAAAAATTATGTACATAAACAATAACAGTTTAAATAAATTCTAAATATGTTTCCAAGAAAAACACATCAGAGTAAACTGTAATGAAATTATATATTTAGAGAAACTATCCTTGTCAGTTAAAAAGCATATGGGTTCTTACGAAAACAAAAATGTATGCAGAACTATTAACTCACATTTCATTTTTGGGTTATAGAATCATATTTATTTGCTATTAATATCAAATACATGTTGTTAAAATTAATAAAATTGTAATAGGTGTAGTCAATTAGAAACACAGTTGTTAGGTTTCCTTGACACCGAGCGCGAAGTACCTGGAAAAACGTTTTTTGACGGTTTTGAAAAAATGTATTTTCTTGGTGATGGAAAACATATGTTTACATATATTATATAGATAAATAAAAGTATTATAATTAATGATGCAAATTAGTTGTACAAAAAAAAATTATTTTGTGCACGAAATGTTTTTAACGCATTCGATTGACTTTTTTGACTCGGCAATCCTCGTGCAATCTCACGCACTAAAAACACAAATTTTGCGCACTTAATGCAAACATACATACATATATATTTGTACTTCTTTATGAGGCGTTGTTTTTGTAAATAAATTAATTAAATAAAATTTGAAATAATATTTATTTTATACTTCCAAACACCCTTCCTAAAAAAGGTACTTTAAAATTCAAATATATATGTCTACTATACAGTTACGCAATAATAATGTTTGAGTATCACAAGAATGAAATGACGTCACAGCGCATTGTACAATTTGCATAATAAAACGAAAATTTTAATTGGGATTCCACTGTCGTCATATCATAAATCTTGTTAACAAAGTCTCATATTTTTACAACAGATACCTTAATATCTACTCAGTGTTTTTTAACCTAATAGCACAAAAAATCTTTATACAGAAGCAACAGTAAGACGAATTAGAGAGGGATGGAGAAAGGCAACAAATTTAAAGGGCGCATTGTTTAAAATCGGAAAGTTTCGTCACATCTTAGGGAGAGATAGGGGAACTCAACAAATATTCAACCGAATATCCGCCATTACCGAATAATACATTTTTCTACAATCTAAAACGTGAATTTTCTCGTGTTTTATAAAATTAATTAAAGTTAATTCAAAAAATAAATAAGTAGCGTGGATTTTCTTCAAAGACATCGAGAATAATAAAATGTTTCATTGTATATGTATAGTGCATTGCATTAATTTTAAGAAATACTTTACTCTTATTGTAGTTACATTTGAAATAACTAAACGAATACCAATTTTTTTTAAATTCATTTTCTATATTTTATAATAACCTTTAATAACGTGCGATGTATAGGAAGCGAGATATTGGCAAAAACCGATTTTCGTGACCTTTGACCTTTGGTATCATGATTTGCCTCCGCGATCTTATTTGGCAAACTTTCATCCTTTAAAATATCAAAACAAAGGACTGCGCAAAAATTTAGCTTATTCAGATTCATTCCGCCGGTTTGTCCTTATTTGACCGGACTAAATATACCTTTTATAAAATTAAATAAAAACATGTCAAAATCTGCTACATGCGCTAGAAAGAACGAACTAATTATATAAATTTCATTAGCCGTTTCTGTTTATATTTAAAATAAAAATAAACCTCGTATAAAATAGTACAAAAATAAAATAAATGTATGTCCACGTGTCTTCATCAAAGAAAACAAACTAATTAATGTTGTTCATTTTGAAACCTTGAATTTTTCCGTGTAATAAACAACCCCAAATATAAAATTCAAAATGGTTTCACATAATATAGCTATAACAATCATTTCACTGCACATTGTGTTGTTCCTGGTAACAGACCTTTTGTTGCAAAATTAAAATGCAAATTTTTTGAACTGCATTGTTTTAGTTGACACGCAAAATAACTAGAAAAATCATCGCATAGTTCAAAGCAAACTTTATTTATCTGCACAAAGTGTGCGCTGAAAGTCAAACAAAAACAAAAGTTCCATTTCAAAACAATAGAATTTCAAGATATTTATGGCTGAAAAAACCATTATTGCTACGCTGAATTATTTACCTTCCGTTTACTATAGGTAAGTAAATAAGTGCTGGTATTACATTTATTTTAAAAAGCACATATGTGTACCGTTTTGTGGTTGACAACACTTTCAATATATTATTCCCGTGCATTCGTTTGTATGTGTGTGTGCAAAAGTAAAATGATAGATTCATGTATCTTCACAATTAAAAATTTATTTTAGGAACGAGACTTCTTTTAAAAAAATTATAATTTAAACATGTAAATGTACTAATTCAAATTTCAACTAAAATGTCTTAATGACGGATTATTAAAATTGTGTTGTAAATATTACCCAGACATTAAATAAATGTAATGCTACTCCGGTCTACGAAAATGAAGAGTTCACATATAACGTTTCGACTATCTTCAGAGATATTTATTAATATATATAATTAAGAAGAGATAAAGTTGGAAATTATAACTATATAATTATAAATATTCACGATATTATAAGAGATTAGTTAAATTGTTAACATGGTGTAAGCTTGGGAATCTCCAGTTGACTACATTGTTATAATTTCCAACTTTTTCTCTGTAACTGGGTACGCTCACCAACCTGTCAAGATTTTCAAGATTTAAGAGCCTTTCCAATCATTTAATTAAATTCTTTAATATTTTTTTCAACTCATTTCAAAAAAAAAAGATAGAATGAGCCATCGTACGCATCTTAATATTTTTTAATGTGCTTATTTTAATAAATAAATATATTTGATAGTAAAAAATACTCGTAAATTTAACTATTCATTATATATATTTTTACATTATTTTTGTTAAATAATTGTTCTACTACTAATATACATATAGGTTCATTTTATTTTGTCCATTACCTATGTATATAAAAACTAATATAAATGTACTACAAATTTTTCTAAAAAAAACTTATCCATGGGTATGTAAATAATATGTCACTAAATTCAGAATAAAATTCTCTACATAATAAGCAAATAATAAATATATGCTTTAATTAAAAATAAGAATGTTGGTCCCACAAATTAGTGTACAATCTTGTAAAATTTAATTTAAACGACTTCTTATCGCTTACGGTTCCCGATACAGCAATAGTAAAATGAAGACCTGTAAATTTAGATGTTAAAGTTTACAGCAAATAAATTATGAATTTATGGCGCCTTTTTACTAAAAACACGGCCTGTGGATTTTACTAGTTACGTCACTGCGTTTGACATTTGAATTTGATATATTTTGACAAAATATTTCAACAAAACCATTATGTAAAATTGTTATAGTTGTAGACGCCAAATAGGAAAAAATATTATTTTGAAATGATATTTTAATTTTTTTATTGTATTTCACTTTCTTCTGGGAATGAAATCGGGCAAATTTTTTAAGGGTAAAAACTATAAATATTGATTGTAGGTATTTTTAAAAGTTGTTATTTAGCATAAAATTAACGTTCACAAAATAAAAAAGATTTAGAAGAAAATACAATTAAAAAAAATTAAATTATTAGAAAAGTTTACAAAAAGATAAAGAAAAACAATGTATATGTATAGTAAGATAATAATTTGCTGGCCAGGTTGGATTTCGTTTAAGAAGACAATTTAAATGTGTCTCCCATTAGTGTAACAGAAAATATTTCTTGCAACGTAAATGAATACATTAAATAATATCTTCATTATTCTAATGAATAACAACTGCCGTGTATGTTTTTTAATGAATAAAAAATTGTACGTCTTTTTACAATAAAACAATTAATTTACGTAAATATAGGAAAATTGGTTTTGAAAATCAAATAGGAACATTAAAGAATGTTGAATATACTTGAATTCGAATTTGTATTGAGTAATTAGAAGTAAATTAGGTTAAGTCCCATCCTTGTCTCCGCTCGTCTTCTGCTGCGTGTTTAGCCGTTCTATTTTTGTCCGGATATATAAGTAAAGGATAAGCGTTTATTTGTTTAGCGATGTTAACTAGCCGCGCTTCGGTGGCTGACAGTTATGATTTGTTGTAGCACACACAGCAAACGAAGCAATAAAGTCTTCTTTACTCTTTCCCTTTGCCGCTTTGCGTCATTATTTGACTTAGTTTGTATGAGTTACAACGTAATTTGCGTAGTAGAATCTCATCTCTACGAGCAATGATGTAATCAGAAATTTCCGCAATAACTTTATATCAATATGGCTTCCGTATCACATATCAAAATGTGGTTTAAATATTTAAATTTTCTCAATGGTAATATTAGATGAAATAATATAATAAAAACATGCATTATTAATTTTCTAGGTTCATTGTTAAAATTTAACGTGACGTTAAAGGGTCTCGGAAAAAAGAATGAAACTTAATATAATTTAAGTTAAATGTATATTCTTTTCTTTAATAATATATCAATATTACAAATATAACTTAAAAAAAGTACTAAATACAAAGTAAGACTACTAATTGTCACAACTGACACATAGATATATTCTTTTATTTCCATGGCTGCCTGATTTTGAATAAAAATTTTAGATTTTATATTTAATAAATCTCGTATTGCAGACGTGCTATTGCATCAATTATGAACTTATCGGATGTATAATTTAATTTCTAACTATGTATGTCCTGTTGTAGTTTTGCACTAAATCTATCAAGAGATATTTGGATATTGCAGTATTTTTTATTCGGTTCAAAACTGGCAATATCAGCATTTTAATCTATTGAATGTTTTCTAATATTACTATTTTTCAAATTTTTCTTTTGGATATTGTTTTAGTTTCACTTGCTCGTATTCCTGATATTCTAATTTTGACTGTCCTATAGAATGCTTTTGCTCTTATACGTATTAAACAATTAATATTTAAATACAATTCGTTCTTAAATTGCTATAATTTTTTACAAGGTTTATGCATTATAAAATTATAAATATATAATTTCGCATTTTATTAGCCCATTTATTTTAATGTGTAAATGGAATATGCATGTAGTTTTGAGCTTCAAAAATATTATTAATTTATACTAACTGAGAATAATTGCTTTCAATATTAATTTTTAAACTTGGTACAAACAATTGCGCTTATTTACTTAAATTTTAAAAGAAAATAAACATTCATTTATAAAATCATTGCTAAAATAATTGAATTGTTGACTTACTAATTTAGTTATTTGTTTTTGAAATGTAAGATTAAACACTTGTATTTGCAGTTCAATAAAAAATATTTCTCAGAAACACTGTAAAGGTATTAATATCACACATGAAAAATGTTATTCAACTAACGATATATTGTAAATAAGTGACGCATAAAATTGGCAGTAAATTACACGTTGACAATTTTTGTAATCAACTTTACTTGTCAACTGATTATAGGTTTTTAAATATGATTGAATTCCCTCAAATTTTGTATATTTATTAACAGTGGCGTATTAACAGCGGACGCAGCACCGGCGGTTTCGCATAATTCCAACTTGTATTGTATGTATTTTTACCTCCCCCTATCAATATATAGATAAGGGAGGTATTGTCAAATTTCTCGAGTGTGAGTTATCAACATATGACACCAATTAGGGTCTCTAAAATACGATTTTGCTATTTTAACTGTGATGTCTATGTGTCTGTGACGATTTTTCGTCCAATACGATACATGTAAAAAATATAATATTTATTATTGAAGTATATTTAAATCTGATTAACTGATCAGATTTTGATTACAATTGGTTAACCGGAAGTAGTACATTGTTTGTAGCTTTAAACCGTTTTTTTCCAAAAACTACCTCTAATAAATACCATTTTTTCGCAAATTACGTTATAATTAAATATAAAGATTTTTTAATTTTCTGCCGATCTGCATAATTACTTTTGTACATAACTTTTAGCTAGATAGAAAAAAATATATAAATGTTAGCGATGTTACCAAACATAATATTATTAATATTAATTACTATACAAATTAATTGCATAAAATAAAATATGATTCAATCATCCGTTAGTTTTGTTAAATAATTACACAACCCTGTCATCGATAATTAACAACACTCTTTTGGGCAGTTGTGTTCCTACCGTTGTATAGTGTGGATCACAGTGTCTATTTCTTTTTCAGAGCAAACTATTATATCGGGTAAGTCCGTCTACTAGTTTAATTCAGTCGTGATTTCAGTGCATCTTTTCGACACTATACATACGTGAGTGTGAGACCATGCGGGTCTCTTGAGATCAGCGGATCTCTATAAGGTCATGCGGACCTTACGTTTGCGTTACACCATACGTGGGTATGAGACCATGCGGGTCTCTTGACATCAGCGGATCTCTATAAGGTTATGTGGACCTTGCGTTTGCGTTACACCATACATGGATGTGAGACCATGCGGGTCTCTTGACATCAGCGGATTTCTTAAGCTTAATCTTGATGTAAATTATTTTATGTTCATATATGCCGTTGCAATATTAAGTTGAATAATAACGTGTCATATCACTAAGTCCTCTATGCGTTAATATAATTTATAATAATTTTACATATCGTTCAGGCTGAAGAATTTTTATCAAATAGATGAGTTATTCATATTTTCACAAAATTTGACATATGATGTCATACTTGAATATGTAAGTATAAAAGATAAAATAATTAAATATGAAGTACGTTTGTTGTAAAATTTAAAAAGTTGTAAGAAATAGGAGAGTAGCCTAATTTGGACCGTAGCCTAATTTGGACCGCTGTGGTATACAAAGATTGATAAAATCTGTGCGATTTTAGATAGACTACTTGTTGTACGTAGAGGTAGACCAGAATAATGAAATCGTGTTTGTGAAAAAAATGTCTCATGGTTACATTAAGAGAAGGGTTATTTGTTTGACTACGAAGAAAATTTGTTATTTTGATGTAAGAGTGAAAGCCGTTAGTTCGTCCAAACGTAAGTAATTACAGGCCCTCTTATATCTGGTACCTTTCATGTTACCCTATTCAGTTCTACGACCTTGGAGCATTGTGTAGACCTTTAAATTTGTTGACTTCTACTATCTCTTCTTAAGATGTGACGAAACTATCCGATTTTAAACAATGAGCCCTTTAAATTTGTTGTCTTTCCCCATCACTCTGACAAAATGCGAAACATAAAAAAGAAAATTGTGATTCATGGTTTTGTATATTGTGTGAAGAAACCAAGGAAGAAAATATGATACAATATATGAAATGTTGCACTTGGATTCATTCTCAGTGTGCTGTACTTAAAAGGTTCTATTGTTGTAATTTTCGTTAAGAAAGCTAATGGTCCAATTTAGGAAGCTAGCGGTCCAAATAAGGAAACCGGTTTCCTATATTGGACCGATGACAAGATTTTTTTGAATTTATTTTTTACTATTATAAATGGTATTTAAAATTTAATAAATGGTTTTATTTTGAAGGTACACTTAGTGAGTTTCTTTTCTACTACTTAATTTTTATTGACACTTCTTCCGTGCTTTTATACAGGGTGAACACGAACCTAATGTCATAAATTTAAGGGTATATAGTATTTAATGTGTAGATTACGAAACAGAAAGAATTTTTTGAAAATTCGCCTATTTAAGGGTAGTTTTCATGAAGCTTACATTTTTGGTACCACTGAATCACTGGGAACATATATTATTTTATAAATAAAAATATAATTAAATACTTAAAACTAATTTACGTAATATTGAAGAGTAGTCAAAACTTCATTATTTTTAATAATATTTATTTTGAGAGTTCATTGCCCTAAAAACCGATAAATATTAACATTTCACTGGCTTATTTTTATTAAAAAAAAGAACAAAGAAAAACAGAAAGGATTAAATACTAAACTAATAAATATTAATAATACTAGTAACTTACATTTTCTTGTATCAAAACAAAGAATAAATACAAAAATTCATAAATATTGTTCAAAATTATCAACTCTCACAGCCACACACAGTGCACTACGTTGAATTAGTGACACACTACATGCCAAGTGCATATGATTTTGTTGTCGAATAATTTGTACACTATTTTGGATCAGTATCCGCAGTTCTTCAATATTTCCTGTCGGGCTTTGATTATCATTAACTAAAACTTAAACTTTAAATGACCCCCATAGATAGAAATCCAAGGGATTGAGATCACGCTATCTTGGTGGCCACTGCACAGGACCTCCACGGCCAATCCACCTGTTTCCGTAGATATTATTTAAATGCTGAAGCACATTTCTCGCAAAATGAGGAGGAGCACCATCATGCTGAAACCATGAATTCTGACGAACATTTAATGGAATATCTTCCAATAATACTGGAAGGATATTTTTCAAAAAATTCAAATACTGGTTACCATTTAATGTGTGGGGGAGAATTTGGGGGCCAAGTAAATTACCATGTAAGATTTTAGCCCAAACATTTAAAGAAAATTTAAGTTGCAAACTATTTCTCACAACAACATGTGGATTTCCTTGGGCCCAATAATGCGAGTTGTGGAAATTATAAACACCGGCAGGTGTGAAAATTGCTTCATCACTAAATAGAATGGAGTAGGTGTGCTTGGCCCAGATTGCCGAATTAAGGAATCCATAGGCACCTGCTCCACAATTTTTCAGGCTGAGATTTATGCAATAAATCTCTGTGCTCACATAAACCTAGATAAAGGTGTAAAAGGAGCATCAATAAATATAATGTCAGACAGCCAGGCAGCTTTAAAGGCATTGAATGCCTTCACATGTAAATCAAAGCTAGTCTGGAACTGCAGGGAGACCCTCCAATTGCTATCCGAAGCAAACCAAGTCACCCTACGGTGGGTACCAGGGCACGAGGGAATCCTAGAAAACGAGAAAGCTGATGACCTTGCAAAAAAAGGGGCTAAACTTTCATACCACGGACCGGAACCTTCATGTGGTCTTTCACAAAGCCACTATAAGAAGGTGGTCAAAAACTGGGAGGAATCTACCATATCCTCATATTGGAAAAATATTCCAGGCCTCAATCAAGCTCGGAAATTCATTTCCCCAGCTTCGACAAACGCCAAAGAGTTACTAGCTCTCAGCAAAAAGGACCTTAATATAATGACAGGAATTCTCACTGGCCACTGTCCTTTAAAGTACCATTTGCACAAAATTGGTATAGCTGAAAATGAAACCTGTCGACTCTGTGAAGAGGACGAAGAATCGTCGGAACACATACTGTGTGAATGCCCAGCCGTAACTGTGCAGAGACTCAATCAACTAGGTAAGAGGTATCTTACGGCAGAGGAGATCAAGAACTTGACTCCTGGAGCCATAATCGGCTTCATCAAAAATCTGGATCTACTTCCGGAAAACTAAGTAAGGGCTATGTCACAATAGATCTTCTAGGTCGCGCTGACAAAAAGCGACAAAACGCTTAAACCCTCAAATACATACAATACAATACAAATAGAATTAAAGAAGTAAAATTCACATTTGTAGCATTTTGTCCAAGAATTTATTGACAAAATGTCATTCTAGCGTGGTGATCAGCAAGCATTAACCCTTGGACTTGTTGAAAATGATACGGATGATAATCATTTTTATGCAAAATGTTTACAACAGTCGCCTGAGATATTTCTCCCACAACACGAGATATTTCTCTAGTACTAATTGTTGGGTCGGCATGCACTAGGTCTAGGACTTCATCCTCCATGTCGTGGCGTAATCTGCGACCGCCGCCATCACGTACTTTGTACTTTTGTTAACCATATTTTTAATGAAATAATAATTAAAACAGCAGTAAAAAAAAGTTTTGCTACGAAAAGACGAATTTTCATTTTTCGAATTTTCAAAAAATTCTTTCTCTTTCGTAACCTGCACATTTAATTCTATATACCCTTAAATTTATGACATTAGGTTCGTGTTCACCCTGTATAGTGAATATTATAAAATTGGTCCAAATTAGGCTACCTTCTCCTATAAGGAAACATAGCTGTTTTTTTATCATACAAATTTTATGAAAGAAATTTTAGGTATAAAATGAATTAAAGTGAACTGCAATAACAAATTAATTTTAAAATTACAAATTGAATGTACTGAAAAACTTAAATGTATAGAATACATTACTACAATGGTGGGAGGTAATGTGTTTGACACTTCAGATTTTTTCTAATGACATCGTTTACAATTGGCAGTAAAACCTGATAATATGTTTAGATTATTTTCATTATTTCATAACTATTCTGTATCGTACAAATACCATGCTGTACAGTTTCCAAGCGGCTGTAGTTCCTCTACTCGAAGCAATAAAATCAAATTTGCTACTTCGCAATTACAAAGGTTCTGTTTGCTTTCGATATACCTACCTAAATACGCAGGGATGTAAATTAGTTGTGGATATACTTGTTTCATTCACGGTTTTAAAAGTAGTTTTCTCTGTGTATAAATAAATATTTAATTTATTTCATTATGTTCAGACTTTTCATTGTAACACAAATTAGAAGTATATATAATTTTATAAATAAAATAGAGATGAATAGCATACATCGGTTTGGTAATTGACAATATTATTCTTTGGAATATTTTCCTTTTCTGTAAAATGAGGTAATATGTGACCACATTTTGATTTTTACATATATAATACCAGACAAAAAAATAAAATACCTGTATTTTTTAAAATCGATTTATTGTTCGTAGATTACGAGAAAATAATTATTAAAGATTTGGGGAAGGGATGCTGTTACGTAATCGTAAAACGTAAAGGCTCGTTTACACGATGATATTATAAGGAAAATAATCTTAGAGACTATGGATGGTTGAATGATTAAATTATTATAAAGTTAGTCACAGTGATTAGCAAGTGACTAGGACTTTATTTAATATGAAAAAGCCTACTAATAACAGGGACTAACTAACATGTAATCATACAACCGGTCATTGATTTTAAAGTTTTAAAAAAGTTTAATTGCCAGAGAACGCAAAACGTTTAGGTTCTACATTTGAACCATCTGCAATGGTTGTTTACAAGAATTATGAATTTAAATTTTATGTTTTTGTAATAAAAAATTACCTTTAGTTAATTAGACCTTAATTCGCCACTGTTTATTAAAATGAATTTTATGAAAAAATAATTTGTATACCTTTTTCAATTAAATATCAGATATCTCATCTCATTTTGTTTGATGAAGGGAAATTGGAATAAACAAGTATAATCGACATCATATAAATAAGTTCCTTATTTATATAAGTAAAGTAAAAAAAAGTTTGTTTAATTAAAAATCTGAGAGCACTGCTTCTAGTACCTACTTAATTTTTTTTTCTTAAATGTCCATCACTGGGAGTTGTTATATTCTGTAGTATCATTTAGATATGCATTTGCCAGTTTAGAGCCATTCATCCGATTTCATCAACCTATTTTCCCACTTCTAATAATTTCCCCAAAAGTATGAATATAGTTTGCCTGGGAGAGTCTTTGCAGCTACCGGTAAATTTTCTTGAATTCTAAAAAACTTTTAGGAAAGGTTTTCAATCGCGTCCACAAATTTTTAAGACATAGATTTTAGCAATCTTTACTGTAAGTTTGAGTGAACTATTGAAATCATATAGTTTGTTTGTCTGTTTATAGAATTGTTATACCTAAAATATTTTCACCTACGGAAATGTGATATTTTTCTCAATTTAGTGTTTTTTGGCCGACGGTATTCACTGTGAAGCTTAAAATTTTCTCTCTTTTCTCTCTTCTAGGACTTATTCACCCATATTTTATTAGATGTTTATATATTGGTTAGGCGGCGAAAGCTGCAGTACTCCGTAGGTACATCTGTTCATCCATATATCATTTTTACTTTATTTGAAATTATTTTACATAATTTTGTTAAAATTATAAATTTATTAACAGTTCCTGCTCTTTGCTCTAGCTGTACGTATTTTTTCTACTTTTATTGTCTCCAGTTTTTTTTTGTTTGGCTTGTTTGCTGGTGCTTGTTTCTGCGAGGGATTCTAGTTTCTCGGTCACGGTGGTGGTAGAGAAAAACGCTCAGATCACAACCATAGTGTAAAAAATCCTCAACTTATTACCATCTCCTAAAAGACCTCAAAACCAACGAGAACCACCAGTACCAGGAAGGAGGCGAATCTATAACTACCGTTACCAACCGCCTTCACAAGTGGCAACTAGGAATGACGATGGGTACCCGGGTACCCGGAACCTACCCGATAATAATGTACCCGGGTATCAAAAATAGTATCAGATTACCCGAAATGTACCCGTTACCCGTTACCCGAAATCTACCTAAAATCTGTTGTTGCCAGTTAAAGGCAGTTTTCAGCTGCCAGAAACATTGTAAGCACACGAAGATCAAGACTGAGTGCAGATACATCATCCATGCTGATATTTGCGAGAAATATGAGATATTCCTAAATAATTAAATCAAATATACTACCTTAATAAGTTTTAATTTCATAATTTTATACTGCTGATATACTCGTATGTTATGTAAAATAATAAAATGTTTTTTTTTATTTCCATACCAAAAAATAATATTTTTTTCTTCATTTAATAAATTTATATGCAAATAACAAAAATTTATATTAAAAAGATGAATGTGGAAGAATAATGGATATTTTAAGGGTATCAGAGGTAATTATCGGGTATCAGATTATTATCGGGTATCGGGTAATTATCGGGTAACGGGTAATTATCGAGTATCCGGTTCTACCCGGGTATTCATGTCGGGTACCCGGGTACCAAAATTTTCAGGTTTCATCATTCCTAGTAGCAACCGTCCCAGGAACCGCACACTGTTCAAGCTTTCTGACTATTCCGATACACCCAGTAGCGTCCATTCCCGGTTGGGAAAAGGAAGAGTTAGCTAGTTTTGCTCAGTCCAGAATTTTTTTCATAAGACAGGCAAGCCAAAATTTTATTTATTTAAAACCTGTAGTACATCGTAATTTTCTAATCGTTTTAGTTTCATTTCATATTGAGTCGTACTTTTTTCACTCTTTACTATTCTCAATCCTTTCTTCATTTAGTACAGTTTTGCTGAATACAATTAATTTTTGAGTTCTACAAACTGTTGGCACCCACAACAAAATTTTGCGAAACCCAATCCGCCGCTGAACAAATTCTTCGAACCGAGGTAATATTGTTGTGTGGGTTGATGGTAAGTTACAAATTTTCCAGGTTAGTAGTTGCATTGTTTACATTATTGAAAAATATGTTTTGTCATTGTCATACACATTGTCATACACATTGTCATATGTAACTGTCATATTTTAATTTTATTTACAGATGAATAACAAATTTTTATAGGCTCGCCTAAACGGCTTGCCAGTCATTTCTTCCAATCAACAGTAAAAAACTGTATTTCCTTATAATAATGAACATAAGACAATGAATCATTCCATTTTACTTTTAAGTGTTTAATTTTATTTTTCTACAACTGTCAAATAAACATGTATTCGATGCGGAGAACATGCATTTTCCAAGCAATACTGAAACACTACTGTTTCCCGGGAAACGCGCGGCAAATATTTTGCGCTGTAGGGTTACAACACTTTAATTCACTGTCACAAGATTGGTTAAATTTATTATATAAAATTAATTTAAAAATTACTTGTAAATTAAGTAAACACAAACGCACAATTGCAACAGATTTTTTGTAGACGACCGCCATTTAAGTATGTATGTATTGGTTTCTAGTCATAAAATTTTCAAACTAAAATGTATGTTTTATTAAATATTGTAATCATAATGGAAAAACAACAATCTATTTATTTACTAAGAAATAAAAATTTAATTTAAATGAAAATTGACCTTAAAATATGATGATTGTTTTTCTCACTAGTAACATATTATTGTTAGAAAATAAAACATTATAGAATATTTTACTCATGTCATTAAAGCTACGCTTCAATTTTAAGAAATATTTATGTGACTAATAATCAGCAAACATAGGAATATATTGTTGTGCTACTAATTATATGTAGTACATAGATATTTCAACAAAGTCACTCATTATGATTTATTGCTAGGATGCATATTATGACTATTATTATTATTATTCCGTAAAGTAGTGTTACATTTTTTACGATCTGGGGTTCAGTTTCCAGCGTAGCCAATCTTTAATCAAATAAAAACACCACTGTATGCGAATCATTTGGAATCCTCTATTAAACTGTAGATCTTTTGCAAAGATTTTAGTCTGATGACAAAGTTCATCAAGATGCAAGTAAAATTGTCATGGTACAAGTGAAGTTCAACTCCACTGAACTTATTTCACGAGTCACGACACTGAGGAAATGAGGAAAACAAATGTCAGAATGTCAAGGTCAAGAGAAAAGAAAGAATTGATGAAACAACAAGTAAGCGAAACTGCGAAACAATTACAAATACTAATAGAACGATGACCTCTCGTATATTTTATTTAAGTCAAAGTATTAACAATTCAAATAAAAAAAAACAATGGCCCGAAATCAATAAAATCTCCTCTAATATTCGTCCCAATTTTTTTATCGCTCTTAAACCATTAATTAATACAATTGACAACATCGTTAAAAACAATTACTTCATAAAAACAGTTATACATACCAAATAAGAGAACACAAATGTATTCTACGTCAGGCCACAAAGTTCAATAAATCTAATGAAGTAAAGATCACTATCCCACCAGGTCAAGCCAAACACAAACAAACTAGAAGACATTATGATAAAATTAATGGAAAAAATGGACACTATACTAAAATCTTCTCACTACTCTTATTTCAAAATTAGAAAAAGGACATCATTCTTCAAAATAGCAGTTTGGTATGCTAGGGGTCTGACCCAACAGGAGTTGAAATGTTTTAAATTCAAAACAAAATCGACAATATTTCAATATCTGAAAGTCATTTTACACTCACATTATACAGTTAATGACACACAGCATCCAGGTGGTGGTATGCACAGCGGCTCTGCAATAATTATCAAGAATGTCAAAGCACTATGAACTACCTGAATTTATAGTGCACCAAATGGACAGGACCAATTACCTTTTCTGCCATATATTGTCCACCTGGATTAACTATCAAAAATAAGATTTTTGTAGTCTCATTTGGAATATAATTATAAATACCTGTAGATGTTGAATAAATTAAACTAAGCAGAAAAAAAAGCAATTAACAGCTGCGAAAAAAAACCTATCTGGTGACATCACAGCTACCAACCTCTCTCCGGCAGGGGTTAGTCTCTTCATGACGAATAACTATGAATGAGTCAAGAAAAGGGACCTCCGTGGCAAGATAAATATTTTATTATTTATTTTTAAAATCACTTAATATACGTATTTATACAAAACCTACGTATTTGTATTTTACGAGTAACTGTTAAACGTTCAAAGACATGTTGCCACTACATTGTTGTTTGTTTTGCTCATGAGCGGATTGAACGTTGCCAGATCATAAATTAAAAAAAATTAATGTTATGAATTATTATAATTTGATTAAGAGTATTTCATTTAATCTAAAATACTTATTAATAAATTTTCAAATGTATTTACTGAACTCATAAATAGTCGTATTTCATACTGAAATATAAAATATATAAAAAATGATTTGGCATAATTGCATTTTATCACTTCCTAGGCAGGGAAATTGAATTTCCCTGTCGATTTTGTGACAACGTTATGATAGGTTGCTGCACGATTTCAGAAAATAAAATGTTGAATTACTGTAGAGATCAGAGATGACAGTCACAGCTCATTGCAAAATAGAAAATAATATTTGATAGAAACAGAATGTTCACTTGTCATGTTTGTAGGAAGTGTAATATTTTTTTATGTCCCTGTCTGATATGACTATTATAAAAGAACTTAAAATTGTCCAGAACCTCACTGCTTTGTACGTATGCCATTTTATTGGAAATATAAACGTTAATTAAAACTACTATTTTTGATTTATTATTCATATTACACTTGTGTTGTAAGATTACGATTACGATAATTGTTGAAAGATACCATTTCACGTTTGTTTAATTTTTAGGTCAGAATTTCTATTGAATGAATGTGCGCAGTAAATAAGTGTTCAATAAGATTTCTTTAATAAATTAAAAGCGTAATCGGCGCAAAAATCTTATGTATCACACGCCAAGAAACCCTTTTGCGAGATTTTACACTTACAGACCTAGCTTTCAGCTCGGCCTGCCAATATAAACACGTTCTCGCAAAAGTTCAGTTTCCTGAACTCTTGATACAAATAACTATAGTTCATAGATTTAACCGCTGATTGTTTTTACCTCCCGCCTATCAATATATAGATAAGGGAGGTATTGTTTTTGGTCAGATTTCTCGAGTGTGGGTTTTCAACATATGAGCACGAATTAGGGTCCCTAGAATACGATTTTATTATTTTTACCGTGATGTCTGTATGTCTGTGTGTGTGTGTGTGTGTCTGTGTGTGTGTGTGTGTGTCTGTGACGATTTTTCGTCCACGATAACTCAAATACGATACATGTAAAAAATATAATATTTGGTATTTAAGAGTTCTATTCTAATACGATGAACTGATTAGTATTTGACTACAATTGGTTAACCGGAAGTAGTACTTTACTTGAAGCTTTAAACCGTTTTTCCTAAACAATACCTCTAAATACCATATTTTTGCAAATTTCGATATTATAAATTGAAAGATTTTTTAATTTTCTACCGATCTGCATAATTACGTTTATATATGACTTCTAGCTAGATAGAAAAAAATATATAAATTATAATAATTTTACATATCGTTTAGGCTGAGAAATTTCTATAAAACAGATGAGTTATTCATATGTTCATAAAATTTGACATATAATGTCAAATTTGATGTAAGTAAGTGTAAACGATAAAATAAGTAAAAATGAAGTAATTTTATTGTGAAATTTAAAAAGATGGAAAAAATATATTAGGAATGTATTTGCATGCGTGAATCAAAGTAAGTTCAATTCCGATTTTAGTAACGTCAAAAATAGCTGTCTTATTGGTTATACAAAATTTATGAAGGAAATTTTAGGTATGAAATGAATTAATAATATTCTGAACTGCAATAACAAACTAATTTTAAAACTACAAATCAAATGTATTGAAAAACATAGAATATATTACTACTGTGGCGGGAGGTATTGTTTTGGACCCACCAGATTTTTTTTTAATTATCTAAATTGAAGGAGATTTGAATTTCAACTGGTCTTTTCTTATTTACAATTTATAAATATAAAATATCATATCCTTAAATAAAACTTATATTTTCTGGAATATTTTTTTGATTTGTAATACAAGTAGTGCTATCTGCAACATAAAAATTGTAGGGTAATTCTAGTTTCAAAAAGAAATATTCCTTTTACTTACTTTTTTTTTCATAGATGTACTTTTTAATTTACTCTTTCCAATATCATATTATTCCAACATCTTATTCATTAATTTGTTTTGTTTTCAGAATCTTAGTTTCATAACACAAAGAAAATTATTTCTGAAGATATTAATATCGCAGATTAGAAACAATATTGAGAGAGCTTTACTGATACTTGACCTGAGCTTTCATTTTGAGTTTTCCTGCCAAGCTGTGCTTCCTTATTGACACCAAAGCTTAGAATATATACCTGTTGAGAATTATTTACGAAAATATTAATATAATAAAATTGCAGATACTCTCTATCTTGATATATTTAGAGCAAAATTACAAAAGTACGAAGTTGTCAAAATTAAATACTACATCAGGCAAGATCATAATTGATGCATTACGAGATTTTTTAAATATAAAATTATTTTACTTATAAAAACTTCAAATAACAGCTATAGAACATGACATTCTGCATATAATCAATAAACAAAATTAATTTTACCTGCCTAGTAACCTCAGAAATTAGTTATGAAAATGAAAATTTTTATTTCTATACTCCAACCGGCTTTCACCTCAAGTAGTGAAAGTAAAAAAAAAATGTCAGTACGTAAAAATTAGTGAAACATTGATAATTCTTGTAATGTTACTAAATGGTTTTAATTTAATTTAATAATATATAATTTATTACAGGCACAATGTAAACTTAATGATAAATTATTTCAAAGTATTATAATCAATATCACCATGAAAATTTGGTACTACGATACTAAAATAATTCTACTACATATATCCATAAAATATATATGTACTGTAACTTATTTTCCTTGAAGTGATGAGGGGCTCTGCAAAACATGATCAAAATTATTTATTTTATTAGTGAATTTTTAATCTAAACTATGGCCGACTTTATTAAAATTAGAAAAGAATAAACCTAAAAATTTTGGGTCCCTCCCAACTTCAACCAATCTTTAAAACAAAAAAAATTGAAATAAAAGTCTTTCCGAATCCAATATTACAAACATAATAATAATGTTCAAAAATATTTTTTGCACTTCCGGTTGTAAAAGACTACTACTACTCTTTTTTACAAAGATTGAAGTGGCACTTTTAATTCCTGAGGGGTTAATTATAAATTTTATCCCTCAGGGATTAAATTAATAAACGTTACCACAGAGACAAGTAGGTATATGCATGTACCAAGCTTAACTTACCACAAAATGTGCATAATGACATGTTTGCAAAGGTGTTACGAATTTGACAATAATATAAATGTAACCAAATAATTTTTATTTAAAAATTTATATGTGAAAGTACAAAAAATACTGTATATACTAAAGTGCCTTTCATCCCTCAAGTGATTATTTCCTTCGCCTAGGTTTCATGAAATAAACCTCAATCTCAGGATTAAATTATGCACTTTCGTCTCTCAGTGTATGCACTATTATTTATATATATATATATATATATATATATATATATATATATATATATTTGCATTAATGCAAGTAAAATTTTCCATCATGATATATCTTAAGTATTAAAGTACATTTGGGCATTTTTAATCTAATGGTAGGTATATAAAAGTCAAAGAAATTAATTTGACGAGTACTGCATTAATCAATATTACCTACCTATATTTATTTTTCTTTGAAAATCTGAAATTATAAGAAAACATCTATCAAATAGGTACTGAAAATGTTTTTGTAGAAGAAATATTTATAAATATTAATTATTAAATTTAAAATAAAGAATTCATACCATTGAAAATAAAAAAGGACCTACTAATACAGTGTAGTATAATCCAGGTAAAAAATAATTTCTTGTTATTTTATAATCTGTTAAAATAAAAAAATGTATCTATTTACAGTTAGAAACCTTACATTAGTTGCAGAAAAAATGTAAATAAAAATATAATTCTTTACTTTCTATATGTTGTTGAACAGTTTATAAACGATGAAGTATGAAATCAAGTTTGAATAAGACAATTTAATTTTACAATGAACAAAAACTAAATTGTAGCTTATTGTTGTTATACAAAACCAAATATAAAAACTTTTTATTTACTTGGAAAAATGTATATATAATAACTTAATTTTTATAAAAAATATTCTTAATTGAATGAATACCTATACACATGATGTTTTAATAAGCAATACCATTAATTTTATTATTTTGTAAATATATTAAATATTTGTTTCAATGTCATTAATTGATGTATAATTTATTTACCTATTAAATACAAATAATATTTTATAAAATTCTTTATTTACACAAGGCATCGCAAAATACAAAAAATATATATTACAGCATTAAACTACAAATATCTACAATGCATTTTAAACTCTGTGATTAAAGGAGATAGACTACACTGAACTCCATACGTTGAACAGTAAAGACATGAAGAGTCCTCAACGTCCTTTTGCTACTAGCTCTAAATGTTTCTATAGTGGAAATGTTGAATACCAGCTTCATTGTCTTTACAATACTACTGCAAGAACTTACTCACATATTTGAGATTCATTTATAAAGTATACAAATAATAAAACCATGCGTACAAATTAAAAAGTATGCTTAAACCAAATAACTTTATTATTTTTGTAAAGAGAAATGAAATATCAAATATCTGAATTGGAGATTTTCATTTTTCTTATAAATTATATTTTTGCTGCAAATTGAGAAAAAAATATCTAAGAAATAGAAGATTTCTTGACGGTGACAGTGAATAACAGTATGAAAATGTAAAAAATAAATTAATTTACGTGGAATATTCCTGCGATTTTGGAAGAAAGCATTTGCATATATTAATTAAAATTTAATTTTGACTATTGTACTTTTGACTTTTAGAATGTCTCACAATATTTATTGTAAAAAGCAAGAGATCATATTATTATAGTGCATTACAGAACTTCTTGAAAAGATTACTTATTTGATCGTAAAATCTTTACTTATTTCGTAAAGATGGTATTTTTATAAAAAAAAAAGTGATTTTCTATTAAACTGAAGTCTTTAATTTAATTATTATAAATAATAAAAAAATCGAATAATACCTTAAAAGGTAGGAAAAATACTAGATTTCCATGTTTAATAAAAATTTAACTAAATTATAACTTCTACATAAGTTTCGGTTTCGTTTACGTTTTCTATTGAAACTAGAATAGAAACCGAATATTCAGTTACGATTTCGACTGAACATCATGTTTCGGTCGGACATTACTCAAAACTATACAAAGTGTAATGTTAAAAACGTTTTTGTTTGGTTATTTAGCGAAGTTTGAAAACACAAAATAGAAAAAATAAATTTTAGCCTAAATTACTGATTTTACATTCTTATTTCAGGAACCCAGAAGTAAAATAACGAATACTCTAAAAATGATGAATAATATCATGTCAATGGATTATATGGAGATACAAGGCACGTGGAATAAGAATCACAGATGTTACAAAGATGCAATAAAGTCATACTACATTTTTAGATGTTAAATTGTTAATACCAACAATAGTTTTTAATGACATGTTGTATTTTACTGGAATACTTAAACACAAATTCACAAGAATATTCCGTGTATTATTCGATATTTTCTTTGGAAACACTAATCTCTTTTCAATGCTTCTTATTTTTAAAATTGAACTATAGTCGATTCATGATAAAAATGAATTCACGTCATCTACAGGCGCAAAACATAATATATTCGTGGCAATAAGAGAAGAGCTACCTAAAGAATGCAGTGGCGTAGACAAGGGGAGGGATATAGGGATCAACCCCCTCTCCCATTGAGAAAAAAATTATATATCATTTTTTACAATGTAAGAAAAAAATAAGATTAAATTTCGACATATACATATTTTCTTTTAAATTATTCGCCGACTCTGTTTGATGAAGAATTTGATAAACGCCCTTACCGTTTAGCTGAACTTTGGTTGCGACGTCAATATAACTGAAAATTATTAATATTTTTCTATTTTAGAAAATCTAATTACATTTATACCTTCGTTAAACAAAATACATATTAATCTTTTTTTATAATTATTATTTTATTTTTGAAAACCTTTGATAGGTATTATTGTTTATTTATTTAAAACTTTACATATTGTCACATGAAACTTTTATTGACAACTGTATTAGTAAACTACTTACATAACAATAGCTATTTACTACAATAGGTTAGTAGCAACGTATTTATGATCGAACTCATAAATACGACTACAGACCATGAGTCGTATATTTTTTTGTGTACTGAACAGATTGTATTTTTAAGTAAATAAATTAAACTCTGTACCATTAAAGGGAAAGAAAATCGCGTGCTTTCGTGAATGGTAATTGGTTCTTCAACAACTCTTTTGGCTACTACGTTGGCATTTTGGATCAAATCATTTCAACATCGAACGTTAAAATTCTTAATTGCCTAAAACAATATTCAGTTCTTTTAATAATACCTATTGGTATCTTAGCGTAGCTTATTTGTTATACTGTTACTACCAGTTCAGTATACAAAAACAATTAAAAAAATGTTCTATATTATGTAAATTACGCACAGAATATTATTAATTTAATAACTTTCCTTAATGACGTGAATTCATTAATATCGTAGAGCAACTATATATACTTTCATTTGTCCTTAAACATAAATTTGTCTATTACTTTCCCAACTCTTATAATGAATCAGCTGTCATAATCAATCAATCATGTTATTCACAAGGATAGAGCTTTCCGTCATAATATAAAAACAGTTCTAACAAAATAGCCGTTGTAAGAAATAATAAATACATGAAAATTAAAATGATGCCTACTTTTTTACTTAACTTATACCCGGAAAGACTTACTGTTACGTATAAAACACACACAGCTACAATTAACGCCAATATGGTGTAGAAAAGAGAGTCGGAATCCATTTGAATGAAACTGTGATCATCATTCCATCCCATCATGGTTTTTACAAACCAGGGAAGACCCAAACTCAGTAAGATTGTCAAAGTGTTTGACCCTAATGAATTTGACACTCCCATGCCTCCGTCACCTAAAAACATAAAACTATATTTAATAACACAGCACTTAATTCAATACAATCATTAAGTAAATTCGTTATTGTAACAAATGTGTAATTGTTAACGTTTTCATTTTTCTTGAAGATTCAATTAATTTTTACATTTAAAATTCGTAAACCAGGTGATTTAACATTTACAATAATTGTATTTAAACATGTATTACTTAAATGTCTTTTGTTCACAATAACCAACCATTAAATAATTATTTTTTGCAAGCAGTCCTTTCGTTTTAATATCAATAATCGATCGAAATCTAATATATTTTTTTTTTACAAATAACGCTTAAATATCTACCAGTTACTAAGATCTCCAGTCGTACAGAATTTGATATAATATGGGAGGAAATACTCAAGTTCCATTGCTATATATGTGCCACATATGAACATTTAAAAAGTTCAATTTTACAATTAAAAAAATATGGGAATGTATCATATAGCACACTATGCAGTAAAGGGTTACCATTTGAAAATCATTTATCGCAGATTATTGTTCCTCAATTTAACATAGAGGGCTTAAAATTACATCGAAAGGATTTTTTATCTATTTTATATCAAGTTTATTCATTTTTAACAGTAATTTTTATTGAATTATTCACAATTTGCAACATTTCTAACCGAATAATCATGTTTAGCCATGATTTATTTAAAAATATATCGAAAATTTCTCATCTGCCATTATTTATTTTCTTTATGAGTATAATAATACATAATGGTAATAGTAGCAATAAATAGAATTCACATCCACAAATATTTTAAAAAGTAGTATGAGTACTGATGGTTAATCCGAAATTCTTTTTTTTTAAATTATCACGGACTAGATTATTTTTTAACCATAACCAATATTTAAAGTTAGTTTATTAAATTTCCAAATGCCCATGGTAAAAAAGTATACCAAAAAAATGCAGAAATTTATTCATCCGGTATAGTATTTTGTTATTATAATTATAATAATTTTGCTTGAGGTTTCTAATAATTTATTACAAAATATTGAGATCAAAATTACCCAAAACAAAATTGAATCGTTTAACAGGATGACTATTTATTATTCTAAATTCTGGTGTTCACTATCTCAAGTATATGAAAATTTATTTAATGATAAATACTCTAAGCTTACTGGCAATTTAATTTTTTACTATGATTATTTAATCTGATATGTTTCAAAATCATGATTTTGCTAAGATTAAAGATAATAATATCAGTTATTGACGTTACAATTAACTGTAGGATATTTTTGGTTGCCGGAGAAATTGCGAAATGAACTTAACCCGTTAACCCATTCCGTGACACTTTTTACTTCTATTTTTAAAGGAGTAGGGTCAGGCCCGTAGCAAAGGGAGGGGAGATAGTATGGACATTGCCCACTCTGGAAATAATTATAGTGTTTTTCTTTACATAACAATTAATTAAAAAAGTGTAGTTTATATTAAGTATATTGTAGGATTTTTCATTATTTAATATTGACTTATTAGTTATTTAAGCTACAAGGAATTTAAGTACAATATAACTTTGAAGAAGGTATAAACTGAACTTATATTGGAATAATGTTTTGTAGAATGAGTGTTTATATTTGTTTTATATACCTACTATATAATAGAACTATGAGTATAATTTAAACTAGATTTATGACGGAATAAAGTTACGTCTGTTTTTTGCATTCTATCTAAAAAGAAAGAACGGAAAAGTAAAAATGACGACGGGTACCTGTGGACCCGGAACCTACCATATAATTTTATTATCAGGAGAATACCGATTACACATGTATTACTCTAATTCTTATAATCTACCCGTTATCTGCTTTTATCCGAAATGTACTCGTTTCTAAAAAAAAGTTCAAGCTGGGGCACATAATCTATGTCTCTCTCGTGCCTTGATACGTATTTGTAATAATACTAGTCGTGATTTGCGTTAATTCCCTATTAGGATCAGACGACGGCCTTACCAGTAGGCAAATGAATATTTTTGTGTATTTTCATTAATTCTTATTTTGCAGTTATAATGTTATCATCAAAATATTCGAGATCAAATCGTTCAATTCTATGGAATAACATAGAGCTAAGGGATTTTAAAGTTGTAAATAAGTATACAAAGGAAAGCGGACAACAAAATATCGGGTATTTAAAGGCTATCAGATAACTAACGGGTAAAGGGTACTATCCGGGAAGGTGTTTCGGTTACCCGGGAAACAAAATTATCAGCTTCTGAAAAGGGGCACAATTTGTGTTGGGCTTTGGGCGATTATATTACTTAATATGTCATGTGTTAATTAAGCTGAGCATTGCAGTACGTTAACCTTCAACCCAAAAAAAAAAATAAGTGTCCTTTTGCTGTAGGTAACAAGCACACCATAAAATAAATGGTTTTGTCTTCTATATTTGATAAAGGAAAGCAACACATCACAAGGGATTTGTATTGATGTCGTGATTCACTGTTATCATGGTATGATAATAAAACTTATATGACTAGATTTCACCGTAAAATATAAAACAGTTATTGTACTACTTTTCCTTGCTCATGGATTAAATTTTTATGTGAATTTAAGTTTACAATGATCATAAGATTATGTTAAGGGTTAACGGCTAGCTTATATTGATTCTTTGTTATACTCGTATATAAGATGTTACTACAAGTGACACTGTCATGCGTTTGTTCAGTCTAGTTCATAAATAAAAAGTTATTCTTTTGTGTTCAGGATGGATCAGATGTTAACACGAACGTATAATCGATTAAAACTTTTACAACTTCACTAAAAATACAAAAATCTAGTCCAAGTGAGACTCAGCTACCTTTTAATTTTGAAGGTATCATAACTTATTATGTGTCAGCCAATATTCCAAGGTTTTTAATGCGTTTTGGATAAAATTGTTAGTTCTCCTTTATATTAATTTATTTAGTTACCTGTTACATTTTTTTTTTAATATTTCGACTGCTTACGGTCATTAATATTGCAGTACAGTATTTTATGTAATTTTGGTATATACAAAATACATTTTATTTATAAATTACGTAGATATGTCTGGGTATCTATATAGGAGTATAATTTGGGAGTTCCTATTTTGTTGATTTGACTCATTTATATTCTTTAAACTTTTTAATATTGCTGTTATTTCTGTTAAGTGCTCAAGGTGAATGAAAGATGATGGTAATAAGTTTGATATTTTGTTACCACTTCTGCTCCTGTTTGGTTCAGTGTTTTCGTGCCATTTGTGGTTTTCCTATTCCATTTTCATTTCTTGGAATCTAGTTTTGAAATATTCTGGTGGAGTATCTTCTTTATAGAAAGTAGATAGTTCAGTTAGTGTTGGGTTTCGGAATTGACCAAGGAAGGATTTTGTTTTCGTAGATATTTTTTATTTTCGGTAACGTTATGTCAGCTATTGTTTGCGTTTGATGTAAGTTGTATAGTAATGGATTATTTTGGTTTATTTGTAAGGAATCAGGCAACATAAAGAAGATTTTATTTATAGTTCGGATGGTCAAATGTTTTCTTCTGAGTGTGATTGGGAGTAGTTGGAATTCTATTAAGATGGAGTCACAATATATAGAATACTTATACTGTGATGGAGTCTATTGAACTTGTTCTTAGTGCTCTTGTAACTAATCTCAGTGCCGTGCTTTATATTGGTTCAATCATGTTTGATAGCTGGCTTTACCTGGGGAGTAAATCATATCCCCATAGTTAATTTTGGAAAGTATAATGGTCTTATATGTGTTACATATGTACAAGCCACTACTTTTACAATATTTAATCTGTGGTCGCTTTAATTTCCGTGGCAATTACTAGTAACTGATAATTGGCATTGAACTTGAATCTGACTGATTCAATCCACCAAAATAGTGTAACGAACCCAGGGTCGCGGCGCGGGCGGCGGCGCGGGCGGCGACCGCTAGCGAGCAGGTTACAACAAGTTCGTCCGATCCCCATTGTTCTGATTTTCAAAGAACCGGCGAATGTTCGAGAAGGGTCGCCGAATATTCGAGAATGAAGCGTTTTATATAAATACCCCAACCACAAGATCGCGAAAACAGTCTTGTATTGATACGGGTAGAGAACACACGGTGATATAAATAAATAGACAGTGATATAAATAGTGTTGAAATAAATATTGCGTAGTTATAATTGTTTAAATAAATTATCTTAGTGTTTAAGTCTTAAGTAATAATAATTAGTTCTTAAATTAGTGTTTATATTTGTTAATTCTTAGTGATAGTTATTTTACATTATTCTTTATAATTCATATTTCTTTAATTAAACTTAGTTATATAAATAATAGTCTTTTAATTCATTTTTTACACTTCACCTAAATAAATAAAACGTTACAATTGGTGTCAGGTGTGAGGGTTAATAAACTGTGAAGTGTAAATAAAAATAAATAAAATGGCTACTAAACAAGTCAAATTAAGTGAATTAAAAGTGGCCGATCTCAAGAGGGAGCTAGAAGAACGAGAGTTGGAGACATCGGGAACCAAGTCTGTTCTACAACTTCGTTTACGGCAAGCTTTGGTAGAAGCTGGTGAAAATCCTGATGACTTTTCATTCGAAATTACGGGTAGCTTGCCCGATTTTGGTAAAATTATGGAGGAAAAGTTAGCGGAAAGTTCTATAAAATCTGATGAAAACTTACATAAACTTATAGAAAATACTAGAACTTTAGAACAAAAATTAGAGGAAAATTCTAGAAAATCTGAAGAAAACTCTCGAACTTTAGAAGAAAAAATGATGGAAAATTCTAGAATATTGAAAGACGAATTGACAGAAAATTCTAGAACTTTAAAAGAAGAATTAAAAGAAAATTCTAGAATTTTAGAAGCGAAATTAACAGAAAATTCTAGAATATGGGAAGAGAAACTAATAGAAAATTCTAGAGGTTTGGAAGAAAAATTAAACGAACAACTGAAAGAAAGTTCTAGAAATTTAGAAGATAAATTGGAAAATTTCAAAGATGAATACGATATGAGGATTGCAGAATTACAGAAAAATGTCTCCAAAATTACGTCACCAGCGGTTTTAAATTCAAATACAGCTAAGACTGATGAAATTCAGGAAAAGAAAACAGAAAATAGTTCCAGAATTCATATAAAAACACCAGAATTTGACGGCAAGACATCGTGGCCGAATTATTTAAAACAGTTTGAAGCTGCTGCCAAAGCAAATGGCTGGACTTCCAAAGAAAAAGCTACTGCGCTGACAGTTTCGCTACGTGGAGAAGCCATAGATATCCTACAAACGCTAAAAGAAGATGAACAAGAAGATTACGAACAACTTGTTAAGAGATTGGATATGCGATATGGCAATGCGCATCTGGAGCAAGTGTACCAGACGCAACTGAGGAACCGATATCAGAGTTCTAAAGAAAACCTTCAAGAATTCGAAGCTGATATAGCTCGTTTAGTTCGTCTCGCACATCCCACAGCTCCTGACAGTGTTTTGGAATGTCTAACCACACAAGCATTTATATATGGGGTCCGAGACAATGAAAGTCAGCAGGCACTACGATTGGCTCGACCAAAAACTCTGGTTGACGCACTTTCATATGCCTTAGATCATGAAGCAGCCAAACAAGCTTCACGTAACCTATCACAAGTGCAGAATATCGATGCTGAGGGAATTGAAGACAAGATAAAGCGAGTTGTATCTGAAATTCATGCTGAAAGAAAGATACTTCATTGTTGGAAATGTGGAGAGTTAGGCCACCCGCAAAGGCTGTGCGGGACACTGCAAAAACAGAATACTGCAGCGAATACTGAAAAGAAGTTTAAAAAGAAAACGGGTGAAAAAGTAGCAACAGCTCCTCTTGCTGTTAAAGAAGTAGGAGTGAAGAAAGTAGTTCACGGTGTAAGCCTGGCGAGAGAGAAGACCCGTGAAGAAGAGTGCAAGCACTCTTGTCATTTGGAAGCGAAACTTGCCACCGTCAAAAGGACAACGGTAGTGGACGGGAGATGGGAACCTGAAGACTTACGGAGGGACCAAGAGAATGATCCGGACTTAAAGATCATACTTGATTGGAAGCATGGCGATGGCAGGCCAGTTTGGGAAGACGTTGCACGACACTCACAAAGTGTAAAATCGTACTGGGCGCAGTGGGATTCTATTGTGGTTGAAGAGGGCCTCCTAAAACGTGTCGTAGAATATACGGATGGTACTGAGAGTAGAACCCAGTTGATAATTCCTAGGAACAGAGTACCGGAAATATTGGAAGAGATCCATGACGGATCTGGTGGAGGACATTTTGGAGTGAATAAAACCCTCGAGAGGCTACGCCTACGATTTTACTGGGTTAATTGCAAGGAGGATGTTAAAGAGTGGTGCAAGAAATGTGTGGTCTGCGCGGGAAGTAACGGGCCACATAGGAAAAGAAGAGCTCCAATGCGCCAATATAACGTTGGAAGCCCCTTTGAACGCATTGCGATTGACGTGGCCGGACCATTCCCAGAAACTGATGATGGAAATAAATACATAGTAGTAGTAATGGACTACTTTACTAAGTGGGTCGAAGCCTATCCATTACCCAACCAGGAAGCCGTAACGGTCGCTGAAGTCTTGGTAAAAGAATGCATCTGCCGATTTGGAGTACCGCGAGAGATACATTCCGACCAAGGAAGGAATTTCGAGTCTGCTCTATTCCAAAATATCTGTAAGATATTAGGAATAAAGAAAACCAGAACTACTGCATTACACCCGCAGTCTGATGGCATGGTTGAACGGATGAATAGAACAATAAATCGGTATTTGTCAAAGGTAGTCTCTAACCATCAACGAGACTGGGACCGACATCTTCATCTGTTCTTGTTGGCTTACCGTTCATCAGTGCATGAGACAACAGGGCAGACACCATCTAACATCTTATTCGGGCGGGAGTTGCGCTTACCATGCGACTTGGTATTTGGCAGTAAACCCGGTGAAGATCTAGCCGGGGAGGACTATGTAAAGGACTTACGGAGAAGAATGAATGACATCCATGAACAAGTCCGCACAAACATTCAAGGTGCCAGCGATCGGATGAAGGACCAGTATGACGTCAAGGCTGTAAAAGGTGGTTTTCAACCTGGGAATTTGGTGTGGCTTTACAATCCACAAAGACGACGTGGCTTATCACCGAAGCTGCAAAAGAATTGGGAAGGTCCCTACGAGATCGTAAAAAGAATAAATGATGTGGTCTACAGAATTAGGAAAACACCTAATGGAAAGCCGAGAGTAGTCCACTTCAATCGGTTAGCCCCTTTTGCTGGTGATAATTTTGACGATCATCGTGGAGCGACGGTTCGCCGGGTTATAGCTGAGGAACCCACATTTGATGACTTTATGGAAAGTCATTCCACTGGTCACAAAGCACGGTATGGCGTGACACGAGAAGAACAACGAGATCTGTTCACCGTGTCCCCAGAATATTCCCTCGCTCACTGTGTAGCGAAAGACATTAAAATGTCCCGCGGCATCGCTTCAGTACTTAAAAGAAAATTTGGACGAGTACAAGAACTGGCCAACCAACGTCCAACTGTCGGGAAAACGCTACAACTGAAGGATGAAAACGTAGAACACAAGCGGTACATTTACTATCTCGTTACGAAACAATACTCACATCAGAAGCCGTCATACCGCAATTTATGGGACTCGCTGTGCGACATGAAGGACCATCTGTTGGAAAACGACATCATGAAACTGGCAGTACCGAAGATAGGCTGTGGACTAGATGGTTTGGATTGGAGGATTGTTAGAAGCATGTTAGAAACAGTCTTCCGCTTTACCGGAGTGGAAATTCTAGTTTGCAGCTTCAACTCTACCGGCCAAGAGGAGCTCAAACGGACCGTCGACTGTTACTTCTTCAAGACTTCCAGATGCACCAAGGGTGATGCATGCAGATTTCGTCATAACGAACTGTTCCGGGACGAAACAGTCTTAAGGAGGGGGCAATGTAACGAACCCGGGGTCGCGGCGCGGGCGGCGGCGCGGGCGGCGACCGCTAGCGAGCAGGTTACAACAAGTTCGTCCGATCCCCATTGTTCTGATTTTCAAAGAACCGGCGAATGTTCGAGAAGGGTCGCCGAATATTCGAGAATGAAGCGTTTTATATAAATACCCCAACCACAAGATCGCGAAAACAGTCTTGTATTGATACGGGTAGAGAACACACGGTGATATAAATAAATAGACAGTGATATAAATAGTGTTGAAATAAATATTGCGTAGTTATAATTGTTTAAATAAATTATCTTAGTGTTTAAGTCTTAAGTAATAATAATTAGTTCTTAAATTAGTGTTTATATTTGTTAATTCTTAGTGATAGTTATTTTACATTATTCTTTATAATTCATATTTCTTTAATTAAACTTAGTTATATAAATAATAGTCTTTTAATTCATTTTTTACACTTCACCTAAATAAATAAAACGTTACAATAGTGTATTTAATTGGGTGACAAATTAGGGAATTATGAATGATATGTCGAAAATATAGATTTCCTTATTGATAATAATAATAAAATTAGAAATAAATTATATAGTGACAATGTAACTATTTGGAAGTTAATTATTAAATGATTACGTATATCAGGAAAATTATATTCAACACGTGATTATATTCATTTAATAGAAATAGGACCATCAATGACCGCATTGCATTATATCATTGGTTTTTATTTTAACATATAATATAACTGATAATTTTTGAATGAGACTTTCATATTCAGTGTTTAATTTACAAGTATCAAAGTATCAAAGTAGATTAATCCATTGTACTTATAAAAAAAAGTTTATATGTACTCGTATTATCGTAAGCGGTACAAGAATGAAATTTAGTTTCACTAGAATAAAAATACGAGAACACGTACTGGAAACATATTTTCAAATAATTTATAGCATTTATCCATTATAAATTACTATTTTTTATTGCAAGGTCTGGAAGTTCCTCTCTCGAGGTGTTTAAAGTTATTCTACAATAGAACTACTAAAATTTTCTTAAAATTTGCTAAATTAAGGTGGTTTACTTATAATTAACATATTTAGTGCCAGAGGGTTGATAGATGCTTTTAATATTTATTTAGATATTAACCATACAAGAATAATTATCTATGTAATGAAAGTCTGATTATGATATTTATTTTAATTATTTTGTTTTATGAAAGAAACCGAATCAGTTCACTAAAATGTATATTTTTGTTCTATTATCAGTACAGCTTATTATATATGCCCTTAAAGTTCGCTTCGCTATGGAAACATCTGTATTTGTGTGTGTATGTATGTGTGCACATGTAGAGCAAATTCAGCTCGCATTTTAATAAAACTTCATTTTATGATTCTGCCATTGACGTGTTGATCAACTTTTAATAGAAATCGGTCAACTAGAAATGACAATTTACTCTCTTATTTTTGGACAGATAAATATTTCGAAATATGCTGTTAAATGTGCAAGTGACAATCGTCACACATGAAAAATAATTTTAAATTGTGAGCTATACATCGTACACTACATGCGTCATAGAAATTTCATAATTTCCAGTGAGCCAGTTCAGCAAATCCCTTTAACATTCCATTTATAATTCATAGAAAATTAAAATTATAACATACGGCAACAGTTTTTTTGGTAAATAAAAACTTTTAGGCTAACAACTAAGTCACCATATTGTACAGGACAATATTATTTTTTCACCTCATGTTTTTATTGTTTTTCACGCGCAAAAGGGCAGTTGTCAATTCGTGGTTATGAAGTTAGAGCAGCGGCCTACAGAATCAAAGGTCTTTAGTTTGATTCCGTCTTGGGAATACATTTGTTTATAAAATTTTTTTGTTAAATTCTGTTGATAGTTTATTTGTTAACAAATTTATTTACTATATTGTGTATTATTTCGTTATAAATTATTTTATTTTAATTATTTCTTATTCAATATTTTTCACAAAACAGTAATTATTTTGTTAGTATTGATATAAATAACAGATAGGATACAAAAAAAGAAGTCCTTAGTGGGAATAGAACTGAGAACCTTTGACTCTGTAGACCATTACTCTATCCTCATTTGACAGGTGTCAATGTTGCGTACAAAACAATAAAAACAACAGGCGAAAAAAAATAATCCTGTGTAAATTTTACTGAAATATGCTATTAATATAAAGTAATCTGTATTACATAACATGTAACATACGAACGACATTACTTTTTTGTAACACACGGTATATTAACATTAACATTGTCTAACCGAATCTTATCATTACTTGACTAGAGTGTCTTTCTCTCATTTGAAGTTGTGCAGTAAGTAGTTTAGTTTAGTAGCACGAGAATAATTACGTTAAACGTAATTTTGGGTTACGCATTTTAAATTTGTAATTTTTACATTTTCTTCAAAAGTACATCAAAATCACATGAGGCCCTGAAACTGATATAGTCAAATGAAATAAAAAATAAGTGTTTTGGATTTAAAAGTGCCAAACGACAAATGTAGTTACACCTTGTTTTAAAATGAAACCAACTGACCCGAAATATATTATATGTCACATTTTGATTGATTTTGACCCGCAACTAAACAATGTTGCCGACTTTACTCGTACAGATTACTTTTTATCAAATATATTTTTTAACAGTAGCTCTGTTCGTTGGCAATTACAGTAAGTGTAGACTAGTTCAGTACAGTACAGTGCGGCTTCACTTTTAGTGCACAATATTGAAATTAGTGCAAGATGTTGAAAAAACAAAAAAGTGCAATATTGATTATAACCTTATTTTAGAAAAGGCACATTTACATACAGGGATTGTTACAAAAATATATAAACAAATGATCACTCATTATATTTTGTAAGTTAAAGTTATGCGTTGTACCATACCAATTCAACTGCACTATCTTGAACACCCTGATGAGGTTATTCGGAAAAGTGCTTATTGGTGCACGTTAGTTGGAGATAATTCAAAATCATTATCGTACAGCGACTTTGAAAATCGATCGACTTATCTCAAACTCCACTCAGTTCTAGTAGGAGCACGCTATCAGTCTAGCACTACTGCCCCTACGAACCGGATTTAATCCATAAATGTAATTAGTTAATGCTCGAAGTTGTGAATATTCGATACAACAGAATTGCTGATGACTTAATTTCCAGTTCCGATCAATTCCTTGCAATATTTAACAAGGGTAGAACTTGCAAATATCCTTCTGTTTACTCAATGTGAACAGCGGAGTTAAAATTACTCATTAGACAAAGTTACAGACGCACTCACGGTGGCAGAATACGTAGGAGAAACCATACCTGCTCCAACAATTATTTCAAAACTTTGATTTTAACAAAGGAAACACCATTAAATTATAGATAATGTATGAATTATTCAATTAACAACCTAATGAGATTATTTTGTGTATATAAACTTTTGAGGACAAATTAATTTTATATTCGATTATAAAGCAATTAATTCAATAATTCATTTTAATGTACATAATCTGTATAATTTTGTATTTTTATTATGTATGGTAATTAATAATTAAAAGCGAACGAAAATTTATTTCAATAAATATGTGACCCATAAAGCAACGCTCATATTATTTCAAATTAAACATTTGTCTTTAACGAAGGAAAAATGTAGTATAAAAATTATAATGTTAAATAAATAACTATTTAATTTCATTTAATAATAATATGCTCATCATCATCATATTATCCAATAGGTGCCAAAATAATAATGTGTAAGTCGGATTAAATGGATCTTAAAATATGCTCATTAAAGTTCGATATCACTAATCATGGACTTTATGTACTATGTGGTCGGGAGGTAATAAAGACAAATATTTTTTTCTATATGAAAATATTTTTTTTCAATTATTTCAACTAAATTAAATGAATTAATTACGATTTTCTTTGCAGTATTTCCTGTCAATTTGAAACTAATTCTCAAGAAAAACAAAAAATATAGTTTTTGCAACACAGGACTAGTACTCTACTAGTTTTTTTAAGGACGTGTGTATCTTTTTCGAGCCTTATAACTGCATTTATTCACTTTTCCGTACTTCTGATGACGATGTCAGTCAATTCTTAAAACATGTTCTCCCATTTTTTCAATCAAATCAACTCTCACTTTTTCTAAGTTTCGTACAGCAGGATGGAATTTGTTTGCTGTCTTCTACGAAGTATGTCCCAGATATGTTCAATTGAATTTAAGTCCTTAAAACATTCTTGGAAAATAATTTCGGGTACACCCAGTTGATTATGAAAAATTAAATTACACAACAAGCTATATGCTACCGAGCATTGTCTTGCATTAAAATTAAATTATCCCCAATATGTGAAGCAAAAGGTACCTCTTGATGCCTAATGTACGTATCTTCTTTTAAATTGTCGCTTTCCATCACTGCTAACTCTATATGCACTTCTAAACATATTCCGCCCAAGGCCCTAACTGAGCCTTCACCAAAAGAAACTCAAGGAGTGAATTTAGATGGTGTATTTCGTTCTTCTTGACGCCGATATAATTTTCCCCTACTGTCAATTGAATTTATAATAAAATGACGGTCATCTGTGAGCAAAATTTGACCCCAATATCCATAATTCAAATTCTCTCACGCAAAGTCTAAGTCGTCTCTGGAATTTTAGGACTTTTATTGGCACTTGTGACTTTAAACTAACTTCATTAAATATTCTTCTAACAGTACACTCACTTCGGCGTATGACAAAAGCGCAGCAAATGGTATTTTTATTACAGAAGCGCACCAAATGAATATTACAAAAGCACACCAAAATATGGTAGATATGAGTTTATAATTGAAAAGTTTTATATTAAATAATTTAATGTAACTCTTTCATATCGAATAGAAGTCAGAATAAACAGAACAGTCACAAATAGAAGTAAAGGAGAAATTATTCCTACATAATAATTTTAAGTATCGTGTATGTGGGTGTGCTGCGCTTTACAATAGAATATAGTTAGGTTGTCAGTTTGGTTATGTTACGTTAGGTTAGGTTAGGTAAGGTTAGATAAGGTTAGGTTAGGTTAGATTAAATTTGGTTGGTTTGATTAGGTTAGGTTAGATTAGTTTAGATCAAGTTAGATTAGGTTAGGTCAGGTTAGGTTAGATCAGGTTAGATCAAGTTAGGTTAGATTAGGTTAGATTTGGGACGAAAGGTTTTTTTGGTGCGCTTAAGAAATTTTTAAAAATATGAATAGTACGCTTCTATCTTACAGCCACTCACTTATAGTGATTTCACGAAATTCTTTTAGATCGTTTCTTGTCTAAACTGCCGCTTGGTGCCTGTTTCGGATTGTTTCACGTATAAACCAGTTTGTCTCCAACGCGTAACATTACGGATTGTCAATTTAGACTAAAAACCGTATGATTGATCATTTTCGATCATTGGTGTTAAATCACCCACTTTGAATTGGTTTACTATTAAACTGTATATGATCAAAATTTAATTTAAATTGAAACAATCACTTATCAAATAAAATAAAAATTTCAAAAAACGAACTAAGTGTTTCAAATGTAACACCAATTTAACGAGGCGTTAAAATGTAACAGTAAGTAATAAGATTTCACAAATGTGTCAAAAAATAACAATTTTTATTTATAAAATCCAATGAGTTTTGGCCTTAAATTTGCTGGTGTGTGTAGTAATTGACTATTCTGGAAAACAAACCCATATGATCTCAAACCGCCATCAGTTCAAATCGATTCGTTAATTAACCAGGCTCCATTGCTTTTATGTATACAATCAACATAAATTGTGAGGAACAATTTATTTTAAATCTGTTACATACGTAAATTATATTCAAGTTCATTCGATAGTTATTTTTGTGATATGTCGAATATAAAAATTATGTGTAACTATATTGAGAATGAGATTCGTAAATCACGTCATTTCTTTCGTAATGTAACACCAATACAACAGATTCTGTCTGACAACTGATGTATAACAATGTGGAATATCGCATCTCCAGTCTCGAGCACTAACTCACTCTACTACAAGAGTACATGAGTTCCGTAATTAATTTCCATCGAATATATTGTCCAACGATATTCTGGTTCCTGGTTGTACTCTACAACTCCTAAGTTCAATCATCAAATAGAGTTGTTAATAAAGCAATAATAGTGTTTGTATAACAAGTGTAGAAAGTTTGCCTTTGTCGACCGAAATGGAAAGTTGCAACGTAAGACAAAGTCGAAGATTGTCCACTTGTAAGTTCCACAAAGGAGAAATTTCAACAAGTTTAATAAGTTATTTGAGTGCATTAATAACCAAGTTGAAAAGTACAATTAATTTTTTTAATTAATGGCTTTGTTGAAATTTAATGTCAAAAAATACAAAATGTCACTTCTCGCTAAATAAACGATCATAAACAATTGTTAAATTTTATTTGTGTATAGTTTTGAATTTAAAAATAATACTCTAGCAGAAAATAAAAAATAAAATTTACAAATGTCACATTAGTATCACAATTAACACAAAGTAATCAACAAGTATGAATTGAGTTACTACTTTTACTATTTTGTCCCTTTTGTGCTTTTTTAAAATAAAACATGATAATGTAGGAACCTTTGTAATATTCTAACGTTATTTTTCTTACACCAACCATTTACGATTACAAGCACAGAATAGATTCATACCTATAGATACGGTGTGTTAAAAAATAAGTTATCAAGATTTATAAGACATGTAGAAGAAATCAAAATAAATCGAAAATTGTTATATAACATGTGTCCAAAAGTGAACTATTTCAGAGATATGGGAGTTTTAATTCAGATGTAATCCTGTCTAAATAGACATGATTTTTTTATAAATTTCAAACAGTTGTTGCTTAGGAACGGACAGCCATGTCGAGACGGTAATGTAAGATTTGAAAAGTCTCTGCATAAAGACGACGTGCTTCAAGAGCTTTGCAGTTACAACGGCCGTACATTGAATGCATGTTTGACAACTCTGCAATCGCGTAAAAATTCGTGTTAACTTTAAATTTAATGTTTATTTAATACTGTTGTCTTTGACACTTTCATGATTGTCCGTATCTATGCAAATATTCAAAATTTAAAAAAAAAACTCATGAATGTAGAACACCATCTAGTTTAATCATGAGAATTACTTCGAATTTTGTGGACGGAATGCGCCGTTTGGCTGTTCATCTATTTGTGTTTGTCTGTCCTATTATAGCACGTCCAAAATAGAAAAGGACCTGTCAATCATTCTCGCGCATATAATGCAACAAACAAGTTGAAGGAGACGGCAACATAAATATACTTTTTTTCTAATGGTGTTCAATGTGCCGCACAGTACATACTAAACGTATCGTAGAGCCATGCCTGGCCTACCAGTTGCCCTGTGCAGTTCTGGGTTATGTAGCTATACCTACCCCATGTTAAACATGTTCAAAACTGCACTGATCCAATAAACTAGGGGCGTAAACCATAAATGGGAAAGCAATCTACCATTGGCGTGGGATTATTTCAATAACAAATTGAATTTTTGTAAATATTTATATTTTAAAATGCATAATGTTTATGAATAAGAAAAGAAAATAGCACATTTATGAACATCATAAAAAAATTCTAATTAAGTAGAGGCGAATGGGTTACATCGGTTTAGTCACTGAAAATATTTTTCTTTGAAATAACAGCTTCTTTAATCTTTAGATTTTCAAGCCAAATTATAATTAATCCTTTTTTTGCTACATGTAAGATTACGAATCACCCTTTCCATAAATGCTTATTACCTTCTAATATAATCCTCGCCAAATCCTGTGCTGTTTTCTGTTTATTGCAATTATATGTTCTTTAAATCTTACTTTCGAATTTCCTTCATATTATATAATAATTTCTTAATATAGTTTCCCCATATGAACTAAGAACTAAGTACGCCACTGGTAAAAAACGCGATGGGGGTTACCTTCTCCCATTGGTTGCTCAAAATATGAACGAAAATGCGTCTTTCGCGCAGGTTCATTTCTATATTGGACGAGCTATAGTACTTTATTTAGGATTACAACTAAATTAAAATTTCCATATCTCGGTTCATTTTTGGACACATGTTGTGTAATACTTTTCGATTTATTTTAACTTCTTCTCCATGTCTTAAAAATCTTGAACATTTATTTTTTAACACCCTGTATATATTTGATCAGAGATTTCCAATACTTCTCTTTCCTTTTATTAATTTTCATAATACATTATAGAAAATATAAAAAAATAAAAACTGGGATATACTAGAAAAACTATCCTACATGAATACATTTTCTTGAGAGCAGAAGTAAGTATCATAAATAAGCTTTCTTTTATATGATAAATAACGAAAATATAAGAATATAAAAGTCACTAACAAACTATGCTATATTTGCTATTGTTTCATTTTTTCTTGGTGTAGCAATCTCAAGGTCACGTAGAGGCGACGGTCGCTAGGAGACAGGTAGAGACTTGTTCGCTGCCCTTCTATTGTACTGATGCGTCGAAGAAACGAGAATATTTCAGAACTTTATTGTTCTACTATATAAGCCCGAGCAGAAAGTCCGCGAGGACAATTTGATATGAATACGCGTAGTAAACATAAATAATTGGTGGAAATAAATATCATTTAAATAAATAGTGCGTAATATTAAATGTTTAAATAAATAATCTTAATGGTTTTGTTAATAATTGTTATTCTTAAATTAGTGTTTATATTTGTTTATTCATAGTGTTACTTATTTTTATTATCTTTTATAATTTATTATTCGTTCATTAAACACAGATATATAAATATTGGTTTTTCAATTATTTTTCACACTTCACCTGAATAAATAAACGTTACAATAGTCAACGAAAAATAACTATATTTTTATGTGTTGCCCTATTGGTTTCAAAGTTAAGCAGTATTTTGCTTCCAATTTTTTATTTCGAATCGGCATTCCGGAGAGTTCCGGTCTACATTCACTCCTTTCCTTACGTATTATTTGTATTCGTTGATTTATCAAAGTATTTTGACATAATATTTCAGATGAGCCACCGATGTTAAGTGATACATTCTATGCTAGACAACTAGACTATTAATGCAATTAAAACTCTGTTTTTTGATAATTATAGTTTCTTGTAATGAATTTTAGATTTATGAGTAAAATAGTTGAACGGCATTTTAGTAGTTTACTTAACTCATTTGCCAAATATTTGATGAAATATTGTATGTTAGGCAACTATGCAAATAGATATAAATTGTAAGTTTTGGTACCCTTTTTTCGGAAACATTTTGCTATTGATGGTAACTTCAAACATAACATTAATCACCATTTTAAGATTATTTTATAATTGTGTGTTTTAATCTCCAAAGAACTAAATTTTTACACTCTGAAGTTATAATTAGTCGAGAAATGAGTTCCTGTGTGCGCTGAGTTAATTTACTGCGTCAAAGAAGCGAGTAAACATTTCTTTGATTTGATTTCGTGTTTGATCCTGTGCTGCAATGAGAGTACTAACCTTTTCGCACGACGATGACGATGGAGATGGCCTCAGGTAAACAGCCTCCTGCAGCCAGTAAAGTTACCCCCATTACAAAGTCGGGGATGCTGAAGGTCGCCCCTAAAGACAAATAACTTTTGTTAGTGAAACATTCAACATTACAATTTTAATGTGGCTACATCTATTTAACAACTTTGCATTTATATGTTTAAATTTTTTCTACTCTCTGCTGCATATTGGCTATATTCTTTCATCTTATCATATACGGATATGTATGTTATATCCACATCATATGCGGATATGAAATTCACTGCTGACATCACATCCTGGTCAAATATGTGAAAAAATTATTAATGCATATGATTTTCATTTTTAATCTTATTGGATCAAGTAAATAAAATGAAAAAAATATTTATTATCATCTCAAACAATATTTGAAGACAAAAAATAAATGACATAACCCTACTTTGTTTGCAACAAAAACGTCTAGTTCTACTATAAGTGATTATTTTGTATTTGATCAAAGAAAAAAATAGACTAGAAATTAAATGCAGTGCCTATGTTGCACGAGAATCTTTGAGGCACTCTTATAGGCCTCAAATCCACTCTTTTTCAATATACTATTGTTTTTATCAATCGTAGCGTGACCATTTATTTTCTAATGAAATCAGTAAAAAACCTATGATCTAGATTTAGATTATTTATTTACTATGTTACATTGAAATGATTGTAGTAAGTCATTTAATATAATATTTAAAAAAAGTGATAAAAGTAAAATGCAATTTGAAGTCATATACAATGATTAATATTTTAAAATTCTTTTATTTTGTAAAAGAAGTGTTTTAACAAATACTGTGTTTTTAAAATTTTATTTCTTCGAGGCGTTTAATATTTCCAGGCAAAACATTTAATAAATCCAAATATAACTTTTTATATATTATTATTTGCTGAAATTATGAATTTTTGAGTTTTGCCTTTGTTAAGAAGTAGATTATTTGATGAAAACTACAGTACGGCTTTTTCTAGATTAGCTTTACAAACCTTTGCCACTACAATCTTTATAAACTTTTAGATCACATGTAAGGGCAAATGGAAAAATTATACATTAACCAAATCACTTACTAATCAAACTAAATCCATGTCGATAGATAGAAATTTTAGTTAATACTTAAATTATATAAAAATGTATAAACATCTATCAATAAACAATTATAAAGATTCAAAAATCAGTACATTCAGTACAGTAAAGTAAAAAATCAGTACAAAATATGTTACAAATTGTTTATCAGTCAAGGGCCTGAAAATCAGTACTGTACTGACAAAATCAGTACGAATGGTTACTCTAATTTGCAACAAATTTAAATCTTTAAAATATATTTGGTTGGTGCCACCCGTTCGAAATGTAGGTATAATAATACATTATACACCAAGGTTGAGAAGAAGTTATGTTCCGAGGTAAGAAGCAACCGAGGAACATATTGTAATTTTTTCTTAAATTCTGATTTAACAGATTTTTTTCGACATACTTAGGTATGTGTTACGATATATTTTTCAAGAAAAATACAAAAATAATAACAGAAAACTGTTATATTCGGTTGTCCGGATCTCGTTCCAATGATGTCAGAATTATATGACAATTATTATTAAATATAAATTGTATTTAAAATTAGTTGAGTCAAATTTCATCCACACATGCACATATGTATACAGCCTTATCAAAAAGAAAATTTTTCAGTTTGTTATAAGTTAAGCGTAAATACTTCTTTCTATTTCCCTTCGTAAGACAGCGAACTACATATTGCGTTAAATAACATTATTCACAAATTGTCAACTATGGCTTTGAAACGATTTAAAAACGTCCTAAACCATCCATATCTATATTTACCGTTAACAGGTGATTCATTATTTATGGGCTGAAAAACTGTTTTTGATTAGGTAATATGTAATACATTACCCACATTTCCATATTTTTGCTACGCATATCATTGTGCAAATGTTCCAATAATAATGGAATTATGTTTTATTAAATCATATCCAAATACTTTTTAAAACCTAGTAATAATTTCATTACATATAATTAAAAAAATATTTTTAATATTTAATAAAAAAGAGCAATATGAATATGCATATGTAATTTGACAAACAGCGTATAATATTGTAATTACACCCACGCTGTTATTATGTATTATTGTCGAATGAACTACAAATTGACAATTCATATCACGTATTTTTGTTTAAATGCAGATATGAGTTACATATATGTAAATTACAAGTTTAGAATTTGAACATCAAAATATTTTCCCGAAAGCCAAAATTCTCTGCTTCTATTGCTGTCTTGAGTTTCCTAAAGTTATTTCAACTTTGAAATATGTCAGCCACGGAGCTAATTCTTATCAAGAACTGAATATAGTGACAAATTTATATAAAAACTTGGATAAAATAATATTTCATTAATCAATGGTATTATCTTTTCCCAAAGGTAAAGTGAAATCTAATTGAAATAGGAGTATAATTCTCTATGGAACTGTTCATTGTTCAATTACGTCAAGATGTCTGTAATGAACATGGCTTTTAATTAAACTGGTTAGCCAATAACCAATCTAGTCCAAAGCAAGCAGCCTGCAGTTATAGTGGGAAATTTATACGCCAAATATAGGAAGGCGTAATGCACGATCAATTTACGAGCATAAACAACATACACTTACAAAGTATCAATTGTCTAACTTGTTGCTGTATGGGGAATGCAATATCTCGTTCTCCAAAACTGAGATACCGTACAAAAATTGTCTAATTTCGAACACCGGCAAGTTATAGATATATCTATTTTTATTGACTGTCTCTTACATATGTATTTGTATATTGTATAAAGTTTGTCATTTTGGCGGACGGATAGACATCTGCAATGGGCTCTACCCACAATTAAAAAAAATATATTTTTTTTCAAAAATTGTTGTTGTGTATGAAGATTTTTTATATTTTCAGTTGCGTTTTAAGACAAATAAGCGAGAAATAAATTGTTATAAATTATCTATAAATTCAAATTAGTTTGTGACGTTCTACTGATTTGATATTTGTGGTACCACAAAACAAGAAAAGGAGAACTATATTTTTCAAATATATAATAAACACGAAATATAGAAATTATAACCGAGTCCTACCTGTTGACAACGAAAAAGAAATGTTTTTATGTGTTCACAAATTAAACGAAATAGGTACAACTTAATCTTAAAAATATCCGGCAAGGTACCAGTCTGAAATCATTTATTCATATATACATACATGCATACTAATAAATACTGATCACATAAATAATCGTAAGTTAGTATTGAAATATAAAATATACTAGTCAAAAATAATTAGGAACATTGCATTTTGGGCTATAATTACTTTTAAATTTTTTTTCTCATTTAGATTATACTTAATTGAAAAGTGAATTAAATTAAAAAAATTCTCATTACAATTATATTTGTGAGTGAGTTGAATAGTAAACATTAAAATAATATTTTTGTTTGGCATAACAACCAAACATCGTTGCCTTCTACAATAGTAGCAATATTACAAATTGTGATATTCTTGTAGCGTTCGGAAGTTATTTAAAAAAAATCATTTTAATAATAAGTGTGCTTACAAAAACGCTACCTACCGCAATTTATCGTTCAAAAATGTATGAACGAATTTTACTCAAACTTCATATTAAAGTTCTTATATCAATGGCACGAGTTGTTCAATTTTTGTTAAAAATCACTCATTCTGAAATGACAGTTTGCTCTTATTATTTGTTGATTTTTGCGTACCTATATTTCAGATAAATATTTCAAAAAATAATTGAATTAAGTTGCAGTAAAATATGCAACAAGGTTTACTTAACAAAAAAAATAACTTTAGTAACATTTTTACCATGTTTTCTATTTTTAATATAGATATAGCTAGATAAACATGTTGATTTCTATAAAATTGTTTGGGAATAAATTTTAGATACAGATAACTCAATCCTTCCAAATTAAAATTGAATTAAAAATTAAATATATTAACTCTAATGAGTAATTATCAAATTATATTATACTGTTAAAATTAAAATCTGCTGGATGGCTGAGCGAGCGAGCGGATATCTCTAACTCGCTGTGACGTCATTCGAACTTGAATTCAAGTCCCAGCAGTCATCTTATACAACTTAAACTGAAATGAAACGACAGTACCGCAGTTAGAACTGCGGCTTGGTAAGTTCGGTTGCCCAATACTCCGCTTGCATATATAGATACACATTATTTTATACATATACGTATATTAAAATAAAGGGTTGTTTGCGGACTGCAATTTATTAAGACTATATATTTTTTCGCGCCTTCGTTTCATTATGACTAGTATTACAGAACTCGAAATCGTCCAGAAACTCTCTATTTATAGGCTTAGACTGGCAAAATGTATTGATGCCAACTTAAATGTTTAACATTATTTTGATTTATTCTTCTTATTATGCTCGTCTTGTATGATTATGATTACGTTAATAGTTGAAAAATATCAATTCACATTCGTTATATTTTTTAGGTTAGAACAAATTTCACTAATTTTTTTTTAATAAAATAAGTGAATGAATGAATCCATGTGAACCGAAAATGTTTGTGACATAAAAACCTATAGTGTATAAAATTTTAAGTAGTAATGTTTCTTTATGAAATTAAAAGTGTCATCGGCGCAAAAAATTTTGTGTATCACACACCCAGAAACTCTTTTCGAGATCTTGCATTATTTGCAAAATAAAATCGCTCTCGCAAAAGTTTAGTTTCTGGACTAGAGATACAAATAACTATTGTGGTATACCTTAGATTTTGTTTCCATTTTTTAATAACTTAATATAAGAAACAAAAAATTATAATATTAAAACTCCAATAATGTGTTTCTATCACAGGTTATTTTTTAATTCTATAGATAGATAGTTTGTGATCTGTATTGCATTTACTATTGCTGAACCATCTATATCAAAATATATTCCATTGGATATAATGCTGTTTTGTTACAGCATATCATATTTCACGAAAAGGAAATTCAATAATCTCTCGCTTTGTCTCAACTTGGAATTCTTTTATTGCCAGTTTAAAAGAGAAAGCGAAACCGCGAAAAATAAAAGACAATTTTACGTTGGCTTTACAGCCAGTTGGAAATATTATAGTCTAGTGGCTGCAAGAACAGGAGTCCTCTTGAGAAATTACTTTTCGCACCAAATACAATTTTTATTAAGATTATAACCTTTTTAGTGCAGTACTTTACTCGGCATGTAGAAAGAGAATACAAAATAACAAGACTCTGAGTTTGATATTAAGCTTTGATACATTACCTGCTTGTTAACACAGTAGCACACTTTACCTTTCATTCATTAAAACAAATATAGTAATTCCAACAGTGAATTTATAAAAAACCGCTAATTTAGGGCCGTTTTATATTGGCCGCGACATGATTATAATAAGGGAAGTACTTTTAAGAAAACGGTAATCGCAGTAGTAATTTTTAGTTTTATGTCCCATCCGGATCTTCGTTCGTTAAGAAATCTTTGAACGGTAGAATGGTTAACATTAATCACTCTGACCTCATAACGCAAACTTCGTTCATCTTCCACAAAAGCTACAGCTTTTGCACAATCTTCAATACTATCATAATTAGCACACAAATCTGCTGAATATGATAGTACATCGTATATAAAATAAACAAGTAAACAAACAATTAAATCTAATAGGTACTGTGAATAATGGCCATTCTGATATAATCTTTTAACACAAAATGTTTTACTCAAAAGGCGAATTCTGGAAAGCAACACAAATCCATGAATCGACGGATTTATTTCCAGAAAGAGAAGTCACGAATCCGTGAAGACGTATATTTCTATAATAGCGCCAGAATGGATAGTTATTTTCAACACATAAAACAGAAAAAAATAAATAAAAATACATGATAGCCCGTTTTTGCACCGGATTGTATAAACTTGTGTGCCGAAGTAAATAAATGTCACAACTGACAGTATTTATTTACAATTATAATAATGGATGAAACATACGAAAATAATTGTAGAGTACTCTTTGTAATCCGTACGATAATGAGATATTGGATAAAAGTCTCATCTATGCCATCCGTACACAACGAAGATGCAAGATAAAAGTTTAATTATTCTTGCAACAGAAATTGGTGAGGTGAGGATCAACTGCGGGAAATATAGTGTACCTACATATTAGGTAGTGGCGGTCTGTTCAACGATGATCACAGCTAAAGCTAAGCGATCAGGAAAATTTATGATCGCTGATTGATCTCCCCTTTTCTTTGATCCTCCTTTCGATCGAAGAAAAGAAATCAAAATACTAAATAATGGTATCAAACATATAGCAAAAAGTAATATTACAGTTCAGCTATAAATGAACATGAACAGCCGAAAAGCCTTCACAGAACGATTAGATGGGTGTTGAAAACGTTCTGCCCATTTCCAAATTTAAATTAGGCTTATAAATCGCGTGTCGCGTCCTACTTTAACAAGATCGATCTAATCAATGAATATCAATCTGATCAATTGGGATTAATGTGATTGACCAACTGATCAAATTAATCCATTGATCAGATCGACCAAACGATCAGATAGTGTGAGTATATAAGTTTCAATTCAGATGTTATACTTTGATAGAACTATTTTTGTTGGTATTTCTATTAAAATATTCCTATTTCATCAATAAGATACAGCCTTACGAAAATGGTCATAATTATTTTATATTTGGTTGTCTATATTCAGCTATCAATAGCAGGATACAAAGATTTAATCATTCAATTATGTTAGTCATCTAGACCAATAGAAACATTTAAAAATAATCATATATGGAATTTTCTATTTTATATTGCAACATTTCATTACATACAAATATAAGACATGGATGTGATATGTTATGTCTCTGTATCATTCTCATTTCCACTAATGTAACGAAACATTTGCGAAAATAAATAAAAATTGTAACGAAAAAATTTGCCTTCATTCATATCACAGCTTATAATACGTAAGATAAAGTATGAAAAATGATTAATAATTATTTGCCAATTTTGTTCTTAGAAAAAAGTAGTAAGATAAAAAAACAATTAAGAAGATTGTATATTTTCAATGTATCACGTTTTGCGTGAGATGATAAAAGTAATTTTCTCTTATCAACTATACTGAAGTCCAAAGTACAACTTACCTATAATTGTTATCATCCAAGACACCAAATAAGAGTTGGATCCTATCCACAAAATGCACATTATAAATGTGAGCGGAAATAGATAGTGTCGCTCTTGGCAGCTGGGTATGGTGCACTTAAGAATGAATCTTACTGGCCATGAGTACACCCACCAAATTTTTGTTAGTTTTGATGAATTATGTGGAAATTTAAATAAATAAAGCTGTTCTTCTTTCTCGTCATCCACTTTCTTTTCTCGTTCTAGAAAAAATATTAAAATAAAATTCAAATGTAATAAGCAAAAATAAAATTTAACTTAAAATAGAGAGCAAAGTCACTTATATATGTATGTGAAATATGTTAAATATCAAGGGTCGTACATAAGGTTCTAGGACTATAAAGTGCACCTTATGACCTCACACAGGTTTAAAAATATAATTTTATTTAGATCAAGATTTAAATGACGGGATTTTTGAAAATAAAATCATTAATTTAAATCAAATTTTACAAAATAATACGTTAAATACAAAATTATCATTTTTATAAACAATATCAAATTAGGTAATAAATGAATTATTAAAAGGAGCACAACCACTTCTCTTGAATAATTTCCAGACTGAATTCACTTATTAAACATGTACAGCAGAATTTACAATAGTATTAGTTCTTTAACAGATATATATACATACATTGCATTTATAAAAGGTCGCTTTATAATGACGCAAAATAAAAGGTAACGCGGACTTGATAGGTAATGAAAAAATATGATCACGTATTATGGCTACGGATGATTCATAATGCGGTAATGTACAAATTAAAAAATTACGTAACGTACGGAAAACAAGACATGGGCAGCTTTAATCTTCCTGCTTTGCGTTGCGTAGGTATTTTGTACTTGTATAGATGGGGACGAGGTAAAAAAGTGTTTTTGGATAAGATATATAAATATTTTGCACGTTAGAAGTAAATACACAATGTACAAACATTTTCTTTGCGTCTTCAATTATCCAAAACAATATTTCCTGTTTTTTTTTCTTTGTAAATTTCTTTTTTAGTAACAATATAGTTCTACAGCAGATAATTCCTAATCATTGCTTGAATTTGACATATTTATACCGGTTTAAGAGCTAAGCCTGTTTTGTAAATCTGGCTGGAAATAATTGGTACAAACCAGGCCATATGCACAGGGAGCTCATTGCTTGTTTATAATTATTGAGACTCATAACAGTGTTTTCAAGTACATCTATGTCTACGATAAATCATTTTTCAATATTTGAATGTTATTGTATATAAAAAAGACGAGACGAGACAAGATAACTGTCTAAATCTTCATTCGTCTCGATAAATCAACACATAATCTTGTCGAAGCGAGACGAAATTTGGGACACAAGGGTATTATTATACAATAATTTCTAATTAATTTAGACAACGCATAACGCGAAGTAGGATGAAGGAGAGGATATTGGAGCGGTGGGTACTCGGTAAGGAGGGTGACTTAAGTTGCTGTAATTCACGTTGCCAGAAATACGTTAAGGGATAGTTCCTAGACGCCAAAAATACACTTGTTTACTATATGCCAGGCGGATGGGCAAACAATGGGGTATTCCAAGTTTTTTTAATTTTTTAATATGTTATTCTATGCATAAAAATATGAGACCCGTATTTTTTCTTTTCGTCGAAAGGTTTCAAACACGCCAGAAAAATTTTTTTAAAGTTTCAATAAATTACACCCTAGAAAATCGGCCGTGCGTGTGACGTCACAGGCACTGAGAATCAGCTGAGAACATCATTCGTAGGTCTGAGTCAGAGGCGTGGCGCGTTCGAACAAGAGCCAATAGGCTGCTTCAGCCTCGCTTCGAGTGCCTTCTTTGTCACAACAAGGCTGACACTGATTTTACGTACTCGATTCAAATGCATTACAATTTCATTTTGATATTATGGTATTAAAAATCAGAAAAATAATGATTATATTCACTTTAATATTACTTATATATGGTAAACAATGATATCCAATAAGAATTTCTTTAAAAGCCGTAGGCTTGGAATACCCCATTTTGGCGGCCCACAAGTATAATAAATATTTAGTGTGTATTTTTTTAATAACAATTTCTTGTAGAATCATAATGAAAATTTTAAATACACGAAAATATTATCATTTACGAGCAAATAAAACAAATTACCAATAGGACAATTAGAAATAGATTTAAATGTGTGTATTTGGCTCTGATTGATTAAAATCTCTACGGATCTTTTTTTTCTTATTTTCTGCACTTTCTTCGGTTTTTTTGGTATTTATTGCAAAACTTGCAAAAAAATTAATACATTACAAAAAAATATTTTATTATTTATATGTACCTACTTCCCTAACTAAACACTTCCCTATTTATGTTCTACTATATTCAGAAATTTTCTATTAGGTAGACTAAATAATATTTGTATATTCGCGATGAACATTATCGGTGGAGGCGCTGCTATTAGTTTGAAAATGGAGAAGTATAGTAGTACTTTGCTGACTTTAGTTGTCTTGTAAACGTGTGATTTTGTTTCATTCAAAGTTTTGTGCTTCTACCTTTGATATCTGCCTTTTTCAACTAAATACGAATAAAAATCATCTTATTATAATATTATTTTACATATTTTAGGCATATATATCATTACTATGAGTTTTTATTATTATGATAGAATGTCCATCTGTTTTATAACTATTTTTTGTTTTAATTCCTTAGTATAATCTTCTGAGAAATAAAATTATTAAAACTATCTCTACGTATGTTTATATTTGGTAATTTGTACAGTATAGTTTTTAGAAATTGAAAATTATATAATATTGTAATAATACTGTGATAAGATGATCGACTGGGAAATAGATGTGGGGAAAAAATAATAATTAAAACAAAATTTTAAATTTCAATTGGCCAATAGCCCCTATTCGACTAGCCCATCGGGAATTTTCCCGATAACCCGCCGGGCTCATCCGTCTTTGGCCATACCTATGTGTTAAAGTACCCCTCTTTGCCGCGTATACACCGTTCCCTAATCTAGTTCCAACTCTTCCACTTTCCAAGTTTGCATTGACTAGAATTCGGCATTACCGATTAAATTGATTAGAAAATATTGGTATTAAATAATTGTACTACATGATCATAGAATAAAAAGAAATTTTTAAAATTTCGCATTATTAAGGGTTATTTAATTAATATTAGCGGCACTGGTTTGGGTTTTTCATGAAAACAACATAATCGAAATTAATTATTACAATCAGACATTTATCGGATTAGATTATTGCTTTTATTTTTGTTATTTATATGAAATATAAAAAATCTCTTATCAAACCAGTGACACTAAAAACGTTTATTACAAGAAAACCAATCTTAATTTTGCGAATATTATACTTCATCCAAATTGATGTCGTCAAAATATATTCATAAATGTTTAAAAAACCCAGTGTAGAAGGGCGCAAAATCATCTATTTTGTCAAACATTGAAAATGTAATAATAAATTTATTTTTTATTAATTGTAATTGAATTGCCTTGTTTTAAGTTTATTTTATTTAAACAATAAAATAGGTTTAAATCATTATTATTTCATTGTATTTATAAAATGATGCACTTATTTGTACAACATAATGTTCAGTATCTTTATATTTATACTGGATGAAGTCAATAAACTTGGCAATCAAAAATCAAGGTAATACATTAATTACGTGTGCTTCAGCGACTCAGATGCTTACAAAATCTAATCTTTAGGTTTTAGATTTTTATCTAATCTTAATTTAAATAAAGAATTGCAGATAATACAGAAAATCACGGGGCCCTTAAATTCCTTATTTATAAAAACGTGAACTTTACGTCTGACGCAAATGTCTTTTTTAATTATTTATTATTTAAAAATAAGTCTGGAATTCCGATCAAGATAATATTAAGATATAGTAAATTGTAAAACTGACATTAATTAACAATTGATATAAAGATTTATTCATTCATAGTTAATATTATAGGAATAAAAATATAAATAATAATTTTATCATGTACTCATACCAATTTGTATGACACTATAAAATTATCAACACGTACTGTTTTCATGTACTTATTATCTACTCGCATGAATGTAGTACTGAGTTTAAAAAAATGAAGATTTATATTAATTTACTTCTTGCCAGTACACAATGCAATACAAATAAAATCTGTTGTAATATTTTATATAATAATTCTTAAAGTAAAATATAAATTAGGTATTATATATATTTTTAAAACATCAATAATTCGAGTAAATAAAATTTTCATATCATCGCTATCAGCACAATAGGTGCGAGACAAAAAGAACAGGAGTCTTTGTTGCATTATACTCATTTAACCCTAAAATTCATTTTCATTGGTATTTCATTATTAATTAATTAATTAATGGTATTATAAGTAGCTAATCATATTATAAAAAGTAATAAATTAAAGGAAACCAAAATTCATTTTCTGTTATTATTTCTTCCACCTTAAATGTAAATAAAATGTAGCGGAGACAATAAGACCACATTTGAAATGAGCGCCATATCTTTAATAGTGTACTTCTAAAAAAAAAAACGACTGCCGGATATTAGTTTCCACAAATTTAAAAACATAGTTTGGGGTTGAGAACGTTAGCCTATACATGAAAGTGTGTTCCCTTCATTTTAATATTTTACTACTATTTTATTCGACGTACATTAAATAATGATTTATAATCACGAATTGATAGGTTATCTTTATTATTAGTTCTACAGTGTAACTTCAAGGAAACTGTTGTTCCCTAAATTAATTTACCATCAATAGTACATGGTAGCCTTGCATCTACCCATCTAGATGCATCAACTTTTGTCGAAAGACCGATTAGAAATGAGAAATAAAGTTAAGGAATCAGCTAAAGAATCGGTAGCAGAAAATTGGTTTATGAACATTGAAAACAAATCTGATGAAAACATAATGATGATGGTTATCACCAAAATTCATTACTGTTGCTATTGCAAGCATGAGTCAAAACTGCACAACGCAAAACTTAAAAATTTTGTAGTGCAAGTGAATATACTTATTATCTTAATATTATGTGATTATATCAAATCAGAAGAATCCCTAACTAGTTTAAAAAGATTAAATGCTTGAATTATTAAATCTAATAGTAAACAATGTACAAATGATGTAAAAAGACTAATTAGCAATATACGAAAGAGTCATTTTTAACATTCCTTAAATGAATGTAATGTATTCTTAACACAGATATTTATAAATAATTATTGTTGCTTTTAAATGCACAATAAAAACTTGTAAAATAAGAGCACACATCTTAAAACAAACCCTACTGTATAGCTGTTATTATAATTATATAGCGTGCAATGGTGCTGCGATCTTAAAATGAATTTCCAATAAAATCTTAAGAGTTTTTTGAAAAATTATTTCCACTGATTTTGACCTTACATATATGTCAATTTTTTTTAAGCAACTCGCTTGTTGGAATCTTTGGTTTCATCTTTAATATAGAACCTCGATCTATAAAATGTAACCTACTACACTTATAAGGTAAATAACCTAATATTTTTATTTAAAAATACATTAATAAATTATCTCTGTTAAAATATAATGGTAAAAATAAATGCTTTTCATGAGAAATTATTTGCGAAAAGTTATACTGAGTTTATAAGGGGAACAAAATGCGGTACAAAAATAAGCTAAATCTATTGATTGAAGACCCGTATTTTAAGCGAAATACAATCCATACAATATATATATATATATATATATATATATATATATATATATATATAATCCCCTTTTCCTTTTCCGAACCGAGGCTTATTAAAAGGTCAGAAATATATTGACACACGGGACACTAATTAGATTTAGGGAATTAGCTGGCATCTGTGTGTAAGTAGTTCAGTTGAACCTCGCCGGCTTTGATAACATCTCGAATGAAGTAGTGTCGCACTTGAATATGTTTCATTCTGGAGTGGATCACCGGGTCTTCTGCAAGTTCCTTCGCTCCCATGTTGTCTTTGACAATATATGTCACACGACCATAAACTCGATATTGAGAATAAAATTAAAAAATTGAGCATATGTATTATGATTAAGTAATCATATATCTGTTTACCAGTTGTTTTTTATCTGTCAATATAAGATTTTGTTCACGCTATTTCGAATCTTTTAATTGTAGTAATAAATTACTCTACAGTGTGGTTCGATCTATTAACTCTTAACATTCGGCCTCTCTCATCGTACGTTGCTTTTTAGACTCCCATGAAACTGTGTATACGTACCCAGTGTATGATCGTCTGTCATCAATATTTGAGGCCCAGTCAGCATCAACATACCCTAGTAGTCTTTTATCAACTGTTTCATATTTGTTTCCAACGGCCAGAGTCCCATGCAAATAACTCAGCACACGCTTTGCTGCCTGCCAGTATGTTTTTCCAAAGTAGTCATTAAACTGGCTTAGCATGCTAGAAATATGCGGTATATCTGGACGAGTCGCCATTGCCACTTAAATGATTTCAGCAACAAGTTCTCTTGCATATTTCGTAAGCTTCGTTTCTGGATCAATTGACGTTGAGACAAGCTCACAAACTGTCATCCTTTATCTCAACAGATTTGATGAGAAATTTATAAACCTCGTCAATCCATTTCGGATCGTTAGAAATTACTAAGATGTCCTCTACACAGACAATGACGATGATCATATCTTTCTGATCCTATTTAGTATATACGCACGAGTCTCCTTTACTTGGTTTCGCTCCGAATTTCATAAGCTTCTCACTCAGACGCAAATGACAACAGCGCCCCGCTTGACGCAGAACATACAATGATCTTTTAATAGAACATATTTTATTTCCTGACAGTAAATCGTCAAGCATTTTCTTTGCTTTGGTTACAATGTGAGATGAAGCACATTTTCTCGATTATATATCTGAGTGCTTCCTTCGCGAAATTTGGTGCCTCCATGTAGATTTATTCGTCTATTAAACCATTAAAATATGCCGTGATTACGTCGAATTGGTGGTGATTTTTGGGACGTTCAACCAAATCTCAACCATCGTTCTTGATAATTGAACTGAATTCATCAGCCATTGCACGTTTTCACTCGTCGACGTCAGGATCTTCAACCGCGATTTGTAATGGCATCTCGGTTTGATACGCCAGCTCGGCGTATTCTGTAACGTTAATATCTGTCGAGTGATATTCCTACCGGAACGGAATTTTCAGCTCTTCCAACGACCTAGGTCGTCCTACAAAAACCTCTAAAACATTCCTCGCTTGAAGTTTCATCTATGAATGATTTTTATCGATGTTCATGTAATCGTTCTCTTCATCGGATGCTTCAGGAACTCGAAGTATCACCTCTGTTTTGTCATATCGATAACCCCACGTTCTGTTTCTGTCTTTTCGAACTCTCCGACTTGTACTTCACGATATTTCTATAGGGTTAAAATCTTCCTCATAGTCGCGGGACATCTGCACTCTACGTTCTTTAGCTAACTAAACACGGCATTCCATCGATTGTTCGGAATATCCTAAAAATACTCCTTTTCTGGCTCGTGGTTCGAACTTCCCCATTGGTTTTGTTCGATTGGGACATAATATGGTGCAACCGAATTCTTGAAAATCACTCACATCTGGAAGTTTTTCCATTCACGCTTCTTAAGGTATTTTAGCGTTGAGTGCGAATGTCGGACAGCGACTACGCCATGTGGACGACATCTGCCCAAAATAACGCGCTAAGCTTCTACTATAGAGACCGATTTTTGCGCTCCGCAACGTCGTTTGGATTGTTCGAGACCATCAGATTTTAATCAGATTAATGTTAGGAAAATGCAAGATAAAAAATATGATGTGTACAACACATGACTTCCTTTTACGCCCATTAAATTATACACATTTTTGCTACACTTTTTTTAAAACATATCATTTGAAAGTGAGATAATTCTACGGCAAATGGTTTTTAATTTATACGAAAAAAATCCCTCGAGCATAACCACAATCAAAATTTCAACATTTTACGGCTAATTGTTTTTGAGTTACGCGGAAAATGAAAAAAAAATCATTCGAGTAAAGTGCCCTTTTGGCAATGCCTATTGCAATAAAAAAAGGTGTTCCACAACTAGATGTTATAGCAAACTTATATATAAAATTTCAGCATTGTACGGCTAATCATTTTGGGTTATGCGAAATATTTACGTATAGACGTCGTGTCGAAACGAGTCAAAATGGATTCCAGGATTGTCAAAACGTATATTTCCGTTTAAATCTTTTACACAGTAATGAGTAATTAAATGGAAGCTAATTGGTTTGCGCCTACACTTAATACTAATAAAGCTAATGATAATATGTTTATAATTTATTAGTCGTAGCTCGGGTTGCACAAAGCTTCATCAATTTTAATCAATGATTAATTTTTTTGACAGCCATGTATTTTTAATATGTGGCCATGGTAACAACGTCAAATTAATCCTTGATTTTTTTGATTAGCTTTTCTGCAACCGGACATAAAATAGATATTTATTATATAAGGGGTAAAAGTAACAGATTTTAGCGCATGGTGTGACATTTGTATCCCGACGCGCAGCGGAGGGTTACAATCACACAGAGCGCTAAAATCTGTTATTTACCCCGTATATAATACAATATTTTTTTCTATAACCACTGTGAAATATTTAAAAAATTAAGTTCAATATGAAAAGCGAAACATGTTTTTCAAATTAATTTGAAGTTAGTAGTTTGTTACTTGTTCTAATTTTATCGCATTTGTCAACTTGTTGTCTTGGTGACAAAGTATTTCTATCTCAAGGGATAGAAATACTAATACTTCTGTCCCTTGAGATAAAATGTGATGTTTCTGCAACTGACAGGAGGTATGAAATGGCATCATTTCATATAGGTTATAGAAAAAATATCGTTTTCTATTCTGAACAAAACCAAAACGTTGAGCCTGTCTTCTAACATAGCGGTTCGAAGGTACCAGATAAAAGCTGCCCTATCCACTAAAGATTTTAACCGAAATGTGACCTAAATAGCCCACATTAAATATTAAAACAGACATTTTTTATTTTAATGTATCCAAACTAAAAGAAAATAGTTTGTTTTGTGGTGCGGGCCTTTTTATGTAGTCTAGGTAGCATGTGCATAATACGGCCCTGCTCATTCGACTTCATATGACTTTAGGTTTGAACGATTGATCAATTGTTAAACAGATAAAATGTATTCAAGAGGCAGTTTTGAAAACATGTGGTGGAAAAATTAAATTCAAGTGACAAATATGAAATATAAGAGGCAAATATTTGGCTGAAGTAACAAGTGACAAAAAATATAGCAAATAGAATATATTTACCTTTATAATTCTCTACATCCATTTCTTTTGTTATTGTTGTTATAGGAGGCGTTGTACTGTCTGTATCTATAACCACAAATTATTTATAAAAAAATTCTTGCTACTTTATATAATAACTTACCAGAATATTGTATACTTTTTCGCCTGAATGATTCAATGATTCTTGTGACAAGTTTATAAATGTTTTTATTCTGCCACATTATAATAAAATATACAACGTAGAAGCACAATAATATAAGAGCTTCATACCATTCAATTTTTTCGTCTCGTGCCATTAGGACTAACATAGTCACTGTACAAATGTATATGACACTGTCTCTGGTTATAGGCCACCATTCTAGTTGAATAATCTGTAATAGAAACAATAACTCATTAAATTTTTATTGCATTCAATAGCAGGGCATTTTTGTTTGGTTTGAAATAGGTAGGTACCACATTACACATGAATTTCGTTAGTTTAATTCAAATTCAAATTAGTTCGTAACGTACTTTAGCTTTTAAATAAAGTCCCCAGATATATAAAGTACCGCAATCCATAAAGCCCATAAGTTAAAGAGAGATAGCTATATATTTTTGCTTATAAATGACGGTAATATAAGTACCTAGTCAGCCAAGTAAATTAGCAGTAATTTGGCATAATAGAAAAGTAACCTAACTTTCATTTACAATTCTGCACGTATGATAAAAAGATTACAAAAACTCTCTTGGTAACTTCTATATAAATTAGAATTCACAAAACCGTCCACTTACACCAACAACCACAAATATCTTTTAAATAATACAGTTTTATTTTTTTTAGTTGTTCCTCACTCGGGAACTCATCAAAATACTCTGACCTCCTCGAATAATATTTATTGTATATAAAATCGTAATTTTATAAAAAGTTCAGTATTTAAAGAAGTCTATGACGCAAGTTTAACAAAGTAAAGTGGTTATGCATTTTACACGCGATTCTTATATTTTATACTGTAGAAATACTAATGGAAAATGGTGAACTTATAATAAGGTAATTATTTTAAATTTCACGATTATTTTGCTAAAAAACGGTGGAGTATTGCGGTACTTTCTATATTTAGTCACATTAATTTTACATTTCGATATTGTAGACAGTAGACATCCATGGTACTCTGTTCAAATATAGAATAAGCTTTAATATATTATATTGAAAGAAGCTTTCAAAATTTGTAATTATAAGACAATATTTGCTTTAAAGTTCTGTAAAAAATTACTCAAATACAATGAGTCGAGAAAAAAGTGGTGCTTTTATCAAGTTAATGATAAAACTATAAAGAAATAAGTAGTCAAGATAACAAGTTAACTTGATAACAGAGAACAAAAGTTACAAAAAACTTAGAAATGGCAAAAATTATGGTCGGAAGACAGTTAACAACAATTTATTAAGCTCAAAACTTGTATGTAAAATAAAATTATTTGAAGATTTCTTGATTTCAATTGCTTCTGTAATTAATATTCTCATCCAGTGGTTACTTGTTTTGTTGTCTTCCGTTCACAATTTTCTGTCAATGTAATTTCTAATTTTTTTTGTAACTTTTATTCCTTGTCACCATGTTAACTTGTTGTCTTGAGTCCTTCTACATATGTATTTGTAGTTTTGTTATTTACTTGACGAAGGAAGCACTTTGCTGTCAAAACGTTATATTTGGATAAAATTTTACAGAACTTTCACACAAATATTATCACATTTATAACAATTTAATTATAATTATATGTAAAACTAACAACCGAGTTCTACATGTTGACTAATAAAATCAAACAAAACGTCAAATTTTCTGCGCAATATTATTATGTTTTTCTCTTTAATCTTATCTGTCCTTTTCTGTAGAGGCCATCATACATCATCATCATTAACTAAATATAGGTAAAAATGTAATATATTGAATAATTCATTATAAGTGAACAATATACTGAAGTGAAATTATTTACTTGTTAACATATTTTAAATATGAATATGTGAAATATGTTTTTACGTACAATTATATTGAATACCGAATTATTCGGATACTGTGGTATATTATTGTATTATTAACATTCTTTCCTATTCAATAATTATTAATATATTTTTTATCTGTCTGAAAAACAAAAATATAGTTAGAAATTAGGCCATCTGATCTAAACATTTATATTAATTAGTTTTTATTATTCGTAAACAATGCTATGATTATTTTATGATATGATTACATATCTATCTACTGATATTATAAACAATTACTTTGTACTCGAAATAGATATTCGTAAAAATAAATGGTTGCAAAAATATCTTTTATGTACGACTGCACTTTAGCAAGTTTGATTTATATCATAGTTTTGCGGCCATAAAGTACTTCTTTATAGTACTAGTAAAATAAAGTAATTTTCAGAAGTTCTTTCAACATTTTTACTAGAACACCATTTCCAATTCGCATTGTATGTCTCTGTATTCTTTATTATTTCTTCATTATTAGAACTCTGAGACCGACATGCTTGTATCTTGCTTCAAACAAAATTTTGACATTGACATGGGACCAAACAAATTCGTATTCAAACAACAGAAAAGCACACTTGGTTTATTCTTCTAAAATCATGAACATTTTACTTTTTTATAAGAGAAACCGATTTTCACAGTCGTACATAAAGTTTTGTATGCAATTGGTACCTACATAATTAAACTTTATTGACTCGCCCTATTTATTTACCTCGTTCGCTTCGCTCACTCTGCTTATTACATATATAGCTATTATGTATTACAAAGATTAAATTAATAGTATATTGTGTAATTAAGAGTAAAAGTGATACTTTGTGTGGTCAGACAAGCCAAGCAACACACTTTTACTCTGAATAACACATTATATTATTGACTTGTTGTCCAATTTGTAGGTTTTCAATTAAAATCTGTCAGTTTTTGACGGGTTTTAGTATCATTATTCTTAGGTTATCTCGTTTTATAGTGGCATTTAGGGTGATATTACAGGTATTTATTGTACAAGTTACTTCTTATTCGCTGATTCTACATAGCTCCTATGGACACTTATTTATTTTACTTTAACTTCGGCGTCGAAAAACTAAAAATTTCTCTTCCGGTGCCGTAGAATTACACTGCAACCTTATCAGTAATGCCACAAAAGATGTCAATTTTATGACGTTTGAAGAAAAATGTTTTTATTTTATTTATTTAATTTTTTCCATTGTTATATTTTAGATTTGGTTCAATTTAATTTTATTTTCAAAAAAACAAGAAATACAAACATGATTTAAAAAAATTATGTTTTAAAACATTTTATATAGTGTTGATTTTTAGAAATGATGTGCATGTCCTCATTTAATAAAAAATCAAAGACCAATAGGATTCAGAAATCAGATTTGTAGCAATAATGAAAATCATTTTAAGTGTACTATAGTATTATTAAAATAAAATATTTAAATAATGAACGTTGATACAAATATTAATTGTTATATATAATGAACAATGGCTTTTAACGACCTTGCTTTGTCCTTCCTACGCGCCTTTACATGTACCATTAAAATTGGTTACATAAAAATTCATAAATATAAAAATAAATCCCATGTACAGAAACTAGGCAATATCAGCGGCGTTTGGTGGTATTTTGTGAAGGTATTAATCATAAAAATATTGGCCCGTATTACGAGCTCACTTTTAAATAAAATCGCGATTTTAACGCTTGCTTTTACATCAAAATCTTATGTAAAAACGAGCGTTAAAATTGTGATTTTATTATAAAAGCGAACTAGCTCACTTTTATAATGATATCGTGATTTTAACGCTCGCTTTTACATAAGATTATGATGTAAAAGTGGGCGTTAAAATCGCGATTATATTATAAAAGTGAGCTCGTAATACGGGCCATTATTTCCCATTTATTTTTTTGAAAAAAAAATTGTACTCCTAAAATTAAGAAAAAAAACAAATTATGTGTAAGCTAGCCATATATAATCCACATATTTTTGTCAATTGAAACATAAGATAAACATGGTCAATAAAATAATTTATTTTGTGAGATCATCCACACATCCATTTAAATTTTTCATATATAGATCTTTGAAAATGACGCACATATTCTTGTTTTTATTTCTTATTTTTTCAATAAATCAGTAATAGCATTGAATAAACTAATAATTAAATACTCAATGGTAATACAATTGTCTGAAATATAAATTAAAAGCGTTATATTAAAAAATTACGTATATTTACATAAAACTGTTAATAAAATATAGATATAAATTAGAATACGCAGAATCATTTAACTCTACGAAAGTGCATAATTTTCTTTTAAAGCATCATGCATTATTATTCGCGAATATTGTTCCATTGTAAAAATCGTTGTTAACCTTAATCATTGTTTAAATTTTTTGCAGCTTTGTTCTTTTAATACGTTAACATAGTAACACCTGGTTAATCAATTTACTACCGTATTTTATAACTAGTAACATGTCTAAGATAGTTATGAGTATTATAACCCCGCATAAGTCAATTGAATTTCAAGTTCGGGAGCAAGGATTTTAAGACATACGTTGGTACGAGTCATAACATTCGTGGTTTGTTCAATAATTTACCGGTTTCACTTTATTAATAAATATTATTTTATAAATTTCTCTTGTAAATAATGTTTTCGTGAGCAAATTTGTATGGATTGATATGATATGACAATTGTCCCATGTTATTTTGACAATTCTGTATGGTAAATATTAATTACCATACTGACTTGTTAAAATTTTATGGTATAAATTATGACTTAGTTACCCTGCTTACTTTTGTCTTTGTAAACAAAAGCTTAATATTCTAAAAAAATTAGAACATATGTTTAGTACTCTAACCGGTACTTTAACCAAAGGTGAAAAAATTGGCCCGAAAAGATGTGAAGTTTATTTTATAAGATTTTTGAATGACAACTCATACTTATCGTAAACCAATTATGGTAACAATGTATGTACGACCAAGATTAAATTCAAATCATATTAAGATTAAAATGTAATATTTTTTGACGATTGTTTATCTATCGAAATTGAGATACAAATTTTTTTTTGTGGAATTTAGAATTTTAATTTTAAGGATATAGAATTAGGTTGTTATTTCTGATTTTATCATTATAAAAAATTATATCGCAATTTTTTATTTCCAAGTAAAAATAACGAAATTTAAAAACAAACACGAACTATTTAGCACAATGTAATATTAATCTAATCTGAATCAGTGGCGGGTCATCAACTTACGTAAGTACATTATGTTTTTATTATAAATTTATTCAAAGTTCATTCGCATAGTGATTTTTGTAATTTAATCCAAACTACAATTTCCTTTAAGTCCTAATGAATCCTACCCGAGGAAGAAATAATGTACACCTCCTCGATAATTTTTGTTGGACAATAATTAAATAATAGAAACTGAGCTAGCATTTTCCATTATTTTCTTTTATTCCTTACAGTCACTGACTTGAACTTCTTAGATACGAGGCAGCTGTAGCAGCCATCGCTGAGTTCACTTATGTAATTACATTGTTGCGCCATTGGACGCAATAATAGTATAACACGTACTGAGCTGGGAAGTGCTTGATTTACAGCCGAGCGCTGATTTAGATCAATGAGGTGCATAGCACCGAAGTAATCTATAAGCGCGATGCTGGAAAGCATTCCCGCGAAGTTTGTATGCTATTTTATTCACAATCAATTAGTATTTATTTAATTCTAACAATTATTTTGTTCATATTTTTTTAAAGTTTTATTTATGATTTATTTTTTATCATAGAGATCTATGACAAAAAACAAAGGCTCGTATTACCAGCTCACTTTTATAATAAAATCGCGATTTTAACGTCCACTTTTACATCATAATCTTATGTAAAATTGAAAGTTAAAATCACGATATTATTATAAAAGTGAGCTAGATCGCTTTTATAATAAAATCGTGATTTTAATGTTCGTTTTTACAAAAGATTTTGATGTAAAAGTGAGCGTTAAAATCGCGATTTTATTATAAAAGTGAGCTCATAATACGGGCCAAAATGTTTACAATATAGATAAATATAGTTAATCTTAAGAAAAGTGACTGACCGTTTTATTACCTACAAGTTTGAAAGTTTGACTTGTCAATATGGCAATGACATTTAAAAGGTTAGATTAACTAGCCGGGAAGTGAAATAGGTAAGTAATGAGTCACTTCCCAACTGTTTGATTGGCAAGAAATAGAGGTATTACTAACCGATTGTGAATGAAATATTTTACGTTTGTATAAAAAAAAAATTGACTTACATTTTTAGCAGCAAGTCCTCCTAACGCAGCTACACCCAAAGTATTAAACATAGATGAACCTACAATGGTTCCCACTCCTATATCTGATTCAGTTACAAAAGTTCCAACTATGTTTACAAAAAACTCTGGGGCTGAAGTTGCCATCGCCATGAATGTAGCTGCTGCAACATCCTGTAAAGAGATAATCCACGATTACATTTTTTTATAATATGTAAAATTTTGTCTGAATATAAACTTTTATTTATTTTTCATGATATAATTGTCATATCAAATAAGAAATATCATTCGTTCATCAACTATTTTAATTGTACTTGTTATTTCAATAAAAAGATAAAATGATTATATTAAATGAAATGTTTATTTTTAAATTAGTTAGCTGGTAACTTCAGCGATATCAGTTGAGTTGTACTCAAATAATAAATTTCCTGGAAGTACGTATCATATATTTATTTATTTATTTCAAAATTTTGCTTGTTGTGAAATATTATTTCATTGAAAATAAACTTTGGTAAAAGAATTTTAATTAATTGTACGCTAAATAGTTTCCACTAAAAAATCATTACTATTACAATATCACTTTTAAAATATACGCGCTTTTGACTTTTGTCCATGGTGGCACTCATTCTCAATTATTAAACAATAATTATACCCTTCAATATAATTACCCATGAAAGTATTATTTCTGTAATACGAGTATGTATTTTTATCTATTAATAATTTCATATCAGTCACTGATGTAACTAGCATTTTTACCGCTCAGGGCAACAAATTTATTTACTTATTACTAGAATAATTATTCGGTATTCGGTCTACTCGTATTCGGCCATGTTTTAAGTATTCAAAATTCGGGCTGAAAATTTTGTTTCAATACCGAATATTTGGTTATAAAAAATATGTGAAATACGATATGTTACGTTAAAATATAAAATTATAGTTCAAAAATTATAAACAAAATATGTGTCTAGTTCTTTCTTAAATATCTATATTATAAGTAAACAATTTAATCACTGATATTGAAAAGTCACAGTTCGTGATTACTAGCTAATATTTCATAAATCTATGATACGTGATCACAGATCCCATATTATTATGTATATATTCCAAGTCTGTGGCTTTAAAAATATACTTATTGGATACTATTGTCCATCATATACATGTAATTTAATTTTCTGATTTTTATTACCCTAATATCAAAATTTAACTTCAATGCATTTAAATTGAATGTGTAAAATTCAGAAAAGTACACTGGCAAATGATATTTGTTATTTAAACACGCCATCGCCTTTGCATTTTCGCGCTGGTTTGTTATTGGCTATTGGCTCATCGGTGTAGCGACGTCACACGTACTGTTGGTTTTGTGGGATACAATTTATGGAAACTTTAAGAATTTTTTCTGGCGAGTTAGAAACTTTTCTGCGAAAATAAAAAATAAGGGTCGTACATTATTATGTACAGAGTAAAATATTAGAAAAACCCTGGAATACCCTATTGCGATTACATAGTTACAAATATTCCTGACTTTGAATGTACAGCATACTGTCATCACAATAACGCTTTAAAAACACAGATACGAAAGAAGCAATCTCAAAACACATTCATCAAAAGTAGCTGTTTCGCTGTCACAAAATAATTCCGATTAATAACGGCTATTCCTACCATTAACCCTACAGTATACTGTGATCACAATTAGGCTTTTAAAATTTAAAATTATGTTCACTATTTTTCTAATTCGTGTACGATATAGTAGAATTTATAGAATGACTTAGCGGAGAGTCGGACAATGGGGCGCGGCTAATCATGCGCACCGCAGTATCTTCTGTTTTAATTGGAATAATCTCTAACTAAATAGTGATATGCCATCCCTTATTAGATGTACTAACCGGACATCAAACAACAAAATCCTCTATGTTACCGGCTCACAATAGCCAATCTATAGTAACAATAATAATGACAAATACGTAATTCGCGATGACAGCAAAAAAAAATCTGGTGTGTCCAACACAATACCTCCCGCCACTGTAGTAATATATTCTATATGTTTTTCAATACATTTGATTTGTAGTTTTAAAATTAGTTTGTTATTGCAGTTCAGAATATTATTAATTCATTTCATACCTAAAATTTCCTTCATAAATTTTGTATAACCAATAAGACAGCTATTTTTGACGTCTTTTTAAATTTCACAATAAAATTACTTCATTTTTACTTATTTTATCGTTTACACTTACTTACATCAAATTTGACATCATATGTCAAACTTTATGAACATATGAATAACTCATCTGTTTTATCGAAATTTCTCAGCCTAAACGATATGTAAAATTATTATAATTTATATATTTTTTTTCTATCTAGCTAGAAGTCATATATAAACGTAATTATGCAGATCGGTAGAAAATTAAAAAATCTTTGAATTTATAATATCGAAATTTGCGATAATATGGTATTTAGAGGTATTTTTTAGGAAAAACGGTTTAAAGCTTCAAGTAAAGTAGTACTTCCGGTTAACCAATTGTAGTCAAAATCTAATCAGTTCATCATATTAGAATAGAACTCTTAAATACCAAATATTATATTTTTTAGATGTATCGTATTTGAGTTATCGTGGACGAAAAATCGTCACAGACACACACACATACACACAGACACACACACACACAGACATACAGACATCACGGTAAAAATAATAAAATCGTATTCTAGGGACCCTAATTCGTGCTCATATGTTGAAAATCCACACTCGAGAAATCTGACCAAAAACAATACCTCCCTTATCTATATATTGATAGGCGGGAGGTAAAAAACGGAATATATTTCAAATGCTCGATTTGCCAGAGATGGGCACATGCTTATGCTCCGGAGGAGATTCTGTAAAACGATTTTTGTGATGTTCAAAAATGTGTTTACTTAGTCGCTTTTTACCTCCCGCCTATCAATATATAGATAAGGGAGGTATTGTTTTTGGTCAAATTTCTCGAGTGTGAGTTTTCAACATATGAGCACGAATTAGGGTCCCTAGAATAAGATTATACTATTTTTACCGTGATGTCTGTATGTCCGTGTGTGTGTTTGTGTGTTTGTGTGTTTGTCTGTGACGATTTTTCGTCCACGATAACTCCAACACGATGCATGTAAAAAATATAATATTTGGTATTTAAGACTTATATTCAAATATGATGAACTGATTAGATTTTGACTACAATTGGTTAACCGGAAGTAGTACTTTACTTGAAGCTTTAAACCGTTTTTCCTTAAAAGTACCTCTAAATACCATTTTTTCGCAAATAACGTTATTATTAAATATAAAGATTTTTTAATTTTCTACCGATCTGCATAATTACGTTTATATATAACTTCTGGCTAGCTAGAAAAAAAAATATAAATTATAATAATTTTTCGTATCGTTTAGGCTGAGAAATTTCGATAAAACAGATGAGTTATTCATATGTCCACAAAATTTGACATATGATGTCAAATTTGATATTGATACAAGTAAATGTAAAAGATAACATAAGTAAATATGAAGTAGTTTTATTGTAAAATTAGAAAAGGTGGAAAAAATATATAAAGGCATATATATGCATGCGTGAATCAAGGTAAGTTCGGTTTTGGTTTTAGTAACGTCAAAAATAGCTGTCATATTGGGCATACAAATTTTGTGAAGGAAATTTTAGGTATGAAATAAATTAAAAATATTCTGAATTGCAATCACAAATTAATTTTAAAACTACAAATTAAATATATTGAATAACTTATATAGAATATATGTATTACTACAGTGGCGGGAGGTATTGTGTTGGACACATCAGATTTTTTCTTTTGTTGTTGCCTTCTTTAAGATAACACTTCTACCCATTTATTCCTTCTATAAATTTTGGAATTGTTAATATTTGTAAGTTTAATTTTTACAATAGAATAGAGAATATGTAGGTACATTTTTTCACTTTTTACCTTGCTTTTATATTCTGTATTTGATTTTTAACCAAAATTATTATATGTCAATTTAAACAACGCGCCAAATAAAAATTGTTTAAAGTTTCAATTTCATTTTTACCGAAAACATGAGTACCTTTTGTAAATTACCCACCTAACTTCACTTTGTTACGTTTGTAATCAACTTCACGTGTAGAAATATACGCACAAGTATTTGTCTGTTTGTTTTACCCTTATAATAATTTAAGATTTTGTTACAAAAAATAGTACCCGCTGAAGGCTTAATCCAGCCTTGGTTTCGCTCATCACTAGAAAAACTCTGTACGACATGAGGGCATCACAGAGATATGAAAAAACAAATGGTACTATCAGCGATAGGTAATAAGCAGTGGCGTAGATAAGGCAAGGGGGGCGCTTTGCCCTAGGAGGCACCAATCTAAGAGTGACACCCGAGTGTCAATTTAATTAGAAATTGAAGATTTTTAATTAAAAATATCTACTTTGTTTTTTTTTTTTCATATTTACAAATTATCACTGAATCTGTCTTTTTTATCAATTGTCCGATAAATGATTTTCACGGTACTCATTTCGAAATTCCTATTTCAATCCATTCGTTGTCTCGCCCGGAAACATATTCGTATATTATTTACCGGATTTGTAACGTAAATTACTATCACATTCGGTTAAAGTATAGTGAAGGGCAGAACGGTGACACCATCACTACTGCCCCGGGTACACTACTGGTAAAAGGCCTTCAGTGTTATATTTATTATTTTTTTCTATAGCAGATGTTAAAGTGAAATTTTATCAACTCAAAATAGTGGATAAAGTAGCACTTTAACCGCAAGGATAGATAAAGTAATACTTTAACAACAAGGGTAGATAAAGTACTTTAACTTTTGTATATTAGAAGTACATTTCCATAACAACGCACACTACTGACATTTTAAAATTGTTCTTAAATATTAATTTAATTTTTCTAATTCTTTTCTCTTCAAAACCTGCTATAGAAAAAAATAGAATTTTGTACACGGCGATAAAATTAACACTTTCCGCTTGTCAATAAAATATTATTTTATCGTCTTGTATAAAAAATAACTATTATAATTTGATATTGTTTGATAAGCCTATTATTATATTCTTGGAAATTTTGACGTGATAAAACTATTTGTTAATTAAGTTTTCCTTGACTTACCTCTGATAAATTCAACACTTCACAAATAACTTCTACTGTTGGTAAAAAATAATCATTGCACACACAAGCCAATAATGTGAAGCAATATATGCCTAATATGAAATGAAGAATAATAGCTCCCTGTCTTCTCTGCTCATTTGTAAACAAGTCTTCAGGAAAGTCTTCGCTAGAGCTCTCCAAGCATTCTTCAGTATCATTCACAGTTCTACTACCGGGGATTTTTCTATTGGTTGAAGGAAAGTACCGAAATTTAATTCGTGTTATTTTTACTAGATGGTGGTATGAATCCTCTATTTTCGACAGATTTAAGAAGTCTTCTTTAATGTTGACAAGATCTTTGGGAAGCCAGTCTTCATGATGAGTATTTTCTAAAAAAAAACATATTTGTGATTTAATACCTAATAGAGATATTATTGTCTACAAAAATTTTATATGAATCCAGATAAGAAAATAGTTAAATATATTTTCTCGTAAATAATAAATAACGCTGAGATAGGATAATATATTTAAAAATATGGATAATTCTTGTTTTGGCACAAGACAGCTGAACGAATCTCGACTGTATTTTTTTTAAGGTACACATAGGAGATTAACATGAAAAATCAGTTTCTTGAAGGCTGTTATCTTCCATTTCAACTGACAATAATGGTTGTGGTGTCAATAGGAAAATAAGAAAAATCGGCATCAAATGACACCAAACATATGTACATGTAATTAATTTTCAAATTTATTCATTTTCTTAATAATAGCGATAGCTATGACACTTGAACAGGAAAGTAAAAAGTTTCATTTTTAGGATAAAAGTATATATAGATCGAAGCATGTATACTGTTAGTCAGAACTTCTAACAATTTAATTTAATTAATCTTCTAATTTTATTTAAATTAAAAAATTAGATATTTATAACATAATTAACAATAATAACATTCCACAATTCATTCCAACAAAAACATGGTCCAGAACTATACATAGTCCACACATGCGAAAACTACGCTAGATGAACTGATACATGAATTAATCACAAACCGTCAGGAATATCTAGTTGAAACAAACCTTATATCTATCACTTTCGTGACTGTTTTAGAACCACTTAAAATTATTTATGACGTTATATGATATCATCAAAATTTCTTTCACTACGGATATGAAGTAGGTAATGACGTGAGCATACTACAGGAAAAATTAACTTCATTTAATTTTTGTCTTGTCAATTACAGTTATTCATAATATTACTAACTTAAAGAAAGCAAATTCATATAGTGTACCTGTTCTATTATTTTGTTTATCAATGCATTTATTAATTTTATGTCTTCTCTAAAATTGGAAATAAATTAAAAAGATTTATGCCAGGTTGCATAAAAGCGTGGTTAGCTAATCAACTGGTTAACGCTTTATGCAACCGGACATTAATTTACTTGAATATAGTCATAGAAAAATAATGATGTATGTTATTTATTACACTATTTCCTGAATTAAATACTGACGATGAAATTATTTATAAAAATACGCTAATAATGCAACTAATCAAAAATAATGCAACTATTCGAAAACTAGAAGATAAATAAAATATTAATACGATTGAGATATGTCATTGTAGAAGTGAAATATACAAAAAGTAGTATCGATATATACCAGGGGGCTGAAACAGTATTGCAATGCGTCAAAGAAAGTTTCAGTCTAGATCTCTATGAAAAACATTCCGAAGCCGGTCATAGATATCACCAGTAGTTCCAAAATTTAGTATTTTTTTAGTAATGTTAGAGTATTATGTTTTTTGGTGACATTTATTTGAAATTGTATGTTTTGTCATCAAGTATCACATGGAATTCTTTTATTTTCTATTTTCTTTGACATTTTAAACAAATTTTGATTTGTAATAAATGTAAAATATTTGATTATTGTTAGTAAGAAGAGCATATTTTTTTGTATAATACCATTGTTAAAAATATTGATTGATTTCTCAATCAACGTAGTAATAAGATATACATAAATATAAGACCATGTACTTCTTCTGCATAGCTGTTAATGATATTCTTCCATATTTCCAAGACCCGGTTTGCTTGTACAAATTTTTAATATTTAGGAGATATGAATTTAAATATTTTATAATAAAGTCTTAAAATTATATTTTGTATTGTGTACATAAAAATAAATATTTCACATAATGATTACTCCTTAATATTTACATTTACATTAGAACATACATATATACCTTCCTGATAGCTATTGTATGAATATATGGTCTGTGATGAATTCCAATATAAAAAAATAAATGTCATACAAAAAAAGAATTTGAAATGTGGATCGATATTACCGGTCATTAACTACACTTTTTTCTGATGATAATGTGGAAATCCAATCTTCTACAAATATATTTCCTTAACCTATGGTATATACAAATGAAAAACTAATTGTGTAATAATTATTCCAAAATGTTTGTTTAATTTTACTGCCCCTATTCAAAATATCACGCTTCGCCACTGCATTATGTATCAATTTCCACATTCAAAAAAAAAAACACATGTCTCAAAAAAATTCTATATTGCTGGGATTATAATTACATACAAAAATTATTCTAGCTTTAAATATTGATTAGTGGAAATTGTATTATAATAAAAATTAACATATAATGTTTGAATTTAATTGTAATTTAGATTATGTACCTATTAACAATTTTTTTAAATATTATCATGTTTTCCGTAATGGGAAAACAACTATGATGTACGTGAACTTTGGCATCATTATCTATATTTCAAAATAATTATAAAGTGCATTATCTACTTCACACTTACTACTCGTATTATGCACCTTTATAATTATTTACATTTTATTATCAGGTGTTTTTTTCTCGTGATTTCTAATCTATTTTACTCCCACTAACAAACTTATTGTATTCAAATTGTTAAGTTAATCTTCAACAAAGGAAAATGATAAATAAATCTTTTTAATTAATAGCGTTTTCCAAAAGTAATCACAACCATTAAAGAGTTATTTATAAAGCAATATTTGGTTAAGATATTCACAATCTTAGGTAAACAACTTACCTATTATTATATGAGCGTTGATACAGCTAACAAAAATGAGTATTACAATTATTTTCTTCATATTTAACGCTTTATTGTGCGTTTATATCAAATAGGCATTCTTTCTAAAACAAATAAATAATTAATATATCAAATTAGGGTACAAAATACACTAATAATTTACTGATAAATAGTTATACTTTAGTTATAAATCAATGCACTTATTCACAAAGACAAATTAATCGAATTGATCTTGCACTACTTTGATAAAATTTTTCATGAAAGTCCGTACAAACATACGATTTTCACGGTCAAAAGATAAACTTGTTATGCTTTCCAGAATAAAACAAGTTTACCAAAAGTCTTACATATGAAAAATGTGCATTTTATCAGTAGTTATTTATAATAACGCGGACATAAACAATGTATCAAGTTTTTCACTTTGGGAATTTTAAAAATAAATTGTTAGTATCACAATTGAAAAAATAATATTAACACGTAGGTACTCAGTAATTTATGTGAAAGATACAAAAGTTAATTTAATTTAATAAAATGCAGTATATTCAATTGAATTTTCAAAATAAAATTTTATTTTTGCATTTATATTTTAGTTATACATATTATAAGTTTTTAATTAAACAATAGTAAGGTAATTATGAATTGTAATCATACTGCTTAAAATACGTTAAAAATAATATAAAGGTAAATATGTGAGTACTTACTTATAACAAAATAAAACACACTATAAACAGTGCAGAGGCACGTTTTCTTAGCTTCCACCTGCCGTGTTTCAAGGAGCAGTCAGCACTGACAATTTTATCTCTCAATCATGTCTATATGTTCTTATCAATCACAGATAATTTTCCTACATGATCGGATATATGAACTTACATTAAGATAAAATTACTGATTACAGTAAGTAACTATGGAACAAGAAAAAAAAAAAGAAAAAAATATATCAGTTAACAACCACTAATTACTTTTTTGAGGCTTATTTATAAATATCTTTATTTTATTTACAAATTTTGATTAGTTTATTGTTAAAGGTCATTTCACGATTATGTAAGATCAATAATAAAAATACACCATAATAGAATCCAATGCCTTGCCAAACGGGGATGTTCAACGTACCAGCGCGGCAAAATCTTAAAAATATATCAATTTATAATTGCAATATACTGTTGACTAAAAGTTGAAAGGAAGCGTAGCTATGTAGCTGTATAATATGTTAAAAGTTAATAAAATACAAATAAAAATAAAAATTTAAATTTGCTATACAAAACTATTAATAGTAACTGATATTTTATCACTTTAATTATATAACAAAAGCAAAATAGAAGTAATTGAATCTGTAACAAAAAGTAACAAGTCTTTATTACTCTTCTTAAGTTTTTCAGACGTGTCGTTTTGGCTTTATTACATATTTTGTTTTCTTTTATAAAATAAAATGTTTATATTTTATTTAAAACATTTAAAAAAGTGCTGTAACACATAAATATCTTTTAAAAAGTAAAAAAAATCATGATTTATTTTATTTTTTTAAAGAAATCAGTGATTTTTGATTTTCTTAAATAAATTTACAGACGAATTACTGACAATTCAACATTTTGAAACATTTCTCGGACACCAAATATCAACATATTTAACACCAATAATTTATCTATATCCAAATTAATTTATAGCACTTAGAATATTATTAACAATACATGTACCGGTAGCTAGCGAAAAAAAATTCTTTTCTAAATTAAAAATTATAAAAAATTACCTGCGCTCAGCTATGAACCAGTAGAGATTTGGCTATAATATCTATTGAAAGAGATTTTAGTAATTCTCTAGATATTGTTACGAGCAAGACTCACTGTAAATGAATCATCACGGCTGACTTGTCTGAGCAGGTAGTCGCGTTAAAGGTCAAGTAGGATAGGAGCGACGCCGCTATTGTTCGGGAATATTATAGAGGTCAGAAGATTCTGGAATGTTCAAGATTAGCTGTCCGCATTTGTTAGAGGGTCGCATCGGGCGGTTCAAGACGTTAGTATCAGTCAGAGTGTGCAGAGAGTCACTAAAGAAAGTCAGTGTCTGTCAGTGCATGTCAGCGACATGTAAAGTAAGTGTTAATATTTGTTTACCTACAACTATTGAAATATGGGTACATTATGCGTGTGATACTACATATAATATACTACTCATATTACACAAGTGTAATATGAAAAGTTATATTACACGCTACACTTTTCTGTAATAAATAGAGCATATAATTTAACACATAATATTTTAATAAACTGTTAATTTATTAATAATATATTTTTTATTATAAATATGAATAGAAGTGATTATAAAAGTATAATAAATACAATTTGAATAGTTATTTTGACATTTAAGTACTACTGTGGCGCCATCTGTTAAGCTATATATGAACTACTCACGGTTAACTGAATATTTAACAAATAATATCAGATTTTTTATTTGCCTGATAGTTGTAGATAAAGTATAGTATTTGACTCGCATAATATGACTACATTACACTCGCATGATTAAAAATACTCGCTGCCGCTCGTATTATTAATTACATCCTCGTGTAATATAACCTACATATTATGCTTGTTAAATAATACACTATTATTTATAATATACTTTTCGTTTATTAAATCTAGATATAAAAATATTCGTGTTTCAATTATTTTTTACACTTCACCTAAATAAATAAACGTTATAATATAATAATATATTGTACAACAAGCATTGAATGGTACTCATTTTATAAAAATATTACAGTTTGTAACATGAGACGAGGACGAATGTTGCAAATCATACGACTTATTTAGTATAACGAGAGCAATGAATTTATTGGAAAAAATTGTTGCTGTGTAGTATAACAGGCAAACGAATGTCAAAATAACATTTTTCGAAAACTCTCAAGAGAATTTAATATTTACATGACAACTATTAACACGCGAAATATTGTTTATAGTGTACTGAATGCAAAAATTTTTGCTCGCGCCACATAATACTCATCCACGAAAATGGCGTTCCCACACATGATGTGTAAATAACTATTACGTTCAGCTATTTTCGGGTAAAATATAGGATCACAATTTAATGAAATCTGTAATTTTATTGTTGTCGTAAGTGAGTTTTGTTAAGCGAAAATCTTTTGACGTTTTAAGATTACCTAAAAACTAGAAATAGTTATATATCTGTCAAAGTTTTTTTGTTCACTTACTTTTATTTTGAAAATAGGCATCCAAATACCATTTGTGGTTAAATTTTATCCTGACAAATTTTCCGATTGTTTCTAATATATCTCTTGACAGAGATCTAAAAAAATCCAGCAACAATTTACCACTTATGATATTATATATAGTAGCGATCCCAAGGTTACGCCCCGGGCGACGGCCGCTAACGGACATGTCACAACAGGTCCGCTAGCTTCCCATTGATCTATTTACGAGATGGTTAGAGAACATTCTAGCAATTAATTGTTTTACTATAAATACCCCCAGCAGGAGATCACAAGGACAGTCTAATATTGATACGTGTAGTGATCGTTGGTGATATAAATAAATAGTTGGTGATATAAATATTGTGGAAATAAATATTGCGTAGTTTTAAGTGTTTAAATAAATAATCTTAGTGCTTAAGTTTTTATTAATAATTGTTAGTCTTAAAATAGTGTTTATGTTTGTTTATTCATAGTGTTACCACAGAATAGGTTTATACAGAAGCGACAGTAAGACAGAGAAGCGAAAATTGGAGAGAGATGGGGAAGGTGCACAAATTTAAAGGGCCCATTGTTTAAAATCGGAAAGTTTCCTCACATCTGAGAGGGAGATAGGGGAAGAGCACACCTCACATCTGAGAGGGAGATAGGGGAAGAGCACAAATTTAAAGGTCTACACAATGCTTCAAGGTCATAGAACTGACTAACGGAACATGAAAGGTACCGACACGGAGTGTCGCTTCTATGTGTAATTATTCTGTGGTGTTACTTATTTTAATTATCTTTTACAATTCATATTTTGTTTATTAAACCTAGTTATATAAATATTCGTGTTTTAATTGTTTCTTTACACTTTACCTAAATAAATAAAACGTTACAGTATGAAGAAAAAACCACAAGAGTAATAGTCATGGTTATATTTTGTTTACAGGAAAAATTTTAAGTTTCAACTGTTGTCATTCGTGAAATAATCAATAGTTATACAACAAGAGGTTCGAAAATAATCGAATATACAGTTGAGGACGAGATGTGTTGCCTTGGAAACACAACGACACCGCAGGTGGAGTTGTGTTTTAAAGGTAACACATCGAGTCCGCAAACTATATATTCAGATTATTTTCGAAGCTCGAGTTGTATATATTAAGACTATACAACAAATAAATCAACTATATTAAACAAATTATTTACTTGTTAATGTCAATGTCAAAAACTGTAATTGTTTATATTCACGGATGATACGATTAAATACGATTCAACTGTTTCCGGAACACCATTAGTGGTGTTCCGCGAAAACACGACTTAGCAACATAAATAACCGATGTTATACATTGTAACTAAGAAAAATTCAACTATCTGATTGGTCCATTTTCCGATGAGTTGTATAGTCAAACAAATATAATTCGATCTATGAATTTAATAAGTAAAATATACTTGTAATTCCTGCGAAGTAACGACATAATAAAATATAAACACTAATTTAAGAATAACAATTATTAATAGAAATTTAAACACTAAGATTATTTATTTAAAATATTTAACATAACACACTATTTATTTACAAAATATTTATATCATCAACTATTTATTTATATCACCAACTATTCATGTTCACTATACGTATTAATATCAGACGGTCCTCGCGATCTCCCCTGCTCAGTCATAAATAATACACCAATTAAGTTCGGCAATGTTCTTGCACCCTCGAGACGGCAGAATAATAGAAGCGCGATGAGCGGGTCTCAACAGATCTGCTAGCGTCCATTGCCCGCGACGCGACCTTGCGATCGCTACATTATGGTAGTTATTTTTGTATTAAGTGCGCGAATTTGGTGTGATTAGCGCGCGAGATGTCACAAGGCAATCCAACGCGCTAAAAACGCAAACTTCGCACACTTAATACAAACAATATTTTTTTCTATATCTAACATCTAATTTGAAGATATGTTTCCATCACCATGAAAAACGTTTTCCAAAAGAGTGAAAAAACCTTTTCCCAGATACATCGTCACCATGTTAACCTAACAACTGTGAAAAAATTACCTACTTTTTGCATTGTTATTAGATTTAAAAAAATGAAGACACTTTGACAGTAATTTTTAAGGAGCTGAAACAGTATTGTAAAGAAAGTTTCAATCTTAGAACTCTTTCAAAACCTTTTCCGTAGCCGATTACCAGTAGTTCCAAAATTTAGTACTTTTTTTAGTATAATTATTACGTTTTTTGGTGCCATTTATTTATAAGAATCTATATTTTCTATTTTCTTTGACATTATAAACTAATTTTGATTTGTAATCATTTGTATGCATACGTAGGTAATTCATAAATATAATACTACATATTTATTCTGCATATAGTTGCCATGATATTGTTCCATATTAGTAAGGCTCTGTTCTTTTCTACAAATTTTGAATATTTAAGTGATGTGAATTCAAATATTTAATTTTTTTCTGATGAAATTCTAAAAATACTAGAAAATTTTAAAAAAGTGTAAAATATAAAATTACTAAAAACACACAAGAACATGTAAGTTTTTAAAAAAAGTTTTAAATTAATATTATTTATTTTGTTCATTTACAAATATTTCACATAATGGTAACTCTTAATATTAAACATTACTAAAATGTCTCTTCGTGATAGGTATTGTATGAATTATAATATAAAGAAATAAATGTCAAACAAAAAAAAATATTTGAAATGTGGCTATCGACAATACCGTGCATTAACGCATTTGTCAAATATAATACTTGAAACCGATCCTAAGGGGCGCTAAAATTTTGTTTTCACAGATGATATCCAATTTTCTACAAATATATTTTCTTAATCTGTGTTACTTTTGTTGTTACATAATGCTATTTATTTATGTTTTTAATTAATAATTTAATAATTTCGAAAAAAATATGTTGTGTATCTTAGCACTAAAGTTTTTATTATTATTCATATGAATCGCCTTGTAGCATAAATTCCATAATATATAATAAAAAATTATATGCTTTAGTGCCTTCATTTACAAATAACTATTTCAATTTTACTATTTAAATTTAATATTTAATAATAGAATTTATCAATTATATTTAATTGTGGTTGGTAAGAATGGAATTATTGCCATATGTGTTTACTCATTAGAATTATTTTGTTTTTGTGTGACTTTAACTATGAAACTATACAATTAGACTTGCTTTTACCTTATTTTGAGGATTTTTCCGAAATGTGACATTGCATGTTATTGTTGGAATACGTGTTTTAAATAAATATTACACATAATTACAAGTTTTTAGTTTTTATTTGAGCTTTATAGTACTTATCAGAGGTACATATGTGCGTTTTTAGTTAGAAATTTAGTTGTGTGTGACGTCTCATATGACCAAGAATACAAATGACCTTAATCTACGCTGCGCTGAATCATAATGTAATCTATTGCAACTGTGCTATTATCTGAGTTATTAGCCAGTTTTCAAAAATTTATGCTACATTTTACATTTCAAAAATGGTGCAGTGCTGTATTGTTGGTTATAATAATAATTCAAGTAGAATATTGAGACATTTTAGGATTAAGATAATGAAAATGCATATGAGATAAATTTTTACAACGAACCATTTGTTAAATTAGCAAAATATTTTTTTTTTTTTCAAAATACTGAGGTTCATACATGTGCCATATGCCTTTATTATACATGCAAGTATAATAATTCGTCTACAGTTTTCACTACTTTAAAATCGAGTAATTCTACGTGTTATAGTACAAGATGGCGCAAAAGTTATCACCCTATTGAAAGATGCTATAATTTTTGCAAATGGCGGCAAATGTCAAATCTGCTTTGACATTTGTGAAGTAAACATATGCAAAATACATGTCCATAAAACATGAATCGTTATACTCCTCAAGAACGCGGATTAATTACTTCGATTTTTTTGTGTAATAATTCGTCGGTGATGTTGGTTGGCGCAGCGTGAATTTAGGCGCGCAGATCTTTGCGGCGTTCAGCCGCTCGCTTACAAGAATATGGTACAACACGAGATGCTGCCAGGTCTGGCCGGCCCCGGAGGAGCCGTTCTGCTCAGAATATAACGCGGCTGTGGCTGAAGACGACAACTGTGGATGGCGAGCGCTACAGAGCCATGCTCAACGACCTTCTTCTTCCTCAATTGAATGAATTTGAACTGGAGAACATGTGGTTCCAACAGGATGGAGCAACGGCGCATACTGCACGAGCCACAACGGAAATTCTGAAGGCTGCATTTCCGGGTCGCCTAATCTCTCGTTTTGGTGATTTGCACTGGCCTGCAAGATCGTCCGATTTAACCGTTTCAGACTTCTTTTTGTGGGGTTTCTTTAAGTCACGAGTCTATGTCAATAAGCCTCAGATTTTTCAAGCCCTCAAAGAGAATATACATTAAGAATGCGAGAACCTATCGCCGGAAGTTCTGGCAAGAGTAATGGAAAATCTTCAACTAATGACACGAAACTACATATCTGTTGTGTCTACATAATAATCAACCCCAATAATCAATCTAGTTAAACAGCCAGCACACTGCAATAAAATAACAGAACTAATGAAACTGAATATTTATCTGATATTAGTTAGACAAATAAAACAAATGAAAATTTAGAACCAAATCTTCTACGAATACCGGGATTAATTTTTGAATTAATTAACATAATGAATTATTCTAATCTAATGGTATAATTAATCACAATAAGTGAATTGATTTGGTTTTATCTACTTCTAAAATTTCGATAAATATTTGTGGTTGATCCATTATAAACTTGAATACATGCACTATAACTATAAGGACTTAGTGTATAAGCTTTCAAATAAAAATTTGTATATTAGATTAAGTGATTCAGATGTAATAAAAAGTGTTGACACATTTTATAGTATATTGTATAAGTTAATTGATAAGTACATATGTACCAACAAAATATATAATGAATAAGAATATTAAGTATCCTGCTTTGTTTAGTATATTGCTAATAAATATAATTAAGGAAGAAAAAATACCATAAACGCTAGAAACTACACCGAAATTATAATTAATGCTCCACTATTAGACGTAGGATAAACATTTTGACACAGAACGATAGAAAAAATTATATTTAAGATTCTGAGTCAAATATTGCATAAAATGTTAAGCATTTTTAGAAATATAACAAATCTCAAAAAATATAATAATTTACAACAAATTTTGTATAATAATAACAATAAGACAGCGGAAAATTGTTTGGTGATTGGTAATTTCTTTGCCAGATATTTCGAATCATTTTTTATGAGTTCTAATAAAAAATGAATCTATCTAGGACTAGATTAATCTTGGTAAGATAAATCTAACTTACAATGGGATTATTTCATGTTTAGAGAATTTATATACTCACTACAGACTAAAGGATGTCGTCCAGACAATATGAACCCAACATTCATAAAGACTTGTGCATATTATTTGGTATCATATAATTTTCAATAAATCATTCTACACATATATCTTTCCTGATAGATAGAAATTGTCTTACATAATATCTATTTTCAAGTCGGGTTAGCAATTTTAGACCGATATAAAAACTATACCTATATTTGAAAATTTTTTGAAGCTCTTATTATGAAAACCATAACTTTTAATATTAGTATATAGGATGTTCCATAACTTTTCACAAAAAAATAAAGGGTATTTACTATACGACATGCTGATTATATAACAAAGAGAAATTGTAATTCGCAAAAAAATTGCATCCTATTTCAAACAAACATTTATTTTGCCACTGGTCTGTAGTTATTTTTAATAATTTTTTTCAAATCTTCTACAATTAAAATAATTATTTACATGATATCTAATACTAATAAATGTCTAATATTGAGTAGATAATAGCTACTCCAGTGGTCCAAACATATCTACTTCATGTAAACTACCCTTAGCTTTACGAATTTAAAAAAAATCTTTTTGTTTCCTGATCAGCACGTCATACAATATATACATTTTAATTTTTTATGCTAAGTTGTGGAACACTTGTATAATTATTACAAAACAAAATGGTTTCTACACTAACAAATCGATACTTACGAATTTAATACCATTTAGTAAAACTGTCAGTTCGAACATATACAATCGTATACAGACAGACCTTATTTATACAGATTTCTTTACGGAATTGGATAAAGTGACCCACAATATATTAATAGATAAGTAGTTGTTAAATCTAGCAATTAATGGATCATTATTAAAGCAGATTGAGTCATATGTTAAAAACTTAAAAATAGAATTCAGATTATTGTAGTAAAGAGTTACTAATCTAGAGAAATTCATGTTACTTCAGGAGTTTATTAAATTCTGAATATTTACTTTTTGTTGACGATTTAAAATTGTTTGCAAAATCAAAACGATAGAGGTTTATATTGGATTTTAGTGGATTTAGACAGAATTATTTTTATTGTCAATATACAATTCACAAGAAATCGCAGTAAAATTCATTTTGATTATAACTGGTATATTGAAAAGTTAATACACAAAAACTGTGTTAGATCTAGAGCTGTTTTTCTACTTAAAACTAAGTTTTTATGATCAAATTAATGAAATTAAATATTAAAATTGTGAGGTTTATTTGACGAACAAGGGAACATTTTACATTATTAAAATCTTTCATATACATTGTATATAACTCTATGGTCAGATCTATTTTAGAATTTGTATCTTCTATATGAAATTCCATGTATATTAATAATTTCTCAAACCAAAGTGAAAGTATACTGAAAAACTTTGTTTATATTGTAAAAAAAATTGATTATAAATTTCAATAATTATGTCTCTCTACGCTTGTCTTAAAATGCACTTTTTACAAAATTAAATAATTAAAGTTAATTGATCTACTAACATTACATAACATTTTAAACACTAATACATCTTATCCTTCCTCCTTACATCTATTTAATTGCAATCTCCCATGCAAACAAACGAGAGAAGATGCACAAAACATATAAATAAAATTTTAAAAATTGCTCGTGGAAATACAAAGGTTCACCACCCCTAATCTATATACTACTCGTTTTATATAAAATCTAATGAAAATAGAAATAGTAAATATTAGAGTTCGGACCGAAGCCGAATAATTATTGGCTATTCGCCATATTTTAATACTGAATATTCGGTTACAAGAAATAAATAAAGTACAATGCTGTTTTGTTATGTTAAAATATATAAATATATTTTAAACAAAAGATATTCATATGTTTAATTATATTAATATATCTTCAAAAAGAGTAAACAATTTATCTAGTTATATTGATTGGCGGTAAATTTCTTGAAAATGAAATGATTAAATATAATAACAAATAAACAAAAAATTACCTTAACAAAAACTAAAGCGAGCATTTCGGAATAAATACACCCCTCTCCGCAACGAGGACAGGGACGTAACCAGGAAATTTTCGTAGGATGGGCCAGCGGCGGGCCGAAAAATATTTAGGTGGGCCAGTAATTATAAAGTTTTGTACTACTACTTACCTTTGTCATTAGAATAAAAAAAATCAAAATTTCATTTGAAAAAAATAGTTGTATAGTTACTTTACAAATAAATGCTTATATTATAGCAAATACTACAAAAAAATGTAATTAGATACAAAACAAGAAAACATTCTTAACATAAATAAAGACAGAAAATATATTGTTGTATCTAACCTAAATAACATAATGATCCCTTGGAGTGACAATATAGAAGCAGTTTAACAAAAATTATAATAATTAATTATAGTACAATATTATTATTCTATTTTTATGATTTTTGCTAAATTCTTTTATTATGTCGTAGGTATTTAATGATTTTGCAGTTTTTTTTTCGATATTTATTATTGCTAAATGGCTTAATCTGGAGTCTGTCATAGTATTTCTCAGATGGTTTTTTATTCTACGCAAACAAGAAAATTTTCGTTCACATCCAGCACTCGATACTGGAATTGTGACAACGATTGTAACTAATTTATATGTTCCAGGGAAAGCAATTTTATATTGTTCTAAAATATCTAGAAATGACATAATGGTCTCTATTTTGACATTATTTTCAATTTCAAATAATTTTATTGAGTGTGGAATTAATTTAAATTCGGCCTCCAATAAGACCATGTTGCAGTTGTAATGAGTACCTAATGCCAACATTTCTTTAAATTTCATAAATGAAACATGTCTTGGATGCAGCACACATAAAGAATTAATTTGTTTTGAACTATTTTCAAATCGTTTGTTTAATTCAGAAATAATTAATTCAATTGTAGGCAAATTTTTTTTAGCAGATCCCGAAACAAAAATATATAAATCTTGTGAAAGATCAAAAACAAAATTTATTATTGGATACATTTTTGCACACATCAACAATAACCAAATTTAAGCGATGATTATAACAATGGATGTACATAGCTTGTTGATTTTCATCACAAAATAATTTTTGAACACCATTAAAGCATGTCTGTCAATCATTAAGGCGACCGCTCATAACGCTTGCTCCATCATACGTTTGAGCAACAAATTTTTGTATATCAATATTACGTTGAATTAGAGTTTCTGTAGCCATATAATGATTTCGCGTCTAATAAGTTAACAGGTTTGTATCCAAGGAACCTTTCATAAATAACTCCATTTAAATAATATCTAATAACGATGGAAATTTGTTCCGTTTTACTCATATCTTTTCCTTTTTTCCTGGCCCACCCTGGTCCACCTTTGGCTACGTCCCTGAACGAGGACCACTATTCACGCTTTCAGATTCTACAAAAATATGTTAAAAAATGACTTGTATTCCGTTTATTCCGTCATGGCACTGTTATTATTGTCATATTTTAATCAAATTAACATAAAACTTCAGATACATTTTTCTCAAAAAAATCGTTATGTTAGGGTATGATAATATTATATCATTGAAATCAGAATAAAATTCTCTATTGAATAAGCAAATATAAAAATAGGTTCACATTTAAAATTAAAAAGTTGGGATTCGTATTTTGAAAATCACTGGTTTTAAAAAAAAAAATGTCTCATATTAGTAGTGTTGCAAAATAGAAATTGTTTGATAATTAAACCGACCTCGAAGCTCTTATAGTTCTCGAGATAGCAACAGTGGACAAAATAAAATACCCTGTATTTGTACTTTTCGTATTTTTACAGCAGCAATTTTTTTTATTTAGTCGAAATAATAAATTTTTAAAGAAAATTCATGTTGTATTCATATTAAGTTCAAAATTCTAAAAGATTTCAGCTCCAAAGATGAACTCATCATGTAGGAGGGACTTCTATGTAGCCCAACTTCATCCACCACTAAACTAGAGTAGACTACAGGAAAGCTTCAACTAAAAAGAGCACAAAAGTAAAATGACCGGTGCCGCCAGAAATCGCTGTAAATGGCTCATAACAAGAAGGCTCACTGTTGACGTAGCAAGTGTCAAAGCCCTTGAATCCATTAAGAATAAGGGACAAAAACGTACCCGATTCGAGAAATCAACACCAGAAATGACCGTGAAAAGATAAAAAAACAGATGCTAAAGGTTAATGCAGCAGTGATGCTATGCCACCACATACTAAGGCTTAAACATTTGTGAGCTTCAAATAGGCAATTCTGGGTAAACGCGTTGACATTCTTCACTGTAATCATCCAAAGCATAATTTAGAAACAGGGTAGCTGACGAAAATTCTGAAATTCAATCCTGAATTTAATAATAACGATCGCTAAAGGCTCTGTGAAGCCTATCTTTCCGGAAGCTACCTTCAAGTCCGGACGACAGAGAGTCTGCACCGATGAAGCCACTAATAGGCAAAGTCGAAAGTTTAAAGCCTTGGGAAGAATGCTGTTTAAAAGCTGTCGATGAGAAGGATTTGGCAAAGTCCAGCATTGGCAGTAACATAAATATACTGCAAGTGAATTTTCAACACTGCAAAAATGCGTCCGATATGTTGAACAAAACATTCACTACCACCAACACCGATATAGTGCTAGTTCAGAGCATTATGTTTTACGAAAGGAAACTAGACCAGTAGGTAAGTTAACCTATTGCAGTGGCGGATTTGAAGGGGGGTGGTGGGCGACGGTGTAATCCTCTGTCCTCACTATTAAAATCTCGCAGAAACGCCTTATTCGAACGTCTTTTGAAATAAATATTTCAAGATTTTGAAAAATTTTTTGTAGCAAGCGCCCCGCCACTTTTTTTAGTACTTCATCTCTGTAGTTAAGTATTCTAAAAACACAGTGTACAGAATTCAACAAAATAAATTTCGATCTATTTACTTTTTGACTACCTCTGTCAGGTTTTAAGTTTTATAGTTATTTAATTATAAAATGGTAAATATTAATTAGGAATGAATTTTTAATACAATTTAAAATCTAGCATTATAAATTAATTTTCGATTTGCCGGAAGAAAATATTGCTTTTTCATTCTATAATTATAGCCGCATTTTATCGCTCTAACAAGAAAGCCACCATAGCCCGTTAATTTTTATTGGTTATATTGAAAAAATGTACACATCAAATGGTTACAAGATGTACAATAAGGATTTTGGCTGACTAGCCAATTATTGAGTAATAAGTCTTTCTGATGCCAACTAGTAAACTGCTTAAACGAAGGAATTTTAATTACAAGTACGTATTCTCTAAAAACATTTAATTCCACTTATTACACCGGTCTTTCTATTAACTGTAAATATCAAATCTTTTAATATAGAATTATTCTTTATTATAATTAAAAAATTGATATTTAATGTTATTTTATATCTTTGTAACGATATACGTAGTACGGTAGTATTTTACTAATCCTTTATTTAATTGATAAAATTTGAAGAGAGTAATTGTTGATAAAATTTAGACTTTTATACTTTCACCAAAAAGGTACCAAATGACGTTTTTCTTATCAACAAAATACAGCGTCTTGGAAACAAAAAGGAATTTATTGATAATAAATAACAATCTCAGTATTATGATTTTATCATTTTTATTGTTTATATAAATTGATATTTTATAGTTATAAGGAATATAAGTAAGTTTTTATTTCCGAGGAAGTTGGTATAGGTCGAGGCATACGCTGAGATTTGAGCAATTTTCAAAAATGTTAGATGTATGTACACTCCCTGTAATTATTAAACTTTTCGCTCCACTGAAAAATTAAAAGGGAACATTGCTCCTTACAAATAATTCATTTTTAAGCTTAAATAAGAATATAGTCCGATCCTATGACTGTTTTGATCGTCATAGATCTGATTTCTGCAGGAATCCGCGACTAAACCTACCGATGATGTCACTGCGATCGCTCAAATAATAGCGACGATAATGAGTATTTTCTATATGAAGTACATATGTTTACATGAAAATGACGGTATGTTCGAGGGCTTATATTTTTATCAAGATTGCTTATATTAAAAAAAAATAGAGTAATTATAACACGCTATGTTTATTATATAAAAGAAGTAGGTTTATTTTATCTATAATTTTGTTCTTTACCTATAGGATAAAATGTATTTCAAAGTATGTCAATTGACGTTATCTTTCTTTCATCTGTTTGAATATTTAGAATCTACTCCACCTTTTCGTTGTATTTTAGAATGAGAGGAAATTAAAAATTCTATTTTTTTTCATTTTGTGTAGAGTAATTAACAGAAAAAAATATATTTGATATATTTTTGCTGTCTGCAGAATGCATTATAGTGCAATCCTCACGAAATTAATGGGAGTGTTGTGTGGGAGGAAAATTCATTGTTGATTAAAAATTTTAATTGTTTTTGTAAAGCGGGTAACAGTGGCAAACATCGCCGCATTCCTTATTAAATTATCAAGGTGAAACTTGAATACTATTTATGTACATGTTTATGATTAAGAAATTATGATACTATAATTAATGTCACTAGCGAAAAAAAAATGCCATATTTATTTAAAATTTTAACTTTTTCTGTACCAGCATATGGAAAAGAATAAAAAAGCAATATCTTTTTACTAGCACGGAAATGACAACCGTAGACGCGTAGTCACAACAATTTCTATTGTTCACTACCTTTATTGTCATCGGCAGAAGATTCCTATTATATATTTGAGGTATTTAACATTCGAAGCTTGTAATTCTAAAAATAAAATAATAACTTATAAATTATAAAACCTTAAATATTCAACTTACAAATCACGATATAGGTTATAGAAGAAAAAAGGGAAATAGGCAATGTTAGTCAGATAATACGCATTAACGTAGTTCGTGATTTGACCACCAGGCGACTACGGTAAAATTTTATTGGCGGATAGGCGCCACCAACTCAGATAAGATGGACATCACCCGCCTCTTAGACAAACTGCAAGTCGGACTTGTACGCCTTGTACGACTATAATGAAGTAGACAAATGCATAAATAATATGCAGAGAATAAAATTCTTGTAAGTGACATCACTCCTACATGGATTGGCGGTGACTATATTTAAAAATAGAGCACGTCTGACATCTGTCATCAGCATTACCCTCGAAAAATCAATTCATAAACTTGCAATTTGCCATTGTAACTATGGTATTTTCGAGCAACGTAATAAATTAGCAAGCATTATATTTTAATTTGTGATTTTATTATTTATTGTTATTTTACTTCTTATTAAATGTACATTCTTTTATTTATTATAAATTTACATTTATTCTATGTTAATTTTTTTTCTTGTGTATCCTCTAGTGATCCTATCGATTTCCCGTGAACTTAGAAAAAATATATCGCCGGTTTTATTAATTAGTTAGAGAAAGCTACAAAATTTGCAATATTATCTAATGTACTAATTCAAACAATTTTCTTTGGCGGTTATTCCACACTCTGAAGTACTGCAAGATGTTATAGCGAACCTACAATTTTCGAGGGTTGAGCATTTTTCATTTTTACTACGTTTGTTGATAATACTTTATTAAATACTATGGTATTATTTTTTAAGAAATATTAGTGAAATTATTAAATTCCTTCGTCAAGAAAAACTTATAAGTAAACAAATATTACAGGCTACTTCTCGTAGTTATGGATGAAATATATATTCAGAATATGTTCTCAAACATTTCCTATAAAACTGTTTCAATAAATATACAGGCAGGGCCGGCCCGAGACTTTTTAGGCGATAATTTTATATTGCGCCCCCTTTTTGATATATTTTTTAAATAGCTTGTCATCCATATTAATGATTTCTTTTATATTTATTTATTGGAATCATTATTTTATTTATCTACGACCTATGACAGTATTCTAATTTTCTAATTATCACATTATTTTGAATACCATTATGAGATTCAAAATGGCATTGATGCCCTGTTGCACCAATAAGTTTTAAATTTTAAGCAATACCTAACAAAAAAATGTTTATCGAAATTTTGTTTGATAAATAACAATAGAAATTCGATAAAAAATTATATTTTCAATGTACTCGTACTATGGAACAATATCTGACTCACACCCACTCATTTTATCTTGAAAACTGAGGTGAAATGTATCCGTGTTAAACAATTTGACACAATTGAAAGAACATTTCAATGTTTTCGTTATGTCAAAAATTATCTAAAAAATGTATTTCAGAATCAATTGAAACTGTCATAGATAAAATATAGCAAGATATACTCGTACATTTGATAAAGCCTCATACTGAAACTTGCGTGATTATAACCACGAGTCATCGCCACGTGATTTAATTAACATCAAACGCGTTTCATTATGAACGCTATATTAAAATTGTATTTTTAATATCTATTTCGGAACATAATGTGCGTATCTAATACAATATGTAAAGTGTTTAACCAAGGCTAACAATATTGAAATATAATTGTTGCTTTTGCTTAATTTTAAGAATTTAAAAAAAGTCACAATGCGCCCCACGAACGATTGCGCCCCAGGCTATCGCCTGGTTCGCCTGTAGTTTAGGTCGGCCCTGCATACAGGATGTAACAGAAATAAGTACATTAAATTTAACCCGTGATGGAACTCGTTAAAAACAACAATATTTACTAGGAACCTTTTCTTATAAATCTTTTAGAAATTAAATTAAAATTCTTCAAATTTGTATCACAAATTAAACTATCCGTCTATGGATAATTTTTTTTTCTAGTTTTCACTTATGATTTGTCGCTTTTCAAAACGGGGACTTATACGATTCAAATATTTTGGTTATTAACTAGTGAGTTAAAAAGAAAATTTGATGCCCATTTAGTAACTAAAAATGTATTTAATAATTAGTTACATGGTGTGTTGGTGACGGCGGTACGGACCCGGACCCTCGGCACGGAGTGCAGCCTGGCGGGAAGACGACTTTAGTAGAGCTGCGCGTCTAAGGTTAACAGCCGTATCATCAACAGTCCCGTATTTTACGATTTTCGGTACATTGGTAACGGTACTGGCTGCAGGCTGCATCAGCCTGGAAAAGCAATCTGGTCGTCTGTTTCTTGCTGGACGGCTTTGCAGTATGTGATAGACAAGGAATGCCCGGCAGATAAGATAGACCTGGAAGTTGACTTGTCGCCAAACTCCTCCTAGGATGCATCCTGTACGAAACGATCCAATCGTTCTCGTCTTCGAATCATTGGCCATCTGCACCTGTTGGTGGTGGTCTTGCTGAAGTCAGCTTTCACTGTCCATCAACTTGATGACGTCGACAAAGTCCAGGTAAGAATCCACTGCATCAGTATCTGCTAGTACGCTGCCAGTCTAGTCCTTTATTTCTATCTGCAGGAAAAGCCTCTATCCGTCCGTCGAAGGCCCTTCTAGCTAAAAACTATTGAACTCGGAACGTCGGTTTAATTTTGGTTGTTTCAAACCCGTGTTGGTACGGTTCGCACCTTGTTTCTGGCAACTACAATTAGAACTCCCTGCTTGCTGCATCTCTAGAAAAACAGCTTGAATTCGGTTTCGACGGTTCGGCGGATACGGCATGGAGGCTAGACGGAGGAGACGAGGGCCTTCATACTCGTCGATCTGTTGCACCAACTCCTTGATGTTATTGACTTCTCGATGACGGATGTACTGGCGAAATTTGGGCAACAGATTCTGTAGAGTCGATATAGGACCTTATCGGGTCTTAGTTTAGCATGCATGCTGATCAGCGTATTTATATTATTCAGGTTCTCACGTCCTTTTTCGGTCGGTCGCTGTTTCCTCCTCTATCCACAGGGTGTAATCGGAGATCGTATAGAAGAGGCGAAAGTCAGCTACGCTAAACCTGGCGCTGGTAACGTACCCCTAACAGGGGATTTCCCTGAAGTAACTCGGGTAGTGCAAGCATCAACTGGTCATTGTTGAACCCGTAGCTGTCTCGAAATTTAATTACTCTTTCGAGGAATGCAGCTGAGTCGGACTTGCCGTTGAACGCAACATTTCACTTACGTACGAGGTCGGAAATGTTGCTGGTAGCCGGGCAATAGGTTTAGGCGTTGTGGATGTTGGCAGCAGCAGGCGGCGTCGGCGGTGGGACAACGTCGTGGACCACTAATGCGCCCCGAGTGCCGGTATTCTGTTCATGAAGAACGAGGGTACCGGTAGCAGGTGAAACTAACGTGAACGCATCTGACGGGCTGGATGTGTAGTTACCCTTGGAAGGTTGGTCGATCTCTCCTTCGTGCGGAATGGTGTCACTGTATCTGTGCTAACAGAAAAAAAATCCCTGGCCCGGGTGCTAAATTTGTAATGCACGTGCGGTTTATCAGACGTTGGGTTTTGTCAAGCGTCAAAAAAGTTTAGATTTGAGCCCTGTTTTAAACCGAACGTAATGGCATCTATGGAGTTTTTCATTAAATTTCATATTAGTATACTTACCCCTTATTTTGGCTACTGTTCTAATTATAAACTTAGAAAATAACATAGCATAAGACTGTCGGAAGCCAATTTTATACAAAGAAAAAATTTTATTCAAAATTCAGTAATATGTTGTTTGTATATACTTATACCACATTTTTTTAAAGAAAAAGACATGTTAGATGTACAGTAGATTTTTTCAAATATGACTAAAATAAATGTGACGTATCAAAAAAAGTTGTCTAGTGTAGGCAAATAATATATCACTGAATTTAGAATAAGTCTCAATTTATACTACAAAGGTCATATCCACAGCTTGAGAACCACTGCTTAAAAAAAAGTATCCTCATGAAACATTGTTGCAAAAAAGAACCGACTTTATAGTTCTTATAGTTCTCGAAATAGCAATAGTGCACCATTTCAAATGAATCCACTGCATAATGATAAAGTGAATGCGACACTAATTGTAATTTATTGTTTATACTTTGGTAATAAGTTATTCTGGAAGTAAAGTAGATTATTTAGTAAGGAATCACATTTACCGGTGACCTTAAATTTATAAATAAATGTTGGTATCGTAAGTTTGATAATCACACTTTGGTAATAAATAACTTGTTGTAATACCGAACTAAATAATTTCTCCCCCTAATACACGTAAACTTGGCAACCGCGTAGGGCGCCAAAATTGAAAGATACCACAATAATTAAAAATATTGGACAATTATCTTAAAATTGTAAAAGTTCCCATAATTGTTTGATTGAAGATCATTTCAAAATGGAAAATAGCATAGATGTAAAAAAAAATAACTATATTTTCCAAAAAGTTGGTTTTAAATAGCTAATTTTGTACCTACTTATTAAGTTTGATCGATGTAGGGGTTACTAAAATGAGGTCTTGCATAATTTTTCATTTTTAGCATTGATTGATAGAAAAATATTAGATCCTTATTTTCTATTTTTCGCTAAATTGACTTTTAATAAATAAGTAGTAAGTAGTTTTTTTAGTTTTTTTTTTAACAAGCATATATAATTTATATATGATATATGAACTTAATCGGTAAAATTTACTTGTGACTACTCCGAAGTAACGACAATTCGGGTCAAAATAATTATTAAATACCTACCACTTTTGATACTCGTTTGTCTGTTAATACATGTTTGGAGTAAATATATAAATTCAATAAAAATAGAGAATACGATTAATATTTATTTATCATGTATTGAATATTATAAAAGTGACATATTTTGATAATAATAAAACCTCGTATCAGAAAGTACTCAATACAATAATTAATTCAAATCAAAGCATATGCAACAACTTTTCATAAATTTTTACAATAAATTCATGGCTCCTATTATATTACTTATGAAAATTTTCTATTAAAAATGATATCCTTGAAAACGCGGGTGGGCGGGTGAATTGACAACCCCACTTCACTCCTTTTCTAGTTAAATACCAGGGTTCACTTCATATTGTTTCAAACTTCAAATATAATGTTATTAACTTCCAAACTGACGAATTGATGAATCCTCTGCAAATATAATGGCACCCAAATGCTCTACAATGCTTTAAATCACAGACTGTCCATTTACAAACAAGCAAACGCGTTCAACCGCAGTGTTTGGAATCTAGCAGGCCGCTTCCATGCGTGGATAATCAAGAAAAATTTATATTTCAAGAAATAAATCAAATTGTTTTAATCAAAAGACAATATTTGGGTTTAAAGTTCTGTAAAAATTTTATTTTTATTTTATTTTTAATAAAATTTTACAGAACTTTAAACCCAAATATTGTCTTTTGATTAATTATGAGTTCTGAAAGCTTCTTTCAATATTTAAAATTGTTTTATATAGGGTCTTTCAACTGCTACGTCTAATCTTAAAAATTCAATAAAAAGACTGGTACATGAGTTATAGAAAGAATTTTTATTGAGTCTTAAAACACATTTAATGCCATTATTTTTTTATGTTTGCGGTTACTTTTTGGTATAATTCCGGTTGAACTTCAGCAATAGTTCAAATAATGTTCTCCTCCATGTCGTTAATTGTTTCTGGCTTATTGGTATAGACTAGAGAAAAAATCTAAGGGCATTAAATTACACGACTTTACTGCCTAATTGAAGTCACATCTTTCCAAAATAACGCGCGTTGGAAACTTTTCTCGCAATAATTTCACTGTGTAGAGGTTTCTATTCTCACGTACACTTTCTTCAACAGGAACAATATTTTCGACTGTCCGAACTTTTCGACGAAGCACAGACATTGTCCGATCAGCAACTGAACCAGTTTCCTCAAATTTTATCATTTATCAGTTTGGGAGAAAAGACGAATTACAGTAAAAAAATATTTATTAGTTATTTGAGAATCGCTCGGAATTATATTTGTCTTCAGCCCACTAAAAGATAAAACAATTTTTTTTTAGAATTTTGAAAATACAATGTTAATAAAACAAAAATTTATTTTTACTTGAAAGTAACAACTCGAACAGAGTGAAGCAGCAAAATTACAAAATATAGTAAAAATTTAAAAAAATATAATAATTTCTAATTAAAATGTCGAAATAAATATATTATAAATAGTCGTTTAATAATGCTCACGTAGCTCACGAAAAGTTTGGCGAATTGAAGACGTATTTCGATAAGAATATTTCACAATGTCGACGCGTTATTTAATGATATACTTTTCCTTGATAAAATGGCAGCTATGATTGACAAAAAAGGTGGCAGAACGATACCGATGTCAATGCAAACAAAACCGCATCAACTGTCAAAGTTAAGGCGAGCTAATTGAAAGACCCTATATTATTATAATTCATTTCTTTTTCTTCCTATAGACATTTAATCTAAAATTTTCAAATATTTTGGTCCTATCAACAAATTTTAAGAAACAAATTTTCAAGCAAATCTACGTTCCGCACAACATGGGTGAATATTTGCGACTTTTTAAAGTATGACAGTTTAAAACGATGTTATATAAAATAAAATGTAAATAAAAAAGAATTGTATCATATAGAGCAATAAATTATACTTTATAGGTTCGAATTAAAGAAAAAAAGATTCACCTATTTTTTTTGCAAGACCTCATAGCGATTTTCTTTGGGGGCCCAAAAGATTCAGATACGTTGTAGACAATAACAGGGGTGTGCAACCTGGGTAGGTAATCTAAGCTCTCCTTACCCATGAGTCCATGAATACTAGGAAATACTAATAATCTTTTTCATATAAGCCAATTTTTTTTCGGGAACGAAATTTCTCATTTGTATTATGTTTATATGAAACAGAAAGTAACAATTTATCATTGCATAAAATGCAATGATTAAATGTGAGCCAAGGTAGGAAGAAATAACTGCTTCATCCAATGGTAAAGTGTGATTCGTCTGTTCTAAAAGTTATGCAAAGATGGTATACTCGGGCTGTAAATTAGAGAGATTAGCATCATTCGTTAAGTTTCGCTATAAGTATAAAAATTTCTACATGAGTAGAACAAAGAAAACTACAACAGCGCATTAACTATCAATCTTATAATATTTTAAGTTCACATATTTGAACACATTCTTTTGATAATACAAAAAATATACTATACGTATTTAAAAAAAAAAAAATATCTTAATTTTTACTTTCATTGAATTAACGTAAGCTAAAAGTAAGTAAAGAGCAACTCATTTTCAGGTAAATTTATTTCAAATAACCTCCTGTTCCTTCACTAAAACTGAAGAATTGAACTTTTGAAATAATTGAATAAAGTTTTTTTTTGTTCATTTAAAAAATAAACTTTAAAGTTTGTGTTTATTTTTTGAGCTTATACAATATCTATAAATGCAATTACTTTGTAGTTACTTAATTAATTCACACTCATTTTTAATCTTTCAAATGTTACTAGGTAAGAAATAATAATCAAAGTCTTAATTCAAGCCAACATTTAAGGTTAAAGGTAAACAAAATTGTTAGTGCATTTTGATTACGTTAATAATACTTTAATAATTGAAGATTTATATTCACCTTTGATATATTATCTTGTAAATTCATCTAATATTTGAACAATGTTAATTATTTTTACTATTTTGGGATTTATCTACACTTAAACTGATTGAATAAATATAGAATTATATCGAAATTTGAATTGACGTACTTAACTTGGGAAATGATTAATATCACATAATTGAATTAGTACATTTTATTTCAAGTTTACTATTTCATTTTCCCACGCACACTTATGAGTGCGTAAATAAAATAAATAGTTTTTGTATGAATGCAATTATTATTTTTAATAATTATTTATTTCGAATTTGCATCATCTTTATTTGTAATAAATTTATAATATTACAACGTAAAAAAGAGAATTGAAAGGCCTTTCGAACTGTGTCATGTTTGGCACCCTTTTCCATTTAAAATTTTTGAGGTGCAGTCCACCCCCATTTTAGGGTTGAAGTTATGCCATTGGTACTAATCCATTCAGGTGTCCCCCTTTATAGTAAAATGGACGTGTTCGAGCGTTATTTGCAAAATTGATGTTAAGTGGCCAAAAATTGCACTGATAATTTTCATTGGGCCACTTTGTACATGGTGTTATGCGGATGATCATAGTGATAGTTGGTTGATCAGATCCAATGGATGAGTCGGGCATTCTGGGTGTCTGGGTGTCAATTGTTACGCTGGAATATGCTGTAATGTAATATAACTTACATAAATGAGTTATCTGTGGTAATATTTTTCCTCCTCCAGATTGGTCGTACTCGACTCGCTGACCACTACTTTTTTGTTCTTCTGTACTAAGGCGACTTCTTTGAACTTCCTTTCTTACCAGTGTTCTTCTATCTTGAGCATTCTTGCTCCGTCCCATTATATATGGTGATGGTGTTACCATTTTTTTATTTTGATATTTTTCTTCTTTCAGTGTGTCGTCTGTCCTTAATTTTGATATGCAACGATCGTTTTGTTTCTCCTACATATGTTTTCCGCATTCACAATTCACTTGGTAGATGCCTGTTCGTAGTTTTGGTGAATGTTCTGGTTTTGTTGTAGATAAGATGTTCTTGACTGTGGTTATTGTTTGAAATCTGGTTGATATGTTGAACTTGCTGCCAATCCTTCTGAATTTTTCAAAGACTGTCTTTATATAAGGAATGTATAATTCATTTTTCTTTCCTTCGTCTCTGTTTATCTGTTTTTTTTTTGTACGGTTCTTCTTTACTATTTTCTTGTTTGTTTGTTTGATTGTTTGTGTTAATGACTTCCTTGACTTCTGCCACATACTCTTGTTCTATGCTGCAGTGCAATTTTGCTCTGTCAAGTAGCATGTTAGCTACCCCAATTTTGATTTGATTCATAGTACAAATAGCATGCTGTATGTGTTGGTTTGCGATAAACTGATGTTTGTATGGAGTTGTTGATTCTCTCTATAAGTACACCTATGAATGGTAGTCTGTTGTTTCCTTCTTTCTCCATGGTGAACTTGATGCTCGGTTTTAGAGGGTTTACGTGAGAGAGAAATGCTTCTAAGTCTATATACATATAGTTTAATACCATAGAAACTAATGATACTATTTCAAATTGTGAAAAAAATAAAAATACTTTAAGTTATTATGTTAGTATTTAAAATGTTAATAAAAATTATTACACATATTTCGTTTAAGGTGTACATTAATATTTCTTAATAAATATTTATTTATATATATATATATATATATATATATATATATATATATATATATCATTATTTACCAAATTCTCTAATGTGTATATTGCCTAGCAATGCTAGTTTACTTTTCACGCCCTGTTACTTTATGCCCGGTTGTAGGAAAAGAAAATCATTACTGGCTCACCTCGCAAAAATCTCAGCGTTTCACAAAATGAGGCAATTTCTGGTTACATAAAAAAATCATCACTAGATGATGAAAATGAATTGCTTTTATAACTGATTATGATAAGTGTACCGTTTCAAAAGTCAGTAACTTTGAAAAGTTACCGTTTATATGTCAAAATTTTAAAATAAAGACTTTAATCAAAATTAGTAAATTTATGATTGCGACATGCGGTTTTGTGCAACATGCAACAATCGAGTGTTTGACAAGTACTTTTATCTCTTTTTTTTCATAGCTACATAACAAGATTCACTGATTATTTTGATAGACAAAACAGGTTTTTTTTAATTTGTCATATTATTTATTAAAATAAAATTGGATTCTTTATTTGGTTAAAAAACAAAAAAAAACGGTACGGAATCGGAACCTCCGTAAATTTATTGTAAAAAAATAAGTACAGACATTACAATAAAATATATATATATATATATATATATATATATATATATATATATATATATATATATATATCGGAATTTGTTTTGAAATAAATAGTATTAAAATCCGTTTTAAATAAATTATTTTTTTAATAAATTTACAAAAGTTCGAATTTGGACCATAAAACTTTTGGGCCTTACGCTATTGTCTCTTTAGTCGGTCCTGGGGGTATATACGCCATCTGCACCTAAACAACAACATAAATGAAATAGAAACAGTAGTGTAACTGCGTAACGGATATTTTCAAATATTTCAAAAAAATCAGATATAATATATTAAGGTGATTTTGTTGTCGACAGTTTGGGCTTAATATACAACTTTTTTTTTGAAGAAGAAACAAAGGAAAGAGGACCTCAAAAAAATGCATCATGCAATGAAAGACAAGAAATGAAGAGACAGAAACCAATAACCCAATATGTAACACATAATCCTGATTATAGGGACCGTCAAAGGTCAAGCAGCTATAGTAGATATGATGAAAGACCAATTAAAGGCAGCGTAACAGGATCCACTTACAGAGAAACGGCGCCAACAGCACCACCAAAAGAGGAAGATCCAAAAAACTACTCAAAATAAGCGCGCTGAATAACACAGATCGAACTAAAATAGGATTTTGGAACATCAATTTTATAGAAGAATTTGATTTTATCGGGCTAGTAGAAACATGGATAGAAGAGAAAGACTGGACGAAATGGGAAACCAAACTTCCGAATAAATTTAAATGGAAATGCGTATATGCAAATAGAGAACATAAAAAGGGAAGAGCTAAAGGAGGAATAATAACTGGGGTCAGAAACACATTAGAGGAACTACCAGAGGGAAGAAGTATGGACCAAATGCAAGAACAAACATTATTAATAGAAGGAGAAAAATGGAAAATAATAACAACATACAGCAAAGGAGAAATAAAACTCATACAAGAGCAAATAGAAGAAACAGAGGACAGACATGAATACAATTTATTATTAGGAGGAGACTTCAACGCCAGAATAGGGGAAGAAGGAAAAATTATTGATACTAGAGATGGATCTGAAAAAAACAGGTCATCAAAAGACAAAATAATTAACAGCGAAGGAGAAAAACTCCTAGAATTCGTGGAAGAAAATGGACTGAAAATATTGAATGGACATACGACAGGAGACGAAAAAGGGGAATTTACTTATATTGGCCCAAACGGAGAATCAGTTATAGACTACGGCATTGCAAATGAAGAAGCAATGGATAAAATAATATCTGTCACAGTAACAGATAGAATAGAATCTGATCACCAGCCACTTGTCATAGAATTAGAAAACCTTAGTGAAAAAACAAAAACAGAAGAAAAAATAAGAATAGATTGGTCTGAAGAAGGCAAGAAAAAGTATCAAGAAAAATTAAAAGAAAAAATATTTGAAGAAGACTACTGTAACAAAGCTCTAGACGAACTGATAGAAAATATACACAGCTCATTAACAAAGAAAATTTGGAAGAAAAAAGATAATATCAGAAAAAGTAATTGGTGGGACTGCGAATGTAGAACCAAAAGAAATTTAGTTCGAAACTTACAGAAGAACTGGAGAAAAGGCACGGGAAGGAAAGAAGACTTTCTAAAGGAGCGAAAAGAATATAGAGAATTATGCAAAACAAAGCAAAAACTAGAACAAAAAAGAGAAGAGGAAAAATTAAGAAATATATCAAATGAAACAGATATCTGGCAATATATTAATTCAGAAAGAAAAAACCATATCACAGTCAGCAAAAACATACCAATGAGCACTTGGAGAAAATACTTTATGACTCAGTTAAACGGAACTGATGAAAAATATACTATATCATTAGAAACACAAGCCACACATAGTATAAAGACAGATATAACAGAAAGTGATGTAAGACGACAAATACAGAAACTAAGAAAACGAAAAGCCGCAGGCGAAGACGGAATTCAGAACGAGGCTTGGATATACGGAACAAACGAAGCAGTCGATAGACTTACAAAAATAATAAATAATGTTTGGAAAGGAAAAGGCTTTTCACAAAGGTGGAGAAAAGGTATTATTAGTCCAATACACAAAAACGGAGACAGAGAAGAAACTAAAAACTACAGAGGCATAACACTGCTTGACACGGCATACAAAATATACGCCATGATCTTAGAGGAGAAATTAAGTAAAGAAGCAGAAGAGAGAAATATACTACAAGATAACCAAGCAGGCTTTAGAAAAGGAAGAAGTACAATTGATAACATCTATATATTAAATTATGCAATACAGAAGGAAATAAGCAAAAAAAAGGGAAAATTATATGTACTATTTGCAGATTTGAAGGCAGCATTCGATATTGTAAATAGGAAAAAGATGATTGACATATTGACGAAATCTGGCATCGAAGAAAACCTAGTAGAAAGAATAGCAGAAATATACTCTGAAACCAAAAGTTCGGTGAAAATAGACGGAGAAGAAGGAGATGATTTTTGGACAACGTGCGGAGTTAGGCAAGGGTGCCCATTAAGCCCTATTCTTTTCTCAATTTACATGTCAGACATTGAAGCTCACTTTACTAAAGGACAGACAGGAGGCATAGTAATTGGGAGCAAAAAGTTTTGGACATTATCGTATGCCGACGACCTGGCAATAGTTGCGAAAACAAAACAAGAAATGGATTCCATAATGAAGAGACTAATGATATACTTAAAGAAAAAAGACATGGTGTTAAACACATAAAAAACCAAGATTGTTGTTTTCAATAAAGGAAGAGGTAGGGAAACAAAAGAAACGTGGACATGGGAAGGAAAAGAAATAGAAAAAGTAAAAACTTTCAAATACTTGGGGTATACATTTCACAAGAATGGTGAAGAGAATGAACATATAAAGCAAACAACAAAAAAAGCAAACATAGCTCTTCCACAAATCTGGGGCATAGGGCAAAGAAAATTCAAAAACAACTTTAAATTAAGAATGTTACTAGTTTGATAAATTGATAGCGAGCATTATAATGTATGGAGCCGAAATTTGGGGTTGGAAAGAACAAAACGAAATAGAAAATATTCAAACAAAATATATACGATGGATACTCGGACTAGATAAACAAACACCGGTATATATAATAGAGGAAGAAACAAAACGGTTTAAAATGAAGACTGAAGCAGGAAGGAGAGCAATGAAGTATGAAGAGAAATTAAGAGGGACACCATGGAAAAGTCTTGTATTTGATTGTTGGGTAGAAATAACAAAAAAGGAAGAAAGAAAACAAGAAAAGAACCAATGGGAAGCAAAACGGGCAAAATTCTATGAAAGCAACGGACATTCAACAACAGACATAGAAAGACGAAGAAATACAGGCCAAAACATGGTAGACGAAATTACACGGACGGAACAAGATATACAAGCTCAGATAAGAAGAGAAAAGATATACAAATCAACTTATAACCCAGGATATAAATACTTACTGACTATAAGCAAACCTCTATACTTGACAACAGAAAACAAAAATTTAAAAATAATCGCAAGATTTAGAACGGGAAACGAAGAAAAAAGGAATAAATACTGGATAGGAGACGAAGACAGACAATGCAGAATATGTGGGAGAGACTTTGAGACAATAAATCACTTAAGAAGAGACTGCAGCGAAAACCTGAGAAATGACAAATCTACACAACAGATACTACACGACGAAAACCCAGACACAGATTGGATGAAGAAAGTATATATAAGTAGATTAAATAGTAAGTTATAATAATGTAAATACCACATGAAATGTAAAATATAGATAATGTAGAAATTTGAACACCGAAAGGTAACAAATAAAATATTTACTACTACTACTACAACTTTTTTGTATGTTTTATGTATTATTATATTTGTAATACAAGATGTCATCAATCCCCCTTTTGCCCCAATGATTTGTATCACACGGTTATGATTCATGACGTAAATACCAACACCTTTTTTTCTAAATCATCGTTTTCTATGTCGGAAAAGGACACTGGTTCGTCCTGAGTAAAAATATATTGCATTACAATAATTGAAAATAAAATGTTTCTAGGCAATGAATTGCACTTTGTTCTAATGTCATTTTAATTGCTTTGATTCTATCTATCTGACCTAATTTTTAATTGTTTCTTGTTTAATTTTTTATTGTTGTTATGGCGATAAAACACAGCACACATTACTATTTAAGAATAACATCGCACTAAAGTTCAAGTGCAATAGGAGCGAATAAAAGGCTCTGGAATGTTCGAGAGATTAATTGACGGCAAGTATATAAGGGTCGCGTCATTCGGTTAAGGAAGTCAGTATCGGCCAGAGTGTACAGAAAGTCACTGAAGAAAGTCATTGTTGGTCAGTGCATGTCGGCGACATGTAAAGTAGAAATAAATAAATATATAGTTGGTAATATAAATATCGTGTAAATAAATATTGCGTAATTTTATGTATGTATGTAAATATTCTTATAGTTTAAATCTTTATTAATAATTATTATTTTTGAATTAGTGTTTATATTTGCTTATTCCTAAAGCTACTTATTTTTATTATCTTTTTATGATTTAATATTCGTTCATTAAACGTAATTATATAAATATATTCGAATTTCAATTATATTTACATACCAAATAAGTAGGAAATAAGCAATAAACAATTTAATTTATAGAGATTGAAAATCAACAGTTACTAGTAAAATAGATATGATTCAATGATTTTAAATTCTTGTATAATTTCAAAGAAAAATTAATACTTATCCTTTCATGGAGATTCCATTTCATAACTCATACACGGTCATGATAAGTAAACAACTATTCTGTTGAAATCCATCGCTGTCTTAGATAAAATGTAGCTTATTTTATGGCCAGTAATTTGAAAACCATTAATTTAATTCTGTGAAATAGTGCATTTTTAAAAAGAAAATAGCACGACTTTAATGCATGTTTTATTTCTTATTTTAAAAGGAACGTATCTAGTTAGCTACAAAAAGCAGAAGCGAAACTAACAGTAAAAGCAACTGTGGCCAGCCAATGAAAATACGTCTTTGGTAAATACACTCGTACACACTAACAGAATTATTTTTTAAATTGTATACTTAGTAAATAAAACTGACATTTTTCGAAACAAAGAACATAAATCTTTAAATAAACTATTTTTCACGCTTACTCATAAAATAAAAAACAACTTGCTATAAAATAATTTATTTTACTTACATACATGGGCGCCGACTTTTCAAAATATACGGATTTGACAATGAAAGTATACTCTGATAAAAAAAGTCGTCATTAACAAAAACTTAGACTGAACGATAAAAAAATCAGCATATTATTTTCACTTTATTGTACGATGTAAAGATAGTATTGTAATCGTGAAAAATTTCGGTTTTCTGATTTCAACGGAAACATACATTTTGACTATCTCTGATTCCATTTTGACTTCTTTATTGTGGCGAAACACTGTCATTTTACATACACTGACTTTGATACTGACACCTGTCACTTCACAATACGTTGGCACCGTTGGCACTCAAAACTGACACCTGTCATTTCACACAAATTTTTACACATCAGTCACATCACCATACCCATGACACACATTGGCAAAATCAAACTACCCCATTATTACACAATCACTACGCTTCTTAAATGAGAAGCGTCGGGTTGACAATAGTTACACAATTACACAAATACAAATCATAAAATAAGCTCAAATTTTATATATCATGTATGTTTGCTTCTTTATCTTATTAAAAGTTTGTTCTATGTTTCCGCGTATTTATTTTTATGAATCAACCACACCACAAATTGTATATACCTATGTATTTCGCATTACTCAAAAATTATTAGCCGTAGAATGTTAAAATTATGTATATGGGACTTCTATAACATCTAGTTGTGTACCTCCCTTCTTTATTGTAATCAACAGTGCCAAAGGGTATATCTGTTACGTCAAATGGCTCCCTTAAATTAAATCACGTTAAACTTACTTGAGGAGTTTGTGCTAGGTTTATTCTGGTTTGTGCTTGACTCTAAAAGTTTGTGCTAGCTAATTGCATTTGTTATTAAAAATGAAGTTGGGAATCTGGCGTGAAATTAAGAGTAAAAAATCTGATGTGGACAACACTATGATTTCCATGTACACTGAAATATATACATTTTTTGCTGCACTTCATTTCATTGCATTTCACTTGAAAATGAGATCATGCTACGGCTAATCGTTCTTCAACTTCCATTCATTTCATATCTTCGAACTTCTCTTTGAAATGTATTATGTTTTGAAAAGTTTATTAAAATGTTCATCACTATTCCTGCCGTTTGCAATACAAAAGAGAGATATACAATTAGATATCCCATATACAAAATTTCTAAATTTTACGGCTAATCATTTTTGAGTTATGCCAGATATATACCTACGTACATGCAGATGTCACGCCTAAAATAGTCAAAATGGATTCAGGGATAGTCAAAATGTATATTTCCGTTGAAATCTGAAAACCGAAATTTTTCGCGATTACAATACTTCCTTTACTTCGTACAAGGAAGTAATAACGCGACAGACATACCCAAAGAGTTTTTTTTTAATTTTATGCATAACTCATAAACGATTAGTCGTAGAATATTGAAATTTTGTATGTGGAACTGCTATAACATCTAGTTGTGCACATCGGCAGTGCCGAAAGGGCACTATGCTCGAAGGTTTTTTTATATAAGTTTCGTGTATTTCAAAAACGATAAGCCATTTTGCTACCATGAATAACTCAATATGTAATGAAGGTGAGAGAGAACTCGGGTGAGAATCAGTAAGCCGATTTGTATATACAGGACGGGAAAGTGCCTCCCGCGAATGTCAGCGATCAATTACTCTTCTCCCGCATCTCAAGGTGTTAAAAACTTAGTGTTTCTTTCGGGTCGCTCATAAAAAGTTTGGCAGACCGCAGGTTGAATATGGTTGAACTAGACAGTAGAGAAATTCTTTATTAGAAAATATTTGTTTAAGGGTACGATTTTTTAGGTTTTTTTGTAAGTTTTGCGTATCTCAAAAGCGATTAGCCATTTTTCTACCTTCAATAGATCAATATGTCATCAAGGTGAGAATCAGTAAGCCGATTTGTATGTATAGGACTGGAAAGTGCCACCCTTGAGTGACAGCAATCCATGACTCTTCTCCCGCATCTCAAGATTTTAAATACTTAATGTTTCTTTCGGGTCGCTCATAAAAAGTTTGGCAGACCGCAGGATGAGTATGGCTGAACTAGAGAGACGAGAAAATCTTTATTAGAAAATATTTGTCTAAGAGTACAGTTATGATGAAGTTGCGACTACGATATAAGCAACGATGAAAGTAGTGACGAAAGCATCGACTAGCGCACGCTTCTGTTTTGTGTTCACGTCGAAGCTGAGATAACAGTGGAGCCAGTAGCTAGAGCAAAAGCTTAAGCTGTAAAAATAAGTGCCTCCGAAGAAGACATACTTTTATGTTCAGATGCTACAATGTATAGGGAACGTGCGGCGAAAAACATACAATCTAATACAATGAGGACAAATTTGTTTTTAGTATATACTTGTGTGCTGTTTTGATGCAAATAATTTGCAAATACTATTGTTTAAAATATAATTTTATTAATGTAAATTGATAATGGTAACGTGATGATATTTTGCCGTACCAAGTATAAGAGCTACGTAGCCAAGAAATTAGTTTACACCATTACGGAAGCAATGACAAATCTAGGAACAAAACATACGCCTATTTGCTTATATTTTAAATAAAGTGATACCAAGTAAGTAGTCATAAAATGAACATAACAGCAAAATCACAATCAAATATTCTTATGTATTATGACCATTGGAGCAATATATATATTGCTAAATGTTTGACTAGCTACTAAATATTTTTGTTTCTCTACTCTCGTTATATATTCATAAATTACAAATTAATAATACACATAACATGTGTATATCTCTACTTACAAGAAAGCTTTAAAATGTACAAGATCAGTAATTACCTTATATAAACTAACATGTCATATATAAACATTCAGAATCATTATGAGTTCACATTCTAGTTTTCCATCTTGAAAATTTGTGCTCACATCGTGTATATTTTTTTTATATGACAAAAATATATAAGAGCAATGATTCCAATAGATGTATAATGAGAAACTGCCACTGCTGATATTTTTTATAGTATGAATATAAGGGGCATATTATTTAAACCCAGTGTTTGTATCATGTAATCCAAAATAAAATAAAAATTAGTATCTACTGATGCTTTTCAGCAACTATCACGTCTCTTGTAGTAAAAAATAAAACGAAATTCTGTACTGGGAGTTTCTCCAACAGTTGCAACATATTAATACTCCGCGACACGCCAAACGAAATGTTGCTTGGGACCATTTACTCTTCGGTAAAATCAATATAAAACCTATGTTCTGTATAGTATTATTGGGTCATATATTAGGAAAAATAGTGAAAAATTATAGCTATATTTTTATTGCTATTGCTACAGTTGATAGTTCTTTTCAAAAGCAAAAAGTGTTACGAAGTCACTAGTCAAACGCTTAATCAATTGTTTTATTATAGATGTCGATAAATAAATGGCAGGAATTTTAGATAAGATTTTAATTGTAAAAAAATGTATAAATAGTTATCATTAAATAATTATGAAATCGAAAACTACGTACAGTAGAGAATGTTAAAAATCATTGCAAAATATGTTTCAAATTATTTATCAGTTCAATGGTCTAAAAATCACAACGAATGGTCACTCCATAGTCGATACTAGAGTACCTGTATATAATACTTCAATACACAGTAATTAAAAATTGTGATTTTAATTATCGTTTTACATTTTCAATAAAATAAAATTAATCATTTTGTCAGTACGTAATGCTAAAATATATTTAAGTTGGCAGTACTACCTTTTGCCGGCCTAGGCCGGCAAACAGAGTTTCTGGACGATTTTAAGTAACGTAATACTAGATATATCGGACGGAGGCGCGAAAAAATTTTCACCATGTATATGTATTTGTGTTTGACAGAAATTATTGTAGTGTCTGTTCGTTTTCATTTTTCCATTTAATACATGAAAACAAGCGCTTTTCATTGATTTCTAGAATTCGTTTCTAATATTTTAATGATTTTGTCTTATTCGTCAAAAAAGGAAATTACTTACGTGTTTGTAGACAATAAGAACATTTTTGTCATAGACAGAGATGACATAGCAAAATGAAATTTGAATCATTTTTCTACGATTTTTTTTTTTTTTAATAATATAAAAACCTCAATTCTAGTATTAGTCTACAACTCAAAATGTCAAAATCTTTATAATGGGGGTTTCCAATACAACGCCTTTTTAAAATATATATTCTGCATATCAATTTTGGTCGTGAGTATATTGTAATAAAACTAAAATAATATGTAATTGTTGAATACTTTATTTAAAAATTCAAATTAAAATTTTATTTAAATGACCTTGTGACGTCTTTCCCCTGATCAGTGTTGCCAACTATAAGTATATAAGTTTTAATTTCACCGGTTCGCAACACTGCCCCCGATAGCTAGCTTCATGTGATAAAATGACAGTGCAACAGGTATAAAACAATACTTAACAATAATAGCCACAAAGAAAATTGCAAATATAAAAGCAGCGATAGCAAGAAAATCTAAATAATATTCATTCATAACTAAAATAAAATACTTTATGTATAAGTACATTCTTTTTTCATTAAATATTATTATAAATTCAGTACCTGATATTTATATCCTGCCTGGATTTCAAAATATATGAGAACACACACACGTGGTAACTGGTAAATGCATCTATCGAAAGCATGAATCACGAAAGCAGGTTATGTTTATATTCAATGTTTGAATTTAAGCGGTACTCGTAGCCTAACTTCACTTCAGTTTTTTAGCTACTTATAGTTCTATCTCATAGCGCACATGGACTATCTTTTTCTAGTCAGGGGAATGACGTCACATCCATTGTCCGTAAACTTTATTAATTTTTTTCTCGGATACTATCAACTTTTTGGAAAAATAAAAAAATATGGGTCCAATATTTTGTTTTAAAGTTTATCATATAAAAAAATCAAAAAATCTTGGAAACCCCCATTACGATATCTATTTTGTTTATATTATGAACCAATAAAAAGTACTTGTAAACTACAAATTTTTCATAAATAGTATTTAAATTTATGCACTGAACTCTATTGTTACTATTGTAAAGCCCAAAAAAATTTTTTTATTAAAATCTATTCAAACAAGACTGGTACCGACTGATAAATTACTTTGCTGATGCATGCAAAGAGCATCTGAAAACTTCATTTGTCTATAATAAAAGCATCAGAATTTCCTTGCAACTCATTACAATTTTTCATGCATCTAGGTGTAAAATTGCTTCTAAAATCTCTTTCAGCAGCGAGGGACAAGTTTAAAAAGTTAATGGAAACTGTGATCATCAGACAAGAAGAAAAATGGAGCAAAAACAACTTCATCTTAGATAAACTCTGTAAGAACTGCTTTTCTTACTACGCTCTGTTTATGTCACAAAGTAATGGGTTAATATGAAAGACTAAAACTCTCAAAACAATACAAACCGTCCACAAAGAGAAGTGATGAATATTCATAATTACATTTTACTTCCTTGTTGTATACAAAATTAATCACATCTTATATTTTTTAATTTATTATACTAAAGTGTACAAGTACAACTAGCGACATCAAAAATTAAATTAATTATGTAATGGAAGCATCTTGGCTGAGGAACTTTAGGATCACAAAACAATATTGAGATTAAGTCAATTTATTTACAATTTTAATCAATCTCGACCGGTTTCGGCCCCACTTGAGTTAACAGCAAGATGTGATTAGTAATTTTATTTACAAAACAACATATTTCTTTGTCGTTGTTGAAATTCTGCTTCTGTCGTAAGTATACTTTAAATATATTTGAAAGTTAAAATTATGTTCCCATTTATTTATAATTATTGATTTTTCATGTAACTTTTGTGTCGTCCCAACTGTGCTAAGCGCTAGCCTAGAACGGACCTGACTTTTGAACGTAGGGTGGTAGCTTGAGGTAAAACTCCCGGTTGCAATGGCGCCATGGGAACCCAACGCACGCTGCTTAAGGTACACGATACGTTCTCCATGAACTCCTTTGACGTAATTTTTGTATAAAATTTCATTTTTCTTCAAACGTCATAAAAAAGACATCTTTTGTGACGTGATACACAAGGTTGAAATTTAATTTCTAAGTCGTTGTAGTAGAAATTTTTACTTTTACGCCATCGGAGTAAAATTTATTTCAAATATTAATACTTTATTCTGTACTTGTTAATTAACTGTTATAAGAGAAGTATTACTAATTATTTCAATAATATAACATGACCCGTAGGATGTTATGTTTAGGATTGGTACATTTGAAACAGTATTTAAACGATACTAGTGACAAATTAATTTACGTTTTCTTGGTCTGAAAAGACGAACACACGCGAACAGTTCGGCAGTGCAGCAACTATGTATTATAAAATGTATACGAAACTATTTTTTGTTTATCTATATACAATATTTAAAATTGATAATTAACTAACCTACTGGCCCAGTTCGGCCTTGGGTACAACACATTTTTGGGCCTGCAAATTACAATTGTCAGCCAACCCTTACTAGATCGGCCATATTTAATAAAAATATGATATCATTGTGACAACCATAATTATTATTCAGTTATCTTAAAATATGCAGTTTACAAAGTAGATCCACTATATACTTGTCCGAGTTGAATCGTGAGTAACCGGTAGTATTCATGTTTTTGTCGGGAGGATGATATAGAAATGATACACTCGTAACTGGCATGGACATAGCGCAGAATACTGGAAGGGTGATATAGTGATGATACACTCGCTCCTGGCTTGGCCATACCGCACAATATTGGGAAGATGGTATGAAGATGATACACTCGCTCGAGGCACAGCCATAGCACAGTGTTAGGAGGGTGATACACTCGCAGAGTATAATGATCATGAAATAGTATTAATAGTGATTGGGAGGGTGAGATAGTAATGATTCAGCTGCTCCTGGCATAGCCGAAATAGGATGATACTACTACTACTCCTGGCATAACCATAGCGCAGAGTGTTACGAAGATGATGCACCTGCTCTTGGAATGGCCATAGCGCAGAGTGTTAGAAAGTGAAACCAGAAAGACCAGGAGGTGATACTTAGGACAAAGCAAGAAAAAGTGGAGATTCGACTATCCGGTATAGAATTTTATGAAATCTGTGCCTACTCGTACACCCCAAACACAATTGTAAAAAAATTAATAAGTGTTACGGTTTATACCTCCCTGTATATAAATAATACCTGTTTATATGATTGCATTTGACAGTGATTCTAAAAATGTGCTATAATAATATTGTTATAACATCAACTATTTATAAATAATTTAGTTTTTTTATTATTATTAAAATGGGTTTAATTTAACTTCCATACTACTTTACAATTTTATTGTTACCTACCCATTTATTAGTCATTACTTGAATTAATTTAAAATTCACAAGACCTCACGGTGCCACTGCTGATAATTCAAGTTCATTCATACGAAATCATTTTTTTTAATTAAGAATACTTAAATCTTATCTTTGATTGTCCATTTTTCGAAAATAACAATTATTAACAAAATGACTCCAAGTATAGATTTTTTAACCAAAAACCTTGAACAACTACGAATAATCAAATTTGGACAGTGAAAAAATAAGCGTCCGCCGATGTAAAAAATAATTCTGAACAATTTTACAAAAGTAAATCTGTTGCATGGTCCTCAAGTAATCATGGTCACTAATTTTAAAAATATGATTTTCAGTAAATCGCGTGTGAGAAGTCCATGGTATCAAAATGAACAAAATTATAACATAAATCAAATCAATGTTTGGTTTCTTTCCTTTTTTTTAAACTACGAGATTGCATTTCGGTTTCGACACTTAAATGACCATAACTTTGCCAATTTTAATTGAATCGACTTAAAACTTCTTGGACCAAAATCTAGAAATATTCAACTTTAAAATTATACAAGAATCGATTTTTTAAAGTTTGAATTTGAATTCTTGATCCCATACTCCGTTCAGATTAATTCGAAGGGCGATAATCATATGAGCCACCGCTGTCCGTTTAATCTTTTTTGGAAAATTATTCATATATTATTATCATTGCTCATTAATGCAATGGATACTTATAAAATTAAATGGCGCATACTAGTGAGTTCCGGCGTAACTAAGTTTGACGTTTATCATGTAAATATAACCAAATTATAAAACAGAATGATTCTCAATGTTTTGAAACACAAATCGTGCCTCCGTAACAGAGTTTTTACTTCAACTCAATTTTTAAAGTCATACTACCAAGCATCAATCATCTCGAAATAGATTTTTTTTTGACAACTAACGAAGCAACTGACCTGTGACAAAAATCTGGGAAACTGCGAGCCGTAGTGCAGTGAAGGGGAGGGTATACCGCCAAGACCATAGACCATTCCAGAATGACGTCACAGAATCGCCGCCATCTTTGTTGGAGGGCATATAGAACTGTCATTCGCCTTGATCACTCGTTTGAAAGCGTTGTGTTGTCAAGTGTTTTGTGATTCTCTCTTTAAATTTTTGTGTATTTTCAATAGTTATACAACAAGAGGTTCGAAAATAATCGAATATACAGTTGAGGACGAGATGTGTTGCCTTGGAAACACAACGACACCGCAGGTGGAGTTGTGTTTTAAAGGTAACACATCGAGTCCGCAAACTGCATATTCAGATTATTTACGAAGCTCGAGTTGTATATATTAAGACTATACAACGAATAAATCAACTATATTAAACAAATTATTTACTTATTTTTACGAAATGTCAAAATCTGTAATTGTTTATATTCACGGATGATACGATTAAATATGATTCAACTGTTTCCGGAACACCATTAGTGGTGTTTCGCGAAAACACGACGTAGCAACATAAATAACCGATGTTATACATCGTAACTAAGAAAAATTCAACTGTCTGATTGGTCCATTTTCCGCTGAGTTGTATAGTCACTTATATTCGTTTAGTATGGATAAAAAAGTGAATATTTCTCTAATGTACGTGGTGATGTTGAAGAACGTTATAAAAATAAAATATCTATTATAAATAACTGCGATCCTTACTGTTTGAAGCATTTGACGTCCGATTTCGCAGATTTTCCCAATATTGAAATGATTGATTTAGTCAATTATTTAATATTGACTCATAGTTATTACACCGGTCAACAATTAAAAGCTTTTAAAAGTTTAGAAGCGTACAAATATTATGAGACCGGTTTACTTCAAAATATTGGATATAAGAAAACCGAAAATGGAAAGTTCATAGTTCTTGCGCAGGTAAATAAAAACTATCTATGTAACATTTTTATTAAAATATTCAACGTAATATTTTTTTGTAGGTTAAACATTCTCAGAGATTTTCCTAAAAAAATTTGAAAGTTTGGATCATCATTCTAGAAGATGGTGCCATATATTGTGCACATTGCACTTGTGTTGCTGGTTTGGGCGAAGTATGCAGACATGTAGCTACTGTACTATTTGCATTACAGACGTACTTGCTAAGTGGCCTGTTCCATTTACGACAACAGCAGCAATGGTAAAAATTAGTTGTTTAGATTGGGGGAAAAAATATCAATTTTTTTCTACGTCCAAATTAATTCCTACATTAGCAACAGAGAGTTTAGAAAAATTTCTTCGATGTGTGCAAGAAACTGATACTGATTCAGCTATATTTCGTGTTGTGGAACCGTTCGCTTCTGAACTTCATGACGATCAAGTTACATCGGAATCATCTTTACCTACGGAACTAATAATTTGTTCAACGAGCATTCTTTAAATTTATCTTTAGAACAGGTTGTCATTGGCTAAAGATGTCACTCTGACTATAACTAAAGAAGAGTATGATGCTGTAAATACAATTAGTATGGACTAGAGTTCCAGTACTTTGGTTTAAGTTCGGAACAGGACGAATAACAGCATCAAACTTTAAAGCAGCATGTCGCACCTCACTCCAAAAACCGTCGTTGACATTAATAAAAGGCATATGTTATCCCTTAAAGATGTTCTTTAAATCCAAGCAGAGACTTCATAAATCAATTTAAAACACTGCACACCAATTTCATTCGCTATTTAGAATAGTATTATTATCTACTTGTATATATATATTCTCAACATATCTGAAATTTATGTAAAATTTACTTTAATTTCAATTATATCACTTAATATATGTTTACTGCCATATAAAACTGGAGTTTGCATGCCCTCCAACAAAGATGGCCGATCCGTCAAAGTCACGTGATCTGGAATGGTCTATTCAGTCAAGGATTGAACTATAGACCACGTTAGTGAGGTTAAGATTTACATTTGCCGCGAAACCCTAATTCAAATTTGAGTATATGCATTTTTTATATTCTAAAACATTACTCTTTGCTTACCGTACGGAAAAAGTACAAATAAAAGAATAAATTAAAAAAAAAAATCGGTTGCCTGTAAAGTCGGTTTTACGGGCGAAGATTTTACGTGACAACGTCTTTTTCTCGGTAGAATATTTGACACAAGCACGCACCGATTCAACGCGCCTAATTCTCTAGTGCTGCGCGCGCAGCGGACCGATCATGTTTGAGTGGGAGAGAGACGCAAGGCATTCGCCGGTCCGGCGGGCCTCTCTCTCGTTCGGTGACTCATCGTAACAGACGTGAGCGGGCGTTACACTTTTTCATGAGTGACTCCGAGCCACAACCTAATTTAAGACGTTGTCACGTCAAAAAATAATTTTAAAGAAAGGAATCTTGCAAATAGTAACATATGTCGATGCTTGGTGCAGCTTGTTAAAAACGCCAAGTTAACGTGACAGGTTCAACTGAATACTAAAACAGCTACGACATACCTTTTCAGAAATTTGCACCTACTGTTTAAATTGAAGTTTATTAAATAATATTATTTTTTTTGGGTTTGTATATTACATTAGAAGATAGATAAAACATTAGAGATTAGTATTTTAAGGTTTAATAGTTAAGATTTGCATTTTATAATACTTTCTAGCGGTTTAAAGATAGCATATTTTTATTCCCATAAGAATAACATGGGTGTATAAATCGGCAGAGACGAGTTAGGATCTCAATTTGAATTTGGCGCCACAAAATAACCGTTACACTAATGCAGTCTATTGGGCCTTGGTCTGTTAACTAACTTTCTCTACTAACTTGTTTTCCTTTACTTTGGAAGGCGGAGCTATCTGAAGCGTGTGACGCCAAAATTATATGTGTCCATTAGGAATAAATAGATACTGTCTGGTTAATTTCACAAGTGAATACCGGTAATTTATAATGAAATGTAACAAATGCTATAATCATAACTATAAAATTAGTAAAACAACGATTATTCCACTAATATGAACCTATTTCGAAAATGAGCAATGACGAGAAAGAACACGAAACAAAAGCGTTTGTAGCTATTTACAACAATACGCCGTAAAGTAGTCTACATGCCCAACGGCTGACTCTTATATAATTTGTTTTTGCAATAATTATTTCCAACGAAAATAGATTGAATTTTTTTTTTCGCGCCTCCGTCCCATTATGACTAATATTACAGAATTCAAAATCGTCCAGAAACCTTCTGTTTGCTGCTCTAGGCTAGCAAATGTTTTAAATTTTTTTATTTTATTTTGTTGGAAATGTAAAACGTTAATTTAAGCAACTATTTTTAATTTATTATTCATATTATACAAGTCTTGTATGATTATGATTACTAATTTTTAAAAAATATCAATTTATATTCGTTTTATTTTTTAGGCTAGATCAAATGTCACTACATTTTTTGAATAAAACAAGTAAATTGTTTATATATTCATATGAACCGAAAATGTTTCTGACATAAAAAACTACAGCGTATATAGTTTGAAGTAGTAATAATATTTCTTTAATAAATTTAAAGTGTCATCGGCGCAAAAATCTTGTGTATATCACACACCCAGAAACTCTTTTGCGAGATTTATTTATCAAAATAAACTCGGTTTCGCAAAGTTTCTAACTAGTGATACAAACAACTATTACAGGCGAAAAAAATCAAAGTAGTAGACTTTAGTGACGAGAAAAAAGCTGAGAATGGTGGAAACTAAACTTCATCAGTTTTTATATATCACACATAAATACGCTATTCAAATTTAAATCGTCAATAACGATAATATTTTTTTATAAATCATGCAAACAAACCAATTTTTGTTTAATCAATTCAGAATTTTTAATACTTTATACAAATAACCAAAAATAAGTTTCGTACAGATTGAATAAACAAAAATAAATACTAATTTATGAATAATAATTATTAATAAGGACTTAAACACTAAGAATATTTATTTAAACATGTAACACTACGCAGTATTTATTTACTAAATATTTATATGACCAACTATTTATTTTCACTTGCGTATTAATATCAGACTGTCCTTTGATTTTTCTCCTCGGGGTTTATATAATACAACAATTAAGTTCGGGAATGTTCTCGTACCCACTAGATAACAGGACAAAAGAAGCGCCGCGAACAAGTCTGGCCAGCAGCCTTGGGGTCGCTACAATACATAGAAATTGTTTGAAAGTGGCTCGGCTTTGCTCGTTGAGTCACTGTAGAGTTATGTATGTCGGAACTGCGGCTTTTTTTCTTAAGATATGTGTTTAATTTAATTTTTCTATTATTTTGCTTATTTCACCATACAACGCATTTTAATAGCTTCAACGAATTAGCGACCCAAAAAATATTTAATAACGTACTGTCAGATAATTCGTCCAAACTATTAAACTGTATCGTTCAAAGGGTAAAATAAGCAAAATAATAGAAAAATTTAATATTTAACAATTACGTATCTAAAGAAAAAAATATATGTGCACATCGCATGACTTCTTGTAACCCTACAAAATTATAGACATTTTTTGCCCCACTTCATTTAAATTAATTTCATTTGAAAGCGAAAAATTCAAAAATCCCTTCGATCATAAACCCTTTTGGCACTGCCGATTCAATAAAATAGAAAGGTGCACAACTAGATGTTACAACAATCCCATATACAAAATTTCAACATTCTACGAATAATCATTTTTGAGTTATATATAAGAGGTTCCTTTTTGAGAAATCGTCATCAACGTTAATTCCCTTACACAATCACCAGTAGAAAATTACGTACCTAACTATTAAAGAAATGCATTCGACGGAATCAAAGATTTTGAATTATTGCAACAACAGGTATAGAAGTTATTTTCACTTTCTAAAAATTATATTGGGGTGTGTAGAAGAAATGTATTTCCCACTGGGTCGAAACCACGTAGAAACATTGCCAGTCCGCCTTTGTCTAGTTTCCACAAATCACATATGACTTCAAAGGAAGTAAAATATATCATTTCGATTATTGTCAAATTCATATTCACAATCGAATTGAAATATAGTTCTATTAAAATAAATTTTAAATGTAGGTACGCTAACTATCCCATATTTACTAATCAGTCTTATAATTCTGATAACAGTTTTAAATTTTATAATAGGAGTTGTTTCCCAAAAAAAAAATTATAAAGAGGAGAGTGTGTTGAATTAACCATTTTATTGAAGTTTGCCTCTTTGCAATTAAGTTCGATTGCTTTACTTCTAACGTCTAAATTAAATTTAATCTGACTTATATTTTGTATGCCCCTTAATATATGAAGGTTAATGTTAATTTAATATCCACAAGAAGATCGCGAAGATGACAAACCCAATTAAGTTTTTGATTTCTGCTTTTACTTTCTGCGAGGCTTATAGGTTTTAGTATTGATTTGTAAACAAATAATGGTAAAGGACATCTACCTGTTTCTAGACGCACAATCCAGTTTGCAGTATTTCCAGGCCAATTATATATTGACTTAAAGGAAGTCATTTGTATTGTTTCCCATTTCTTGCACGTATCTGTAAGCCCAAATTTCTGAAGAGTAAAGTACTGTTCTTAATATGTTTGTATCATAAAGCGTAATTTTGTCATTGAATGAGTTTGATCTGCTAGAGATTAAAGTTCGTTTAAGTTGATGTAGGGCTCTAATTCCTATTTGTTTAGAGGAGTAAAAATGTTCTTTGGAAGTACTATTATTGGAGTATGTTACTGCTAAATACTGGAATTTATTGTCTATTTCTAGTTTTTGATCTTTGTAATAAAAGTTATTATCGTTTTTTTATATCTTCCAGCTAAATAACATAATTTTAGACTTTTCTATATTTAAAATTAGGTTATATTAGTGACAATACTAATTTCTCTTTGATTATCAATTCTAAAATATTGTTCAGTCAGTAATATATAATATGAAAAGTAGAGGAATCGCCCTATAAAATTTCCCTATATTTATATTGATGTCACATATCATACATGATTACACAACCCAGATGGATAAGATTCTGTAACTTCAAAGTTTTTAATAAACCGATGAAAACAATGAGTGATGCAAAACTGGCGATTTTGTAACAATAACAAGAAACTAGTTTAATCTAAAAAAATGTCAGATTAGACACAACACATATATACGTATATATAATTAAATCGATATTTTCTTGTACAATTAATAAGAGCTCATTACTAAAAATGATTCTAAATATCAAACCTGCTAATTGTAACTATGGGACAAATTAAGAGATATGGAAATTATTTAATTTCGTTCATTACTTGGACACAATACTCCCAGATGTTGCAATTTTTGATAATCTGTTATATCAATTATGATTTTACCTAATGTAAAATTTAATTTTGAGTAGCTTTGTACTCCTTTAGGTTTGCCCTAAATCTATCAGGAGGGAGAGTATCTGCATTTTCTTTGAAATCCTATAGTTATTATTATTATTATTATTAAGTTTACGTCACGAGTCGTATGCATGTGATACAAATCATTTGAGTGACTAATGACCATAATCCCGAATGTAACACTATACTTTTTCTTTACTTTACTCCTGAAAATTCGGAAAAACACATAAATATTTTTAAAAATGACAACATAAAAAATAAAAGTACACAATTACAAATGACTACATCGTCAGCTGTCAGACGACCATAGGAAGAGTGGGCCACATATAAATTAAACGTGAATAATTCATTTCTGGTTCTGTGATTGACCGAGAAGAGTGAATTTTGAGTCATATTTCATTGTTCTGAAATATGGCTACTATGATTAATCGAGAAAAATTAAATAAGATGATATATTTACACAGGAGTAAAAAAAGTATATGAAATTAAATAAACAAAACTATTATAAAGTAAAACAAAAATAAACTAATAAAAAATATTAAACCAAAATATTGCTCAGTCACTAATATCATTTAATCAGTTACAAGGTTGGCTATTTACGCTATTCTGAATAGAATAGATGTGCGAATGAGACTTACAGATAGAGATTGCGACATTATGATGTAGAAAGTATATTTCAAATACTAATAATTAAAAAAACAATCAGTCATGGTTTTTTCTTTTTTACTTTCATTAAAGCTAACATTTTACTCAATTTTCTCTTTTGGTGAACAACCCTATAACGATTCAATAATTTGAAACATGCTTGCTCACGCAGGAAGGAACGGGAAAAACCATGATCACGCTTGCTCACGATGATATCTCAATTGCAATTGTTTATCACTTTCTACGTTTATCATTGTAAAAATTATGACCAAAAAACAATAAGAAATATGTCGAGTAAGGAAAATTTCACAAAATTCCACGCACGATAACTATTAAAAAACTAAAAAACTATCACATTTAAGCGGGACCCGCAAAAAGTTACGTCAGGTGCCCACCTCTATCGTTCACTATCCCGTGAATTCATTTTGATATAATAATTTGTCTTTGATATACATAAATTAAAATTACATTTGTTACCCATAAAAGAAGTTAAATATAGATATTATATTCCAGAAAAAATATTTACGTATTTAATGAAAATCTCAGAATATTATGTAATAATTATGTTATTCTTATCGAAGGAAAATATTTCAATATTCGTTTCTCAGTCAATCAGAAATCGCACTATCTTTCTTTCCAAACAAATTTGCTAGCCGACTGGCTAGCCCATGATGCTTTTCTATATCTCATTACGAGTAATTTGACATGTTTAAGATAATAAAAGGTAGGTAATAATTGTGTTTACTCAGTACTGTAATTAATTTATTTGTCTCAATTATAAATCATTTAAAAAATATCCGAACTTATAATTACACATGTTGATCAGGATTATCGAAATGTTCCGATTGTCGAATAAATTCACTAAGAATTTTCACATTTTCACAATAGAAAATACTTGATTTTCAAATATAAAATAAAAAGACAACTGTACTTACTACATATGAATCACAAAATAAAGTATGTACATATAGCCATATTACATAAATCTATATTAAAGTCTAAAGTAAATCTAAGAAACTGTGAAATATTCGGTACTTTTGCTTTGTTTAATGTTCGGTTTTTCTGTCTTTTTGACTCGCTTTTTCATTTCTGATAGAATTAGTATGTGGTGTTCCGATTCATCATTTTCTTCAGCCTACACATTTGAAAACTTCTGACTGCCTCTTTGTGCTTTATATGTCCTGGTATCACTTCTACTTCTTCGTCAGAGCTTGATTCATTCTGAATATGTTCCAAAATATCTATATTATTTGTGGTTTGCCATGATTCTTCATGTCCGATAGCCCATTCAAGAACTTTTTGTCGTGTGACATCTTCAGAAAATTAGTGCAGTAATATTGTTTATTTGTCTTTCTATAACTTCCAATTCCATTCTATCCATCCACTGTAAAAGTGCAAGATTATCGTCTACAGTCCAATCATCATCAATAAGTGGTATAAGAAGTTTAGTCCAGTACTTTGGATAAGTTGCGGCCTCACATCTTCCCATCCTCTTGATAATCCAGTAACAGCATCATTCAAATTAACTTTCTTCAGAAATATCTGCACCTTCCGAAGCAACATTTTTTAAATGCATCTTACGGTAAGTTAACTTAATCGCTGGTATTATATTTTGGTCCATAGGTTGCTCTAAGGGAATTACATTTGGCATAACAATGTTTTTTTTTTTATCTACAGCGCATAAATATTTTGGGTGTCCTGGGGCATTGTCAAAAATCAAAACTGCCTTGGCCTGTATTCAGCTGTTGCATTTTTATTACGAACTGCTGGAACAAAATCTGTGGAAAAGTCTGTGGTAACCCAAGCTCTTTTCTGGTCTTTGTTACCTCACCAGCAGCGGTTCATTTCCAAAAGCTCGAGGCTTTTGAGATTTGCCGACTACAATCTCATTTTATGTGTGTCGGAGGCATTACAGCAGGGCATAAATTTAACTCGTTCCTTGCTCATTTTTTCACCTGAAGCTGATGGTTCAGCAAGTATTTTTTAAAGGGTAATTTCCAGAAAATTTCTTTTTCGTCGGCATTGTAAATTTGTTCTGGATAGAACTGCATTTCTGCTATTTTATTTCGAAGCGCGTTTTTAAATGGCTCAACAGCAGCTTTATTACGTGATATTTTTCTCCTGTAATTGATAGTTGTCGAATTCCGTATCTGTTTTTGACCTTATCGAGCCTTGCGGAGCTAGCTTTGAAATTGTCATCGTTGTGAATCTGCCCATAAAATAATAATGCTTTTTCACACAAAATATCTGCCGATATGGGCACACCTATAATAATAAAATTTTGTATTAAAAAACCACACATATGGACATAGTCAATCATCTTTTTACCTCTAGATCTTTGCTGTACAAACCAGGTAAAAACCGTTTTATGCACTTAATTTCAACGTTTTCCATTTATTGATCAAAGAACTGGCTGTGGTGCTATAGGATAGTATACTTCTCTTGTTTTTTTTTGATATTGTAAATCATTGATTTTCTGACATTGTATTTTTTCGATAAACTAGTATAGGCACTGTGGTAACCGCCTTTAAACTAACTTTAATAATCTCGATCTTTTGTTTTATTGATAAAGTAACGTGTTTTCTTTTCGAAATCATCTTAGCTTTAAATTGCAATGTAAACTCAACTCAATAAGAGACAAAGGTCTAATGACCTATGAACGGTAAACATAGCAGTTCTTAGAAAGCGATTCCCTCATTTTGGTAGTAGAATAAAAGAATGTGAAATCAAGGGATTCCCTCATTCAAATAGCAGAATACATTAATCTACTAATGAGACGTTCGGATTACGGCTCCGAGTTGTCGCAGTTTGAGTTACTGTAGGTTCGGATTAGAGCATGTTCGGATTAAAGAGGTCATACTGTGTCCCACAATGAATAGTAGTTGGAAAATAAAATACAATTGATTAGTATACGTCATTCAAAATATATTCATGTTCTTTTCTAAACAATGTCCTAATGTGAAAAAAATGAGAGGAAAATTTGAAGAAATACACATTTTGGTAGTTACGTTAGAAAATAGAAAATTATATTAGATGGATATGAATGACCGAATATAATTTAGAATAATAATTGAATTTTAGATTTCATATCAAGACGATTGGTTACATATTAGTAATACATATAAGAATTTTTTTTTGGCCATCCTTGAATCCATTTTGACTTGTTTCGTCTTGACGTCAGTACGTATGTATCTTGCATAACTCAAAAACAATTACTCGTACAATGTTGAAATTTTCTATATAGTATAACGTCTAATTTTGCACCTCCCTTTTTTATTGCAATCAGCAGTAACAAAAGAGCACTATACACGAAACGTTTTTTTAAGAGAAAAATTTGTGTATAATAGTGTTGAAATTAGTGCAATTAAAGAATTTACCTACGTTGCATCAATTTAATCGATTTTATGTGAAATATTTTCACGCTATAAATTTAAGTAATTATCGGAAAAAAAAGTATATCGAAGAGTGAGAGGTCATCATGTAGGGCATATGAAAGAAGCAATTTGTATTAATATTGGTAGAATAAATGGCACTCTTTTGAAGGAAATTCCTGGTGCAACAAAAACAAGAAAAAAGAAAACTTTTACACATCCACTGTTTAGGTATGTTGCTGATATTCGCTGTAATAATTTGTTGACGAATATCTAACATTGAAAAATAATATTCAGTAACATTGAGTAACCGCTGTATACCATAAAAAATGTAAAAGTATTGATTGAAGTTGTCAAACAAATTTTGAAAAATTTTCGTTTTGTGTTATACGTTTCTTTTTCTCTTATTTTTGATTGAAGTAATAATGTTTCGTTAAAATTATTGAAAATAAAAACAGCCGGGGGTATTGAAAATAAAACTATAACACAAGCAAATGTATTGACTTTGGACCTAAAAATGCTAGCTACACGAATGAGTACAAAATATATTGTAGGATTTGGAATAGAAATTATTCCAGCGTTAGTTTCATATTTTGACTTACGATACTTACTTTATAAAATTAATAAACTAAATTATTTTTATTACTTTCCATGGCGTATCGGTTTTTCTTATTTTCATTAATTCTGAGGTAATCTACGAGTATAGTAAATATTCTAAAATTGCTTATTAAAACTATACTACTACTTTATATATTGTATTAATTTACTGTAATTTAATTTTATTTGTATTAATTATTTTGTAAATACTAAAATTTTTTACTGTCGTAAGTTAACATCTTACAGTTGACAACACTGGCTCACCAATCTAGAAAACCTAGTCAACGGTAGACGAGTTATCACCACCTAACGCAACTCCTGACGTCACAGACAAGGAATAGCGTCACAAATTTGTGACGTGTTCCTCTTCCAGTGCCAAATTTGAGACACTTTCTAATCATAAGAGCGGTTTAAATATCCAGAAACCTTCAGCAGATTCTATTCACGACAGTGGCGTAGGCAAGGGGGGGGGGGTTACGGGTCCGGACCCCCTTCTTGACGAATTTAAAATAAAATATTCATATATATCCATTTATTTACATTTTCTTAATAAATAAATAGATATACATACCTATGTATTAAGTAACTTAATCTAATTTTTAACCCCCCCCCCCCTCCAAAATTCCTGGCTACGCCACTGATTCAAGATAAGGAATCGATTTTACACTTTTAAATTTAGTTCAATATTAATTTAAACAATAGACAAGGTGATTTACGATTTTTCCATTTATTTTTAGGGTGTATAGTATTCAATGTACAAATTACGAAACTATTTGTTTTTTAATTAATTCCCAAAACTGAAAATTGTTTTCAAAGCAAGTCTGGCTTATTTCTGCAGTACTAAATTTGAAAAATACAGTTCTAAATTCAAATTTTGCCTCTATAATTTTTATTACACAAATGTGTATATAGTTTTTTGCTGTTTCCATCTGTATCGCTAAATATGATAGGGTCTAAGTGGTATCGTTGGTTGGATTATTTAATTTTGTATTTACTGATATCAAGTATATATGGAATGATATGGCCTTTTTAATTGAAATATTTAATAAAGAAATTGAAGGTATAAATTGGCCGAAATAATTAATGTACTAAAAAAAAATAAAAAGCAACATCTAAGTTGTCGCCATTAACAAAAATATGACAATCACTTTATCTCTCCATTCATTATGGCGAGTTAAAAAAAATCTAAATGTTCTTAAACTTCATTTAATTAATTGAATTAACTAAAATTTTCCGAAACCAATGATGGATGTGTAGTATTTTTTTCAACTTACAACAAAAAAATTTAAAGTTTTATGTAAATTTATTCACTTTTTACTGAACGATGAATGGATGTTATCAGACATTCCAAACGTCTTCCACATATGTAAATCTGTTCAAATAAACATGTTTTTTTCTGATTTTTAAAGCCTAAATTTGCCAAAATTGAAATTATCTGTATATAGATATATAATACAAATTTGTAAAAAAAATACAATCTACACTTTTTGAGATGAAGTGAAAATATCAATAACATCTTCGACCACTAGACGAACGGAGATAAGATTTAACAATTTTCAATTTGCTAAAAGAGCGTTCACAAGAGACTGTTCTAACGGCGTATTTACAGGGAAGGATATATCCCTCCTATGACATCGAGCAAGAATAAAAACTAAATATATAATAAAAATATCTACACAATTAATCTTTAAACAATTGTTCTTGAAATGCAGAGTAAATTTTTAGATATCAATGAAATGAAAGGTTTGAAGTTTAAAGTATTTTTGCTTTGAGGAAACGTGTACGTCTTGCATGCATGTTCAACTGCTATAGGCTTGCGTTTTTACCTACTCGAATGTGTAAAATTTTGGAAAAAATATTTTGTACTTGCCAGTTTCCAAAGCAACATTAAAGAAGACATTTTCAACATTAAACAGAATCAAAACATATTTCAGGAACAAAACATCTTAAATAAGATAAAATGTACATAAATGCTATCAATCCATCGAACACAACCCACTTCACTGGATATTATTATAAATGAACTCACCCGAAAACCAAGATGTTTAAATTTTAAATTATAATTTTTTTTACAATACCTTTTGCTATATATACACATATTATTATAAATTAAGTCGTCTGGAAACCGAGACCTTTAATTTGGTTTATATTTTCTTTTGCAATACATACTTTTTAATTATTATACAAAATATTTTAATTTTATATCCCCCAAAAGCTCATGTCTGGATATGCCACTGGGCTGTACTAACTGGTAAAACTGTTGCAGCTATTACTTGATAATTATTTGTTAAAATTTAGAAAATAGAATATAAAAATATTTGATCTAAAATCATATAAATGATTAGAATTTTGCGCCTCTAAAGAATGTTTTATGGTAGATTTAATTAATTTAGTTTATTTAGAAATTTAATTAAAAATATTAATGTTTATTTTTGGTTTATGATGGATTTGATTTATCCAAACAAAAGGTATCACTTGATATTATATAGATATATTTAATTTTGATCTTTGGCAGAAGTGAAGTGAATTTGTTTTGATGGAAAATTAATTTTCTTCATTATTATTTTAACATAAATATCAAAATAACACTCACAAACTGACATTTGTAATTTGATACCTACCTAACATAGTTCAATGTTAATTTGTGATTGGCTGGATTTGAAATTTAGAATTTAAAAATTGGTTATAAACCAAATCTAATTTTAAATTACTAAATTTGTAAATCATATGCAAACAACCACACATGTTTTAACAGCATTTATATTTTAAAATCTAAATCATAAATTGAAAATTCTTAATTCCATTATAAACCTTGCGCCTGTGGCACGCGCCACCTTTGCCACGCCTTAGTTACGTCACTCCTAAAGGTGGCTTTACACGATCAAAGAATTTGAACTATTTTATGTCATATTTTTACATCATATTCTTTGATCAAATGGCTCCGCTTTACACGTTCAAAATTTTTGAACTATTTTCTCTTATAAAGTAGGGGTATCAATAAAGAAAAGAAAAATATAGGTTGATCACAATGATATATGATTTCACATTTGTTTATTTTTCACTTTTGACATTTGATAACAACATAATCCCTAGAATTAACTAAAATTTGAAGTAAACGACCTTGAAATTTAGGACATGCTCTAAGTGAGAATTTCTATGTCATAGCATATGAACTATGAACAGTCAAATTTCTTTGAACGTGTAAAGTGTCAGAATCACATTGAACAATACGAAGTTGTAGAAATTGATGTAAACTTATGATCGTCTAAAACGCCCTTAAGTCGTAGTGTTTGGCATTTGTTGCCTTCTTGACTTGATCCCCATTACTGCTTTCCTGCAACTTTTGTTGTTTTTCCAACGTTTCTTGGTTTCTTCAGCTGTTATATAGCAGCTGGATGAGGTGGCGCCGTCCACTTCCATTTCATCTTTTTGGATGATTGTTTTCTTTGCTTTTTAGTTCATTATTCTCATTCGGTTTTTCAATGTACTCGTAATGTCTAGCAATTCTAGCATTCTTTTCTATACTTTACTTTAGCAATATTAGAATATAAAATATAATAATTCAAATGTATACAAGAAGTAAACTGTATATAATAGATAAATGGTCACATAACAAATTTATTTGTTGTAAAAATACCTACAAAATATTATTAAATATCTAATGAACAATAATGCTTAACCTATATGTCAGTACGTATACATGCGGCATAAATGCAAAATCAATTTTTAAGCTAGTTACATTAAATGCAGTGCTTTATTAATTTAATTTAAAATGAAGTATAAAGTATAATCACATTGAAAGTTTATAATGCCGATAACTCAATAACTTCAAAACAAATTTTCGACAAAATTTCCTCATGAAATTTTGCTTCTCCTTCGATTCGAGCTTGTTTGACAAATGACGACCCTTGTTGACTTCCTCTGACCTTACTCATTATTTATAATTTGAAAGAAGATTAAGGCTGATTAGGAAATCCATTGCTGTTGTACTAATTTGACATTTGAACATCTTTGTAAGAGCAAATGTCGCACAAAGTCACAAGGAAATTATTAATTTAATATTTGAAAAGCTTAAAAATTGATTTTAATCGCTAATGAATTCTTAAGAAACTTCATATAATTTACAACTATTATCTGTCACAAGTTGGTAAATTCACAGGGAAAAGTATATTTAATTCAATGACAGATGCAAAACCTAGAAAAGCAATGTACATCATCAAACATGTCAAACCAACTTTCCAGTCCAACCTGAAACAAGTGAATATAATTAATTAATTAATTAATTTGTAATTAATAAATTTTTACAGAACTAAAACCCAAATATTGTCTATTTATTAATTATGAGTTCTGAAAGCTTCTTTCAATATTTGAATATAATTAGAAAAAAGTTGTGCATGTGGATACATATAATTTTCTTATGTCCAGTTGCACCAAAAAGGTTTTCTTTTGAATAACACAAACAAAAAAACATTTGGCAATTTATACCGATGTGATATTGTTCTTGTTCATTAAACTGAAACTTAAATTTAAGTAATACTAGTGCAACCGGTCAATATCAAGAGAGAAAAACAAAATAAAAAGAACATTTCATTTTGATAGACTGATTTTTACTCTCAATAACATATTTTCCCATGAGCTTAAGCAGGGGCGGATGGGCAGTTACAAAACTGCCCGGAAAAACAATTTTAGCGACCCGTATGTATAATAAATAGTGTGTATTTTTTTAATAACGATTTGTTGTAGAACCATAATGAAAATTTTAAATACTCGAAAACATTTATTATCATTTACGAGGAAATAAAACAAATTCTATAAAACTGGATGTTTCATTATTTTTTTCTATAAATAAATCAGTTCATAATATTCGATTCAAAAGTGAAATGGAAATTATGAAACTATTTCTTTAATGTAGTACGATGTACGAGTATAGTAGTTGTAAGGTTTCTGAATCAATATATCCATACTTACACGAATCTGTTGCAAGCGAAGCTAGTGTACAGCATGATGAGAGTAGAGAACAATGATATCGCACTGTACGTCAGGCCAGAACTGTTAATGTTCACAAAGTGCTGGCCGGGTATTTTGGGGAAGTACCAGCTCTTGATTAACCAGGGCAGGCCTAAACACAATAAGATGTCGAAAGTGTTGGATCCTATTGAGTTGCTCACACCCATTGAGCCGTGCCCTAAAGTGATTCATGTACAATTATTAATCTAAAAGAAACAGTGATTAATTACTGTACCTTGATTTGTAACAATAACACTGGAAACAGCTTCAGGAACACTGGTACCAGCTGCTAAGAATGTTAGTCCCATAACAGAATCCGGGATATTTATAGTATCACCTACATAAAATAGAAATAATGATTTCACTTATCAATTTATGGATAAAATGGAGAACATGTATAAACATTTTAAGAATTAGGATTGACGTCTTATAATCTTGCCAGATAATACAAAGGGATAGTCTGTATGAAAAAAGTACAAATATTTTAAATTAAATTTAGAATTTTGGAATTAAATATAATGTTCTTTCAGAATCTATTAGAAGTAATGTTATATTTTTTTTCTACAACCATTAAGATATTTACTTGTATGTTTGTTATTACTACGGACATAATTAATTAAAAAAATAATAATAATATCATCGTCGTAGAAAAAGTAAAATGTACAATAACTCGCTTGGAAAGTAATTCGGCTCATGCTACAAATAACAGTAAATGTCAGTAATACATTATTATACAAACTAGATGTTATGTAAATGTCACTTTACGGAGGGCCGTGCGTAAAGTACGCTAATCGCGCAGTGAGGGAATTTTTGTTTATCGTAATTCTGTTAGCAATACAAACAAGACAAAATTAATAATAATTAATTAAAAACAGGTGGAATCGAAAGTTGGGCACATAGTTTTACTCGGAAGTTGTAGGAGATCAAGGGTGGCATTTGATTATAGAATAAAATATTTTTTAAACCATCAATCATAGCCTACTCTATATTAATTTTAAAAATAAAAATGTATTTAATTTTTTATCTGATAACTGCTCTATCTAAACAAAACATCAATGTTAAGTTAGTTTTTGTTGATACTTTGTAAATCGCTCTGCGCCAGTTTTGGTTCACGTAATTTGCATTTCAGATATTGATCTAGAGTAATGTGAATTTTTTGTTTCGTTTCTAACAAATTTGCCTAACTTTATATTTTGTGATGCTAAACGTGTAATTCTAAATATTGAGTATTTTACACTGCATAAAAATATAATTGTTTTATACCTAGTACTCATATTTATTTCTATTCCCTTACCTAGAACGGTGATAAGCCAAGCTGTCATGTAGGAAGTAGAGCCTATCCATACTATACACATCAAGAAAGTAACCACATATAATCTAGGATATTTCCTACAGTCTGGAATAGTACAATACAGTACGAATGAAATAGGCCATGTTAATACCCAATAAAGTTGCCCCGAACATGACATTTCAGAAGGCCATGCCCAAATTTCCGTAGATTCCTCTGAAAAGATACAAAAATTATTAAGCGTTCCTACTTATATTTCATGTTTTACAACATTACTCATAAATTTAATTAAACAATTTTCAAAAATCATCTATTATGATTCAAGTTAGTCATTAGTCATTACTCCGAAAAGAGACAATCGTAATTCAAATTCGTTCATTGTATTTCAAAAAACATAAATTGAAATTCAGATTTGTCATTTTTATTTGAGGCAGAGGTAATTGCATTACAGAAAATATTTATAATATAAGAAAGATCAGATGAATTCATGACAAACATATCAATTTCAATCAATCAATTTCTTCAAACCGGAATGAGAAATAAAAACTTTGAATACTGCAGTGAATTCGTCGTTATAAATTGCCTGAATAATGTGCAAGTTAAAAAAAATAAAAAACTTTTAATTGAAAATTTACATTTTTGTTTATATCTCTTCTTCTATGCATTTTTTGGGAAAAACAAAAACATGTATAAAATAACCCTTACATGAGGCAAATTTTGTGTAATTTAACCGATTTTGTATCTCTTGTAGTTCTCAAAATCCTCATGCTTAAACAGTTGCATTTGTCACCCTGTATACATATATATTTTTGACAATAGACAAAAATCACTATCTAGGAAGACTTGAGATACATTAGATTCAATCAGAAAATTTGTGACGCAGTGCAGTTTAGCTAACAATCGAAACAAAAATTTACAATTTTTCAAATACATTTATATATACTGTAAAAAATTTGCAACAATGAATTATTATTTTTTCTAAAATACAATGCGGGACAAAAAAGAAACCTACTGTTATTTGGTAATATTTGTTTTCAACTAATAAAAACAATATCACATTTACAGTTTTCAGTTATGGGCGCCGACTACGTGGGGGCATCAGAACATTGATTTGCAAAGTAAAAACTAAGAAACTAATATTTTTCAATATTAACGTTGTTGTAAACCCCATGACTATTATTGAACTTAAGTGAAACTTACTAAAATGAATATCATCTATTTTGAAATACAGCTAAATTTTCTAATTAACTTACCTAGTTCCTCACAATCTTTTAATGTCAATTCAACATTTGGTATGCAGGCACCATTTCCTGATCCTAAAGTATTATTTTGATTTTGTGCGTGGCCATTTTCTTCTTTGCCTTTTTCTAGAACTTTATCTTGCGCCAGAAGTGGAGAATGTTCACTAATTTCTGTGTACCGGGGATTGCTGGCTTTCGTGCAACATCCATTTACACAACGGTGTACAAATCTACTTATCGGATAGTTGAAGTACATCGCTGTAATATTAATTAGTTATTAGTTTACAAGTACACTATGAAATACGCTATGCTATAATTTTAGATAGATTTCTCGTTTTATTTATAATGTGACATAAATAATCTGAAATTATGTACAAGTAAATAGTAATAAAAATTTGAAAGTTATTCTCGAAAAATGTATTTTAAATCTTTCGAATATTAATATTTAACGAAAAACTGACAGTAATGGTAAAACATTGACTTTAAACAAATACCTGTTTTACATTTACAAACCTTAGTTCTGTAATTCTCTTTTTGATAATATTTATAATTTTTAACGGTAGGTTTACCCGTTTAACTAAAATACAATCTACAAGATATATACGCTGCTCTAATTTTTTTAAAGGGCAAGTAACAAGTCGAAAAACACATTAGTAAAAGTTTTATAGATTTTAAAGAGTACTTCATTCTTCTAATATTTTAAAATTGTTCTCAAATAATTACAATTTTAAATACGACGATAACATTATCGACTCGCTAACAATAATTCATTCGCGATTAACTCGTTCCGGCCTTCTATAAAATTATTATTTTACCGTCTTGTATAAAAAATTAATATTATTTTTTTAATGAGCCGAGGTATTAATGTTTGAAAAAAATGTTGCACCATGTAAATTTTATTTTTAAATTTGTTTATCTATCAGTTAAATTTCGTTAATAATTAATAGAGCACTATCAGTTTCTTATTAGATATTACTTGTGTAAAAGGTGAACGATGGACTTCCGGTAGTGGACATAATTTTTGGAGAAGTTTATCAAAATTCGACTGCTGCAAGCCGTCTTTATGCAGAGCAATTTCCAAATCAACTTCCTATTTACTATTTACTAATTTAATAATTCGTGTTCGAAATATTGGCCATCTGCGAATTCATTGAAGATATGATAGATAAAAATAAAAACTAAAAGAACTAGTATCTCTTTTATTACAAAATTTTTACTAAGGTCTTTTACCATTTCTTCGCCTTCTTTTGACCTGTTTTAAATGACATAATCTCAAAATAAACAGTAGTATGCCATCTCTTATAAGATTTATTAAGTATGTCACATCAAACAATAAAACCAGACCCACAAGAGCCGCTTCTGTTTTTTTGATTTATATTACTTTAATTTGTGTCTTCGCGAAAATAGTAAAAGTAAATAGTGTACTTTTGCTATGTTTTTGAAATAGAGCATATGGGGTTATTGCAATGCGTACATTTTATTCCCGAGCGCATCTTAAACCGACATGCCAATATATATTTTTTTAAATCAAAGTATTACAATTTTGAAGTTAATTTAGATGTCAAAATATCAACGTAAAATAAATAAAGCAGTATGGAATGATGAGCTGGATGATCCAGAGTACGATAATAATGACTAATACGTTTATTTTTGATGATGGCAGTAAAAAAGACGAAATCTGGTTCAAGTGCTCAGTTTGCTAAAGAAGGGCACATGCTTTGTGCTTAGGAGCCACATCTTCAGATGGATATGTTTGCGATTAGTGTTATATTCAAAAATGTTCTGCGATATTTTTGTAGATGCACACGATTATCCGACAAATGCGTACCATTAGCCGCTACTATTTTATGTTTCGTATGTTACTGCCACGGTGTGCATTTTTAATTGAATATGAGTGTGAAAAATTATAGTAAATGCTCTAATATATCTTATTGGTAAGATTGAAGTCATTTTTTTTCGCAAAAATCTCAACATAAAATATGTAGTTTCATTTATGAACTAATGAATGAAGTTTGTTATTTTCTAAATACTTCACTTTGTTAATATAATTCACATTGTTTTTATTTATAAACATTAATTATAAAATAGCTAAAATCCTTTTGAAGATTCCTCTTCTTGAATATGATGATAATTAACAATAATAAGAGTAAACTCCTGGAGCACTTGATCAAGTGTTTAAGATTTGTGTAGCAGTAGCAGGGAATTAATGAGAGTGCCTTGGGCAGGAATTTTCCGGCGAGTGCCTGGCATCGCGTGCAAGTTTACGGTTTACCTGTGATGTAGAAGATGTAAGCGCCGACGAGCACCATCGCCTCGTACCACCACACCTTCTCGTCGTGCAGGACGAAAATAAGCATGAGCACCGCGATGCCATACATCAGGCTGTCTCTGCTCACCGGCCACCAGTCCAGTTGCAAGATCTGCAACATAATACAATGAAGGTAAAGCAAAGTAAACTGGGTCATGTCACAAAAAAGTTAGTAAAAATGTAGTACGGCCAAGCTAAAAGCAAACTAACGTTATCGTGGTATACTATATGAAAATTCATTTATCACACTGTGCATATTCAAACTTCCATAATAAACACTCGTAATAACTAAAAATATCTTTAAATACACACAACAGATAGATGGATACCATCTAAATCTAATGGAGGTAGAGGATCAAAAGGGGTCTTTTTGGCTTTTGGCCCGAAAGTCTACTGCCTTATAGGTATATACGAATTCTACTTCTATACTTTGTATATGTCATTAAAGACTATGTAATATATATTATTGTTTTCTTGTTGTTCTAAAAATTCCTTTATATGAAAAATTATAAAAATTATGTATTTACATAACGATGGCCTAGTAAGCCGAAATACGTATTGTATCTCTCGATATTAAAGATTTTGAAACTGACCGAGTATTTTATTTCAATTCCTTTAATTAGTTTATTAATATGTTTCAACGAGAAGTGACAGCCGAATCTACCAACTTTATAAAAAGTATGTTTTCTTATTACCTACAATTAAGGAAGGTAAGCTTGGAGGATGAATTTATTTTAAAAATTTTCTGTAGCCCATGCTATACTGGTCGATGACCATAAAACATTATCGATGAAACTTTCATGCAGAATAAATCTGTCATTTCAATTTCATTTTTAGATGATACATCAATAAATGATTATTAATATATAAAAAATATATTTGACAGTTTATGTTTCACTTAAATTATTAAAATTATATTCCAATGATAATATATCTTTTCCATTATTGAATAAAAGAAACACACATAAACAATAAAAGGAAAAAAGAGTACGGCGGATTGCATCTAGTACATCACGAATTACCAGGCGACTAGAAGATTCAAATGCCTTCAGAAACTTCTTAAAATGGACTAAGAATGTATCAGTTTAATTTCATTAAATATTAATTATATATCTAATTAATTTTAAAATTTTACGCTTTGGTGTAGAAATAAAATGACATGAAGTTGTTTTCATCGGCCAGCGAAGAAAATCACGCATCCTCTATTTCTATTGATGACGGGTTCGTTCTGTTAATAAATGAATGTTTCATTAGTAGTTACCCCCCTTGAATTTTGGATTGAAGCTGCATGTGGTCAATATGCAAATGAATACACGAAAATATGTAATTCAATTGAATACTTACATGATGAATACATTTACCAAAATATAAAAAAGGTTTTTTTATTAATATATGCTTGGTTAGTAAATATGTGGGTGCAATAATCATTTGATTCAGTACTCACGTCGATTGTCTGATTTGGTTCATTGCATTTAATGTATCATTTAATCATACAGATTACAGAAATCGAAACGTAATTTGATAAATTTTAGAGAATTGGATTGGAAATATTTTGATACCTACATACCTGTATCAGACATGAAGATAATTAATTACACGGCGAAAATTAAAAATTCGTCAATTTTTGATACGTTAATTAAAGTTTTTATTTCAGCATATCGCGAAGAGATCTACAGGATATAAAAATGTATACAAAAGACATATTGAAATTTCCTTCCATCCAATATTAATTTATTACGATGGGTATATTTATATTCATTCATTTATATAAAATGATCCATTTGATGCTCATTAGTAGTAATATGACGAATAGCAGTTCAGTCGAATAACCGAATAACGAATATTCGGAGAAATTTTAACCGAATATTCGGCATTACCGAATAATATATTTCTGTACAATCTGAAAGCGTGATTGGTGATCCTCATTGCGGAGAATGATATATTTATACTGAAATACTAACCCTATGTTTTGTTAAGGTAATTTATTATTTGATTATTATTAAATATAATTATTTCAGTTTCAAGAAATTTACTGGCAAACAATATAACTAGCTAAATTATTTACTCTTTTTGAAGATACATTAATAATAACTAAACATATATATATATCTTTTGTTTAAAATTTATTACGTATATATTTATATACATATTTTAACATTTTAACATTTTAACATCTTGTAACAGAATATTCGATATTAAAATATGCTGAATAGGCCGAATACCGAATAGTGAAAATATATCATAATAGCTGAATACCGTATATTTATTCGGCTTTGGTGCAATCTCTATACTCATTACTAAACTAAACTAATATTTAATTTCAAATCAAGAAACTCTATTTTTTTTTATAAAATCAGGTCAATTATTTTTCGCACATATAAATTCTTGATTTAAACCATTGAAATAATTTTTAATTTTATGAATTATTCGCCATTTTGATTTTATGGATGTGATTTATATGAAACAAATGAATGTTCATATTTTTTAAAAATGATAATTGTAGTTGTAAAATATGAATTATCCAATTTTAATTAAATTTAATATCGTATGTAAATATACGGATTTGATATTATCTGCATCCAAGATGGAACAGGGCTTGAAGTACGGGACATACTTGTCCGTCACAAGATTTATTTGCATTTTAGGGGTTTTGGTTATCTGCCTACAACCTCTATATAGAAACTACAGTTTAAAATCGTTTAAATTGGCAACGCTGTGATTTGAACCCCTGATTTCACACTTTGCTTTAATTAGAATCGGAGTAAAATAAGCCCATTATATTAATTGATATTATAGGTAGTAAAAATGTGTAACAAATACATAATACAGAGGACATATATGATAACTAGATATTATTATACGAAGTTTAAACATAAAATTAGTGTTCGACCGAAGTTTCGGTTTCGGCCAATTTTGGGTAAAAATATTGATTTCGGCCGAAGTTTTGGTTGCGACAAAAATTGGCAAACGGTTTCATTCGCCTATTTTTTTGCAATTTTCTTCCTTTCGTAGATATAAGTCTTATTTTATTATCGTAATTCTGAGTCAGTTAGTATAAAGGTGCCACGTGTAAGATGAGGCAAGATCCAATTAATTTAATTTGTAGAATTAGGGCAAAGACTTCTGTCGAATTAAGAAAAAAGAAACGTTATTGTAAGAGAATAGCATACATTATAAATAAACCTGTTAGTAACAAATACATCTTGAAAATACGACTTATTTGATAATGATTATATGTGATATTTATAAGGTGATGATAGACAACTAAAGTCTTTACTTCTTTAGTAAAGATAGTTAATCTCCACAAAAATAAAATGATTTTCTAATAAGTAAGAAAAACACTAGATTTCCTTTAATTTTTTTTTTTAATTTTATTTAAAATCTAACTTAAATACTTAAGTTTCGGATTAGGTTACGTTTTCGGTCGAAACTAGAAGAGAAGCCGAATATTTGATTACGGTTTCGATTTCGGTTGAAAATCGTGTTTCGGTCGGACAATCATAAAATCACATTAAGTGTGGAGATCAATTCCAAAATATATTAACCATTAACTTAAATGTAAGTATAAGTTTTTATTAGAAGCTTTGTTTAACTACATACAAAGCCAAATTCTAAACAAAATTTCATTTACTTCGATAAATTTCTCGCCTCGATTTGATTTAGTCTTTGCTACTCCGAGGGCAGTTCGAAAATTAATAAAATATGTACAGAAGAAATATTAATTTACTTTAACTTTGAACTTGTGTTGATATTATATCAACATATCTTCTATTTTTGTAAATACTCATAACACCTATCCTGCAGCTATATTGAATGTTTCACATGAATATACCGTACAATCGTTTTAGTGTGAACAGTTTGTACTAATTATCAAACTGATCACATCACCGAGGGTTTATAAATGAGGTCTTGCAAAAAAAAGGAAACCTTTTTTTTGTTTCAATCGAACCTAGAATGTCTAATTTTTGCTCTATAAACGTAACGTTGCATCTGTTATTTCTAAATATTTTACACATTGGCAGATAAATGTTTCTCCTATTATTTTTACTATGTTATGAAAATCATTTTGAGCAGTTGTAGAAGAAATTTTTAAAAAACCAGCATTGATGGCGGTTTTGTCTGTTGTTAAAATTGAAGATTTAAAAGAAACTTGTTGCTTAGATCCTATTTATTGATAATTAAGAAAACATGATGGTTTTAGCATATCTGATCCAGAATATGGTGTTTGTGAAATATTTGTTATTGGTTCTATGAGGTTCTAATAATATACAATTAGTTATTTATGTTTCATAATTAGGTAATTCTCATAAAATACATATATAGCACCAAGAAAATTAACAAATATTCATTTAGGTAGGTACATGCTAACTTTCTCCCCTATTTTTAATACATGACTCCATGCTTATCGATGCTTTGCATCTTTGGGAAAATAATGCAATGATATAGATACAGTAATATAATTAACAATGAGGAAACAATATCTGTTCGATTTCCTTAGTTTTTCACCTCAAACGTACGTTACCGCCTGTATTCTCAATGCAACTAACAAGGCGATATGCTGATCACAGAAGTATTAAATTTCCCCACAACATGTCAGCCACTTTGATTTTTTTTGTGAATAGGATACCTCTTAAAATGAACACCTGTATAGGGGAAATCCGCAAGCTAGGTTTTTCACGTTATAAGGTAGTCAATGTTAAAAAATATCTTGTTAGAACTACCGAGTAGTTCACCAATTCAAGTATTCACGTTAACGCGATTGTACTATATTACGAACTTACCATATTCGAGAAAAGACCGCAACAAGCAGGCACTGCTAAGACATTGAAAACGGCAGAACCCACAATGGTACCTACTCCTAAGTCACCTTGCGTTATGAAGGTGCCCACACAATTAATAAATAATTCAGGACTAGAACTTGCGATGGCCATGAAGGTTGCTCCAGCGACGTCTTCTGCCAGTTGCAGACCTGAAAGAAGAAAATATCATTCCTTATTATGTTAATATTAGTATATCTAGAAATATCTGTGTTTTTTATGCACAGACTTCAATGAAACATTATAAGAATGACATAATGCAGAGAATTATCATTAATGAAATCATTATTTTTAGGCTTACGATTGAGGCTTCAAAAAACATTTTTGCTCCGAATGACACATTTAAGAATAAAAATTCTTGAGACATCATAAAAGTGGCATTAATTTCTACTCCGGCGGCGTATAAATTAAATTTCAATCTTGTGACCCTAGTCACAAAAGATTTTTGAAGAAAAAATATGTTGCGCCATATTCACAGTATCACAGTTATTTAAATTTATTAAAAGTTTAATATAAACAACATGACTTCAGAATCGTTCTTAAGGAGAATTGTCAGGAGAGCTACCGAGAAAACGTATATGCCTATTGTTACCGTCTAAACAAGATAAGACAAGACTTTACAAAATGTTGTCTTGTCTAGATATTTCTATATACCAAGACTGTATCAAGGCTCTCCATTAACCTGCGCATACGCTTTAGACAAGGACAGATAATTCTGCGACAGTGTTCTTTTTCTATTTTACAACCACATTCAGCTCGGATGGAACAAGCTTCGCGTGATATATTTATATTTCAAAAATTTAATTCTTTTATTTAATCTGGAGTCTTGAAAATGGTCCAAAATTGAGGAAGCATATTAATTCAATTTTCAAAATATGTATTTCTTTCAGTTTTAACAAAAATAATACTTATAGTAACTCTAATAATTAAAAAAATATATATATAATTCGAAAATTAATATTTTTTTCCTAAAAATGTAAAAAATAGTATATAATTTATTCCCCATGGGGAAGAGGATTAATCTCTATATACCTTTCCTTGTCTTCACCACTACAAGAAAATATTGATTATTTACTGATTTAATTAATGAAATCAAAATTTGTGGTTGAGTTTTTTTTTCTCGGGAAATATGTTTCTAAAGATTGAAATAATAAATACTTGCATTAGATCTTCCGTTTAATTTATTAACGATTTTTTGTATGATTGAAATGTGCAATTTATAGAAAAAAAATATTTATTATTTTTATGGACTCCTTACTTAATCATTTTGTGCAATGTATTAAATAGCAAAATGTACTAAATTATAATTTTGTTGTAAGATAATTGTTTCAAGACCTTTGTTTCGGCCGGCTCTGCTTTTATAACTAGTATTTTTGGTACTACTACGAAATAATATCACAAAATAAAACCTTTGTGGTTGCACTTTTCTTTATTATTACTTGTAGAAAAAAAATACTATGAATAATATATCCATTATTTAAATAATTCACTTGTGCATTAAAAATTAAAGCTCATTCTTATATACATAGTTTCATGAAATGTAGGGCATAAAGATATGTGAATACAATGAAGGAATTTGTTTTTAATTTTCTTCATAATATTTTATAATACCTACCAACTCACGAATTCAAATTATATGAATTTAATTTATAAAAGTTTATATTATTAGACAAAATTTCTAATATTACGATTACATTATGATTTATTTATTAAGAATATGTTGTCTAGAACGACGAATTTAGTTAGTAGCAGTTTAATCAAATAATATTTTCTTTTCAATATCTTAAATCGGATTTATTTTTGATTAACGTATACAGACAAAATCTCAGAATTTTATAACAATTTATGTAAATCATTTATCATATAAAACCTCCCCAACCTTATGAACAGTATTTGTTAGTGAAATATCATTAAAATAATTCTAAGTACAATTTAATTTTATATTATTCTACATGAACTGAAAAAGGTTTTTGTTAAAATATACGGCACATCTGTCTTAATTAAGCGAGTGTCAAGAAAAGTATCCCGTTGGGCTTAACGGCCTCATGAGGTTCACTTTACTTGCATAAATTATTTGCAATATAACACACTCGTTCCCAGGACCGGCCTGAATCCTATTAGGTTCAGTAAATTCAATTCTGACGACATCTTTATGTATAATTTTCTGTACGAGTTTTCAGCCCTTTTTAATTCTAAAAGAGTGTGAAATAAAATCCACACTTATTGATTTTTTTTTTTAAATTAAAACAAATAATATAATAGTTATTTGTGTATCAAAGGACTAAAATATATTTTTTTATTACGCATATAGAATTTATTCTACGAGACGATAGCGGAGGAGAATAAACCATGTTAGTAATAAACTATAATTTAGTCATAAGATATACACTATAGTTTTTCCGAAATTGTTAAGTTATTAATTAAAAATATAAATAAATAGCAGTATGTGTTTGTAAAACTTCAGCTAGCTATTGAGACGAAGATGACTGTGATAACAAACGTACCAGGGGGCTGAAACAATATTGCAATGCATGAAACAAAATTTCAATCTAGATCTCTTTGAAAAAATTTTCCGAAGCCGATCATAGATATCGCCAGTAGTTCCAAAATTTAGTAATTTTTTTAGTAATATTAGATTATTATGTTTTTTAGTGATATTTATTTAAGAATCTTTATTTTGTCATCAAGTATCACATGAAATTATTTTATTTTATGTTATCTTTGACATTTTAAAAAAAATATGATTTGTAATCCTTGAAATATGAAATGTTACAATATTTTAATAAGCTCTCAAAATCAAGACATTTTATAATATTTAAAATTCAATAGAGTTCATAGCTAGTATATAGCGTACGCAGGCCGTGAAATTTAAGAATGCAAATTTATTATTTTACCCAGCACCGTATAATTGTAATGCTACAACTATGGTGTTTTTAGATAAATAAAGTAGGTCATAAGTCACTAGTGTGTTAATAATAATATTTTTATTGACCATGTTTTATACAGAATATTTACGATAAGTCAGAAAATTGATAATAGTATTATTCACATGGTACTGTTACTGTGATATTGAAATATTTAAATTAAGTAATAAATATAACAGAGTGAATTTTAAAATTTCAAAGTGCAAGTTATTCCATTTCAGTAAAAAATATATAGAGTAAATTCAAATGCATAAGTTACCGTTTATTAGAGTATATAAAAAGAAACAGAAAATATTTGTGTAAATTATAATAATATAAAACCTATTCTTTCTATTTTCCACTTACTTTAAAATAATTAAATAAAATGTTTTCTTTGTTCATTTTAAAAATTAAAGTTTAAGTTTGTGTTTACTTTTTTGTGTTTACCCAAATTTGAAACCCACAGCGCACCATTAAATATTAAACATTTTTGTTTGGCTATTGCCCAGTTTTCTATGATCTGGAGCCGACCCTGCTTATACCATAAATAACTTTAATTTCATCTTACTAAACGCAACTCCTTATCGCCGAAAATAAGTTCTATACTTTCTATATATATACCATTCTCAAAAACAATAAAAATTGTTATGCTTAACAATTATAAATCAAAAATGATTGTATTTATTTGAAATTTTAATCAACAGTTTTTTACGTAACCAACAAATCAAAGTCACAATTAAAACCAACAAACTGGCATATTCATTTAAGTTAACAAACAACATACAAACTATAAACCATTTGCTTTAAAGTGTACAACAGATTGACTTGCAGTCATTAGTAATTATTGTTCCATGTCTCAATGATTTCGTCTCGTCGAGGTCATTTCTAATGAAACATTTTCCTGCTTAATAGATACCCATTACTTGTGTACGTCACACTCATCTACTCGTACTTACTGTCGCACAGCTTCTTCACAGCAGGTACAAAGTAGTCGTCACAAACAATTGCCAGCAGGATGAAACAATAGCAGGCTATGACAGCGTGGATGACTGCCCAACCCTGTTGTCGCTGCTCTCTTGTTAGACCATCGGAGGGAAATTCCAGTATGGCAGCAGGGGTGCAGTTCACACCTTCCAGAGCTGCCAAGAGGTGTCTGCCTCCTTTTGGGCCCGAGATTTCCACATCTGCAACAACAAATTATGTCGTATTTAATTAAATTGAAATACTGAATAAACTATTAAATTAATAAACAGACGATAATTATATACACTACAGGCGAATAAAAATTAAATTACTACGCCAGTAGCGGATATTCTGTGAACAACTCCTTCCAGGATGGTTTATATTGAGTTGTATTGAGCACACAAGTCAGTTTTATGGTGTTATGCGTATTTTTAATATTATTAACACAAAAACTATATTATTTTAAAACAAAACTAGTAAAATATTGTATAATGTGTAAAATTATGATTATACATAGTAACACATTAAATTTTAAGTTATGGAGGATATTCGATTTTCATTAACTGATATTCTAAAATATATTGAGGAAAATTAAAGATTGTGATACTTAAAAGAAGGAAATAGTCTATAATGCTGGTCACCTACCAGTTGTAGCAAAACTGAATAATTAGATCATAATTTAAAAATTGTTTCATTTTTTCCTCATCAGGCTAGTGCATTTTTACTTCCTTGTACGAAGTAAAAGAAATATTGTAATTGCGAAAAAATTCGGTTTTACATTTCAACGAAAATATGACTCAAAACCAATTACCCGTAATATGTTGAAATTTTATATGTAGGTGAACCTACCATCATCTAGTTATACACCCTTCTTTTTTATTGCAATCGGTAATGTCAAAAGAGCACTTTACTTGAAGGATTTTTTTTTAATTTTTCGCATATCTCAGAAATGATTTGCCGTAGATTGTCGAAATTTTGTATATGGATCTGCTATAGCATTTAGTTGTACATTCTATTTTTTTTTTATTGCAATCGGTTATGCCAAAAGGGCACTATTCTCAAAGAATTTTTTGATTTTTTCGCATAAGTCAATAATGATTAGCCGTAGAATTATTTTCAATTAAATAAGTGCAGCAAAAATACTGTATAATACCTAAGTACAAAGAAGTCATGTGGTGTCCACTTAAATTTTTTTTTTATAAAACATAAATTTTATTATCTACATTCAACGGTAAATTGAATATTGCATAACAACTTCAGAAAGTGGCCTATTTTCCTCTAGGTGTAAAAATTGGAATCAGACAAGGTGGGATATAAGGTAATTCTGCACGAGTGGCACACTAAACTTTTTCTACGACATGCCACACTACTACATATTTCACAAAAAGAAATGCACAGTATTGGCAATTACAATCATAAATGATATACCTCACACTACACATGGGAAATGTTGGCAGAAAAGTGAGGTTAATTTAATATTTAATAATGATACTTATATACAGGGTGTTCGAAAAATAGGGGACCAAATTTGGAAAATATATTAATCAACCAAAACAAGAAAATAATCCTAATATACCCATGTCCGGAAACGAATCATTTTGGAATAAAACACTCTTTTGTTTGAATTTTATTTTTAGTAATGTTTTTTACTGTCAAAATTACAATAGTTACGTTAATACTTGTAATTTGTTTATTTACGTTTCCTTAGTAACTGTCAAAAAAAGCTTAGTTTATTCGACGCCCATTAATAACGTAGAGAATTTGCGGCATAGAATCATAGACTGTTTCAATAGTACAAGACTAAAACCAGGAATATTCGAACGTGTCCGACAATCAATGAGAAGACTTCTAGAATGTAGCATGCAACTTCAAGGAGGACATTTTGAACAACTATTGTAATTTTGAGAGTAAAAACATTACTAAAAATAAATTTAAAATTCAAACAAAAGAGTGTTTTATTCCGAAATGGTTCGTTTCCGGACATGGGTATATTAGGATTATTTTCTTGTTTTGGTTTGATTAATATATTTTCCAAATTTGGTCCCCTATTTTTCGAACACCCCGTATAACTTTTGCGAGAGTGAGTTTATTTTGATAGGCAGAGCTGAAAGCGAGACCTGCAAATAATGCGAGATATCACAAAAGAGTTTCTGGGCGTATGACACACAAGATTTTTTGCGCCGATGACATTTTTAATTTATTAAAGAAACAGTATTATCACTTACAATTTTATACACTATAGGTTTTTATTACAGAAACATTTTCTGTTCGCATGGATATATAAACAATTCAGTTAGTTTTTTCAAAAATTTTGATGATATTTTTTCTAACCTAAAAAATGAAACGAATGTTAATTGATATTTTTCAACAATTAACATAATCTTAATCACGCAAGACGAGTATAATATGAATAATAAAGCAAAAATAGTTGTTGTAATTAACGTTTTACATTTCTATTAAAATAAAATTTAAAATTTTGACAGAATTTAATGCTAAAATATTTAAGTTGGCATTACTACATTTTGCCGGCCTAGGCCTACAAAAAGAGAGTTTTAGGACGATTATGAGTTCTGTAATACTAGTCATAATGAAACGGAGGCGCGAAAATAAATTTTTATACCGTGTGAATGTAAATATCGTAGAATTAAATACTGTCCTGTGTAAATAAATGAATATTAGTTAATAATTAGTGTGTTAAATGTATGATATTAATTGTTAAATTAAATAACATGGACGCGAAATGAAACTTTTGTCCCACTAATTTTATGTTTGTATCACTAAAATATAGTAATACTGGAAAGTGCACTAGTATATGTATAATGTATAGCAATGCACGTTTCAGTATTACTATATTTCAGTGGGTTCTATTGCTGCAAATTATATTTTTATGTTATTCTATTAAAAAAACATCTGATATAGTAAGAGAGTTATTGTTTGGTTATTACTATAATATCTATATTTTTGTATACGGCAAATTTTTCTGTTCACGTGAACTTCATTATTAGAAAAAGTAACTAGACGTTGCTAGGCACCATACACATTCTTAAAATATTAATATTGCCATTTTGCCATTTGTTGCTTTAGTAACAATATTGTACCCACAATTCATAGCACTGTTATTAATATTTTTTTATTTATTTTTAAATTAATTTTTATTATTATTTTGGTTATAGATAAAATTTTGTAAGCAATGGCGTGTATGAAATAGTGATTTTTTAATCTGGTGCTATAATTTCTGCATTCGGCTTTGCCTCGTGCGAAAAACAATGCACTCGACTACAAGTACAAAGCACGTAAGTATCCTTTCCAATTAAAAAAATATTCACATCTTGTTTGAGAAATAAGGTTAACACCGTATACTTGAAATTATTGTTCTCTCATATTTACACACTTACATTATACATGCCAGGTAAGTACCTACTCGAATACAAATAATTTTTATTTGAAGTAGAAATTTTGTTAAATAACATTTTTTATCTAATCTGTATCAAAATATTTTGATGCATTCTGAACTTTAAAAATATTTTGAAATCCTAGATGAAACTAGTAAATAATCTAATACAAATTACAAACGAGACATTTTGTAAACAATACTATCACAATTCTAAGGTTTTCCTTTCCTAATGCTCGTAGAATTGGCATTGAGTTAAATGTATTGATATGAGCCAAGGAATAACTTATCTTCAGCTTCCGAAACACAATGAAGTAATTTAGAATAGAATAATTAATGGCATTATTGACATGATAAAGTTTTCCATGTCATATTTACTAAGATGTCGAGTTATTTTCCAAGATACTTGAGTCGTTTTAAGGCTCAGATATCTTAAACAAATAATCGGTTGCATTGTAGATTACAAATAATATTATTTACTACCATAAATAAATAATAAATCGACTTATTTTTATGCTTTTAAAATAAACTTATAAATAAATAACAACACTACATCATTGACATGAGAAAAATATAATAAATAACTACATTTACAATTAATGAATTATTTATCAAATATGTGCAGAATTTTTTCTATGCATAGGCGTAGTTAGATTTTTTAATTGAAGGGTACTTAAATCCTTACCCTAATATAAAACAGAAAGTTGGATTACAAAATAAAAAAGTGTTAATTTGTTTAATATAAACAAAAACAACATATATTAATGTAATAACAGTTTTCTATTAAAAAAAGAAACTTCTGAAATATTAATAATAATAATATATAATAAATTTTTAACTGTTCATCACATTGTTCAGTAAAGTAATTATTTACTCCAAAAGAAGTATAATTATACATAAATTTGGAATTTTCATCAAAATTTTCTAGGGGAAAATCGATAATTAGGTGTATAGTTATTGCATAAATTAAACCGTAGCAAATATTAATTAGGAAAGAGTAAAGAATATTGAATACAAGTTACAATAAATGTATCATTATAAATATATTTTCGGTTTACAGGTAAAAAGACTTATTTGTCATTCTACAAGTAAAAAGGCATTTTATCGTTCAGTATCGATGCTTTCTATTAAGATGAAGGTAACCTTTATTAAAATATACAGAAATTTTGTTTGGGGGTTCTAATTTAAAATTTAGAGATGCTCTGCCAAGGATGTTATAACTACCTTGTGCTCTGCACACTCAACTAACCCTAACGTCACCTTTGATGCTAAGGTGGCAAGAGCCAACCTCTGTCCATAAAACAAGCTGTCTGCATATATATGTGAGCGGCATTTTGGTTTTGAAATGATTAATATTGCAATGAATTTAATTAAGACAACGTCTTTATAAAACTATTATTATTAAATAATAAGGAATATTGCAATGCTAGGTATTGACGGCATTGTAGTCTATTATTAACGATAAAAGGATTTTCTCGACAGGTACACGAATGGGTGATGTAATAAAGTACTGGAATTCGGTCGTTTTTCAAGGCTTTATTTCAGCTTCGACTGGTTTCGACCCCACATGGGTCTTCCTCAGGGGATGAAACTCAAAATAGGAAATGTCAACAAAAAATAAAAAACGGTGAACCATAGATGAATCATATGATGTTAAAGTGATTTTTAACAAAAACAGCAAATCGAGTGTGTACATAAAAACTTATGAGTCAAATGTATTTTTTTATATAAAAATTATTATTATGAAGTGTGAGTGTAATTTTATAAAACTACCAAATGTACCCTAATTAAGTACACTTCAAACATAATTTAATTTTTGACTACCCATCATGGTTCTTAAGAAAAGCCATTTCAGCTTTCAAAATATCTTTATTTACTCTAAAAGCGATATAATGATCTATAAATTTGAAACTTTCATCAAAAGTTACTAAGAAAATATTAATTAAGCATGAAGCTTTGATGTAATTCACTATTTATCTAGCATTATTAATTAATTTTTGGTTTGCAGGAATAAAGATTTTTTTGTCAATTTGTAAGTATAGAGACGTTTTATTATTTATTAAAATTTACAGATATTTAGTTTGGAGGTACTAATTCAAAATTTGGAGGTGCTTAGCACCCCCAAGTACTCCTCTTAACTACGCCTATAAACTATTCTGTTGAAAAAAAGTCTAATAAGAAATAACTTTCTGTGCGAGTTTAGACTATACTTTCTTTAAGTATATTTAGTATTTGTAATTTTTTATACAATTTGACAGTGAAGTCAACAAATTCAGAAAGAAAGTGCCAAGTAAAGCCGATTTTATTTTGAAAACAATTGTATATTCCCATTTATTTAAATGGGTGAACTGAAAACTAGTGGGCTCAGAATATTATTCAGAATGTGTTCATTCGTAGGTAACAGTTTTCAGTTACCATGGTAGTGTTAGAGAAAAATTTATTCTGTCAATTGCGAAATCGTTTCTTACTTGTACGGAAATTATTTATTCGATAATAATTTGGAATTTAAATTTTGCTAAACAAATTTTAAGTACAATAAAAAACCGATTAAATGTAATGACATATTTACATTGTTTCAAATATATTAAATACATGTCGGTAATTTAAAAATAGCATTGATTATCATATAATCGTTGGTCTGTAAAAATATACTGATATTTAAAATAATTATCAAGTACCTACTACTCCACATCTGTGAAATCATTGCTAAAACATTGTAACATAGTAAAGTGATAAACATCGATATTTAATTACATAGTGTTCTTGTTGTTTTATTTTAATCTGTTTTTATATCTCCTTCTATAAATAAATGAGTTGTTGGTTATTTTTCTCGGTAATGAATTTTATTTTTAGTATCGTGACTATATGAATGAGATTATTTTATCCGCGAAAATAGTACTTTAATTAAAATTCTTAACAGTTTTCCTTGAAAATGTATATTAAATATGGAGAACATTATATTAAAAATTAGAATTTTCTCTTTTTAAAATTAAAGCAAGCTACATACAGTATTAAATAAATAGACATTCGTAATAATAATAATAAAAGAGAAGAAAACAAGAACACAAACTCCTAAAACTATGCAACCATATACACCATAGCAAAATATTGTTATTGACAAAACTAGCACACTAATAAATGAGAGATAAGAATGAGGTACAATAAATAATAAAATATAATTCAATATCTTCTCCGAGAAAAGGCAAGAATGAATGGCAATAAATACCGATCTGACAGTAATTAAAATCATCGCTTCTTTTCTGCTTCAAACAGTAGGGTGTTTCAAGCCTACGGCTTTTAAAAAAATGCTTATTGGATATCAATGTTCATCATGTACAAGTAATACGAAGGTGAATATTTCCGTCGAATAATTTTAACCAATCAGGTTAGGTGCAGTATTTTTTAAATTTCGATCAATGAAAATCGAATATCAGTGAATATACTGCACATGTGCATAACCTGAATATATTTGACGTTTGTCTAGTATTTTAATGTCATAAATAATGTTCATATGCCAGTTTGAAATAAATATTAAATATTTATAGCAATACTTTATATACGTTTAATGTGAAATGTTCAAATCAGATAAGATCATAATCGATGCAACACCACGTTTGCCGTACGAGATATTAAATACAAAATGTAACACTTTCGTTCAAAATCAGACAGCCATGGAAATAAAAGAAAATATCTATGTATGTTTGTGGCGTGACAGACACTGACAAATGCTATTGGCTGTTTGAACGCGTCATCGCCTCACACTGGTTTGCTGTCGACTGTTGGCTTAGCGGTGTAGCTGACGTCACACGTGCCGTCGATTTGTAGGGTGCAATTTATTGAAATTTTAAGAATTTTTAAATTAGAAGCTTTTAGGCGATAATAAAAATTACTGGTCTAATATTTTTATGTTCAGAATAAAATATTACATACTAATATACACGCCTTGTACATTATTCGGATACTTTTTTATTATCTTTTCTTCAATAATGATATCTATTTTTTGTCATTATTAGATTTTGAGTGATGATTGTTTTAACTATTAAAGTTCAAATTTTCCTCTGGATGGTTTATTAGATATTAAAATCACCAGAAAGAGCATTATTGTACGGTAATTCTTTTTTTCTATTTCTCTAGTGTTAGTTGATACGTTTTGGTTTTCAACTGTTGCCTGTAATATGTACTACGTTAGAATTTCATTATTTTATGTATTTCTTTATTGGTGCATGTTATTAACATTGTATAAAATGACTTGTAGATTATATTGGGCTCCGAACCATCTGCACACAATAATATTTATTCATAACACTCATAATTATATTCTATAAATAAATTTCAATTTCCGCATTTTCCATGAGTTTTGCTTTAACGATGAAAATATTGGTATTCTTGTATAATAACGAAAATCCTTTATTCAATTTTTTTTATCTGTATTGCATTCCAAATTCAAAAAGCATCAAAAATAATTTCCAAATCAAATATTAAGTGTCGTCTCAATTGTAATATCCGTCAGAAATTTCATGATCTTATTTGAACACTTGATAGGCTTATCGTTATTTTGAACAGACAGAGATTTAGGAGAATTACATTTCTTTTGATTTTAATAAAGGTACGTCAGATACTATCGCCAAAAAATGAATCAAAGGTATCTAGATAATATAGTGATAACAATAATTAAATAAATTAATAACAAGATAAAAAAAACAAAGTACACGTGTTAATAAAAACAAAATACATAATTGGAGTAATAATTAAATATATTAAAAAAATAGATACGAGTACATAAACACGAATGCTTTCAGATATTCGAGATAGGAGTAACTAGGTATTTCTTGAAATTTAAGGATAATTTAAACAATAACTAAAATTAGGCATAGTTCAAGTTTTTAAATAAAATTATTATCCGTTTTGTAAGTTAAACTTATTAGAATATATTTTTTCACTATTAATAATGTAATATAACAATGATTGCTAGATTGCTAAATTACCTATGTAATTTATAAGCCATATGATATTTATATTAGATATTACTAATGTATAGGAATCAATATATAATATTAAATAATTAAAAAAATGATTAAAAATATATAAGTACCTTTTTTATTAACCTCTCAAAAAAATTAATTCAATTATTGATGAGTCACACCCTGTGCCTCGGGTATCAGTGGCACAGTTACAACGGGGGTAGCGGGGCAATTGCCCCTCACTTGATTTCAGCAGTGACTTGACGCCTTTTTTGCTAACCATTATAAAAAATTTAAATAATCATAGTTGCAAACTGTAAACCTCATCTCTCTATGTATGAAGTTTATATGTATATTTTACTGTCGATAGCACCCGCAGCGGCAGAATCATTCTTTAATTATAAATCAATGGAATAAGAAACAAATAAAAAATATATGTTACCGAGTTAATTTTACATTTCCTTTACTCGTTTTTGTAATTTTGTATTTTCTATACCATATATCAAAGTGCCAGATTTGTTTAAAGTTATAAAATTTGAAATAATTAATAAATTATTATGTTTGGAAATAAAAAAAAAGTCCTTACATGAAAGAAGTAAAAAAGGCTTTCGAAAAAGTAGCTTTTATATGTTTTAATATAAAAGAGAGCTGTTCAAGTTTAGATAGATAAATACGATTTTATTTTGAGTATAAAAAAAGGAAAAAGTACAATTAATTTTTAAATTTTAAGTAATTGCAATTAAATTGTAGATGCATCATTATTATTCAGAACAAACAGGGAAGAAGGAAATATAGGGAAATAAAAACTACTGAGAGTAAGAATACTTTCACTGTTTGTGTTAGCGACTATAAATAAAAATATAAAAATTACATTTTTTTATTTCTTAAAACATATGACACTAGTGCCTTTTTTATCATTTCTTGCCCTTTTACAACCCTTATACTTAGCTACACCACTACCGGGTTTGCTCATATTCAAAAAACGGTGCTCTGACCCGGGATCTCTCAAATATGGCAACCTACTTTTATTAAACTTTGCAGAAAAATAGTATATGATATCAAAGGAATTAAAATGAATTTCATATATATTGATGTACTAAATAAGAAATGTTTTTTTTAATTCGCAAAATTAAGGATATTTTACTAGGGAGAAAAAGTTTAGTACCACTTAAAAATGTTTCTTTATTTTAAAAGAATTAAAATGATTTGTATTGAATAAAACAATAACTCATAATATTAAATGATAAATAAAATATAAAAATGTCCTATACGAAAAATATTTTGTTTCAAAAATATTAAAATCAAATTTTAAATTTTGAAAAATTTATTTTTAGTATGAAGAAATGTAAATGAAGAAATGTAAACGCCATCAAAAGTTTTTATTTCTAATACCTGTATAGTAGATACAACACATTATTTCATTTTGTTAACAGCGCCTTGTGTCCCAAACATTAACCAAATACACTTTTAACTATTAAAATTTAGGTATTAATTTTAGAAATAACACAAAGTTAAATAATTTTCTTACCTTGCAGCGTGTCCAAAGTCGTTTGGCCATAATTCCTGCTAACCGCTCCGATGAGAATATAAGTGACCGTAACACCCAACACACATATTACTCTAAAGAGCAGCGCGAATTTCGTGCGATTAGTCCTTATTAGCATGGCCATAGCTTGATTTAAGCAACTGTCAGCTTAACGCCACTTTTAGAATCAACGCGCAACACAGTTTTACCGCAGGAATCTTCGGAAACTAACCGAAAATCAATGAAACAAGTACTATTTCATTCACTAGGCTTCACACCAATGACAGATAGTCAAGAAGTGAAGGTTGCCTGATAGTGAGAGTTATATATCAATCTTACTTTGATTATCAACAGTGGAAAATTATTACTTATCAACTTCGTAATCAGTTAAGTTTATTTACCTATTTCAAATATTATTTGTAACTTGTAAAAAAAAATAGTGATTGAGAATAAAGTTTAAGTGTTGTACATTTCCAAAGTAAACTAGTATTTTGTATTACTAGTTGCCAGTATTACGGCTCTTTGCACCCAGATTCAAATTTAATTTCAGCGCCGCTTATTTGTTTAAGTAATAATAATAAAAATATAATGCGAAAAAATCAAAACATATTTTAATATTGAGTAGTGTAAATTATAATAAAAGTCTTAGGTTGACTGCATTTTATAAAGATTATTTATTCTTACAAGACAATGAGGAGTGTCTGTTTCCATATGATAAAGCGAAGTCCAAACAGAATTTGATACACAAAATTAATTATGATATTCATAACTTGTATAACAGACGAATTGTATAAACAAATATAACGTACATAATAAACAAAGTAAAATATTGAAAAAAAACATTGAGTCCTACTATATGCAGGGTGTTTTAAAAACTTAAAAAATGGATGAAACACTAATTGTATCACAAAAAGACACGGCCGGATTAACCACTAGAAAAACTAGGCAATAGCCTAGGGGCGCTGCAACAAAAGAGGCATTTTAGAATTTTGGAGACATTACAAAATTTCATTTAATGAACAGTGAGAACATTTATAACTACATATAACTTTTTAGTTTTTTTTATGGCAACTTCTGCAAGATTATGTATGGAATAACATATAGTGTTATTATATAGATGTAGCAAAGTTATAGTAAAACTTCAAAAAATGGATACCAATTTATGAACTATTGTAAACATAGAATTCCTTGAAAGGATACTTTTAGCCTCTAGTACGTCGTCAATATGACGTTTAAGAAGAACGCGGAAAGGGATTATCAAAAAATAATATATACAAAAAAATATTCGTATGAATCTAATTCATTTCCATACAAGACAATTTCGTGAGAGTAAAGGTCAAAATTGAATGGGTTCAATGTAAATATTTTTTTTTTAAATTTAAAGATTATGTTTTTTAAATTATTTTTCTTCAAACGTCAAGAAAAGAAGCATTTTTTATTAATTGATTGAAGTAGCTATTTCTTCACCGACGACGTAAAAATTAATGCCACTTTTATGGCGTTTAAAAAAAAATAATTATAATATTGTCAGTTTATACGTTTGAAAAAAAAAATAGAATGTGTCATTTAGAGTGAAAATGTCTTTGTGTGCCTCGCATGTTTCTTTTACACTCGCCACACAAAGTACCACTTTTACTCCTAAAAACACAATGTATTATTATTTGAATGCCATTTATTATTTTGCTGATTAACAGAAGAGGGAGGGGGAGTCGGGTACTGAGCATAGGTACTACAAATGTGCAGACAGAGAATATAAAATTATGTTTATTCAAAATATAATATAAGAAAGGCTTTCAGAATAAGAAAAACTGTAAATATATCTTTAAGATTATTGTTAATAATATATATATATATATATATATATATATATATATATATATATATATATATATATATATATATAGAACATAGGACTTTAACATGGTATTTCAAAAAATTGCGGATACTCTGTCTTCTGATAGATTTAGAACAAAACTGCACGAGTACAAAGTTTTAGTTTGTTATATCAAGGAAAAAATAAAGAAGTAAAATAGAACGCAAGAAATGGGAAAAGACATTGTATAGAAGAATTGCTGAAAGAAGCCGAAGAAACAGCTAGCATTTATGATTTAAATAAATCATATAAAATAAAATAAGTTAAATGGTAAATCAGGAAGTCTATGTGGAACTACAGAAGAAATAAGAAATAGATGAATAGGATATTTTACCGAGATATACCTACAAAAATGAAAGCAACACCGATAATAAACATGTAATGGAAGTCGTATTGATGCAACCCTTAAAGCTAAATGAAGAAGAATTTAGTATACGTCAAAATTAAATGTCAATAACGAAATTAAAGGATGGTAAAACAACAGGAGTAGATAACATACTAGCAGAATTGATTAAAACTGATATGAAAACATAAATCGAGATTCTTCATATGCTCATAAATAAAATTAGGAGTGAAGAAAATATACCTCGAGACTGAATTACAACAAGAAAGATATTATGTAGAGTGTTATTAGAAAGGATGAAAATCGAAATAGACGAAAGTCTAAGAGAAAACCACGTAGGCTTAAAAGCAGGACATTTTTACGTCGATCAAATCAACACACTTCGGATAATATTAGATGAAAAAGAGAAAGACAAGATGACATACACATAGCTTTTATAGATTTCTTGTAGGCTTTTGACAAAGTTAACCGATCAGAGATGTGGAATATTCTGATACAATACGGAATACCCCCATTAAATATATAAGAATAATTAAACTACTATACGAGAACTATCTAGCTAAAATAAAACACGAAGGCTCATTAACAAATGAAATAGAAATAAACAGCGAAATTAGACAAGGCTGCATTATTTCACCCATATTGTTCCTCATAGTAATTGATTGGATTATGACAAACCTAACAAATAACAAGACAGGCATAACATGGAACTCGTTCTAGAAATTAGAAAATCTAGAATTTGCAGACGACCTATATTTACTAACAGAAAAGCAACAACATCTACAAGAGAAACTGGACAAATTAACAGCTATTGCAAAAGAAGTCAGATTAGAAATAAACAAAAGGAAAACTAAAATACTAACTACTACGAAAAATGGACCAAAAAGATTAGAGATAAAAATATAGAAGAGACGGAAGAATTCTGCTACCTAGGTAGTATACTTGATATTAATGTAGGAAGCCAAGGAGATATTAAGAGAAGAATCACGCAATCTAGAAAAACATTCAATATACTGTAATAAATCTGGGAAACGCAGAGTATGTCAGAAAATACCAAACTAAGGACCGGTTTTTCTACCTCTGGTTAAAGTGCCGGTTACCTTAACCGGCGGTTAATAAAAAAATATTGCATCGAAAATCTGAAGTAAGTTGTCAAAAATATACGTTATTTACTGTATCGATGTGATATTTTTCTATCAACCGATAGTTAATGTGACCGGTGAACAAACTCAGAATTACTAATACGTACAAAAGCAGAAGAAATAGAGAAAACAATAAAACAACAAAAATGGATATGGATAGGGCATACATTAAGCTAAGTACAATAGAGTATGAATATAATGCAATGGGGAAAAGACATAAGGGAAGATCAGCAAACCCCTGGAAAAGAAACACACTTAAAGAGCTACAAGCCGTAAATATAATAAATAAAATAATATAATAACTTAGTATTAACCAAACAAGTGAAAAATAAATAAACATTCAAATCTATGACACTCTCATATACATTGAACAATAGACATTGCTTAAATTAAAGTTATTTAAACAAGGACAGTGATTTTAAACCTAATGAATTTGCGGAAGATTAGGAACCCTACTACTAAAAGAGGCATTGCCGAAGAAACGCAACTGCGCCCTACGTTCCTTTTAGAAGTTAAAAGAAGAAGATCTTATAGCACCGATTTTTTATATCTCAACTGGTGGAAGTTAAGCTGCACTGTACTTCAAATAGTAAGGTAACGCAAAACTAGAAAGATATAAAATGAATGTCCGCAAGCCGCACTAGAAGAAGATTGAAATTACTGTAGAACAGAAGTTTGGCATGTCCTATACATTGGTTCCTCAAATGATGCAATGATATAGAGACTTCTGGTTATTCCGAAGACCTACTCAAAGTCGAAATCGTGCAAAAAGCTTTGGACAATATCGTTTCTTAGAAGTTACCACCTTAAGGCAATGTACGATGTTCTGAGTGCACATTAATAAAATAACATCATTGCAATTAAATTTGTTTGCTATATCTTTTTCAATTTATATTAGTCAGACTTTTTTATCCAATACATGAGCGGAGATAAGATTTTCAATTTACTAAAATAGCATTTACAAAAGGCAGTAATTACTGGTAAAACTGTTGCAGCTATCTATAGATAATTATTTATCAAAATTTAAAAACTAGATTTTAGACATATTTGATCTAAAACCATATAAACTGTTAAAATTTTGCGCCTTTGGCGTGCGCAACCTTTGCCACGTCCTAGTTACGCCACTGTGTTATTTGATTCTGAGAGAGGAAACGAGACGAACTTTTTATTTTTCTCGTATCGTCTCATTTCAAATGTAAAATATTTTATTCACAACCACTATTGTAATATTTCAATTCCTAACCTGTCAAAGGTTGGAAACGTATGTCATTTTTAACTGCAATGACAATCTCACGGGTGGGAAATACTTTAAAATCCCTTGGGGGGGAAGTGTTTACTATGGTTGCCTAGTAATACTGTCATAAATCTCTAAAAATAAGGTGATCAGTGCTGTCAAACATATTTAAACATTTGTTTTCATAAACTACTACCGTACATTAATTTAGTTTATTGGAAAAAGGCGATATATGAGTAGAAGTTAATTTGGATAATTGTGAATAAAATAGTATACATAGTTCGGTGGGAATTTCATTACAGCCTTGCGTTATATCTGAGCCTCGAGGCTTCGCCTCTCGGTCATATTATAAGCCCTCGGCTGTAATGGAACATTTCCCACCTCACATGTAATATACTATTATCTTGTCTCATTTGTTTCTCGTTTCGAATATTATCATCTCCTCTCGGTCTCGAATCTCGCACGAGATTTCTCGAGTTCCCAAAATCGAATATTGCAGGCTTTCTCACGCAAGCTATCTGCGCACAGAGTTTCCATACCTAGGGAAATTTCTGTAGATCTAGAGATTTTTTGATATTTTGCATAATGAGAGGTTTCTAATATAATATATAATGTGCCCCTGTCAGTGGCGGAGCCAGGAATTTTGGAAGGGGGGGGGGGGGGTTCAAAATTAGATTAGCTTACTTAATACATCGGTATGTATATCTATTTATTTATTAAGAAAATGTAAATAAATGGATATATATGAATATTTTATTTTAAATTCGTCAAGGAGGGGGTCCGGACCCGTATTCATTCATTCTTTGTTAAGGTAATTTTTTGTTTAAGTACTATTAAATTTAATTATTTGAGTTTCAACTAAACATATAACTTTTGTTTAACATTTATTTTCTATAATTATATAATTTAATGTAATAAAACAGCGTTGTGCTTCACTTATATCTTGTAATCGAATATTCGGTATAAAGATAAGGCCAAATAGGCAGAATACGGAATAATTATTCGGCTTCGGTCCCATCTCTAATATTTATCAAAGTATGTAAATATGGCAATTGTTTATATCAAATTATTTGTTTTTATAATTGTTTTACATATGTCGAATTCGAATGAAATCTAGTTCTATTTAGCAATTTATTTACAATTACATTAATTTTTTTTTGTAAATAATTTTTCGAAACACTTACACGAGTAATATTCAAAATATTAATAAACTGTTAAGGACTATTAATTTCTTCAAACTTGATCAAAAAATTTCCATTAATATTTTAATCTCTAAAACTTATAAATTTGTTTATACAAAAATTAAAAAGTAAGCAATTATAAAGAAAATTATTAATCAAAATAAAACAAATACGTGTAATCCAGAGAAATCACATTAGACATTTTTCTGAGTATTTATTTATTTTTAATTATTTATCAGCTTATATTGAACAGTGATAAACAAGTAAGCTACTTATCTTTATCTATTGCAAACAAATAATGTATGTGTCTCGGCGCTAATCTAGTAGGGCCTGCATTTGGGAGTGTTGCAACTGTTTTGGAGTGTAAGGTCACTGAACCAAGATCCAAGGCACCTCAGGATAATCATTCAATTAGCAAGGGACGATGGATTTATTGTTCGATTTGATTACGTGAGAAAAATGTCACTGAGGAGCTTAAATTGAGAAATATGCGAAATTCTACTTGAAGACAAAACGATTTCTTTTCAGAATTTATTACATTTAAATTCGTGGAATTCAGATATTAATAAAAATTTAAATCAATTTTATACAAATCTTTACAAAATAATTTTATAAATATTTCTAATTTAAGTCTATAAATAAAGCTGATATAGAACATAAAACAATGCGTTCATACGATATTGCCATGCGCTAATAACGAAGTTAAATTTACTTTTGTTAAGTTAATTTTTCTGATACTAAATAAATACACATATTTTATTTAGGTATATTTTTGTATTTAATAGTAGTACAAGAAGAAAAGATATAGATTAATAGAAGACAGGTAAATAGTTGTGTAGAGTTTGATATAAAACAACTGGTTTACTTTATTGAAAGCACAAAAAAACTGTATTTTCTCTATATACAATATTATAGCAAATCATTTTATTATCAAACATACAGATTTTAAATTTATCCTCAGAGCTACAATTAATACTTATTATATTTAAAGTTTGGTTTATGAATGAAAAACTCAGCGATAACAATAACTTAAGAAATAATAACAATAATTTTAATTGTAACGTTCTGAGGTATTAATGCATCCACGTATAAGATATAAGCATAAGAGTGAATGTAGTGATGTATTTTAGTGTTTGGCATTAAATTATTAAAAATGCTGGTATTTTTAATACATATTATTAATATGTTCTCAAATTTTACAAATACAGTGGTGAAATTTGAATTAAAATATTTTAAAATCTAAGGTAAGAGAAATATATAATAAATCTGGCCAACAGAGAGACTAATCGAGACCCTCCGAGAAATCTTAAAGTCACCTCGAAGATCCTGTGTACATTCTGCCCTTAATTGGGTTGTTACATTGGATTTTTGTGGGTTATATCTGGTGTCGAGAATCAGCCCGCCTAACAGTCCAGAGGAAAGCACTGGGAACAGTCAAACCTGGATCCCCGTACAACCCTTGCCATAATTCCAGCACCCAAATATTTCTAAATTTTATAAATGTTTACTTCCTTGTACGAAGTAAAGGAAGTATTATATTCGCGAAAAAGTTCAGTTTTTAGATTCATCCTTAGTAGTTTAGGCGTAACGTCTGTACGTATATACGTATGTGTACAGAGTGTGTCAAAAGTACTGTAAAAACTTAAGGACATATACATTTTGATGTACTGATTATAGTGCAAAAAAAATATTTCAAAATATGGAATATTAATCGCACGGTCTTTAGAGCTGATATTTAAGGGCCACTGGACTGATACGAATACAAATTAGTAAACATTAAAATTAATTTTATTTAATTAAGTTGTGTAATGTTATATCCATTTTTACTTGATTTAGATTTATTCTCGTTCTTTATTGATTGACAATGGCAAACGTTAATAGCAATATTGAATTTGTTGATATGTTATTAATTTACGGAGAATCTGTCATGATAATTAATTTTTGTTGGTAACTGATGTAACCTATTCAACGTAATCAGGTTCTTTATTCATTTACTTACTTACATGAACTTTTAGATTTATTTATATTGTCAGTATGTCTTTAATCTCCGGAGAGTGTAGTAGTGCTTAGTGTAGTGTGGGCGAGTTGAGTTACCATGGATGATATAAGTTAATGAGTGAGATAGTGTATTGAGTCTACGAGACTGTTTGATGTAAACCGTGCTTGGTTTGCCGACGGAGCAGCGAGCAGCTTTGGGCTGTAGTGTGCCGTGGCTCGGCCGCCGACGGAGCAGCGAGCGGCTGTGGGCCGTAGTGACCGTAGCCTGGTGGCCAACGAGAGGTTGAAGCAGCTTTATGCTATAGTGGTCCTGACCAGGCTGCTCACGTGATACGATTGTATGTGAGAGTGTGTAAAAGTTCGGGTAATCCGTCACTGAGCTTTGTGCTAAGTTATTTTACATTTTCTAGAATCAAGGACGAGTAAGAATTAGGAGCCATCAAAACCCTAGCCGCATTATAGTTTGTAATTGATTATATTGTAATATTTAGGGGTTTAATTAAATAGGTTCAAAATAACTACAATATACTATTTTTCAATCAACAGTTTTCCATCATTTTTCATCGTTTATGACAAATCAGGGCAAAATTCATTGCACGCTCGGAGAATTTATGCAGATCGTTATCCTCAGAGACGACATCCTAGTTATCGCATGTTTGTAAAACTGGAATGTTACGTAGCAAAAGAGAGGAACTTCTCCGAAGAAATAATATTCATGATGATATCTTGGACGCTATATATCGAGATCCTGCTGCTAGTACACGAAGAATATCTTGAGAATTTCAAGTTCCACATTCCACTGTTTGGAGGATTTTAAGGGACAATATTTATCACCCCTTTCATTTCCAACGAGTTCAACAACTAATGGAACCTGCCCATTTTCAAAAAGAGATGTTTTGTAATTGGCTTTTACAGCAACATGCCGAAGATCCTAATTTCACCTCCAAAATAATATTTTCCATGAGGCAATTTTTACTAGAAGTGGAATTCACAATTTGCACAATTCATTCCTATGTTGTTATTACTCTACAAAACATGGCATCGTTCATACAGAAATATGTTTGTATTCAATTTGGATTAGCTTTGGCAGTAGGGTGCTAGTGGAGATGTATTGAGTTAATTTTAAATGCGCTCTTAAAAAGTAACCTCACTACACGCGAAACCAATAATTTGGAATTCTTTTTTCCGGCTTCTTTTAATACCAAATGAAGAGTCCCAAAACCAAAATCCTTGATTTTTTACTCCCTTGTACAAAGTAAAGAAAGTATTGTAATCGCGAAAAATTTCGGTTTTCAGGTTTCAACGGAAATGTCCATATTGACCATCGCTCAATCTATTTTTAATAGTTATGGCGTGACAGCTATACGTACGTATGTATGTATCCCTCATAACCATGAGCGCCACCGACTGAATGCAAGAAGGGGCAATTATCCCATCTTGGAAAATGACCGAAAGCATCAAAGTTATGCAAAATATGGCTAATCGAAATATACCCTTTTACTCCAGTACGTAATAGCTATTCTATTATGGTGCAAGCAGGGCCGCTCCAAGATGCATTGACGCCGGGGAGCCAGAAAGAATTTGCCGAATTTTTAGGTATACCTATTAAAAAATAAAATATAAAATAGCTATATAAATATATATTAAAAATTGCTATCTACTATTTGTAAATTAATTTTCATATCAGTTTTGTTTAAATGAAAACGATCTTGTTTCATAGTTTGTTAGTCCAAAATATTATAAAATTATTCATAAATTAAATCAGCATTCAACAGTTGCTTGGTTTTAATAGAAAAAAATGCAAAATAGCGCTATAATATAACACCAACAAAGCGTTTCATATAATTGGTGACCGATAATAAAAAGGACCGACACCAAATTGCGGCACAATAAAAACTGTTTATCTAATAAACATAAAAGAGAGCGATATTTACGAACAGAAAATAAGATCCAAAATAACAACCACCAACGAAGGGTTTCATATAATTGGTGAACGATGACAATAAGGATCAACGCCAAATTACGGCACAATAAAACTGGTTATCTAATAAACATAAAAGAGAACGTAAAGAGGCTACGGATTTGAAATGAACGACACGTTGTCTAAATTAAAACAAGAGATAAAATATTTAGTCACTGCAGAAATTGTTTTGCAATTTACAAATTAAATAAATGTATTAAATGTTACCACAATAAAATCAAAAAAGTAAAATTATTCGATATTCTTTGCCGTTCCTCAAATAGCGCTTAACGCGCCATCGTGTGGAAAAATTGACAATACGAAACGCACGCAGTTTAAAGCTACTGCGAGTATAAAATTATCAAACAACGAAATTGTCAAAGGTCAAGGATCGGCCTACTGTGTACCTAAGTTTTCACTCACTGTCATTATTTTACTATCCTCTAAATTCTCTGCCGCCAGAATAGAAAATTGCAATAAAGTCTTCTTATTTTATAACAAATATAATATATTTAAAACTTCAAAATTAAGTATCTTAAAACAAAAAATGATCAATTTTTTTTGTTTTGTAACTTCTCATTTGGTATCAAAGAAGTTAGAAAAAGTCTACTAGAAATTAATATCGATATGACGTTCTTAGTAATTTTGGGAAACGAAAAGCAAATACGAATTTGTATAATATAATTATTAATTATAATTATCGTTAATTTCTGCCTAATTACAAATAATTAAAATTTAGGATTACTCCGATCATCCAAAGTACCATCAAGAAAGAATATCTAAACTTTGATTATTATTAAATATATTATACCTAGAAACTATTAGGATAATAGTATGGTAATGCAAACAATTAAATGTTCCAAATAGGGCTGCAATTTTAAAATTACTAACTCAAGACAATAAGCTCAAACAATTCATATTTTTCAAATTAAACCTCACACTTCGAGAGTATTTTATTAACTTTGTATTAATAAATCAGAACAATTAAGTATGTAACACATATTCACATTAAAATCTTTGAAAAATTAACTTCATAAACAACAAATGTAAAGTCGATTTCCTTGAGTTAATCCTCACGTCAACAATTATAACCATTTAATTCAAATCACCAAGGGAGTTTGACGGGTGAAATTATGTTATTTTCCAAGATAATAATAGATAAATTTAAAAAATGCCAGTATTATACACAAATAAAATAAAAATTGAAATACACATAAAGAGTTGTAGATTAAAACTAAAAAATCTACCAACTCATAATGAAATGTAAATTATAAATGCCAAAATCACCTGAATAAAATATATTGAATGACGTACTTATTCAATTGTTTTAAATATTTCAAAATATCTTTTACCGCTATGACACTACTGCTTCTATTTTATTTTTGTGTTTGGTTGGACACAGATAGCATTATGTATGTACTAGGAATGACGAAATCTGAAAATTTTGGTACCCGGGTACCCGATGTGAATACCCGGGTAGTACCGGATACCCGATAATTACCCGATACCCTTTATTTACCCGTTACCCTATAATTGCCCGTTACCCGATAATTACCTGATACCATTAAAATATCCGTTATTCTTTCATATTCATTTCTTTAATAAAAAAATTGTTATTTGCATATAAATAAATATAAATTTATATAATATAACTAAAAAAAATATTTTCTGGTATGGAAATAAAAAAAACATTGTTATTTTATATAATATACAAGTAAATCAACAGTATAAAATTACAAAATTAAAACTTATTACGGAAGTACATTTGATTTAATTACTTAGGAATATCTCATATTTCTATTCGCAAATATCAGCATGGATGATGTATCTGCACTCAGTCTTGATCTTCGTTTTGTGACAATATTTCCCGCAGCTGAAAACTGTCTTTCACAGGCAACAGAAGTTGCAGGAATACATAAAATTTTCTTGGCGAGTACAGTCAGAATTGGGTACTTTTTTTGTGTTGAAGCCACCAACTTAGTGGATCAGAAGTTCGTTTTATTTTTGTATCTTTTAGATACATTTCAAATTCTGTTATATTGTCATATGTGTCATTTTTTCCAAACAACAAATTCTCTTCATCTGAAGAAATAGTCTCTTGTTCATGTTCTTGTGTTCCTATACGTGATTTATATGTATTGTAGTCTTTTTCTATTTTTAAATATGCTTTAGTTCTGTCTTATTCGTTTAATATTTTCAAGTCTTTATATCGCGGATCTAGAACCATAGCTTTGGTAAACAAAGAAGTACCTAATTCTGTATCGAAGAAACGAGTATTATTTTGTGAAATGAGATTTTAACACGATACACAAGTCACGACACGACTTGTGTACAAGGGTGCGCGACTGCGACAGACCATGCGCGCATGCCTGAATTTTCTAGTAACGGGTAAATTTCGGGTAACGGGTAGTAAACGGGTAACGGGTACATTTCGGGTAATCGGGTACTATTTTTGATACCCGGGTATATTATTATCGGGTAGGTTCCGGGTACCCGGGTACCCATCGTCATTCCTAGTATGTACCCCTTATAACAAACGCGATAATGAGACAGCGAATAAAGGTTTTCTCCCTCTAAACAGACACTTTTCGGCCCGTTCTTCTTTGCATTCGTTTCAAAATCTATTGTATCATCACTCATGATGAGTACTTTTGTTCTTTTAGCAGCCCTCGAGTCTGTCTCGTGCTGTCACTTCACCCGAGAGAACAAAATCGAGTTTTCCTCCCATACGGCCAGGCCCGGATTTAAGGGAGGGGGGAGGGGTTGTAACATTGGGCCGTAGCCTAAGTGACGGCAACAATTTACATTACTGGAAAATAATGATGAGCCAACCTGGAAAACACCAAACTTTATGTACTTGTAACTTTAATAATGTACCTATCACTATTACGAATATTTCATTAAGGTATTAAATAACTTGTTGGTAATTATTATTTCCTTTATAATGATATAAGTTTCCTAATTTAATTAGTAGCATGAGTATTATGCGGGGGGATCGACAATTATTCTTTCAATTTTTCTCTAGCTTTCAAAGTGATCATTGAGTATTGTGTAGTGATTTTAATAGTGATCTTGAGGAAATAGAATTGCGGTGAGTTGATTTACCGTGTATGGATGTGAGTTGAGTTACTGTGTATGGATTGTGAATTGAGTTATCGTGTATGGATGTGAGTGAGTTACCATGGATGATATAGGATGAGTTAATGTGATGATAGTGAATTGAATATGGCGTGATGGTAGTATGTTGAGATATTGAGTATGTGTGATGTGAACCGTGGTTGGTTTGCCGATAAAGCGGCGAGCAGCTTTGGGCTGTAATATGCCGTGGCTCGGCCGCCAACGATGCAGCGAGCGGCTGTGGGCCGTAGTGACCCTAGCCAGGTTAGCAACGAGAGGTTGAAGCAGCTTTGTGCTGTAGTGGCCCTGACTAGGCTGCCCACGAGATATGATTGTGTATGAGAGTGTGCGAAGTTTGGGTAATTCCTCACTGAGCTTTGTGCTTAGTTATTTTACATTTTCTAGGACCAAGGACGAGTAAGAATTAGGAGCCATCAGGACCCTAGCTGCATTATAGTTTGTAATTGATTATATTGTAATATTTAGGGGTTTAATTAAATAGGTTCAAAATAACTACAATCTACTATTTTTTTTTCAATCAACAGTTTTCCATCATTTTTCATCGTTTATAATACAACGGAATGAGTTAATTTTTAAAAGTAAAAAATAATACGAGTCTTTAGTCCAGAACTATTTCTGTATAATTTAATAATACTAAAGTAAAAGTTTTTCTTTTCCAAAAGTGGAAGTCATCTTGAGAATTTATCTTGTTTTCATGATAACAGATTACACCGCAGAAAAAACGTTTTGAAAATTATCAATATTAAAAAATAGGCTGAGAAATGTAATGAGCGAACAACGCCTAAAACCTCATCTAAAACTTCTGAGCATCAACAATGATATTTTAAGAGTATTATTATATGAAGACATTATGGAATATTTTACAAAGAAAAAAGCAAAAAAAACAAAATTAAATTTTATGTTTAGTAATGAAGCATTAGTTCTATTCGACTGGATAATTAGTAATTAGGAAAAAACTGTTAGAGTAGTAGTCACCAGGGTGATAAATGGTATTAAAATTTATTCAGTATTTGTTAAATTCATTAAAAAAAATCATAAAATAAAGAATTTCAACTTTTATTCCATGTTAAAATGGCCCACACCAAACTTTTGCTCAGAGGCCTCCACCAATTTAAAAATCCGGCACTGCTTGAGACATAATGTACTATTATTTTTTAGTCTAATTATCTTTAAAATGTAATTCTTGTCATGAAGAATTTATGAAATCTATACAAATGGTATCTTTAAAACTAATTTAAGAAGTCAGCTTCAAAACCCGGACTACTTCATAAAAACCCGTCCGGTATAAATAAATCCGGGGAAATTCACACGAATCTAAACGCCAATTGTACATTTTTTAAATTAATTACGAGTGCTACTCGGTTTAACTCAATATTAATATATTATTAGTTTAGTAAAAAATATAATAAAAGTAAAATTAGTTAGTATAAATTATTCTTTAATTAGGTAATGATATGACATTTGTTAATATTAAATCTAACCATGGCTAATATAACATGTGAATTCTTGACAGTCAAACATAGAGTTTTAACAAGAGAAACTTATTTTTCGTATATTATTAGTCCCCAATTTAATTTACAGCGTTTATAATTACACAAATCGAAAGAAAATCATTATTTTTATCTATTTTGTAAGAAATCTATTAATTTTTAACTGTAATATTTACTAATTTATTCAAAATTTTCAATATTTCTAACCGAATAATCATGCTTACCCCTGATTTGTTTAAAACATAATCGAAAATTTCACATTTGTCATTAATAATATTATGAAAATGTTTAATTTAGAGAAAATTTTCATTGTGAAAACCTTTTATTGTAGAAATAATATATAATAGTATTAATAGCAATAAAAAATATTCATATGTACTAATTTAAAAATATTTTGTCAAGTAGGTTAATTCGAAAGTCATTATTTCAAATTATCACATACTGGATTCTTTTTTAGCAAATATTTCTATTAAGTTTATTTAATTCTCTAAGGCCCAATAAAAGGTATACCAAAATATGCAGAATTTTATTCTCGAAATTTTGGTGCATAAAACGTTGCTATAAAATAAAATGAAGAGCAATGAGACCTAAAAAACTGATTTCCCATGTTAAATGTTCAGTATATACTCATTCACCCGGTATAAACATCATTCTATAAATCCTGAATTAACTAAGTTATAATTTCATATATCTTGCGCCTTTACAAAATTATATGTAGAAATTATATTAAGTATAGAAAATTCTCTGAAATATATGTTGAAAATGATTTTATTTTGATTGATTTCACTTTTTACAAAAAAAAATATTTAATAATTTCATAATCATCAATAATTTACATTTGTTTAAAAATTTCAAAATACACAAGATAATGTTTACTCATTTAAAGCGGTCTAAAATAAATCTTGTTTTGTTGTATTTTCTAATATATTTCATTATTCATTTGTTATAAATAAACGTTTTTATGGCAGTGTACGTGCAATTGTTATCTGAAAATAGCGATACTTCAATTTAAAAATAGCATTTACTATATTTAACTATTTTGAATAATTATCAGCTTCGTTGTTTTAATTTGTATTCTACTTCTACATATTTATTTTAAAATGTAAGTTTGTTATTGTACTGCCATCTATTAGTTTAAAACGATATTGTATATTATTACAACAGTTTTAAAACTTTTACATACCTTTATGTCCATTTTCTTTCGTTTCACTTTTGTTTTGATTTTGATATTTTGCTTCACTTGTCGGCGCGAACTTCTCCGCGTTACATTCATCTGTCTGTCGTCATGAGCCTCACATCACCAACACAATCACATTGTAGTGATGTATTTAGTCCAATTGACCAAAGTAAAAAGGTTTGAGTACATTTGGTAATGAAACAACGACAGAGTGGCCCGAAAATACTAGTTCAGACACAATAGTTGAAAACAAAATATTGCAACCTTCGGATTTAGATAACTAGTATAGCATAGATATATTGACTTGGTAAACAATGTAAATATATTTTTTTTGTATGATGTTAAATTATAAGGAAAATAAAAAGTAATCATTCTTTAACTCACTGTTAGTTAAAAATGATTCATCACTGGAAATATTGATAATAAAAACAATTTATTATGTTAATCTAAAAGTAATAAACATTTTATTGTATTTTTAAGCATTGTGTTAAAATACACGTATATAAAAATTTAAAAAAAAGTTCGGATGTTTTTTTCTTCTGAAGTTATAATAACAAATCAATTTTTTTTTTAGAAAATCCATCACTTCAGTTTATATTGACATCTTCATCTCTTTGATGTGACCAATACTATAATTAAAGACCTTAATGTGACGAAACAAAGGTACTTGAATTTGTATTTTTATAATTTTATTACATATTTCTAAGATGCAGGTAACTATGTTGTAACAACATAGTATAATTATTACATTTTCATCAAGCTATAATGACGATTATTGAAATATTCTCGGTTTGAATGTTCTTAATATTACTATCAATTTTATCCTAATTACTTTTTACAAATATCGCTTGTGATGTAATTTGTGATTGATCTGATAAAAGTTTTTTTTTTGGTTATTTTTTATTTTTATTTAATGTTCATATTGTGTACTCGTATTGTAGCAGTAAGTCATTAAATAGTTAAATAATATTGGCATTATTTTACTAGTATAATAATGTTAATTAACAACTAACCTGGAATTTTATAGTTCTTTTTGTCCATAATATTGTTAGCAAATAAAATCATGTTTATTTAGAAACAATTTTTTAAACACAAGACTTTTTTGCCCAACTTTTCAGGTTTTACCTACAGACTACACCTACGTAAAAATTATGTTTCTAATAATATACTATACTCTTATGTCCGGTTGCACCAACAAGGCTTAAATTTTAAACGACACTTAAACAAAAAAAAAATCTAGCAGAAATTTTGACAGCAATGTTAAATAGTTCATTTGACATTTTATTCCGATGAAATATTGCCCGTTTCAGGAAAACTTAAAATTCAAATAACAATTCAGCAACCGGCCATGACTGTTCTAGATCATTTTGTATTCATTACTTACCAAACATATCAGCATCACTACATATAATATTTTATTCTTTTTATTATTACATAAAGTAATTGTTCTTTCTTTTTTTATGTGAACGGAAGCATCAATTAAATATTGTTTCTGAAAATACTAACCACATCAATTGCTCTGTGATTGCATAAGTAACGATTGTTTTCTGGTTTCAGTTTTAACTAACTTATATTTCATAAGTAATGAATATTTATACTAATGTACACGAATGTGCTCATGAAAAATATATTCTAAAAAATCACGTTTCTTTACATTTTTAGAGGAGCTAATTGACATAAATGCTGTTTTTATCGTTAGGTATAACTTTTGTATTCTTTCTTATTATATAGGGTTTAGCACTCAGCATGAATAATAATAAGTAAATTTAAATATATTAATATATTAATTTGTTATCCAACCATGTGACACAAACCCCATTGGTTGATTCTTACTTAAATGAGATGTGGTTTTAAATACCTACCTATTTGCTACATTTTATATTATGTCATTATTCCAGAATATTATTTTTTTCTTTTCCGGGAGTAAAAGCCTAGTTTTAATCTTCATTTTCGAAGACTGAAGAAGCACTTTGAATCCCCAAGGGATTAAATTAATAAACAAGCATTGTGTTACCACCGAAACCTGGCTCGTGAAATAAATTACATTCTTTGGATTAAATCATGCACTTTAGTCCCTCAGTGTATAATATAGTATTTACTAAGTGTATTATATCAAGACAAATAAGACTTTATCCTTTTGGTTGTAAACACAGAATAGTAGTGATTCACCCTGACTAATCTTGTTTGAGAATCTAGAATATTCTAATGATTAGAAACAATTGGTAGGTAGTTGTATTTGCTTGCTGCCTATAGTGTGTGCTCAAACCTACCATCCACCGGGTATGGGCGTGCGGTGTGGTGGGCCTCTGGACAGCCGCTAGCCTCAGTGAGCGAGAGCCCGTGGACCGACATGGATCTCGACAGCCTTGCTGGAGGTTAGTTGACAGTGTGTGTAGTGATGTGCAGTGCAGTGAGGTTATACACCACCGTAATGGAGGATTAACCCATGTGACGTAGTGTAGATGTAGAACCGCATACAAACCAGCTTGGAATATCCCCTTACTTCGCGCCATTTTCTATCTGCGTCAAAAAGGACACGAAATCCTCTTAGAATTTTTTTTACAGATTTTTGTTGTTTTTTTAAGGTGTTTAAAAAAAAATGGCATAAAATTTTAAGACATACTTGGTTTTGTTGTTTGTTACACTGTTTTTTTGTTAAGTCACAAAAATTAAAAAAATGGTCACCATTTTGGAAAATCAGTATCCAATTACTATTTTTTCCATATATTTACTTTATTTCTTATAAAGGGTTGTATAAAAACGGTCATAAATTGAAGTACATGCAGTAAAGTCATCATAACTTGAATCTTTGTACGTACGACTGATTTGCAAAACATAACCGGAATTTTATTTCATAAATAATAATTTAATAAGTCTTATAAATCTTTTTTTTTAGAGATTTTGGTTGTTTTTTTAAAGATGTTTAAAAAAAGGTTATAAAATGTTTTGTTTGTTACACGGTTTTTTTTTTAAGTCAGAAAAATAAGAAAAAGGTCACAATTTTGGAAGATCAGTATCCAATTACCATTTCTTCCATACTTTTACTTTATTTCTTATATAAGGTTGTATAAAAAAAGGTCATAAATTGAAGGACATACAGTATACTCTTCATAATTTGAATCTTTGTACGTACGACTGATTTGCAAAACATAACCTGGATTTCATTTCATAAATAGTAATTTTTCTTAACGTAATTACTATAAAAACTGTTTTTAAGTATTGGACTTGAAATTTTAAATTAATATTAAAAAATTATTATATCACAAATATGGCCGCCATTTTGAAATACAAAAACTTTTTGAAAACGTCCTTTTGAAGCTTTAAATTATTTTAACAGTACAGCATTAATGCTATACTTAGGATTTTATGAAAAATGATAAAACAAAAACTCAAACAGAGCTTGTAATACCAACCACCAGGTCTATGGAGCAGGATTGATGTAATTTTACCGGACCAAAAAAAAAACATTGAGTGTTTTTGGAAAAACAGCATAAAACCCACATAAAAAATACTCAGTTGTAAGAAAATTGTAGTTACAGATGTATAAAACTTGTATACTTTTCAATTATCATTCAAATAAAAGGAACAAAATATAATATTAAATAGGTACTACTTTAGGACGTAAATTATTTGGTACGCAAAGATTTAAATCAAAACTGTTTCAATTGTATACATATATAATAATGGATTAAAATAAATTAATTATTCAGTTTTCTAGTCTAAATTCACATTTTCTTTCATTAAATAAAACCATCCATTCAAAATTTTAACACACAATCGCCCAATATCAAAAAGCCAAAAAAAAAACAGTTATGTTGGGCTTTTTATATAAAACCCGGATTTTTCTCAACCCTGCTCTAGGGGCCCAAGAAATCCATGGATTGGGGAATAAATTTCGGTTAGGGGTTAGGCGTCAGCTTGGATCCCCTGTTTTTAAAAGCTTTATATAATTTATGAATATTTACCTTGAAATAAGCAATCAACTTTACATAAAATGTTTAATATTTTTATTTATTTTTCACAAAAATATTACATTTCAAAAACAAAAAAATTCTATTACAGTTGCAAATTCATATGCAAATGATTTATTCTAAGAGAAAAGCTTAAAAAAAATCTAGTTGGGGTCTTACTCTTCTCAGTCATCTTAAATCCGACCATGTCTGTTATGTGTTTTAATAATAAATTTGAATTTTCATAAATATTTTGTTGGTATTTATTGGATGTTTTAAAGTTTTGTTTGATATTGAAAAATAATAAGATGCTTATAGTGCATTTTTAAATCAATGAAAAACAATTTATTATGCTAAAAATTAAATATTGTTTTTTTTATAATATTTTATTACTTTTTGACTTGCTGCTGTATTTATAGAAACTATGTGACCTTCAGTAACTCTTCTGAATAAATAAAACTATTTAATTTATACTTTTAGCACAATTTGGTTAACATTTTTAAAATGATAATATAAATACATACAGGTGTTAAAAAGTCACATATTTTGGAGGTATATTTTTGACCTTAATCCCTGAAAAAACAAAATTAAAATTTTTAAAGCGAATATGTGGATTAATAATTTAAAACATTTATAAGATTTTACGTTATTCTTATTATTTATTCCTACTAAACTAAAATAATTTTTATACAGATTCAGGATGTCAAAATATACTTATTTTATAACCTGAACATTAAGTGATCTATTTTAATGCTTTTTATTTCATAGGCTAAGAGTATAATGTAAATTAATGTTATAAACTTTAAAATGACCAGGACCCAATTGGGTATATTATCGATCAACATTTCAAATATTGTCGAACTGATAAAATTTTTACGAGTATGTGAAGTTGGCCAGTATTTTCTTGTAAATTATACGATTTATTATCTTCTTTTTGTAAAGTATTCAATACTTTAATATTTATTTAAATTTTACAAATTATAGTTCTATAAAATAATTAGCTGAATTTAATTATATGAAATATTATTTTAATTATATAATATTAAACTATAATTATTATATAATTTGCTAAAATTGTTTGCAATATTAATTAATTTTATAAACTAAAATTAATTTGCCCATTTTGAAAAGAACAAAATTAATATGTGCTGTTATAAAATTTAATTAAACGCCAAGTACATTAGATAAATGTGGGTATGTGTACAAATTTGGCTCAGTTTGCATGAGGTACATAGCTTACAAACCTGTTGCATTATAGAACACGTTTTGAGCAAATGGAAATTTTATTTATTTTTCATTAAAATTTAATTAATTAATTTAAGCATATGTAAACTAAAAACCAGGTAACAAACAATAAAATCTAAGCAAAAAATCTAAACCAAATGCAATTGTCTTGCATATTAAAATATAACCAAACTGCGTTTATTTTTTTAGAAACAACGTTGTTGATATTCCACGTTCGTTTGTTATTTGCAATGCTTGACACAATAGTTGTAGTTTCTGCGGGAAATGCGAAGATAAGCTCGACCTTGTTACTACCTGTAGTTGCACCCACGTGCATTCATTCAACCACGAATTCTAACACTAACAGGAATATATATTGATTATATTAACTGTGTACTATCGTCTCTAAGTAATTTTCGTAATTCTACAAAATGCGGTATACCATAATACAACCAATAAAGATATACTCAATATGAATTTTTGTTGAAAGAAGTATCAAATTGGAATTTTTATTTAAAAATATTAAATGATATACAGTGTGTGCAACGAAACGCCGAACATAGGATTTTAACATGGGATTTAAAAAAATTGCGGATAATCTCTCTCCTGACTAATTTAAAGCAAAACTACAACAGTACAAAGTTGTTCAGAATTAAATTCTACATCAAATAAGATCATAACTAATGAAACAGCACGTCTCCAGTACGAGTTTTATTTAATATAAAATGTTGTATTTTCGTTACAAAACAGACAGCTATGGAAATAAAAGAAAATATCTATGTGTCAGTTGTGACAGTTAATGATATGTCATTTTAGATAATTTTATATTTTTGTAATATTTGTGTATAAGTTAAGAGAAAGACTCTAAATTCAACTTAAATAATATTAAAATATAGAAAATAACTTCAGGATCCAAATATGAAATGATGAATTATAATTATAATTAATGATATATCACTAAACTGTCACATGAACTTTTCCTTTTCTTTCCATAGCTGTTTGATTTTTACCGAAAGTATTATATTTTATATTTAATATATCTCGTATTGCAAATGTGATTTTGCATCAATTATGATCTTATTTCATGTAGAATTTAATTTCGAACAAATTTGTATTCTTGTAATTTTGCTCTAAATCTATCAGGAGAGAGAGCATCTGCATTTTTTGAAATCTCATGTTAAAGTCCTACGTTCCGCGTTTCGTTGCACACACTGTATAAGTAAAAGCATATAATTTCGATTTTCCACGGAATAACTAGTTGTGGCGCGAAATACTTACATTAGCTACTTATTCTATAATTTTATCTCGAATAATATAAAATAACGTAATTGTATAAAATATTGGTAACAGGTGTTACCGTGTATAATAAATAGCCTCGATAATACTTTTATGAGATTTTATAGAAAAACTAGGTATTGTGTTAATACTTATGTTTTTAAATTATATTTTCTTCATGTGAAGAACATTTATACCGCTGGCACCGAGAAACTGATATTTCGTGCTTTATTGATATTATACATTTTATTTTTTGGCAAATATAAGTAATCTTTGTAATTAAAAGTAAAGTACGCTTTTATTTTCAACACAAAAAGATAGAATTATAAAATTGAAGAAAAATTTTTAATTTCCTAAGTATATTAAATGAATTTCACTTCTTGTTGTAAAGTATAGAAATATAAAAGTGATTCTATTTATTTTGGTAAGTACCTATACTGTAAAAGTACCAATAGAAATGTATACCAAGGATCTATTTTAAAATATAAGAAATGAATTGACAATGATATTGTCTCAGTCTGGAAAATGCCGATTTATTTGAATGTTTCAAGAAAAAAATAAATATTTATAAATCGCACTGAATATCGAAAACACAAAACATTCAGATTATCCATAGTTTTAACGCCTATTATAAGTATTATAGAAGCAGATAAATTTTAAATATATACTGTTTTAGGCAGCTGGTATATAAATTGTTGTTTTTCGTATCTGCTGGCAACCTTCAAGTATCAATTTTTAATTGACATCTGTCAAAGTCTAAATTTTCTGTTGCTCTTTTGTTCATTATTGATCTAGGTAGTTCATAGTAATGTGATTAATTTATAATATACTCATAATGAAAGTGTAAATCAAAAATTAATTATATCTTCATATATATTAATTAAAAAGTAATGAATTTACGAGAGACAATAGTGACCGTAAAGTAAATGAGGCCGTAAAGTATACTTTTACAGATTTTAAAAATAGTTTATGAATGAAAATTTATAATTTTTTGTTATAATCGTCTAAAAAAATGGTGTGTGCACCTCGATTAACAATTCTTTAATCTACAAGGAATGTAAGTACATTATAATTTTCGCGAAGGTATGAGCTGAGGCGGAGCCTGCGGAACCAAAGTTCATGTTACCGTAAGAGAATAGTTGTATTAGGAACTTACATTTTGAGTCGCTTATTATATTTTTCGCACCACCAGCAGCAATTAACTTCAAATAACGTTAAATTATTTTCACTTTTTTTCACTTGACAGTTCAGATTTATTTATCTGAATCATTTTATAGTTAATTTCACCCGTTGCTAGACGACCAAATATATATGAAATTCCTATGATTTTTCATAATTTTCCTGCTAGTAGGACAGTTATTGTCCATATCTTCCTGTTGACAATAGCAACTAAAACCAAATAACCGAAGTTATCAGTAACTTACGACTTATGTTGCTATGGAAGTAAGTTAAACTTACGTGAAAGGGCGCGAAAATGTTTTTAGTCCTCATCTAATTTGTAGCCTTGGCTTTGTCTTGGCTGCAAACTTCGAATTCATTAAAAAAAAATCACTTTTACGACCTTGACATACAAATAACTATTATTTGTATTCGTTGGTTTTCCATAATGCCAAAAAGAATAGTCGAAAGTTATTGATGATTATGGGTTGAACTTTTTCGCGAAAATTTCTAATAATAATTAGGTGCGAAATTGAAACAGAACCCAACTTATGTATCTTAAAAAGAGAAACCGAATTCATTTCATGTATAAAAATAAACTTTCCTCAACTAATGTTACCTACATAGGAATCACTAGTTGTTTATAAACAATACCTATTTATTTCCCAGAATAGTAGATTAAAGTGTGAGAAAATATTTCTCACAGTATTTGCCAAATCTGCACATGTGTCATGTGAGAAATATCATTTCAAAGTAGTTACTGCGCCTGCGCGTCACGTGTTTACCTGTAACCGTAATATCTACGCTATTTTGTTCTTGACGAGTATCTTTAGTATTTGTACTGATAGAATTAATAATTTTAATAATATTAATGTAAAAATTATGTTCTACGTAAATTAATAATAGATTTGTTCATGTCAAAAAATGTGATCGTAGAAAAATTGTAGTATTCAATTCGTACAGAATCACTTATTTTCCACCCTGTGTGAAATCACACAATGTGAGAAATAGGAGACTTTCTGCACTTGTTGCACAATGTGCTATTATTTCAGATATAAGTTTTAAAATGCTTAAATAAAGAATAAAATTAATAACGTACAATACACACTTATTATTACGTAAAAGAGTACAAAAATGGTGCCCTTACAAATCTTGGGCTGTATGATGGTGCAGAGACATCTTCTCTGCTAACTTTGTCTATACCTACTCCGTTTTTTAACTATAGACAGCACTAGACGAAGTCACATTTACACCACAGCGTTAATGAAATACTAGTAGTTCTGAAAAAAACTGGTTTTAATCGTGAAATATCACAAAAAGAGAAATGAAACAAGAAACACGTGCAAATTCAGTAAGTGATTTGACAACTACTGAGAGTTTGACGTTTCAATTACGTTTGAGAAGGTTAACTTGAAATTTTGTCTGGTTAAATGTGGCTTCATGAAATGGCGCAGCAGCCAATCACAGGCTTTGATTTTCTCACTAGAATTTCTAGTTACTGTCTATAGTTTAAAAACAGAATATAGGGATATTTAAGCTTAATTTGTTTTTCGTGAGCAGGCAAAATACCGTTAGTTTATTTTAACGGGGAACATGAGGTTTGACATAACCATGGTTATGAATTTGACAGTATGACAGTAATGTATCACAACGTTAATTTTAAAATGAAGCACCGGTTGTCAAATTGACGTCATTATTAACTCTCAAATTATAAAAAAGATTAAATAATACATTTTCACGTTGTTGGATTGGATGCAGTGGACAAATAGAGTGACCCGCTCTTCTGATCTCACACCACTTGATTTTTATAAACTGGGTTACGTTAAAATCGAAATGTTCATTTTGATAATAGTTAAAGAATTAGAAAATAAAATTTAGAATCATCAGAATTTCCCAAATTACATATAAAGAAGTTTTATTATTGTTTTATCTCAATATTTTATCTGCTTTGATTCATTTAAAAGTGAACGCTTTGATACATTGTTGACAATCAAATATGAAGTTGTAACCACGGAAATGACATATCTCATGTTTCACGTTAAAATATACCCACGGTATACCTAGTATTAATTGTATGAAGTTGTTCTGGATATAGCCTTTAATTGAAATAAATTCATTCTGAATTTAGGCATCTTGATTTGTTGAAACCCAGTGGACTAAAAATTGACCGATGAAAAAGGACAAAGTGAAAAATATTCCTACGGGCACACAAAACTTATTTTTTTTATGTTTAGGTAGTTTTACCGCACAGTTAAACTTACTATTTTTTCTACTTCCGTTTATTAATAGACTCTTTATTAAACTAATTTCAGTAAAGTTATTGATTCCTGTATTTCACTGGTGGCTCACTTATGACAAATAATATATCTTTGAAAAGTTGAAAAAATGGCTGTTTTCATTTTACAAAAATAATTCTAAATTCCCCACAAAATAAAAATTGATAGTCGTTGCGCGTATTTAAATCAGACTTTATAATTTTTTGTATGTATGTCATAAAATAGTAGGTATATAATATAATAAAACTTTTACATAAAGAACATTTTGCTATTCCTTCTATCAAAAAAGTTAGAGTCGACCAGTTCCCAAATTGTTTGTATGTTTTGGCCAATGAACTTGTTCGAAATTTTATGGCAATCCAGTATAAATATTGAGATAAATATAAAAAAAAATTAAATGCAAAGATAAAAAAATACGAAATTGGTAATAATAAATAATAAATAATTTATTCAAAATTTTCATTATCTGCTATAAGCTACATATGAAAAATTAAAATTGAGACCGATAACTTGAAAATGGTATGCGATAAAAAATTGAGAACCCCGTGAATTTATTATTAAAAAGTGTCTAGTAATCTATGCATGTTTTTCCCGAAAACAAAATTAAAATGGAACCTTAATGCGGCAACTTTGGTTTCATTTGACCGACCTCGTATCTTTTACCGTTCTCGAGATCCCCATGCATAATAGTTATTTGTATATCATGTGCTGAAAGTCTATCTTTTTCGAACCAAAACGAAAGTAGAAAAGGAAGTTGCAATCGTTTGAGTTCGACAAAGGACTTTCAACACGTGTTATACACACTATTTTTTCTACTCCTGCAAGATAAAAAATAAAGAAATAAAAAATAATTTTTTAAACATAATTTGACATTTATTGCAAATTTTGTATTTGTGATGCGCAAGTGATGTGTATCCATGGCAGCAACAATGCAATAAAGATTTATTAGTGCTGCAAAGAATCACTTTCAGCATGAATAACAAACCAGAAAATTGTATTTTCAAAGCAGTAGTAGAAAATAGTAATTTGTATATCAAGTGCTGAAAGTCTATCTTTGTCGAACCAAAACGAAAGTTGCAGCCTGAGCGAAGCGAAGGTTGCAATCGTTTGTGTTCGACAAAGGACTTTCAACACATGTTATACACACTATTTTTTCTACTCCTGCAAGATAAAAAATAAGGAAATAAAAAATTATTTTTTAAACATAATTTGACATTTATTGCAAATTTTGTATTTGTGATGCGCAAGTGATGCGTATCCATGGCAGCAACAATGCAACAAACATTTATTAGTGCTGCAAAGAGTCACTTTCAGCATGAAAAACAAACCAGAAAATTGTATTTTCAAAGCAGGAGTAGAAAAAAGTTATTTGGACACCTATATAAATGAATGATTTTCTACAATCCAAATTTATTGCATTATTTTATTTTGCATGAAATTATTTCTTAACATTGTGCAATGCAATAAAATTTTAATGGATATTTTGATGATTCTTAAATAAAATTATTTTTTGATAATGGTTTCATTCAAAATTACTCATATTTCCGGAAGATTCTATTTGTCTTTTCCACAGTTAAATTTGGTTATTAGTTTAATGATACTGGGACAAAGGTCCATCCATTAAACAAAGTTCATTGAATGTCGTTCGGAATATTTAGTGAGAACGAGATTTCCTCTGGACAGATCCAGTTCCTGTTATTTTGATATAAAACGTTTTGACATTTGATACACTGAGAGAAGTTTGTATGCTGCAAACATTTTACTATTTCCTTCTAACTAGCTCTTTTATTAAGCAAATTACATGATTGCATTAAATTTTCTTTTTACGTTTCTCATGAACTGAAGGTAGAAGCGAATAATTTAATTAAAATTAAAAATAAAATTTGCAGTATTCTTTTAATTAGTAATATTTTTTTTCATTGTTAGTTATTCACAGATTCACACATCTTTCTTTATGTATTTCATTTTTGAATTTGTTACGTTGTTACAAAGTCTCATATTATTCTGTTTACTTTATATTCTTTTCTGTTTTAACTGTCACATATCACTTCATGTCATATATTTAAATTAATATCTATTTACATATTTATATTTTTGTAGATACATAAACAATTCATATTTTCCAGCAAAATATGAATTCTTATTTACAAAAAATGAATAAATATCATCTTCATATTTATTGTATGTTAATGGAGAGAGTAGTATTATATATTTTTATATTAAACGTAATGTATTTCCTTTTTTTCCTATGTTAAATACCACTCAACTGTTAAGGCCATCACATATAACGAACGATAATTGTGAAACACATACTTATACCTCCTTCGAATTAACTCGCAACACGAAAGCCTAGGCAGTGAAGTTTGAGCACTAACCATACTATAACCAATTTATTGTTAACCGGTTAAGTGTATTTTTATAGTATATTTACCTATTCTTATAGTATGAAATATACTAATTAATCATTAATTAATTAATTAATTGTTTACTCTATTTTTCGTACAATCAAAACGACATTTCTCTCAACATCAGTAAAACGAAGTATTCAAAATGAGGTGTATTAAAATTCATTCTTGAAAAACGAAAATCCGTTTCCGTGAATAATTTAATTAATTGTTATTGTTCCTGGGATATATAAAAATAAAATAATGTTTTCTTTTAAGTTCTTTTATGTTGTTATATTAAAAATTCTCTTTTACAATCAACAAAAATCTTTTTTTACTTTAATACAGTGTTTATATAAAATTCTGTAAAATTAAACTGTAATCATTAAAACATCGTTTTCAAAACAGGGCACTCGACAATCCATTTAGAGACGCAGCTCATAAAACATAATAGATATTTCAATATTAATACAATTACCGTAGAGGAAGTACTTACTAAATTGGTACATAATAGTAGGAATGGTATAAATTTTCTGTCAAAAAATTTCAATAAAAAAAGAAAAAACGGGATATAAATTATAGTTTTTTAATTTGATGCTATAATAGTTATTTATGGTTCAAGAACAAAAACTGTAATTTCTGAAATGACTATGTTCACGTTAAGGTAAGAGTGAAGAGTAGCACAGGAACTACGATTCTGGCTCTATGATTGGTTAAAATACAAATCTAGTTTATACACACGGAAATTTTAACTATAAAAGATAGCGCAGGAAAACAAGTGTTATATTAAATTTTTGACATTTATCGACACAATGACTGATACTTGTGAAAATTTTCATAAAAATGTGTGAGGGAAACATTTTGCACTTGGAAATTATTTAATAATGAATAATTTTTATTATGCCGATTAAGGTATTTAATTTGGGTAGAATATTGGAGACTTCAGCTTTTTGTAAAAAAAAGCGGAAGTCTCCAATATTCTACCCAAATTAAAAAGTAATTATTTAATCATTTAATTGAGCGACTATCTAAATTTCGTGTGTGTGCACAACTTATTTGGTTAGACGCGAAATCTACACTTGTAGTTCATATTTTATTAGTTAGATAATTGTGTCATAATGAAATAAAATAAAAACAAAACAAAAAATATTGCTTTGTATCATTTCATGTAAATGACCACATTCGTGTTTTGAAAATTATAATTAAAACGATGAATGACAGTATAAGAGGAAGAATTTATAGTGTACACCATTTGAAGTGATAATAGATGCTAACATAGAATTGTTTTCGTTCAAAGGGATACAACAAAGTTCACTAAATTGTATATTTAAATTAAAAATGTAGAAAGACCGTCTGAAAATTCGGCAATGATATTGCGATAGCAAATCAAGATATCAAAGGTAAAAGGTCACGAGAATCAGTTTTTTACTAATATCTCACTTTCTATGCATTTCACTTTGTTAGAGGTTATTATAAAACTTGTAGAGCATAATTGGTTATACAGGGTGGCCCACTGAAAATTATCAGCGCAATTTTTGGCTATTTAACATTAATTTTGCAAAAAACGTTCGAACACATCAACTTTAGTATAAAGGGGGACACCCTTAGATGAGGTATAACTAGAGATATGGCACACTCCTATAGCTACGTACTACTGAGCAAGCAAAACATGTACGTTCGAGAATCGCCTAACGCCAGCTGTGTAGTGCACACTTATAGTTAGACGAACGAAATATTGGTCATAGTGTTAGTCACCTATCCTCATTATTTGTTTGGTTGAGTTTTCCATATAAGTAGTCTACTGGTCCACTGTTCTCACACTGCTAGCTGCAAGCGATTTTAAACCTTAGATCTTTCGACAATATATTTGGGCAATGCCATATCTCTAAGGGGACACCTGAATGGATTAATACCAATGACATAACGTCATCCCTAAAATGGGGGTGGACTGCACCTCAAAAATTTTAAATGGTAAAGGGTGTCAAACATGACTCAGTTTGAAAGGCCTTTCAATTCTCTTTTCAATAGGTTTTTTATTTTTCAAATCCGAGAAATCCAGAGAAATATCGTTTAAAACAAATTTTATCAGGTGTTCAAAATTGCAATCAAGTAGGCTTAAACAAATGACAGAAACTAAATAAACAATTCTTTCGACAAGTTTTTTGTAATAAACAAGTAATTTGTAAGTTAGATTTCTTTTTGTGGGGTTATTTGAAATCTAAAGTTTATGCCACGCTACCCGAATCTTTAGAAGATTTACGGCAACGTACCGTAGCTCCAAAATTTCGAGCAAAATCTTAATTATTGTATGGAAGTTGGAGGTAGTCATTTTGAACACCTAATAAACTGATACTTGAGTTTCTGTCATTTGTTTAAGCCTACTTGATTGCAATTTTAAACAACTGATAAAATTTGTTTTAAACGATATTTCACTAGAACTAATGATCGGATCTGAAAAATAAAAAACCTGTTGAAAAGAGAATTGAAAGGCCTTTCGAACTGAGTCATGTTTGACACCCTTTTCTATTTAATTTTTTTTAAGTGCAGTCCACCCCCATTTTAGGGTTGAAGTTATGCCATTGATACTAATCCATTCAGGTGTCCCCCTTTATACTAAAAATGACGTGTTCGAGCGTTTTTTGAAAATTGATGTTAACCAAAAATTGCACTGATAATTTTCATTGGGCCACCCTGTATGCATTTCTTTCGTATGATTAACAATTTTAAAGATATAGCGCGGAGAAAGGGGATGATGATTCAGTTTCAAACAAAATTATAATGATAAAATACATATTTTAATGCTTTTGATAAAGCATTTGGGCATGCTTAACCGCGACTGTGACCGGTGTTGGAAGTAATAATACTGTTGTTAGCTGTAGAATCTCGTTCTGTAAATTCCATCCCCATTCTTCAGGTTGTAAATCCTTTCCCAACCAAGTCTGTACTTGAAAGTAGATCTGATTGATATGCTGTCGAGTTGCTGCAATTGTAGGTGGAAGAACTGATAATTTCACCGGTCTTTTAAGTCTTGTTGATTTGAAGAAGTGGATATACCTAAAGTTTTCCGGAGAATGAATTTCATCAGTATAATTTCATAGTTTGATACAGAATCATCAGCAGAAGCGCCCTTCCCTTTCTTCGGGCTCTATTTCAAAAACTGTTAATCATAAGAAAGAAATGCATGTAAACGAACTTCTAGAGAATTGTTCTACAAGTTTTATAATAACCACTAACCACGTGCAATGCATAGAAGTGAGAAATCGCGATTTCACTGCCGAATTTTCAACCCTGTTTTTGAATGGCAAAACAAAGATCTGTGCAAAAATACAGCTTATTGAAAGTAGAACTGTCTTTATTTCGCCTAAATTGACTAGACTACAAGTGCACTTGTAGAAGCAAGTTTTGACTATTCAAAATTCAATGTTACTATACGCTTTTGTAAAATCCAGTATAATTTTTGTTTTGTTTTGTATTTGACAAGGAAGTTATGTGGTATCCACATCAGATTTTTTTATGTTTATTTTCATGTACAATGCTCCTCACAATGCAGTTTGTCAACGGAGTCCCCAAACATAACAGAAAATTGAGTAAAATGTTAATTATATTGAAAAGATATGAATAAGTTAAGATTGAGATGAAATACGAACGTATTTATAGTTTTGGTTTAATTTTACTTTAAAATAGTTTTATTTGCCTTAAAAGCGGATTTATACAGCCTATTTTTAAAACTATCTTTAAATTTAATGTCAACTTTAGAGATGGATATTAGTACAGACTCTTAATATTGCCCGTCTTTGTTGGCAATATTCAGCTAAATATAAATAAAAATATCACATTAACAACATATCACAACCTAATTCGTGTTATGCTTTGGCGATTAGTCCCATGCATTTTGTTTTGCTCTTTATCTCTATACATCAATTCTGTGTTATGTAAATATGTGGATATCAAACATGAACATGACCTTCCATTAACAGTTTGCGCGCATGGGTACAGAAGAAACCAACTAAAACTAACTTAATTAAATCTTGCACTTTTCTACACAAAAATATTTATTGAGTCACAAGATGTACATTTCAATTACGCTGTAGTCATTTTCAGTTGTACAATTTTTTTTTGAAGAAAAGTGCAAGTTTTTAATTATTATAGTTTTCCTCCACGTTAACTCAAACTAGACATTAGTAAAACTAACTTTAAAAAATAAAAGTTGCCCAACTTTTAAAATAGAAGTTAAAGTTAGAGTAGAGGAAGATGACCGCGTAAAGCGACTCATATACCTGTGTACTTGTTAGTGTTAAACTTGAAATTACTGTTAGTTTTCAAGTTGGCTGTATAACTCCATCTTTAAGGTGGGTAAAGTTTAATGTGGCACGGGAAAATGAAAGACAACTTCAATGAAATAAATGACGTAATTATGTCAGTGGCAATCGAAAGCAGCAGACCAAGACTTCACAATTTTAAATTGTAAATTATGTTTTATAAAATATATTTTCGTACATATTTCACAATAATATATAAAGAATAATCAAACTGATATTTTTAGTTTTCTTTAAATCGCAAGTTAGTTAATTTTACCTGGGAATAGTTTTATACGGGCTTACTGTTTGTGATAAATTTCATCTCTATGTCGCAGTAATTTTAAAAATTTAGAGTTATAAATACAACCGATTTGTTTTCAAATTTCATCAAGTTTCAAAAAAAAATTCAAATAATGGAGGACCTCATTGTAAAATGGTTGGTTAAACGTGCATAGCAAAATAGATTACCTTATTGTAAATACTTAACTAAACAAATAAGGATAAAATTATTTACAATGAGCTAAATTCTACGAACATATTTATTAATAGAATGTTTTTTTTACAAATCTAATACAATGTAACGCATCGTGTATGTTTGTTTCTGTATGTGAAACAAATATGTAATACACTATTAGTACGACGTGAATAATAACTTTATTAAATTTATGCTAATATTTTACATCTACGATTCACCGAAACTATTTTTATGAGGGTCATATGACTATACTCGGACTAGCATAAACAAAGCGATAAAACAATTTCAATATACTCGTAGCTCTACTTCGTTAAAACAATAAAGCGAACAGGTAAATTATTAGTCTTAATTTAACAAAATAGTTACGTGCTTTATACTTGTAGTGATAAACGTTACATTCTTTTGGTAGCACTTTTCTTGTTGCCAGCACTATTACTACGGTCCTATAAAGGATTAAGAACGTACCTACTGAAAACTGTTTTGGGATCTAAATTGTGAGTATTCTCAAGGTACTGTATTGAAAACGATCAGAAAACGGGGATCAGTTCACATTATATGACAAATAATTTGCTTCAACTTCATGTTTACGGTGAGTAAATGATAATAAATGGATAAAAATACGGCATAGATTGCGGTTTCTGCCATATGTATACATAAACCTAACCTCTATTTCACTATTCACTACCCATTGCGCATGTCAGTTTTGAGTGGTTTTGAGTAACATGCGTTCCCATGCAACTCAATCCGATAAGATCCCAAATTTTGCCGTATCGACATGGTATCGACTTTGGTCTGAAATCGAACACAGCACCAGTTCGCAAGACTGTTTTCAATCTCAAAACGATTTTTAGTTCGTTTTGTATCCTTCATGGGAACGTAGCATATGTTTGCCGCACAGCTCGTCTCTTATTTCATATACAATACCTCTATGGAATTCAGAATTTTTTAAAGGTGGCTTTTGACCTAAGATTGTCATAAATTTTTACATCTTATTATTGTTGTATAAAATTCCGAAATTTTATACGTTCAATAAAATATAAACGTTAAAATAATTATAAAAATTACAACTTGTCTTAAATTTCAAGGTCGTTTATTTAAAATATTAGTTACTTCTAGCACAGTATGAGAATTCTTATATTGGGCTTCTAGCAGTTTAGTTCGTCAGGTGAAGCAGGTGAAGCAGGTGATGTGCTGCTTCACTAATCTTAAAAGTATTGTAATTTTTTTTTACTAAATTATGCGATCCACGTTATAGGAAATCAAGTGAGACAGCTTTTCTTTCTGCTTCAACTGTATTTATTCCGTCCATAAGTTCACGATATTCGTTTGCAATGTATCCCTTGAATGATCCAGAATATGTATTATTACAAACACCTTTTTGAAGGTGGAATAATAACAATAAGAAATAAATTTTTAGTTGCGAAAAACCTATGCCTATATTAAATGTAAACAAAGTTGCAAAAGACAAACTGTATATTTCAAACACTAAAAAAACAGTTATTATTTAAACAAACTTTTTTGTCTGGCCTGTTTGATTGGAATAAAAATAGTTTTAATGATTTCAATAATGTTACTCGTACTCCGTACAGTTCACAAACATGGAGATTCGTCCGAACACATGTGATAAGCATTAGGATTTTCAAAATTAAAGAAAAATTTTAATACCAGGGAAGATGATCATTTTTTATAAGTATTAAATATTTTTGCTTCACCCACCTTCGGAGACACGAGTCGTAAGAAGCTTTTGTGTAAATACCTTTTAATTGCATAAAGATTTTTGACATCTGAATAAGTCGTTGTAACAAATATCAAAACCATGTGCATTGGTATAAACAAAATTTATAATGTGAACTTATCACCTGAAATATTGTCGAAAAAATAAAGAAATATGAGACAAAGTAATAAATATTGATAAGTCTAATTATTTATGAGGAAAAAATTAGTATAATTTGAACATGGAAAACGGATACATTTAATCAAAATTTATATACAAAACTTTGTCGTCTTATGTCACCACAAGGAAGTTTTACTTTGAGTTTATAAGACTGTTTACATGAATCCATACGTGGCTGCATCATGAATTCATTTGCACTTGGTTTGTATTTTGTATTATATCCACTTATTTAGAATGGATTGTTTTGTTTTTATTATGAATTGTTGCGGTTGTTTACATGTACCCATATGTGGGTGTAGTGGCCGGGTAGTGAAGTCAGTTCTATCTGGTTCGTATTTCCGGCTCTTGGCTGGGTTGCTCGCGCCGGTCCCTCAGTAAAGGCCACAGGACTATTGTTAGATAATTGCGCCTTCTACTCGCTTGATTAGGAAATTCGAGTGTGCTCACTTAGCTCAACGACATGACAAAAGTGTCTTTATACACGCACGCCGGTCGACTGCTTCCAGGCACCGAACAACTCAAAACACCCGACAAAAACACCCACAAACCGCGCCAATTCACATGCTCACGTGCATCCAAACATTCATTCTAATTTACTTCTTCTCTAAGCTTTTTATACTTGGGTTTCGCAATAGCTGTTTGCTTAACATCTACATCAAATTCAGTCACGTGACTACATCTGTATGAAATTTATGCTAAATGTACTTCTTATTTTATCCAAATTACTTTCCAATACTTACAAATATAATAAGATAAACATGTTTAAATCAATTTACATGTTAGGTGATATTTTGGATTTTGTGTTTGAACTACCTTTCTTTATTATTAGTCAATTTTATAAATACAATTAATATAATACAGACAATTTTAAGTGATATGCCTTTTTGAGTAAAAGGTAAATTTGTAATTTTATTTATCATTACCTTTTACTGTTAATCTTTGTACACGTATACTATAATTTAATTGTTTTTTCTTAAAATGTAATTCATTTTCTAAGATCCAATTATTTCAAATTGTCATTACGTACGTCACAGTTCCGTTGAATACGCGCATGCCCAAAAGAAAAGGTGAAATCTATTTTTGAACCGTGTACATAGGTCGAAGAATAGTATGAAGGTCATTTTTCATAACATATAACAGCGTTTAGTTAAATAAACACACACGTTTCTAGATTGTAGTCGTCATTTAGAAGGAAAACATAATTTCTTGGGAATTCTATGTGTTGAAATAATCAACTATATGGCTGCCCCAGTCTCGATTACCTTTAAATGAAGTACAATTTGTGATTAAAAATCACCAAATAAAAAATTGTACATGTATATAACATTTATTTTTCTTTTCTACTACCAAGTTTTGACTCTGCGGGGATCGAAATGAATAATACTTTAATAATGTTTTAAATATTAAAAGTTTAAAATATCGAAATTAGTATTATTACCTGTTTTTCTTATATAATTTTAATTATACTAAATTATACTTAGTTATGAACTAAGGGAGTATTCTTTGTCTAAATAACTTTCTAAATATATTTATATAATTTTTAAAATCCTCACTTGAAACATTTTTTTTGAGATATTATTTATGAGTATTACTAACTTTTATTTACTTAATTGTAATTATAGTGAAATGAATATTTTTCTAAATTCATTTTTAGTAATAAAGTTAAAGAAAGAACATAAATCATAAAAGAATCTTAATTAATTTATATATTTTATTACTTGATGAACAATATTTTATTTGAATTGCAAGGCGAGGCTAATAAAGGAATATTTTAATTAAAAGAGAAGGCAGACGTAATTTACAATTAAAATGTAAAAAAAACTTTTCTTCCTTTGAGAAAACACCAATAAACAAAAAATTGTGTAAGGCTGAAATTTAAGGAACAACTCCTTTGAATTTATTTTATTCGCATATTAAATACAAACTATATAATTAAATTCTGTACTAATATATATGTTGTATTATACGTATTTGTTTATATTTTTGTATTTTCAGTCTTCATTGACAAAATTGTAAAAAGTAAAACACTTGATGATGTCTACAAAAATAAGATTTTATTCCTATTAATTTCGGCGAGAACCCATTATCTAATAATAGTTTATATTTTTCTTCTCCATTCGAAATGTCGGCAACAATTTGAATATTAAATTATGTCTTCCTTTATGTAATATATGTACAGGTTGATTAATCGCAAAAGAGAGTCACGTGACCGGGAATTTTCTTTAATTACATTGAAACTACATTTCAAATTCTTATTTTAGTAATTTTATTAAATTCATCAATATAATAGGAATAAGAAATCAAAAATAGTTGTTTTAAATAAATTTTTACATTTCTAATAAAATAAACAAACAGAGACTTCTATAATACTAGTCATAATGGGTCGGAGGCGCGAAAATTTTTATTTTTTACGTTTACAAATACATATTAGAAAAACTATACTTTTGATATACCATGTATTTCTGACAATAAGTTTGTTTGAACTGTCAATTTACAACCCCTCCAGGACTGGAAGTTTTGTGCATGGCAACTAAAATTAAATATTCTGATCGGTTAGTAATGGTTCTTTTCTATTTGGGTTCGAACGAATACATAGTTTCAAATTTCGGGCTAAAAACTTGATTTGATTTTAGAAGACAGATGTTAAAAACAAAATTAATAAACTAAGATTCCTCTAATCTTTTAAAATCTATGTAAGTATTATTTACAATGATTAATAGTCAAATAGTATTTTTATAACTTATTTTTAGAGATATTTTCATTTTTAATAACAATATAAGAAAATGAAAATAAATGAAGAAATCAATCAATCTTTTAAGTGAGGGAACCATTCCGTTAAAATTTCAACTCCTTTCGAGTAATTAGATGTCAGTATTCGAAAATTAAAATATAGACGTACTAAATCAAACATATAAATGTACTACTTTTTAAACTAATATAGACGTAATATACTCCCATATTTTGGATAACAAAACTAATAAATTTTATGTAAAACCTGTGTTATAATTGCCATTTTAGACATTTAATTTTATGAGAAAGGACTGAACAGCGTAGTGGCCCATCCCTTTGAACAAAATAATCGAGTAGGTATTATTAAGAGAAATTTCTTATATATTTTTATCGAGCGGCAAATTTAATAAAGCAGTATTGGTATTGTAATTAAAGTGATTTTAACATTTCGAGAATTTAACGGATCTGGTGATAGATGCTTCTGGACTGAAGGAAAATAAAAAGTCATGCTGGGATACAGTCCGTTTATTTAAAATTTAATCAACCTCGACCGATTTCGGCCATCCTCAGGTGGTGATTAGTCCAAAGAATAAAATTTGTCAAAATGATAATGTAACATAATTTTGGCAAATATCAAAAACCATACGCACATAAGGATAGATGAGAATTAATTGCTAATTGTTCATTGTTGTGTATGGTTTTTGATATTTGCCAAAATTTTGTTACTTTTTTATCTATTTTATTTTTTACTAAACAAATTATTTGTTATCATCATAGCTATATAGAAGCCAAATGTATTTATGTTTGTCAATTGTAAAGATAAACATAGCCAATGAAATGATTTATTTTGTGGGAACATCCACACAATCAATTACATTTTTCATTTATAGAACTTGATGAAAATGATGTACCCATTCTTGTTTTTTATTTTTTATTTTGTGTGACAAGTTAATCTTCTCTATTTAACGCGCTAATATTTCTCCCACAATAAAATAATCACATTTTTATGTCAAAATTAAATTAAAAAATTATAAGTTAGAGTAAGTAATATACTTTTTATTTTGTGATTGTACACCTTGCACATATGGACTGCACAATGCATGTCACTGATAGAATAGTATATTAAAACATAAGTTGTAGAAGGCAACCTTTTCAAGCACGAGTTTGAATTTCGGGAACGAGCGCGAAGCAGCGAGTGCCCGAACGAACGAGTGCATGATTTGCCTTCTATAACGAATGTTTTATACTATTTTCTCTGTTTCGGCTTTTATTTACATTATTTTTATAATAATATTTGACAACTTCCATTAAGGGATTTTTTTGATAGAATAGTTAGGTTGGTGACAGTGATTTCTGTTTCGTCTGTTGCCTAGGTAAATTAGAATTACTTTGTCAGTTGCCTAGATATTTTGTGTATTTAATGCAGTCATGCCAATCTCAAATAACAAAATATCACCAAAAATCGTTTAAGAATGAAGCTCCTTCTAACATCAATAAGCGTGCTGGAATATGATATTCTAATTCCGAAACAGAGAAAGTAAGTTTCTAATATGCATATGTCTAAAGATACAGACAAATATAGTTATCTCTTCCTTTAATGAACACACCCACCCCTAATTTTAATTGAATATTTTTAAATCATTATAGGTACTCTATTTAACTTTTAAATGAATTTCCAATGTAAATTTCTGTAAAAATTGTCTTTCCAATATTTTTGCTTATATTACAATGGATTTATCTATGCCGTCTTTCTCTTTTCCTAATATTATTTGGTGCGATTAAATTTTTAACATAACATTATGACCTTAAAAAAACATTGTTATTATTATTTATTATTGCTATTATAGGAATCGAATTAAATTTAAACAAACTGTTTGGATACTGTTACAGCAAAGTATCAATGCAAAATTCAAACAATAATTATGACACACTCCATTCTTGATCAGTTTGTTTTTAATGTATAAAAATCCCATTTACAGCATTTTAAATTTTAGAAGGCGCAGAGGATAAGAGTCGTTCCTTTTATCGTTTGAAAGCATCTACTTGAGCGCATTGGTATTCATGCAAGATGCAAGTGAAATAGACTTGAACGTGAACCTCGAGTATTTTCGCATTTGCGAATCTGTTTTCCGCGTTAAATTGACACGAGTCAAACATCAACAAAAGCGCTATTTACGTGTTGCCGTTTTGCTGTTGCTGCCTAACATCAAAGTATCGGAAATCTCTTAATTTACTTATGCTGATGAAATATAATGGAACATGTTATTTGGCCTTCTCGCTTATACCCACATCATGTTTTAATAAATAAATATTTTGAGGTTTAAAAATTTACCTTCCGTCACTTAGGACAGGATTTTTAATATTTTGACGATGATTTCTCTAGAAGTTTAGGAATGTACAGATCATACTCAGTAGTTGTAGTCAGTAGTCATAGCTTAGATAATTTTATGTCGAAAATACCTGATACACTCATTTTAGAAACTCAATATACAGGTTTTATGGATGATATCAAATTTAATAGAGCAGGTCATGATTACACGTTTATTAATTGTAGCAAAATGTAGTAAATAGTTCAAAATGTCTATCCTCTGTCTGACTACATATTCTAGCCCTTTCTATAATTGAAGAAGTATCTCTCTGAAGTATATCAGGTTCCTCCCGTACGGATACAGTTGCAGCCGTAATGTTATGAATTAATTCATCCCTGGTTTGGGTTTCTGCATAAACTAAACATTTCATGTTTCCTCAAAGATAATACTCGAGAGGCGTTAGGTCTGGTGACCTCGGTGGCCAGCATCTTCTCTTCCAATCCACGCGGTTAGGCAAGTTCTAACATTTCTACCAAAATGAGGCGGTGATTTGAAAATATGAAACGTCAAAGAAGAAACAATTCCTACAAAATCAATATTTAATTATGGCCTGCATTATTGCCCATAAATTCTGTAATATACATGAATATACCTATACGGTGTTTTAAGATATACACTTTTAAGCTATGTCTATCTATTTCTATAAATTAGATCATTTTCTTTTATGTACATATTTTGTGGACCGGAAAAGTGGAATATATTTTTTTCTAGATTTATACCAAACTTGACTATTGGTTTTAATATATTTTTCTTACGACTAATAATAATCCATAAGCTATTATTCTATCCAACTAATAAATTTGTAATTACAAAATAACAAAGTTTACAATGCCAATTACAACACAATTAAATTTTGTTTTAATGAAATTACTGGCGTGATTTTAATTCGTATGAAATAGAAATGTAATAAAACTGTGCCAAATACGAGAAAAAAAATTCAATTTAGATTTATTGTAGGTTGGTATTTCATATAAATCCTTACCTCTAAGTGCATAATTATAGGGCTTTAGGGTTTAGGCTTAATTTTTCGTATAAGTTTGACGGGTTACCTATTATGTTAATATTATATCTTGTTAATGTCTTGCATTTTTGCAAACGTTCTGTATTAACTAATGTGGGCATATCTACCACATACCTGAGTCAAGAGTTCTGTAATACCCTTATTTTGTTCTTGTCTATTTGTATCAAATTCGGCACAGATACAGATACACACATAAACAATGATCTATATAATATAGAGAGCACAAGTGTTTTCCCCAACTTCAGCTTTACTTCTGTTCAAAGAAAGTGGCGGAATTGATAGGAATGACGTAGTATTATTTTTGCTGACTTCATTTTATTCAGAAGGTGTATTAGAAACTTTATATCCTCATCAATATGCATACTTAAAATCTTTTTAACAATGGTACACGTTATATAATTTCTCCACAGAATATAATATTTAGTACTGTGAGTTATTAATTGCACTAATAAGTGACATGTGCACACTTAAAGGTATTATCGAAAATAGTCAAAATCGGATTGTAATAAATTTGAAACTTGTTAAATCATCGAAAGTTTGCGATTTGTGAACGCTCACCGGAGAATATCGGGATTACGTCATGTCACAAAGTAAGCTGCAATAGCAATATAATCCTCGCTAGCGAATGAACTGAATATAAGTGTCAATGAAACTAACAATTGTGAACGTGCATAATATTTTTTTAACTGAACATAAAACACCAAAAGTAAAGATTAAATAAAATAAAAAGTGGAATGAGAAAAATTGGAGAAGATTTTATTACATTATAAATAAATGCTGCATATTAATACGAGCTTTAAGTGAGCGTTATATTTAACGTTTAAATGTCAGAAACGAAATTGCAAACTGGAATAATACTGTCATTTACAATAGTTTTGCGTGAACGCTCCCAATTCATGTCATACTGTATATTGTAAGTTTAAACTTTCATAGCTTAAAATAGATATTTTATTATAGACTTCTGTACAAGAAATATAAATTGTACAATTTTTGACTATGCCTGCTTTCAATGCATGCTATGACTACTTTTACTTATTTACCGAATATGATGGCAATCAAACTTACAAGACTTTTTTTCTAGACTTGTTACTTATAGAGACTGACTTATATACAGCAGCTCTTATTAAATTGAGCTATTTTGAAAAAAAATGACACCGACAGAATACTAAATGATACCAGGTGTTGAAGCTAAATTAAGAAACAATCACATCTATGTACTGTTCATTCTGAAATCGCACAAGGATTTAAAATCACTAGATACGTACATATATAATTTATTTGTATTTTACTAGTAACTGCAGTAAGTATTTGGATATGTTGTCAATACTTTGTTGTTGATTTTGTATTCAAATTGTCAGATTACAAACTAAGAGATTACAAATTTTTATGTAAAAAATAATTATGTACTTATCACATAAAAAATCGTATTTCGTATTGAAATATAAAATATTCCAGATAAAATTAATTGTGTGCCTAATTATAAATTTTATTGTTTTTAATAATATTTTTGTTTTTTAATCGTACATGAACGCAAATGAAAATGTATTCACGTGTTCACCTTTAATTGTTTAGCAACTGATAAAAAGTTGAACAATCTAGTTTGAATTCTTAATTTCATTGTATTTAAGTACGGGCAGGCCTTCCTCATTTGTTTAGTGTAGGTACTCCGATTCGAACTAAGTGGTGTGAGATCTGGGAATCAGATCCAAGAGTCGCCAAATATTATCATACAAAAATAACGATGAACCTATTTAAGTCCCATTAAAAATTATTACCTGTATATGTAGTTCGTATACCGGGTGTCCCAGCTCGACCGACACATGGGAGTTTTACATGGGAAATCAGTTAATTATGAATAGTATCTCCCCACTGCAAGACATTAACTTGAAATTTTGTATGCTTATCGGAGAATATTAATTCTATGGATCACACTTATTTGAAATATGTAATTTTGTCTGCAGGGCGAGATTCATTAAATATAAAATCTAATATTTTCGTTCAAAATCAGACAGCCATGGAAATAAAAGAAAATATTTATCTGACAGTTTAGTGAAGTATCACTGATTTTAATTCTTATTCCCTGTATTTTAATATTATTTAAGCTGAATTTAGTTTCTTTTTGTTAATAATATACCAATATTACAAAAATATAAATATCTACAATGGCATGTCATTAACTGTCAGGACTGTCACATACATATTTTCTTTTATTTCCATGGCTGACTGATTTTGAACGAAAATGTTAGATTTTATTATTTAATAAATCTCGTCTTGCAGACGAAATTACATATTTCAAATAACTGTAATCCATAGAAATAATATTCCTCAATAAGCATATAAAATTTCAAGTTAATATGTTGCACTGGGGAGATACTATTCATAATTAACTGATTTCCCATGTAAAACTCCTATGTGTCGGTCGAGCTGGGACACCCGGTATAGATAGAACATGAATTTCTAGATGGTCCATTACTTGTTTTAATTATATACATAAATAATATTTGTTCATTTTAAATTTGTAATTCAGTTTTATAAATGTGTGCTACGTAATCCCACCATTATATTTATAACATCCGAAACATAACTGTCAATTAAAAATTATAATATTTATTTTAAATCAATCGTAGTCTAATTTACTCGTAAAATTTAATAATGAGCAGGCAAAGGGCACGTGGAATCAGCTTTCAAAAGTGCGATGACGTCAAGAGGTTTTACTCTGTATTTTTAGAAATTAAAAATATGAATGAAAAGTAACCTTTTTAAATCATTTTGTATATTTTAACATCAAGTACTACATTGTACAAATAAAGTTACATATAAATACCCCATTTCAGTGTAATTTGAAAACTATTGTTAACTTATAAAACGTTCTACATTTTTCTGAACTCTGATTCAATTTCTGTTCTACATTTCATTTAATTTTAATCAAACTACGCGCTGCGACATAAATGTCACGTTTCTATTACATTCTGCATTTCCATTTTCCAGCTTCTTATTTTTATTCTCTTAGTCGTCACGTTTTATCTTACTCGTTTCCGCGTCCAAATGTCCAAGTAAATCTTATTTAAACTTCAATGTTTACTCTTTCTATATTTTCTTATTTGCAACTATTCCTTTTACCTTCCAATCTGCAGGTATTATATTCCAGTGTCATTTATTTATTTTTAATAAATAACATTTGAGAGTAACATGAGTTCGTTTTACCTGCAAAATGATCATTTGTAAGGTTGCCACACTGGGACATATCATCAGTATCACCACACTTGTCTCAATCAAAAAGAAAAAGTTTCTTTTTTCATACACGCGACTTTCCTAGAATGACCATTCGTACTGATTTTGCAAGTACAGTACTGAATGGACTGATTTTCGATTTTTTATAATTATTACTTCAGTAATAAAATTATTGATTTAACTTTTGATTAATGACTTGGGAACACTGTTTCCTTTTGAAAAGAACTATCAACAGTACCACTAGTAATAAAATAGTTGTAATTTTCTATTTTTGCCGTAACATATGATACAAAAATACTATAGGCTGTCCCGGTTTTAAACGGCGTAACTTCAACAGTGGATTAAACACCTAAAAATAAGATAACAAGTTCATTTGAGGAAATTTCCGAAAATGATTAATGCCAGAGATATTCACGTTTTTCGTATTGAAACAGAACATCTTAAAAAGTCAATTTCATAATGACATAGCAAATATTATTTTATTAAGAAGTAACAAAATACAAAAATTCTTTTAGAGAACAGTCACGAAAATTCACAACGACCGCGACTCTTATTACCATTACATAAGTCATAGATAGATATACCATGTCATACCAATCAGTATTTGTGTAAGAACGAGGCATTTCGTTATATAATAAAAGCAAACTAAATTTTGTATTGAAATTATGTTATCGATTAATTTTTAATTAATTTCTAGTATTATGTCTCATTTTAATAAGATAATACTTGATAGGTCGTTATGAAATTGATTTTTTTAAAGAATAAGGAAAACGATAGATTATTTGATATCAGTAGATGCAAAATTAAGTAATGTAACAGCGGTACCACATACACCCATTATAGCAGTAAAAAAAATTCCATATCCGTATACTATTGTGGGTACTGTGTTTTGCACGTACCTATATTTTACAAGTAAACATGGAAAAATTTTAAAAGTTAAAAAAATAATGATAAACTTTCATTATTTCCCCTAAGCATTTCCGGATATTTTCTTAAATAAACTTGTCACCTTATTTTTCGGTATTTAATCTATTGTTACAGTTATGCCGTTTAAAACTTGAACATTCTGTATAGAACCTATAGAACATAAGTTTTGTTATGGGTTCATCAAACCGCAACCACCTCATAGCATTTTTACAGTCTATTGAAAGCATTATTAAATGCAGTAGCGCACCCAAGGGGGGTGAAAGAGGTTGAGGTTACAAACACCCCTCGAAATTTATTCGATACTTTGGTAAAGTAAAAAAAATATATATTGTATTTCAATTTTATACTCGTATTATATTATATTATATTATCTCTATGAATATGAAATGAATTCATTTTTATTCTCCTGATTCCGAATTATGTTTTTTTTTAAATCCTAAATATCCCATTAGTAAGAAAGAGACAAACGCTTAAATTAAGGGCGCAAATGTGTGTATGACTAAGACAGTAGATATAGTACTATGTGAACTGTAGCATAAATGTGGTAATAACAAATACAGACCTTGTATGATTGATTGCAATCGCAATCCTCGTGCTTCAACTTTCGTACTCCTTGCCACCACTTTTATTACAATATATCATTACAAGTACTATTATAGAAACAGGAGTAGAAAAAATATTATTAAATATGTATGTACGAGCCACGAGCAAAGCAAGCAGGTTAGGGAGAATGTTTTAAAAATTTGATTTATCTAAAAAATAGTTAAACATTTAATAGTTATTTTTTATACAAGACGATAAAATAATATTTTATCGACAAGCGGAAAGTGTTAATTCACGAGCGATATAATCACGAGTGAATTATTTTTCGCGAGTCGATAATTTAATTTTATCGTCGTGTATAAAATTTTATTTTTTTCTATAGCAGGTTTTGAAGAGAAAAGAATTAGAAAAATTAAATTAATATTTAAGAACAATTTTGAAATGTCAGTAGTCTGCGTTGTTATGGAAATGTACTTCTAATAAACAAAAGTTAAAGTACTTTATCTACCCTTGCTGTTAAAATGTTACTTTATCTACCCTTGCGGTTAAAGTGCTACTTTATCCACTATTTTGAGTTGATAAAATTACACTTTAACATCTGCTATAGAAAAAAGAATTTTTTTAATGCACATATTGTATCAAATAAGGCAGAAATTTATTGGCTGCATAATACATTTTCTTTCGTACTTTAATGACATAATTTGTTTTGTTATTCAGTTGTTTTAAAAATGAAACAAACAAATTAAACAAGATTATTCTGAATTTACATAATTTGATTAGTTACTTACAATTTTCTTTAAAACGTTTGTTACATAAATAAAATTTACACTCAAATATCTTAATATACATATGTACTTCAAAACATAAATATATTGTTTGTTTATAGTTGTGAAAATTAATATAAATTCTTGGAGTTGTCATGAATTATTAATTGAAAAGTTGAAAAGTAATTGTGTTTCAAGAATTTGTGACGCAAAATGAATATATTCTTACAGCAAAAAATGATATAACACTTGTTTATGCTGTTTTGTTGTGCAATAATATTTATCTAGTAAGTACAGGGAATTCCACTAAAGTTTTCAATGTGTGGGATTTAATGTATAAGTTCATGAGCTCATGAATAAAACTATTTTTACATGCATTATTTTTAGTACAAAGGCGGAAAATTTATAAACATTATTCATGAACACGTTTCTCCAAAATTGTAAGTTATAAAACATTATGCATAAGGTTCACTTACATTTCTATTTAATATATATATATATATATATATATATATATATATATATATATATATATATATATATATATATACAGGGTGAATACTGAAAACCTTGACATAGGGAAATAACATGGGAAAACAGTTTTTTGCTGTTTCCATCTGTCCCGCTAAATAAAATCGGGTGTATATGGTATCGTTAGTTAGATTACTTAATTTTGCATCTAATAAAACCAAATGTTCTGTAATAAGGCCTTTTCTAACTGAAATATTTGATAAAATAAATTGTATTTTGAAGGTTATCCTTCATATTTTCGAATAAGAAACGTCAAAAACAAAATGCTCCATAGCCGAGTGGATACGAGGGCTGTTTCATAACATAAATAATCTACAAGACCTGGTTCGAGACCACCTCGGCCCTATTTTTTTTTAAATTAAATTATACTTAAAATATCATGTTTCGAAACGAAAAAACTAAATTCGAATTAATTGTTAAGTTTGACAGACAGCAAATAATAATTCTATTAAATATTTGGATTTTTTTATTTATAAAAATATTAATATTGCTATTTTATTAAAATAGTCTGATATAATAAAGATATTTTAAGCATAATTTAATTAAAAAAAAGTAGGGCTGAGGTGGTCTCGAACCAGGTCTTGTAGATTATTTATGTTATGAAACAGCCCTCGTATCCACTCGGCTATGGAGCATTTTGTTTTTGACGTTTCTTATTCGAAAATATGAAGGATAACCTTCAAAATACAATTTATTTTATCAAATATTTCAGTTAGAAAAGGCCTTATTACAGAACATTTGGTTTTATTAGATGCAAAATTAAGTAATCTAACTAACGATACCATATACACCCGATTTTATTCAGCGGGACAGATGGAAACAGCAAAAAACTGTTTTCCCATGTTATTTCCCTATGTCAAGGTTTTCAGTATTCACCCTGTATATATATATATATATATATATATATATATATATATATATATATATATATATAAACAAATGCAAAAGTACTTTGGTAACGTAAACGTACCAGAAATCATTTCAGCCCTCAAAGAAACACTGAAACATCACTTTAATATACTTTTTCACTACTAGCCTAGGCACCCACCATTATTATCCTTTATTTGACAGGAGATATTGTTTTCACTACCGCTTATTTGATCATAAATCGATAATAAAAACTGTCACTTTTTAAAGAAACTGAAGTCTTCAAATCTACATATTATTTGACTCATAAAACTCAGGAAACGTATAACTTATGGATGTACAATTCAAATTTACCATATAATATAAATAAGTAAAATCAAATAAAAACAAATCAAGAATCAAAGGTTAGGTTAACAAACTGAAACGTAAGATATAATAATAAGTGCAACCTACTTCATTTTTGTGAATATTAAGAAACGTATAAATATTCATGCCAAATATTTATTATTATCAATGTAATTTTATTATTAGGATTTGAATGCTATTAGTGAAAAAATAATTTATTAGAAAACCATTATTGACCATTGCTTTTGGGTTACATCAATAATGATAGTCTTCTCAAGTCTCAACCTTGTTATATACCTACTATATTATTACAACGCTGCTTGAAAAATAAAATAATGGGTAATAAATAGCGGGTAGAAATATTTTTTTTAATATTTTTATTTCTTCACTATCATTTATTGAACTGTTACAATAATTCTTTTAGACATATTTCCGATGAGGCGAAGTATCCTGGAATAAGCACAAGCGAAGAAGAATATAGGTATATTTTTTTTCATTTGTGGCTTTTCTGTTGATGAATAGCATTTTTTAAATCTTCAGTTCAAGATTAGTATTTAGTGCAATTTAAGCTCAAACTAACGCTACTAACTTTATTAGTCGTTTCATATTACTTATTTTATATATTAGATCAATTAAAAAAATCGAGGACTTTTCGAAAACGATGTACCTATGTAACTACTTGATTTGACTGGACAATTAAGTTTTTCTTAAATTCTCTACTTGACTTGGCTAGATTTTCTATCTTAGCTACTTGACTTGATATCAAGCAAGGTACTTTATATTACTTGATAAACAGATTTATCAATACAACTAGCATGAAGTGAGGGAGAAATGTAAAATAAATGATGTGAAGTAAGCTGCTATTTTAAAATTAATACAAACATAGGGATTTTATTATTTAAGTAAAAATTAACTTTAAACATATCATTGGATTTTTAATTTTATGTATAATCTTCTTTTGGAAACGTTTTTTCACGGTAATGTAATACATTTCTACACTCATTTCATATAGATAAATAAAAATATTGTAATTAATGATGTAAATTAGTTGTAGAAAAAATATTGTTTGTATTTTGTGTGCGAAATGTTTTTAGTGCGTGCGATTGACATCTCACCGACTAAAAACACAAACTTCCTGCACTTAATACAAAAAAATGTTTTCTATAACTGTCAAAAATGTTAACATTTTTATTCTAATAACAGTGTATAAAGTAGGCAATTTTTTCACAGTTGTCATGATACCTTGACACCGTGCACGAAGTACCTGGGAAAACGTTTTCTCACGGTAATGGGAAACATTTATTCACCCAATTTATATAGATAAATAAAAAATGTACAATTAACGATGGAAATTAATTGTACAAAAAATATTGTTTGTATATTATGCGCGAAATGTTTATAATACGTTAGATTGACTCTGCAAGCCTCGTCAAAAAGTGATATCTCACGCACTAAAAACACTAACTTAGCGCACTTAATACAAAAATAACTATTTAAGTGCCTTAATGAATTAAAAGTATATTGTTGTATATAAAGATACAAGCTCAGATAAATTTTATGTATTTTGCAAGCATTCCTTTAATTACTAAATTATCGTCCTGTTGAAAAAAAAAACTACTTTTTAAACTAACAGAAGTGTTATCAATAACACTATTGTTCAATATAATTTAATCGTGAAATTTTGTTGTTCTGCCTCCTACAAAATTGTTTGTACACACAAGAATAAAATAAAATTTGAAAATTCCTTCAAATGCTATCAAAATTTTGATTAACATTAATATTAGGTAGGAATTTCTATTTGCAACGAAAATTGTGTATGATGTAAAGCAAAAAGGCGTATATCTAAATAATGTATTAGGATTTTAACTGGAATAATTTCTTTCTCTCTTTCTTATATATTATTTAATTTTTCATAAAATTTATTGTTTATCAATTCAATAGCCAAGTGATGTTTGTAATAATTATTATATTAATTACAATTTCCCATATTATATAAGTAATAAACTTTGTAGAAGAAGATCATGTGGGATTACATATTAACATTTCACCGAAAGCCTACAGAGTATTGTATTAATTATATTATGTATACGTAATTTTACATTGTTGTTTGGGAAGCTGGCCTGACGCGTACTGGTTTAATATATCCCTTTCAACAAACTTCTCTTCTCATACTATTAAATAACACTTATATTGTAAATAACTAAACAACTAATATATAATAATAAATTCATAACATTGACAAAAATGTAACTATGATATTCCTATTTTTTACTAAAAATGTAATGTATTTTTAGTTTTATATATTTTGTATTCATTCCAAGATTTATTAGGATAAATTTTATTGTGGATTTTGTTTTCCAATGAATTGTTTTGGTCACGTTTAATTCGATAACGCGTAACAAATTTGTGGAGTTTTATTTTCATTTCTACGAATTTACACAAATAGCTAATATTTGCATTGTAATAAAAAACATTTATATTGTTACAATATCAATTGTTTAACGAATCGAATTAAAAATGGTCTAAAATGTAAACTACAAAAATATACTTAGAATTCTTTTATGAAAATTTACAAGACATATACCTCTCTTTTCAGTAAAATAATAATTATATTCTGTGTATGTGTAGAAATTTTAAAGATACTAGTTTTGTACATGTTACTCTGAATCATTGAAATTTGGAAATTTCCCGCTTTTCGAATTAGGATAATCTCTTGCTAGTTTCATAAACTAGTACCCTGAGTTTATTTTAACGGGAAACATGGGATTGCCATATCTATGATTTCGAATTTGATGTCAATATATCAAAGCGTCCTTTTTAAAATGAAACAGACTGTCAAGTTCATATTATTATTAACTGTCAATTAGTGTTACATTACGTAACAGTTATAATAAAAATGTATAGGATGGAAGAAAAATGCAAATGATTAAATAGTACAATTCAGACTGTAATATACTGAGTACTGATCTGTTTAGTGAATCCTTTACCGATCATCCAACACCAAGTGCAACAATAATAAATAATTTTCAAAATAATAATGCATTAAACAAAATCATAAAAATCAAATTTATAAAAATAAAAATAGACCAAACACTGTTTTAATACAAGAGAAAAATGGATTAAATAATTAAGATGTTCATAACTTTTTCAATTTATTGTAAATACGAATATTTCATTTTAAAAAGAACGCTTTAATACATTGCTGTCAGTTAGAGAATTTTATTCTGAATTCATTGATATAATATTTGCATACCCTTAGTCAACTATTTTTTAGAAAATTGTATGTTTGAATTTTTTCCAGTTTCAATTGAATATGAATAAAATAAGAGTACCATGGACGATACTAGTGAATATGAGAAATAATAATTTCAAAACAATAACCAACAAACACATAAAATTACAAAGTCTGCTAAAAGTATCCTCCACCTTCATTTAGTACACCAATTTTAAAATTTAAATCCATAAATTTTTGAGATAATGATTTTGAACAAGTAGACCTGAATGACATTTCTCCTCGACAGTAGTAAATATTCATTATACATAAAGCTATTGAGGAGTGCCGTAATCAGAGCTTTAGAAAGGTAAAATTTGTCAAAATTAAATATATATTTGTAAAAAAATGAGATTTTTGAGAGGAAAAGGGTATCCGACCCCCCCCCCCCCCTGCCTTCCCTCAAGTTACGCCACTGTCATTGAGTATATAAGTATATTATATCTTATATGTACACTCTATTTCCTAGGGTTGTTACTCACTTCATCAATCGTAATCGTGTGTTTTAAATCGTTGAAGGGAAGGGGAATTGGTGACATCATTTTTCCGGGTGGTATCGTGAAATTTCCAAAGTAAATAAATGTCGAAGTTGATAGTGTTATACAAACATAATAATGAATGAAACATATAAAGCATTTTCAAGTTTTTTAAATATTTGAAAATATCCATTACTGCGGTTACACTACTGTCACAGAATAGTTACATACAGAAGCGACACTCCGTGTCGGTACCTTTCATGTTACCCTATTCCGTTCTATGACCTTGAAGCATTGTGTAGAGTAGACATTTAAATTTGTACCCTTCCCTATCTATCTCTAAGGTGTGAGGAAGCTTTCCGATTTTAAACAATGGGCCCTTTAAATTTGTGCACATTCCCCATCTCTCTCTAATTCTCGTTTCTCTGTCTGTCACTTCTGTATAAACCTATTCTGTGCTACTGTATATATTGCAGTTTTGTCGTTGGTTAGGCGTAGATAACTTAATACTCTATAACATTTACGATCATAAGATAGGGAATAAAAGTCTCATCTATGTATGCTATGCGTACGATGTATGACAAAGATGTAGGATAAAAGTTAATAATTTTTACAGCAGAAATTGATGAAATGAGTTTTAAAGTTTATAATTTAAATAATATAATAAATATATTCAATCCGTTTCACGTCGTCCGTTTAAAAAAATACTCGTTACGAAAATGACATTTGTCAAACTTGTATACTATTTTATGGAAAAAAGTTTATTGTATATTATTACTGTTATTTGTAGTTTTTCTTCCTGAAGAAGAAGACTGAATTATTACGGAAAATAAAACAACTGACTTCTATGAAATGTTGTCTACGTATTTCTTTCAAATTAAATTAATCGATCATCTATTTATTCCGTCAATCATTTAATTATTCATATGTATTTCTTAGTTATAAGTCGAATTTGAATTGAACATAAAAATGTATTTCCTATTCTAGACTAATTTTTGTATCCTTGAAGTTACCTCTATTTAACTACGTTGTAATTCTTCCATTATCATTATCAAAGTGTCTTTCTAAAAAGGGCGTGAACTCAACAATTCATAATAAACCGTAAACAAGTTTATTTATGTACCTATTTGATAAGTATTTTCGAATATTGGCCAATCGTAATATCAAGGATGAGTAAGGTACCTCAGCACCTATTATAAACAGATATTGAATTCTGATGGCTATGGTGAAAATCCTAAATGACATTTCATCTCCATATGCTTTTTTTCATTAAATTCTAATTTACAATGAAATGGCTGTCGGTAATACCCAACTCTTTATTAAACTCACAATATCCCTGTTCGTTTCGGTAATAACCATCATCTGTCGCATACATTTTTGAAAACTGGTGAAAATGTCAAACGGGTGGGTAATTATACAAAAATTTTATTCCATTCGTAGAAACTAAAGAGTAGGAAACAGTTATTTGTCAACCTAGAGAGGAAAGCGTATCTTTTTACCACACGGGTTCGAGTTTGACTAACGAGCATTACGAATGAGTCATTTGAGTGAGAATGGAATAAGTGCTTTCTTTTTGTGTTACACATAACATTTTTCCACGATGTTTCAAAAATCGGTTTATCTGGACGAAACGCCGCAGAAACATGATAAGTTATTAATGTACTATAAACTTTAACGTCTAGCAGTTCAGTTGTTGTATTGTATTATTGCCAATATGACAATTCTAGTTAAAATTTTCAAATTGTAAAATAACGTGATAAAAGAAAAGAACAAAACATGATAGTTATTTTTCTTTTTTGAAGAATACCATTATTAAATAAGAATATCACTATTTTAATATAATAATATATTTTTTCAATATTTCATTCTAAAATAATATCCATTTTCTCCACTATTTCGCGGGAAGAAAGTAAAGTAAATGCATGTCGTGAAATCAATATTAGATCTGTGAAAATATTAGTAAACAAAGTTTAAAAGAACATCTTTTTTGGAGTTGCAGTCATTTATTAATTTCAACTAATACACCCAAGGTGTATTAGTGGATTTTATTAAATAACTATAACTCCAAAAATACCTTCTATTTATTAACATCCAGTCGATAAAACCAATCCTGTAAGTAAAGAAAGTATTGTAATCGCGGAAAAATTCGGTTTTCAGGTTTCAACGGATATACCAGTTTTGATCATCCCTGAATCCATTTTGACTACTTTCGCGTTATGAATTTGTTTTTATCTTTCATTTTGTTAATTTTTACATAGCCGCCTAAAAAGTATTTCTAATGTTTCTCAATTATCTTACCGACACATGGGATATTATCATAGGAAATAAGTTAATTATTATTAGTATTTCACCAGTGAGATTGAAATTTTGTGTGCTTATCGGAGGATACTAATTCTATGGATTACAGTTCAAATCAGTCATCTTGCACGTGTAATAATAGATAAAATTAAAAAAATTCTAGAATTTCCAAGATTGCTATTCATATTCCATAAAAAAAAATTGGCAAACGCGACTGCTTCGCTAGGGCATGTCGCGCTAGATGCTATCCCCCAGTGCGAAAAAGATAATTTTCGTCGGATTGTCGACATAACGAAATAAATAATAATATAAATACTAGTCCTGGATGACAAGCGATTATTATCATTATTAAGAGTATGAGGAAACTCTTCTCTGACTCCGCGTACTTCAAGAACGTGAAAACAGAAAAAGATGTTTTAGCAATGTTTAAAAGAAGAGAATTGGATGGATTTCAATCAGTTTAATGAAGAATCATATAAAATATAAAGAAACATTATTTTTTTGATTCCCTGTTACCATTTAAGTTATTGATGAAGCTCGAATAAAATTACATTACTATACTAATTACATCAATCGGGTGTATATAAGAACCAGTAACTATATCTTAGAAATAAATATGGAGAGAATATTGTTTCAACAGGATGGTCGTCCAGCGTATAACGACAAAATTGTTACGGAATTTTTGGACAATTAATTTCCAAATTCTTGGATTAGTTTAAATGTGCCAATTATGTGGTTATCAAGGACTCTTGACCTAAGCCAGTTAGAATTGACCACTTAGTAGATCTTAAAGCCGCAATCGCAATTAGAAATGAATACAGTGGAACATGATATTTATTGTATTTTTTTATTCTTATTATTGTAATCAATGTGGTTTACATTTAATAAAATATATAATAAATTATTATGTATAACATTACACATTTTTACTATACAGATGTAAAATATTTTCGTAATTTTCTGCTTCCATAGTTATTTTAGGTAAAAAAGCTTGAAATAACAGTTATAGAGGATACAATTTTTGCACCTGAAATAATGAGCAAAAATAATTTTACCTGCCTTATAAGTTCACAAATTAGGTATGAAAATGATGCAAATCACCTGAAAAATAGCAGTAGCCGTAGAATTGAGACAAAAATCAACAAATATTTAACGGTTTATTTGTCAAGTTAGCCGCTTTAGTTTTTTTTTCATTATAATTTTAAATTACTGTAGAAGTGAACAATATTACATAAATTAATTTTGAACTTAAAAAATAAAAACAAAATAAAATTACTATATTTTTAGCGTAACAGAAAAACCGTTAAACATTTGTTATATTTTTGTCTTAATTCCATGGCTACTGCTATTTTAGGGGTGAGTTACGTCATTTTCATACCTGCTTTCTAAGCTTACAAGGCATGTAAAATTATTTTACTTATTGATTAATTTTGGCTCTACAGCTGTTTTTTGAGCTTTTTCCCTTAAAATATGTAATTAGAGAAGCAGAAGTTACAAACATATTATTTTACATGTTAAATCCCTATATTTCGGTTTTTGAGTCACCGCCCTAAATACCTATGAATTAAAAACATTAATGATAAAAATTATATTGAAAAGTAAAAAAACAACAATCTTGTACATTCTACAATTTTTTTTTCTAATATTATATGTGTAAATGTGTAAGTGGACTGATTTGAACTGTAATACATAGAATTGGTATCCTCGGATAAGCATATAAAATTTCATGTAAAACATCCGGTATGTATTACAAGTTAACATCATAATGATATATTTATTTTTGATATAAGTATTTTGAATACAATACATGTAAGAATACTCATATGTAGACAGACCATAGATAAAAATAAATAATATTTTAATACTTACTGACCTATACCTGCAAATAAGAAATAAGGAGAAAGTATTTTTATTTTTATCTATTTCATCTACAATACATTGTCGTCATTGCGATTAGTGAACAGACAATTGAAAATTTGTATTTGCGTCGTAACCCTTTTGCTGACAAGCATTTAAGATGCATTGATAAATATTGTTTTCTTCAAGGTAAATGCAACTTATCATTTATGTTAATGTCGTACGATTCAGTCACTGGTTGGAATAAATATTATAATTCCACTTTTCGTTCTCGTTAAGTAAGTAAACGAAGAAATAGATGACAAGTGATATTTAAAATTTTATGTAACTTTGAAAAAGGGATACTTTGACACTGATAATAATCTATTAGATAACATCGGCTACAAGTTACATTTTCATTTTTTTGACAACTATAAATCGGGTAAATGAACTTCTTCAAGTATCCTTTATCAAGGTTAATACCATTATCATTTTTAATTATAAAAATCTGATGTGGATAAAATATTATCTCTTTTTTTACACTTTTCATGTATGTTTACATTGTGAAGTAGTTTTTAATACAATGAAATCAAAAAGTTTGGAATCTAGTATTTAATATTTGGATATTAATTCCAAAAGATAATAAGTTTTCGATAATTAATAACCATATGTTGAAACTCTAACTTTGTCTTAACGAGATCAATTTTAATAACAAAAATTGCAGGTATAATCTTTTTTTTCGTTCATCTTCTACTCAGGTCACATGCAGTCATGAAAATAGCAAGCGATATACCTAATTCATAAATTCAAAAGGTGTTTCGTCTTTTTTCCAACATTTTCTTGGAGAAAAAATGTTACCTGCATGTTATTAGTATTTGCGCTGCATACATTTTAATTACAAGTTTGTATATATTAAATTTACATATCCTTTATTTAATAAAGGACCTATATACAAGCAATAAATATATAAAAAAAAAAATGTAAGCAAATTTAAACTTACTTTCATTTTTCTTCATAAAACAAACTACACGTTGCAAAGCCTACGTCGCCATTTCTAATAATAATGAAGTTAAAGGAATTTTTGACTAGGAGGGCTTGATTTCTATCAAAAGGTTAATGTTTTCTATATGATGTAACCCGTATAAATTTGGAAGATATTCAAATGTTTATTAAAACTAGACATTAAATATGAATCTTCAGTGAACAAAAAACATTTACATAAGGGCCATTAAAAACAGTTGTCCCGAGGTATGTATTAAATTTTTCTATCCTACAAGATCTGGGAAAAAATAAGTAGAGAATTTAGTAGACACTTGTTAATTTAAAATATTGAACCAATCAAATTGACGTATTACTTATAAAATCACATGCGAATTACGTAAATATTTTATCAACGGATATTTGGCCGGGCAAAATATTCAAATATTTTTCGCAAAGATAACTAGATAATTTTTAATATTTTATTATAAAAGGAAAATATAAAAATAATGTATATATAAATCGTGTTTGAAAAATTAGAGACACCTTTTTATCTCGCTTATTATTACAGATACGTATCGTACGTATATACCGAACTTTATTTATTCAGTGAAAAAATGTGATTGAGTCATGTAATATATTTCATAATTCCACTTAAGGTTATATTGGATTATTTTTTTACCCAGATTTCTATTATTTCACAATATACAAATTTTCCAATACAGTTTTAATATTAATTAATAATCTATTAATGTTTTAATAGAGACAATTAACCAAGTATTAACCATTCTGATATTAAAACACAAAAATAATTTAAAAAAGGATTAATTTTTAAAAGAAATATTATTTATCTTCTTTAATTGAAAAATTCATTGTTATTTAACAATAATGAAATCTATATAAGGCATATTTTATTTAGCATTATGCAACAAAATTTAAAATAAATATAATAATTTATACAACATATGATCCACTTACGTCAGTAACAGATGAAAAATGAATAAAACAGTCAACTGTTAGTGAATCATATCTCGAAAGGATGGATATCTATACCAGAAAAATATCATTTATTAAAAAAAAATAACTACAGTGTTGTTCTCCACTTCTGGTTTTACTATGAAATGTTGTATAAGTAAGATACGTATCGGTAATAATAAGCGGGATAAAAGGATGTCTCCACCTTTTCAAACACACATACACTATGTAAATATATATACCGCAAATTTTCGCTTCTTCTGTCATACGCGTGTTAGATTTTTTTTTGCTCTTACTGTTGCTATTGGACAAATCTCGTTACAACAAAGACCTGTGTAATAGGTTGGGAAAATTTTCGATTATGTGCCTGGCTCTTGAAATATATATAATTTAATTAAGTAAAACATTTTAATTAATACGGTATTCTAGATCTAGATTCTAAAGTAGATCAAAAATTTTGCTATTGTCAATTTTTTAATGTACGTAATTTCAATTTCGTGCTAGTACTTAAATGTAAATAAATTCAGCAATAAATATTTTTAATTAAACATGTGTTATTTGTTATTTCCATCTAGGCCGTTATTAAAAATAAAATCTTAATTGGCATGAAGGACAGAGAGTGTTTACTAACGACAAGTAATAATGTTATAAGAAAATAATTTTCGTCCGGAAATTATAAAGTACGTAAACATTTATTTTTTAATAAAAATGTAATAAAATAATAGATTGGTGGTAATATGCAGGCCATTTGATTTGAAGTGTTTACTATGGTTGCCTAGTAATACTGTCATAAATCTCTAAGGGGCGGTTTTTCAATCTCTCGTTAAAGTGCCGGTTACCGTAACCATCGGTTAACAGAAAAATATCGCATCGAAATAGTAAATAATGTGTATTTTTGACAACTTACATCAGATTTTCGATGCGATATTTTTCTGTTAACCGATGGTTAAGGTAACCGGCACTTTAACCAGAGATTGAAAAACCGACCCTAAAAGTAAGGTGATCAGTGCTGTCAAACATATTAAAATAAATTTAAACATTTGTTTTCATAGACTACTACCGTACATTAATACAGTTTATTGGAAAAAGGCGATATACGAGTAGAAGTTAATTTGGATAATTGTGAATAAAATAGTATACATAGTTCGGTGGGAGTTTCATTACAGCCTTGCGCTATATCTGAGCCTCGAAGCTTCGCCTCTCGGTCATATAATAAGCCCTCGGCTGTAATAAAACATTTCCCACCTCACATGTAATATACTATTATTCACAATCATTATAGTAATATGCCGATTCCTAACTTATTGGAGGTTTGGAAGTTAGTCATTCCTAACTGTATTGACAAATCTCTTGGGTTGGAAGTAACAAATTACACTTCCATCTCTTGGGTTGGAAGTATTTATGTAGAGGTTGCCTAGTAACATTGTCATAAATCAAATCACTACAATAAAATACATTAAAACAAATTATAATAGTTGTCAAAAAATACTGTACCTTATGTAACAATTAACTGTACGTATGATTGTGAATAAAATAGTATACATACCTCGGTGGGAGTTTTATTTCGCCTCGCGTTATATCTCACCTCGAGGCTTCGCCTCTCGGTAATATATATATATCAGCCCTCGGCTGAAATGAAACATTTCCCACCTCGCATGTAAATAACTATTTCCTAGGTACTTCGCGCATGGTATAACCTAACAATTATGAAATAAAATTCCTATTTTATGCATTGTTATTAGAATAAAAATATTAAAAATTTTGAAAGTTGTACATTTTTTTTTTAATTTATAATTAAATTTATCATTGCTTAATTGCCTCAAGTGCATGTACCATTTAATTTTGTTTGAGTTTTCGAAAATGATATACTATTATGTCAGTAAAGCCCCTTTATCAAATACACATCTTAAGTTCTCATAGACAGAGTTAAAAAATGCTGTGAACAAAGTAATAGTATTTTACATTATTAGCAAGGTAAAACTATTTCTACTGTTGGAGGAAATGACAGGCCTGAGGCGTTGTTTAGGCCAGCCTGTAATCTGACAGCAGTAAAAACTGTTACTCCGCGTTTATTGTACAATAGTTTATTTGTTATTCACTTGTAAATAAAATTAAAATTAATACTAATAATAATAAGTTCTGACTGATATTAATGTGGGGTCAAAAATTTGTAGGACAGGGACCAAACACAGTTTTCAATAATAAAAACAATGCAACTACTAATCAGTAAAACTGACATGTACTGGTTAGTAGTTAGTTTTCCTCGTGAAAAACAGTTCAAATAAATTATAGTTTACAAGTGAGTAAGAAATAAAGAATTTTTACTGTTGACAGGAGTCACCTCCTTAAAATTAAATTATAAATTCGTATAAATGACAGCCTACAAGTGAATAATAAACAAATAATATACTTCATGTATGTATTTTTTTGAAGTTCTATTGATTCAAATTTTTTGAAAATGAAATAATTGACCAAAATAAGTGTTATTATCTAGTAATGTAAGTGTAAGTTCATAAAAAGTAGCATTTAATTAACCGACTTCACAGCTCCGAAATCCCAATGATGGTAATCGATAATGGAATATCTTGTAAATCTAGTTAATGTTAAATGAGAAATTTTTACTTTCATATACGAAGTAAAGGAAGTATTAAAATCGCGAAAAAAACGGTTTTTTCATTTCTACGGAAATATCCATTTTGACCATCCCTGAATTCATTTTGACTAGTTTTGGCGTGACGTCTGTACGTTGCATATGTATCTCGCATACTTAAAAAATGATTAGCCCTAGAATTTTCATATTTTGTACATGAAATTGGTGTAGTGGTATAATACCTAATTATGCACCTTCCTTTTTTGTTGCAATCGGCAGTGTCAAAAGGCCACTTTACAAGTCATATAGTGTCCACTTTAAGTTTTTTTTATTTCTTTGTACGTATGTACGTACGTATGTATGTATGTACATATGCACGTATGTATGTATCTAGCATATCTCAAAAATGATTGACGTAGAATGTTGAAATGTTGTATATGGGACTACTATAACATCTAGTTATGCATATCCCTTTTTTATTGCAATCAGCAGTGCCAAAAGGACACTTTACTCGTAGGGTTTTTTTTATTTTTTCGCATAATTCAAAAATGATTAGCCGTAGAAAGAAAACTGGCGTGAATATAGAAAACAAAAAAATCATGTCCACTACCAATTTAATTCCATTTAGATAAACATTTGTGAGTGCAAAAATCGTAGACTTGACCGTGAACTTGAAGTTTAACAATCAATTTTCATCAGTGTATGATTTAAGACATCAGGTTATAAGAGGCAACAAAAACCAAGACCGCGACGTTCGATAATACAGCCGTGATAAACGAGCTGCTTGTTCTTTAGGGTTTCGCTGTTAATATTTCTAACATGTCTTATCACCGAACTTGTTGCCGACGTTTAAAAATCATACGGTATACTTCACAAAGATAAAAGTATAATGTACAAAAATTTTCAAATACTCGTATGTATCCACTGTATCAAAAATGTAATGCCCGTGGCTTTCAAAATGCACTACAAACTTTATATGCTGTATCCATTATCATAACAGCACCGTACATAAAAATGTTCTAGCCAGAGCTTGTCAAAGTTGTGGTAGATCCATCAGTGACTTGTTTGAAAATTGAATTACACCGTTTTAAATTAGAAACTAGTGTTTAAAAATTATGATTCCACACATGACATTTTCTCCCAATCATAATGCTTCATTTGATCGTCGTAGGTAGCTTTTTAGAGAAAAAATTGCCATAATTACATTTTGCAAATATATAAAAAAATATGTTATCATTCGTCAAGTAATGAAGCAAATATAATTTGAGCTATGAATTTAATGTCTAAAATTTATTCAGAATTCCTGCGAAGTAACGACAACTCTCAAAATTAATTCTCATATAATACATAATGCACCCAAAAAAAAAAGGAAAACTCGATTTTTGCGTTCACCGATAAAGTGTTTTGTAACGAGTACAAAGAAAAACAGGCACTTTTCAGTTCGTTTTGCGTACACATGTTACAAAAATATAAATTTTTGTCTGTTGTACGCAACAACTACCTATTCCTATTTTTTTTCCAATAAATTTCTGGCTCCCATTATATTACTTAAGAAAAAAAAACCTTAACACACTCGCAGGTACCTAGCACTTTTGGGAAACAAATTGCCTGTTCACTACAACAAAAAGTTTTAGAAGTACTATTTTAGTTCAACCAATATGCCGGCGCTATATCGGTTCACATGGTAATAACTATAATATGGCTGGCAAATTTGACAACAGCAGAAAAAATAACGGGAAACTCGCACCTCCTTAAGATCTATTTAAAGGTTCCCTCTATTTTTCCCCTGTTGTTTGTTGTTGCAAAATGAGCGAAGCTCCGGTCCTTTATCATTTTTAAAACAAATAATAAAATATACGAGTAGAACGAGTTTCATAATTATCATGTTATTTTTTCAGAATTCCAATAAAAAAAAACGAAAATACATTTTTTTAAATTTTTATATCAAAAAATTAAATTATAGGTACACATTTTTTCCTGCACTTCATTAAAATTTATCGATCCTCCAATCAGTCCTACCTACAAAATATTAACATTGTACGACAAATCGTTTTTGAGATATACGAAAATTAAAAAAAAAAACCTTCGAAAAAGGTGTCCTTTTGGCTTTACCGATTACAATAAAAAAGATAGGTGCACTGTAGATGTTATAGCAGTCCCATATACAACATTTCAACATTCTACGGCTAATAATTTTTGATTTATGCGAAATACAGATGTTACGCCGAAACTAGTTAAAATTGATGGGGATGGTCAAAATGAATATTTTCGTTCTAAAAACCAAAATTTTCGAGATTATAAATTTTTTTATTTGGTACAGGGAAATAAAAATTTCTGTTTTAAAATTTAGGATATTCTTTTATTTAGTAAGGCGGTATTACTCATTGAAGTTTTAAAATTCAATTGACATTTAACCTATCCTTTTTTTCTAGCATGAACTATTTATGACGTCTCTCTATATTTTTTTCATTCTAACACTACTACTTTATCTTCTCTCTCTTCTTAGTACAAATAATTTTAAATTCAAAATAATACAAAAATAAAAGTCTTAACAAATATTTATATATGTATAAAATATAAATTATACTAGGCTCTATCACTACTTGAATGAACTATAAATGAACTCGTTAGATGTTGTTACAGCTTTGTTATAAAATGGAAATATTATTTTCAAAAATATTTACTATGAAGAACAATTCGCATATGGTACTCGCAAGTTTATTATGACATTGGATGTATTTTTGAACATTCTGTATATGATACATAGTTTGCTTATAATTTTTCTTATACTCATATGGTTATATACTAAATTAATCATTTGGCACAGTATGTCTACTGTGAAGTATGAAATTTATGCATTTTACATTATCTTTTGAACATAAAATGTTTATTCTTGTATATAATAATAATGTCACTCACGACATAAAGAAAAGTATTGGTTCCTAGAAAATGATAACAATCACCTATCATAGTGCAACTCGTATTTAATGTGCACTTAAGGTTTCCGTAACAAAGGCTTTGTAAGCAAATATCTACATACAAATTTCCAAGAATAGTTATTTGTGCTTCTATGTTCTACCAGGGCCGACAAATAATTTTATTAAAAGGACAAAAAATATATGCTCTGAATTAAGCACTTATTTAACTACAGTGACAGGTACATACATATATTTGTGTACATATATATGTACCTATATTTACAAATTAACAAAATATATCTTTTATGTTCATATATGTATATAATTAGGTATGTCCTAACTTTGCAAGCTTTAATATTCACGAAATTACGAATTATTTCATCTATGTTTAATTTCTCACATTTGTGGTTTTCCATTGTGATGATTCATAAAAAGGGGAGTTTTTAGGGAAAGGGCTCGTGGGGCTTGAGAGCCAAACCCCCCCCCCCCATACCCCCCCCCCATGGATACTGGCCTTTTTTTTTTCAAATTTTAACGCTTAACAAAAATTCAAACCTCACTCTCATTAATCATTATTGTTATTGAATTGTAAAATGAGTGAAAATAGGAATACATGCATCTTGCAATAATTTCGTCTATATGTGATTCTTCAATAGACACATACTTGTTTAAAAACAAAGTTTTAGTAATAATGAACAACTGACTTTGTGAGAACATGTGCGAATTTCCAGTATAAACTTAAATCTTCCAGTCGTTAGAAGCAAAGTGCAAAACTGAAAATTTCATTATATTTAACTACATAACATATTCTAAAATTCAAGATGCTGCTTTTTTTTGATTTTGTATTCTCGATAAAACTTCATTATACTTCCTCTTGAAAAATATATTGTGCTGTATACACAATTATTTTACATTTATAGAATATGCGAACACTTTAATTAAATGTTTAATTTTGCTACATAACCAACAGGACTTTAGAGTCGTTCTTCTGGAATGTTATCAGGAGAGTTGCCGAAGAAACAATGCGTGTGCAAAAGAGAGTGAAGTATGCAACTTGTTTTTTCCTTTAAAAAATAAAACTTTTATTTTAAAACTTTTGACTTTGAACTTTAAAAATATTTCGCCTGCGGTGCATTTTGGTTACTGTGCGACAGATTTCTTAAGGAAAATATAATCCTAATGCGCTACAAACAATAAGACATACGAATTCGGTAAATTAAACAAAAATCGCCAAACAGGAAACTATTTTAATGATTTACTGTTATGTGAAAAAAAATCCATAGATCATTATAGGTATGTATGTATAGGATCACTTCCTTGTAAATGACATACGCTAAATAGATAAATAAATAAATATAAGCAAAAATGCAAAATTTACAGTTTTTAATTCTTATAAATAACTTCCAAATATTTTGGACTGTCAAAAAATGTTAATATTTTTATTTTAATAACAATGCATTTTTTGACAGTTTTTAAGTTACCTACCTTGACACCGTGACACGTTTTTTGACGTTTTTGGAAAACGTTTTTTCACGGTGATGGAAAATATTTCTTTACTGAATTTATAGATATAGATAAATGAATATATTATAATTAATGAAGTAAATTAGTTGTAAAAAAATATTGTGACATCTAACACCGCAAAACAACTTCGCACACATTCAAAAATAATTATTTTCTATTTTTACTACAATAGTTCTTTTCTGCAGCAAAAGATAGACTTTACGATATATAGCCATTGCGAAATCTAGCATACAACTGAAGCAATTTAAAAAATCAGCTCTTTACAAAATATTCGAATAATATTTCTCGTTGTAAGGCTGGCGGACACACACAATTAGAATTCCTTTTGCTAGTTACATCAGTTCAGATAGATTAGTTCACTTATTTAGTGTAAATGGGATGCATTTGGACCACTGTACACGTGACAAACTAATCTTTCTGATCTATCCCGGTTCGTGGATTACTTGGAATCATTACATTCAGTAGAGGGGGTAAACTGTTCCAGTCAAATGGAATGAGAAATTGATCTAAATTCATAGTGTAAGTCAGATTTGATCCAAGTGGCAAATATAGCATATCACGACAAAAATATAGAAAACCTAATAATAATAAAAAATCGATTCATAAATATTCTTTAAAATCTAGAAAAAAAAAATGAAAAATTTTCTTACGTGTTGCATTAAAAGAATACTGAAATTTGATGTACTTCCTACACAAAAATAAAAATTGGCAGAAATAAAATATTGTTACTACTACTACAAGGTACTAGTAAAAGTTCAACTATGCTGAGCATTTGTAAGGCCTCCGGTGACAGTAGATTATAATAGTCAATGGTATCATTCAGTCTTAATATGCAACTATGACCTTCAAAAACGTACTTGCGAACACAAATTAAATTTACATATGTAATTTACACTATATCCATAAAGGCCGGAATGCCTATTCTAACCGTACAAAAACATATGTTTATTTTAAAACTTTTTTGCACTAGCTCTTATCAAGAAACTTTATTTAATATCAAACCATAACATATTTTTACTAATATCAAAGCTGATCAACCTGTCAAACTTTAATTTCTTGTGCAAGCCTTGTCAAAAAAAGCCGATCGACTTCTGAAGTTTTAAATTCTTTTGCAGATAATATTTATCGAAAAATATGATACTAAACTCGAATTATTTCTGAAAACTTTTTACAACCTGTTAAATTTAAGTTTTTATGTATCTTTCTATACATATCTTTCATATCACACATGGCATATTTCCGAGAAATTTTTACAAAAATAAACAAAGGCAGATCTTTCTGCTCCAGTACCAGTAATATTTATATTAAATTAGTTCATATGTTTCTTTTGTATATAGTTGTATTCAAATTACTGTACAAACTTTGGTTTAGTGTACGAATTTTTTATTTTATTTAGTTACATAAAACATTCGTACTTACTGAATGTTATACAGCATGTCCACGCATCGAGTTGCGAAAAGGAAAAACATTTTTATTTTTTTATTTAACGAGAAAAATATATTCGTAATAAAATTTTTGCATGTTCTAAAACAGGCAATTCAGTTTTCAAATTTTCTTTTAATATCAGAGAAAAATGGAAAATAGATTGATTTAATTGAAAATTTTCCAAAAAAACAAGTTCACGTTTTCATGTTAACTAGCATTATTTATTTAGTTTCATTGATTGTCAATTAGGAAAATTTGTTGTAATCGTAGATAATTTAAAGGAGAGGATTAGAGATGTTGTGACGTCTTTTAACTCTGGAAGAAATTCGAAGAAGTTATAAAGAATTGCGTCGAATAGTAGAATTTTGCGCTTTGAAGGCGGTAAATGGATTGAACAGTTATTTTTTATTTTATTTTTGTTATTAAATTATTACCATGACAACGCGAACTTGGCTTTTGAGAAAAAAACAGATGGAAACAGCAAAAAGCTGTTTTCCTATGTTAATTCCCTATGTCAAGATTTCTAGTATTCACTTTATATGTGAACATAGTTATGTATTTAATTACAACTTTTATTGACAGTTTTCAAATTTCGGTAGGAATTTAATTTTATTTTATTTGAGAATATATGTTTGTGTTTAGTTATCAGTTATTTCAGTTACCTTCTCGACACTAATTGTATTGGTATTAAAAAGGTCAATTTTTTTTTTAATATATTATTCGAATAAAGTATGTATCGTATAGACAGAAGTTATTTACTATGAAACTTTTAATTGCATATGGAATATAATATTTTCACTGCTTAATTATTGCAAATATTACTGTTAAATTTAAAAATAATTGATACTATATTGTTAATCTTCCTTCAATCATACATTACATATTTGCAGATAAACAACATTGATGTATTAAATTGCCAGTTTCTTAAAGTTATGCCTAGATTAAATATCAATTTGAAAATTTTAGTATTCAGAAATTTTCCATTTTGTTATAAATCTTTTTTTATATTTTTTAAGGATGTTTATTTTTGTTAACAATTATTAGTATTTTTAATAATAAGGTTGTAGACGAAATTAAGACCTCGACGATACTCCTAACGTAACTCGACAAATGATTATCAATTGAAATTAATTGATTTCAAATTTCGAAGCAAAGCAAATAGTATTTTTTTAATATATTCTATGTACTAATTCTAAAAAAAAATGTGACCATAGATACTAGTCGTCTCGAACGTTGTCGTTTGCACACATATAAAATATATCTAGGCTGTTGCGCTATTTTAATGTTAAATGATTTATACCTTTGTAGTTTAAAGAGGTAAATATATATTGTAAAGTATTCATTATTTAGAAGTAAATATATTTTTATTCTCCACATAAATGTTTTAGATTTTCAAGAAACTATTATTGTATGATAACCTAAAAAACTGACAAGCCTGGATTTTCCCTGTTTTTTTTTTGTTTGCATTTTAACCAAACTTAAAATCGGAAATGTTATCCCTCTATATTACTCTTCGCTATCATCTTAACGTGAACGGAGTGGAGTAGTGTTTTAAGATGCAATATTATTTTCGTTACACTGGTTTATTAATATCACCTTTTTGAATATTCCTCATCGTGATTCCTGCAAACGAATGAAACTTAATGGATATCAGCAGGTTGTCATTTATAAAATGATGTCTATGCTAAAAATGTATTCATTAATAAAATACAATGACTATGATTCACCGGTTGACAGCTTGAAAGAGCATTCAATATTTGTGAAATTACTGAATACATCTATCATTTTTGACGTTTTCGGCAATTACAGATAACATTTTAAAATGTTTTAAGTTTTAATTAAAAATTATGTTACAATAAAATATTAAAATGTATTCATATTATATATCAATAATTACATTTTATAATTTTTTCTACACCTCAACATTTATATAAATAACACGGATTCAAGTACAAGTACCTACTTATTTCGTGACTCTCATATTTCTTCAAATCAGCTGAATTGCTGAATTACATCCCAACAATCTTTGTCTTGGTCACATAATATCAATGAATATTTGTATTATCATAAATACGACATACTTTTTAGTTTTTACCAATTTTTTAATCTATTTACCTCATAAATGATATCAATAAAATTAAATTAATAACAGTGTGCTTCTGTATAGTCATCAATTTTTGGTGCAAAAAATATTAAACTCTAATCTATCATCTGTGTCGTATATCCATGGTATTAATATAGGTATAGTGTAGATGACACTTTTATTCGTTACTTCATTATCGTACATGGTATATGTTAACAATGAACGAAACTGCTATTTTTGAATCACAATGTGATTTGTAATTGCTACTTTCCAGTAAGATTGTAAAGCGTGATTGTGATAAATTCGGGAATATTCGTTACTAAGAGGAATTGTTTACTGTGGAGCGAAACTGTTACTTGTGAATTACAATTTGATTCTATGATTTGTGATTGCTATATGCTATTTTCGTACCTTGAAATATATTTTGATTTTACATTATAATCTTATGAGGCTCAAAGGTCACAAAAGCACTCATAAAAAATCCTATTTTCGAAATTTTCGTCCTGCTCTCTGCTATGAATTATGATATTCCTTAATAAGAATGAGAATATAAGTAAATGTACCAATTTTATTGCATTCTTTAAAAGAAAAACTAGCTGATATAGGTCCAAAAATTCCAAAATATGCAACAAGCAAGAGATAGTTCGTTTCATGACGGAAGCTGATGACAAGGATTATTATTGGTAAAGGTTGAATGACGAGAGCGTTGCTTTGTTTTGATGTTTGTCTTTATTGAAAATGCCACTTCGCATAAATATGTTAAAATTTTTATAATTTATATCTGAAATTTATAGAACCTGAATTATTCTACAATTTTTTTTATTTCTAAACATAAGTTCATGGAAAATATATAAAGTATTTGAAAAAAAAATATATGTAATCAATTTTTCTGAGACATCCAAATATTTTTGCGATCCCCTTGGGAGTCGCGATCCCTTAGATCATATATCACTAGATTCAAACTTGCTTATATTGTATATGTTAATTTTTTATTTCCATCTCTTTTTGGAGACGACAGTACGAATTAAACGTTAAATTTAAACACCATCATGACATATCTGACATTGTACATAATTGTCAATATGTTTTTAAAATACTTTGGTACTTAGGGTAGAGATTCAACATAACGTGCTTTTCTGAAGAAATCTTTCGGAAAGATAAGAGGGAAAATTTGTAAATTAAAAAACATACTACTTTAAACATTAAACAATAAAGGTACTTATAATACTTATTAGTGATGTGTTCCTCGTTAGGAGTGTATTTATTCTGAAATGCTCGCCCTATTTCTTTGTTAAGATAATTTCTTGTTCGATTATTATAAAATTTAATTATTTCAGTTTCAAGAAATTTACCGCCAAACAATATAACTAGATAAATTATTTACTCTTATTTTAGATACATTTATAGTAACTAAATGTATGTATATCTTTTGTTTAAAATTTATCATCTATTTATATATTTTAACATAATAAAACAGCGACGTATTTCATTTATTTCTTGCAACCAAATATTCGGTTTTAAAATATGCCGAATACAGAATAGTCAAAATATAGCTGTATAGGCTGAATACCGAATAATTAATTATTCAGTTTCGGTCCCATCTCTAATACTTACGCATGAAATAATAATTTTGATTCTTTGTACATCTACTCAAACAATACAACTGTTAATAATTTTCTTAGAATAATTTCTGACATATACGTATATGACGATGACATAAAAAATATTAGACATGCAGTGTCACCAGAACTTGCAATAATAGATACCTATATTTTAGTTGGAAATGCAAGCAAATTAGATATGTGCATTGAATACTTTTTCCTCATATAATAAAGAGCGGAATATATTTTGTCCTATGTTTGATTAACATATCTAGTGATATATGATCTAAGTGCGATCCCCACTTTGAGAATCACTGACATACACCACAAAATATTTAGAGACATAAATGAAAACTAGCAAAAAACTGTTTTCAGATGTTAATCCTTATGTCAAGGTTTTTATTATTCACCCTGTATACCAAATAATTAAAGAAATATAAATTAGGATTTCATACGGCAAAAACTAAAAAAATTAAAGAAATGCTTCAGAAACAAGAAATTAATCATATTACAGCAGAAGGTAATGTGTAAACAGAATTTTTAATTCAGTGTAGCTATTTTTTGTCAAAAGGCATGTAAATTTGAAATATTTCGGTAACTTTAATCTAACTTTCGATTCATTCGTTCAACATAATATGTTTTGCTGGTACAAACTTGTTTACAATTTTACTTGTAGGCAGAGCCGGATTACCATATTTAGCACCCCAAAACCAGTACAAAGCTACGCCCCTCATCATAATAATATAAAGTCATAGTTTTTCTTCATTATAAATATAATATATATTTATTACTTTGTAACAAATACACAATTAAATTTAAATGTAACAAAATGAAATTAATATTCATTATGCATATGCACATGCACATACATGAATATAATATTTGTATACTGATAATCAACACATGTTATATATGTCAGTGGTAAATAATTAACAATTTACATAGATATAAATATTAATATCATACTTTGAAGCAGGGATGGCCTGATTTAAATCATTTGATTCAAGTCACGATTTAAATCAACTGATTCTTTTTAAAAATCATTGGTTTTTACCAGATACAAAAAATACCATTTATAATAAAAGTTTAATTATTTGCTACAAAATTATTAGTAATAACCAAAATATGTTCTGTATATAATTATATAATCATTTTGGTTTTATTACAAATTTCGTTTTCGTGTACGAAACAAAATATTTATATTGTTTTGAAACAATTACAAGAAGAGCAGTAACACAGATATATTTAAAAATTTTAAAATTAAAAAAAATAATATTTTTATAGTCCTGCTTTGAAGTAAATGTGGTAAACATGATTTCAACCAACTTGTTTTCCTGTATTTCTTTGTAAAAAGTAGATTCTTCACGGAGCACATATAAACATTATTTGCCCGTAAAACAAACGTCAAAATATACATTTTTGGTCAATATTTGATTTTAAAAAGGGTTTTTATTTTACTTTTTTTATAAATGAATAAATGGATTTACTATTTGTTCTTCCTGGAATTTTGTATTACTAAAATTAAATCTATATATTAATTTTCAAGTAAAAAATTAAATTCCGCTTGTGATGTGACACATAACTCAGTGTTGCCAAGAATATATCGAAATTCAAATTCCTTTATAATTTTGCTTCAATTCATAACTGTTTTACAGTTTAAGATGTTTTCATAAAAACATTTTTTTAGTGTACTATGTAGGTATTTTATTATATTTAAGTATTTCTTTTTTAAAATAATTTTCATTTAATTTTCGGGGTTTTTAAGAGTCTTAAATTGAAAAGGAACACAAAACTAATAATTATTCGAATATTGTTTATTTTCTCATTATAAAAAATTTGGCGCCCCAAAAATTTGACGCCCTAAGTCATGGCTTTGTTGGCCTAGGCTGTAATACGGCACTGTTTGTAGGTTATAAGTGAGAAGATCGTTAGTATTGTTGTCAGCATTTTGACGTTCACAAATATTGCAGCTGTGTGTGTGTTGTTGCTGCAATGTTGTAGGTAGTGTTTGTCCTCGCGTATTGTGGCTGTAACACGCGAACCGAACCGGGCGGGACAATGGGTTTGAAGAGATTGTGTTGTTGATCAGACTATCAGGTGCGGTGGAATTGATTGCCGCTATGTTTGTGTTCCGTACCACTACGAGCTGGACACAGAGCTGGAACTACTTCAAATTCCTTCTCTCCAATACTTCTTTCACTTTACCCTTTATTATAAACGGTGTACTGAAAACCATAATAATAATAATAGTAATATATTACAAATATTATCCAATACTGGTTTCAATCGGCGTTTCACAGAATACTTAGCGAGTCAAATAAACCCTAAGACACCTTTGCGGCAAAAACTAAAACTAGTGCAAGACATTATTTATTAAATATTCTTATAAACTGTGGTAAAAACAAAAAACCAAAATAATGTACCTATATTAATAAATGTGGCTTTGTTAAGCAAATAAAAAGACATAGGTATAACATGGATTAGAAAATTAAAAATATGGGAAACCAATTACCTACATATTCGCTCAAGTCCAGAAATAGCTATTTATGTAACCAGTTAGAAAATGCCTCATTTTGTGTAACGGCTATTCGCCTATTATTTTCTAACTGGTTATGAAAAATTTGGCGTTTCAAAACATCTGTCAGTTTTGAAAAGTGACGCTTTATATGTCCAAATTAGAAAAAATAATTTTATAATTTTTATAATTTGTTGGTACCATCCTCACGTCATCAATCGTGACGATGTGATTCAAATCGACAAGAAAAAAAAGGAAGATTGATCACATCATCTTGTCCTGTGATTTCCAAAGTAAATAAATGTCAAAATTGACAATATTATATACAAAAAATAATGGACGAAATATACAAAAAGGGTTGTAAATTAAACTAACGAAACTACGAACATATAATGAAGCACATATTTTCGACGCAATGGCGTGTATTTTTGTCAGTAAAAAATAAAAAATGAACAACAGAAAATCTTATTTCACAGGGTGTTCATTTTACTTTGTTAACTGTTGTTATCTCGGGAACTCTAAGTGCGACGAAGTCGGTTAAATAGCAAACAATTTCTATTTTATTTATTTTGTACTGATAACAAAGGTTTTAATTTTCCTTTTTTAATTTTAAAAGGAACAAACCAAACCTTTGATTATATTAAAAAATGTAATACAGTATAAAATAAAACGATGTACGTCATTCGCACGTTAATGATTTTTACGGTACACTTTTCGAAATTCCTGACTTTGCTTCTTCGTCGCTTCGTCCGATAACATCTTATTCGTACCGTGAAAATACATTTACCGGTTTCAGAATATTAAACTTTTGTTTACATAGACAAAAGTAAACAGGGTAACTAAGTCATAATTGTAAACCATGTAATTTCGACAAGTCAGTATGGTAATAATTTTACCGTTCAGAATTGTCGAAATAACATGGGGCAATTGCTATATCATATCAGCCCATACAGACTACGAGTAGGTATATCTCAAAAACGTTACTCACAAGAGTTGTATAAAATAATATTTATTAATAACGTGAATCCGGTAAACTATTGAACGAACCACGAATGTTATGTACCATAGCAGGCCTTAGATATCTGAGAGTTCGGAATTTAACTGACATCTGCGACGGTTATGATATTCATAACTATTATAGGGCTTATAACGCAAATTACTTTTAATCAATTTTTTACTAAGGAATGGGGTCACCCATATATTCTGTTTTATTTTTTCCTAGCAAGTTTACCGACTGCAATATAAATAATATTTTAATGCCATTTGTATACATTGTATTATACATACAATGCGTACTTTTTTGTAACATTAATTTATATTAATTCACCCTGACGTTTAACTTTACATATCACTTTTTGGTTATCTGTATATGCGTGTGTGTGTGTGTGTGTCATATTGTGGGAATTTATCATTCATGAAGTCACGACAGATCGCACGGGAAATATTTTTATAGAAAATTATGAACGAACGTATTACATTTTGGGATATATTATTTTGCACAAAGGCAATATGCATGGTCAGAGTCGCAAATTGCATCGATGTAAAATAAATAGTAACATTTTTTTGGGATAAGCCATTATAATATTTTACCGATGTAGTATGGAGGTAGTATTCATTTTTCTCGAGCTATCGGTTTTGGATTCGAATCCCGGATAAGATATAGATATTATAACATTATTAATTATATGCAACCAAAATGCAATAGAACCGACACCCCCATGAATTTACGAATGTTTTTCTTTTTTTAATAGATTAGCAACATAAATAAATTATATGTTAAACTACGTGATTTTTAAATACAAATTTTACGTTTTTTTGTAATACGAGAATAACCATATATTATAAATGTTAATAACTCCTAGTTCTATACAGTGATTTTTAGAAAATTAAATAAAAATTAATGATTGTATTGTACGTAATATTATAAAATTCATATCCGAATTTTAAGCATGATCCTGTAAAGTACTCAGGGAACAAGTGTCAAACTATTTTTAAAAATGATTTCCACTACACAATACACAATACAAAACATATTGTAATAACTTGTTTTCGACAGTGACAGTAACATGAAAATATAAAATATAATATATGCATTTTCAGCAGTATGATCAAATTTAGAAACTCTAGCCTTAAAATTTAATTAAGACATTACATATTAAGGGAAGACAATGACTTAGTCAAGGAAAAGAGCCAACAAATTTCACTAAATTTTCTGCAATTATTTAATTTTAGTACAATTTCCCTCAGATTTAAAATAAAAGTATTCTTAAATACATTGGCCGGTAGTATGATTATATGATTAAAGAAAGTCATTGTGATTAACGAATGATTAGCATTTAATTTAACATGTAAAACCCTACTATTAACCTGCTAATTACAGTGACTATCTTTAGTCATATAATCATAATCATACTGCTAATAAAAATATTTAAAAAAATTACTTAAGTACACACACACAAATCTAAATTTAAGGACAGACTGAGAACAACGTATTAGATTAGACTCAACAATGTTGTTGATTTTTACAACTGATCATAAAAATAGCGATTACAATAAAAAAATACAACTGATGAATAGCTGATTACTAGAACGTTACAATGTACATAAATAATAGCTACAACAAGGAAACATGACATTTGTTGATTATGGCAAGCATACTTAATTCCACCAATTAATAAATTAATATTACTTACAATTTTTCGATGAAAACGATATTTCTGGTTTATAATTATTTCCCTAATAATATTTGTTTCGGAGAATAATTACCTATATTATCACTTACCATAACATTTGTATAGTTTTCGTCGAGTTTATTTCTTGGACTGTTGTTAAATCCCTAACATTACATCATTAGAACCTTTTACAATAAATTGAAAAATAAATAGCAAGAGAAAATGGTCCCAATCTTTACAATGATTTATATGACATTCCTGTAATGATTATGCTTGCAACACATTCTAACATAAAATTTTCATTATGAATATATCTCATATCAACTGTTAAGTACCACCAAATTTTGAATTAGTATTTCCAAGCAAAATTTCTGTAAATTTTAATAAAAATTAATCTTAACAGGAATCATTGATATACCTAGAAGAATTACAAAGAAGTATTTTTTTCCTGCAAACCGAAAATTGATGTATAATGTTAAATTGTTTGTGAATTGCATTAACTATTCTTTCTTAATTATTATTTACTACCAATTAAATGAATTAGAAGTGCACTTGATTAAAGTATCTACATTTGATAATTTTGTAAACTTTATCAAATTATACTCATACTGCGTAATAAACACTGTAACTTGTGAAAGATCATTCTGTGCTATGAGAAGAATAAGAAAAGGTGCTCCTAATTTGTCAGTATTAAATATTGAAAATGAATTTTTAAAAGACATAAGATGTTTATAAGCATTTTTTTAATAGAAAACTATTATTACAGTAACTACAGGAATATATGTTATTAGGTATTAGCATTGAGTAAATAATTATAATATAATATTATTTACTCAATGGTATTAGCTATTATTTTTGAATACATATTATTTTATTTTATAAATTAAATACCTTTTTAATAAGGTTTATGGTTGACTTAATGTTACAAATTTAATAGTTAAAGAAATGAATATGACGTGATATATACCAACTCATGTTGTCCATGTGATTATTATATTATTGTTTTAATTGTACATACATATATTTATATCTTATTTAACAAATATTTTATATTTGAAATAAAATTAAATAGTAGTTTACTTTTAGGACTAAAGAGATTTTACATTATCGTAGAAAATTTGTGTAAAAATGTTGTCGCTCATATTAAAATAGTAAACATATTTCTAACTAACTTCCCATGTTCAGAAAACTTCGGAACATAAAGGTTGTGATGCCACTTTTCATGATAGGGGCATGCTGATTTCGCGCAGAATTTATTTTTTTTTGTTTGGTTTAGGATCCTTAAATGAACTTTTTATATTACTTTCATTGCTCAAACAAAATATAAAGATTAATTTTAAAAAATATCTGAAAATCATGCCACTCCCGTATTGTTAATTTTCATTTCCTCAATTTTCCTTTGTATAATATAAATATTAAGGTCTATATTCTTACTATAAATTTACATAATTTTTCATTTGTTGAATATTAATTTTATGTCGCAAGTAGGTACTGTTGAAAAATATTTTTTCTAGTCAACATTCTGATTCATGTTCGGTCGAAATTCAAATTACTCCAATGGAATAACAAACAAATTTTTTAAAATGTCCAATATTAACTGAATATGTTTTCTTAACCATTGCAGTAAATTGCTGTTTATTATTAACACAAAATACAAGTCATATTATAAAAATATTATCATTTTTATTAAAACCTTTTTGACTTGTTTGGTTGTATTGCCTTCAAAAGGTTGAAAGGTTTATTAAAGTATAAGAAAAATTTTCATTCTTCAATTTTGTCCTCCATATTTTGCCTAAGAATATACATTATGTTAACCAGGTGTACAAATGATTGGATACAGACCTGTCGTGTAGTAAAATACAAATTGTACTAGGCGTGGTTGAGTACTTGATGAACATTTGCTCGTGCGTAATTTAGATTATTATTCAAATTAGTCTATTTTGTAAACGATTCTAATTTTAAATGTTGTTGTTGGAATCTAAACATTACGGTTATTGGTCAAAGCAAACCAATTTCCATAAATTTTTCTAAAAATAGAACTACTCCTATGTAATTCGTTTGTTAATTTCTTCTCAATTTGTAGTACATAATATATTTATCATTTCCAGGTTTATTCTTGCATTTCTACTTCATTTTAAGAATAATGTATTTTAAAATTGTTACAAATTATTGTTTTCTTGGAAACTTATTACTTAAAGATATCTTTTTATCTTACTGCATTTCACAAGGACGTTTCTATTTTAATTTAATTATATTTTTAAATTGATCTGAATTGCGTGTTTTCATAACTCTAAGAGCAATCCACATAATTAAATCTGTAATCCTGTTCTTATATCTGTAATTTATGTAATTAAAAATGTATCATCATTTTTTCCAGTTTTTTAAATTTAATTATGCAACAGAAGTACAATAAAGTAATTGACATCTGTATCAAATTTTCCTGTCCTGATTTCAGTTGTTAATTGATTGTAAACAATTGACAGTTCCGAAGGTAAAAAAGCGCGAAAGGTCGACTTAGTCACAGAGATATTTCTGACCTAATATCATTACATAACAGAGATCTATTGATGTTCCGTCAACTTGTCCATGTACGTCAAGCTTTTATTAATGTTTAACATGTTTCTTATTTATTTTTTAAACAATCGATTATAATAAATTGATATAAACAGGTGGTTTATAATTATTACATTTGGAAGGAATAATGTAGTTATTTTATATGACTATAATGTATATCTAGAAAATATATTTATTTAATTATACAAAGGAGGTGAATATCTACATTAGGAGGTCCGTAATTTTTTTAGTAATATTCGTGTAATAAGAGGTATGTTTGTAAATTGATAACGCAAAATTTTTAAACATACTTAGCATTTACACTGAGAAAAAGAAAATATTTTAATTTAAACGTTTTTGCGTTTCAATGCGTGCCTAATTAATTTAAGATAATATAACTTCAAGACAAAAAATTTTCGCGTGAAAAATTAAATCGTTTACGAGCTATAAAAATTTTAAGGACAGCTGTCAATTCGTTATAAAAAAGTGTCAATAGAATATGCAAATTAGAAACTTGTATAAATTGAAACAAGAACGTCAAAAAGTTAATGGACCAAAAACATTTTCATATCTAGTGACCTACGTATTTTCTTGGGAAAATAAATACATGAATAAAATATCACAATTAATGTGACAAGTTTACCCTAATTTAACTGACTTCGTATATGTTACGGTTTGGAGATCACATTGGTGATTAAAACGTACACCTGTATATTTTCAAAACCGTGTTTCACAAAAAAATTATTTGTTATGAAAAAAAATATTGTAAAGAATAAGTTAAAATTTAAAGAAACAATAAAAAAATATATTATGTCGGTACTGTTTAATGTTAAAATTGTGAACACTTGTTTGAAAACCCATGTAAGCTAATGTTCATGGGCGCCGACCATATGGGAGCGACGGGGCTCATGTCTCCGAGGAATTTTTTTTAGCGCAGATTTTTTTTACATTAATAATAAAGCCCTGAAATGTAATTATTTTAAAAAAATATTGTACCTCCTTCCATTTTTAATAACTGACTAACCACAAAATAGGTGTGAGTTACATTCTTAAAAATATTACCAGTGTATTCCTCGCATTAATGTAACTAAGTATACAAATTTTTATTTTAAAATTCCCACTAGTACAGCCATAATTACAAATTGAATTTTAGCCAATAGGAATCCATATGACCAATAATAATGCGTGACTCAGGATATACCGGGGATCGTGGGACGCTGGAACTCAGTCCCGCTTGGGGGGGCGCTGGGGAGACAGCAGGCTTCTGTGCCTCCGTCTCTCTCCCCCTGGCTAGACCACCTTACAGGGCATATCATGCTTTAGAGGTGATCTAGTTCAGCCAGCCGAGAATTGGAGCACGCTTCAGCGTTTGCTCTAATTTTTGGCCTGCTAAAACCAGAACAATTCTGGAGCAGATTTAGTTGCTTTGAATTGTGCTCTAGTTTCAGTGGATTAAGAATAACTGCATTCTGAAGTGTTTTTTCCAAATCTAGATCTGCTGAAACCAGGACACATTCTGAAGCAAATTTGGCTGATCTGGGTCAAGAATTAGAACATTCTTTGCTTTAAGTGGACCAAAAATTAGAGCAAGTATTCAGAATGTTCTGATTCTTCGCTTACTGCAACCAGAGCACATTCTGAAGCAGTTTTAACTGCTCTGGATTGTGCTTTGGTTTTAGTGGGTGAAGAATTAGAGATTTATAAAGTGTTTGCTTTATTTCTAGGCCCGCTGAAATCAAAGCACATTTTGGAGCAGTTATGACTACTCTGTATTATTGGATTGTGCTCTGGTTAAAGTTGGTCATGAATTAGAGCATACTATCTAGTATTTCTTTTTTCTTGTATGTTTTGATTTTGATCATCATAAAAAAGGTTGCCTCCAAAGAAATTTTGAAAAGTCGGCGCCCCTGCTAACATTATTCTACTTTCCTCGGTTAGCGACTTCGGATTTAGAGACGAAAATTTCTCTTCAATATCGTTACTATCACATTATACTGTATAACATTTCAAAGTAAATTAAACAAAAAATCACACATTATTATTTTTAAATAAGTTATACGTACATACGTCATTAAGTTGATATAATTATAATAATAATAAAAATTGAAAACTCCTTCTAAGGGTACATGCAACAAAAAATTTTATTTACTTTCTCGTGCATGTAGAGTTTATATACATACTTTTTGAATTAGCCTATTTCATCTTCGAATTATGATACAAGATATATAGTATATATAGGTGTAATAGTTTTCACTTGAATAATATAAATTATATGTAAATAACTGCCTATTAAAATTTTTAAATATATTTACTATAAAAAAGATTAAAAATTATATTTATCTTGCTTTCTGCTCTGAGAAATCGTAATAATTTTCAATTATATCTTAGGTTTTTGTTCATCTTATTGTCAGACTCGAACTTGCTTATTGGGCAAAGCAGAATGGGCCATAGTTAAGTTCAAAAGGCCGTTGTTGTTAATTAAAAATATTTATTTTTAATTTTTAATCAGAACCTGGACATTTTTTTATAAGTTTCAGTGTTGAAAATATCTTCTCTGAAGCAACACTTACTGATAGTGTTGTTGTTCATTTAATTAAAGATATACCTATTTACAGAATATTGCTATACGTGAAAAACAACTACCTAATAGCGTGAAGAATCTCTTTTAATGCGAGGCCCAATTAGAATCAATTCCAAAATTTCTCATATATCCGACCGTAATTAACAGCATATTGTTCAATAACAGTGAATATAACTTACAGTAGAAGTAAACGTTTTCTTCGCAAACAGTTAACAGTGACAGTTATTTTTTGAAGTTTATCAATAATTGCTGCCAACGGAAAATAGAAATGGAGAAAAATAATTGCGTTTTTCAAGATTAAATAATGTCTTTAATTATAGTTAATTATGTTTTATTTTATTTATTTCACGCAATGAGAATAAAAATTATATGCATCAATAATTACTTGACAGATTTGACCAGGATTTGATATTGGCAGTGAATTTTATATCCGCACATGATGTGGATATAACATACTCGTATACACAACTTTGGGTAATAGTAGAGGTGACTGTTTCTACAATGGTTCGAGCCACTGAGACATTGTCCCAAGCCACTGTAGAAATTTTATTACCTTAAGATTAAAACAGAACACAAAATTTTACAAAATCTTTTACTTCTTGAGTTAATAATGGGTTTATTCTAGTGATGTGACGAATAGCAGTTTAGTCGAATAGCGGAATAACGAATATTCGGTGAATTAATAATATATTTTTGTACAATCTCAAAGCGTGATTGGTGGTCCTCGTTGCGGAGAGGGGTGTATTTATTCTGTCTTGTGAAAACTCATTTATTTTATGTTATGCAAATTTTTGTTTATTTAATATTAAATTTAATTATTTCAGTTTGAAGAAAAATGTAATGATTTACCGTCATACAATATAACTAGCTAAATTATTTGCTTTTAATGTATATGTTACATTAGTAATAACTACACATACATCTTTTACTGAAAATTTACTTTCTATTAGGTATATATTTTAATGGAATAAAACAGCGTTGTACTGCACTTATTTCTTGTAACCGAATATTCAGTTTTAAAATAAGCCGAATACCGAATAGTGAAAATATGACTGAATTTGGCCGAATACCGAATAATTATTTGGCTTCGGTCTTATCTCTAGTTTATACACAGTACACAATTATTGTCTGTTTAACTGATAAATCAGTAAAATCTTTCTATTCTTTCTACATCTCCACGTTATTTCTAATCATTGTTAAACAAGAAAAGTTACTATATTTAGTTTTTTTTATTTAAAAAAAAAAAAAAAATGTGGAAAATTAAGAAAAGTGTTTATTTTTTAACTAACTATTTGATATCATGTTCCATCAAGAACCGACTACACATACTCTCTTAATTATTATTATTTTGTTTATGTCACTAAGTTGAGCAGAGATACAATCACAACGATTATACCAGTTGATTTTGAAGGCAAAATTACATAAAAAATATTTTTTCTACAGATAGGTACATTTTTTGGAATGATATGGTGAAAAATGAGAAAACCGAAAAAATAGGAATTTTAGTTTTTCGCTTGAGAACATTTTTCTCTAAAATTTTTTATTTTCTTATAAAATAAACATTGATGCGTTGGTTCCAAATTTCAAAATTAAATTATTTCTTACCATTCTCGACATATTTCTGTTTAAAGTTAAACCTAAAAAAGAGGTTTTTCAAGCAAAGTCCTCTAATCCTTAATAAGTCGGCCAAACAAAAACTAAATTCGTCAAATATCGATAAAAATGTAAGGAAACTATTTTTTTTGTTGCTATTTTGCCTTTTTAAAAATTGTATCCATTGCGTCGGAATAAAAATATTCACTCTTTGTAATTTGCTCGTAGAATCTATTGATGAGCTATGCTTAAAAAAATACTTTTTATGTTTTTAATGTACGTAATATTTTTAGAACTGAGCATCTGTAATTTTCAATGTCTAGCGCCGTCAATGATAATAGCGAATTCTATGAGTAATAACTGATTCTCACTTTTCGACAAATTCACTTACGATTTATTCGATGAAACGGAACCCAAGCGAAAGTATGTACAGAAGCGGAAAACTTTTATTAGAAACGGATCACGGAATCAAGTAGACTGACATTAAATGGTATATGTCCGGAATGTTTTGTAAAAAATAATAACTATTTGATTAATTGAATCTTTTAATCCTCAAAAACGAACATTTTCTTGGAAATTTATGCTAATTGAAAGAGATTACTGGCTAATTGTCTTTTAATATTTTCAGAATAAAATTTCAATTTTTATATTTTTTCAATAGGTCAAAAGGTATTATACAATATCTCACTGTAGCAAAACTCTTCATCTGTTTCAAATATTTAAAAATCTGGGATACCCAACACATTACCTCCCTTTATTATGTTTTGACATTTTATTTTCTTGTTTCTTATCTCCTGCTACTTTTTAATATATGAAGTGGTTGCATATAATTAATAAGTTAACATTTTTTTTTAAATTACTACAAAAAACTCAATTGTAACATGGGTTAAATTTTTTACAAGATGTTAATAGTCTTTATTTATTTTGTTTATATATGATGCTACATGTTAAAATAGGGGAAAAACATTAAAACACCTTAAAAGGGTAAGTTACTTCGAATAACCCTCTGATTATCATGAAGCTTTTTTTTATTATATCTGTATGCAAATTAAATCGACGTCTGTATGAGCATTTTATCGAATGGGCCTTTGTACTTAAGTTATTGATATTGGAGTTTTGCGATTTTTTGTATTGCCTATTGCCGTAAAGAATTCTTTACTAGTTTACAGACATCAATATCAACGCAATGAATGGACTTGTTATGCAAACAAGTATACCTATATAGCAGCTTTTCCATAATTGTACGGTTTAGGAAACTATAAACTGATTCACGCAGTAGTAGCGATTGTAGCTCATATGGGCGCCAACTGAAGTCTTTTCTTAAAAGGAAAACAAATGACATTTTTTTAGTCCGCAGCTTAGTACAAAATAATATCTCTTTTATTTATTGTAAAACTTTTACAAAGTGTTTTAACGTTTTTAGTCTTCTTTTGACCTTATTATAAAATTATAACAGTATATTATTATACGAGTTTTATAAGACGGCACATTGTTCCATAGTTGACTATGAGGAGCGCAGCGAGAAGTGCTCTAAAAACATGATTGGAACAATATGTCGTATAAAACGAGTATAATATACTGTTTTTTAAACTTTGCGTCACTCATTTCATAAAAAAAAATCAAAAATTTAAATTACAAAAATTAATTAAAGATAATCTAGAAATTTATGTAAAATGTGGTAATAATTCATGTATAATATTGTCAAAAAAAAATCAAATCTGTACGTTAAGATTTATAAAATTGTAATATTCTATTAAATTAGCTTTGTTTATTTGATTTTCATATTTATAATAATTCTAAATTGTGTAAAATACCATTTTAAAATATTTGAGGTTATTATTTTGACATTTACGGGGGACGCAGTACCTAGAAGTACCAATTTTACAATAAAAAAAATACCAAAACAGTTTAACAATATCCGATATTATTAAACTGTTTTCGATATAATAATAGGGCAATTGTTACCGCAAAGTATAAAAAATAAATAAGAATAACTTAATCAAGCTATGTATGATAGTTTGCGTCTGTTAAATACCAAGTTTTATTTTTTTTATTTGAAAAATCATGTGTACGACATTCCACATATCTGAATATCAATGATCAATGTTAATATCGGATTGTAAGAATATCTAAACGTACCTATGTATAAAATATGCAATATGTGATTTGAAACAAATCTAATATATTTCTTGTCTACTTTAGTATAAGAAAAACAAAAAATAGGAATCTTCAACACACAAATATAATACAAATTTTAAATAAAGTACCTCTGTTACTTGCGGCCCTGTTTCACAAAGGAATGTTGAGCCACATATGATGTTGATGAGTGTACCTTGTCTTAATATCTTTAATAAAGCTAAACTAATAATGGTTTATGGAGCACTTACTCATAAACACGATAAGCTTCACATGATGTGATGTCCGGAAGTTCAATGAAATGTAGTTCACCATCGTCTTTCATGACATGTGACTATACTTTTGTGTAAGGGATTTATGATATCAAGTAAGATTGAACTATGAAGGTGAACCTATTTTTGAGATGATCTTAGTGCTTGGAGCCCGACACCGAACTTTGATATATTCGATTTTGAATATAATATAAAAATTTTATATGAAAACTACCGAATTCCCAGTACTCTTTCTTGAGATAAATATTTTATTTCTTTGAAACGATCTAACATTCAACAAAATATTTTGACTTTTATTAAAAATAATACAATACAAGCAACAGCAATAATAATATAAAGAAGGTATATGAAATTTAATTCCGGCGAATTGTAAATAATTCTATTATATTTTACATAACGAAAAGATTGTTGGCTACTTTGAAATTGACAAACTGACAAAATACATTCAAAGAAACTTAACAGATCGAATAACACAATTTTCTAAAACCGACAAATAAACCCTGGATTTCATAGTGTTCGTCTTATTCAGGGTTGTTAACCCAACCCAAGAAACCATTTTTTTATTTTAAAAAACTCAATCAAAAAACACAATAAAACCTGAAAAATTATAGTTCTAATTACATAATACCAATTTTCTATTAAATTTAACACTTTATTCAAGTAAAAAAAAAACAGTATATAAAATTAAGGTCTTGTATAAGAAAAATATACGTTCAAATAAACGTAAATTATTTAATTTGCATACATTTAAGTAAAAACGGCTTGAATGTATACACATATACAATAATGGGTTAAATAAAATAAACCAGTTCGTCCTAATTTTTTACATTATCTATGTTTTTGAACAAAAACATTTTAAAAAAAATACAGAACTTCCAAATATCCAAATAGTTACCTAAAAAAAAACCGAAAATACCGGGACGGATTGGATTTTTTATGCAAAACCCGGATTTTTCTCAGCATTGGTTTTATTTAAACAGTTTTTTCCATCAAATAGTACTCTAGTACTCAGTTAAATATATTTTTAGAAGCACATTTGCCAGATTTTCAAACTACACATGTTGCCCCACTTCGAATAAATATCGACGAGTAAGGTAAATTACTGGGAAGCAGGTTAGGAAATGATTTTTTAATTTATGTTTTTTTTGATATTTAAATTTTACAATACTTTTTTTATTGTTTGGAACCAATATTAATATTTTATTTAATAAAAAAAACGAAATCTGTAATAAAACCACAACTATTCATCGGAATAAAATTACGAAGAGTAACAAAGAATTTTTACTTTTTGTTGCACATTTAAATACTTATTTTTCATTCTTCTATTATGACAATTAAAGTGATAAAATATCATTTAGTTTTAAGATATTATTAAATACAGATCTTATTTTGGTTGTTATTAATAGATTTGTAATATATAAATACATTTTCATTATAATTTATATCTTTGATACATATCGAAGATTTTTATTAAAAAAATTATCGTGATTTTAATCAAATGATTTAAATCTGGACAACCCTGCTGGGAAGTACTAGTTGTAGATAATCATTATTTTATTAATCTAAATAACAGAAATTTTCCTATATTTATCTTTAGTAATACTTGATTTTTCTGTAAAACAAATATATTTTTTTATAAATAATTTATACATAAACAAATTCTTCTTTAAAACCCTTTATTACATTTACACATTAGTCCAACCATATTTTACCTACATATATCAATGTAAGCAGTTCTTAGGTACCCTCGAGAAAAGACATGTATCAGTTGAGTGCATAACAACGTATACACCGTTGTGTAAAATTCATCGTCGGTCTTAAATTGAATATCCCCTCGTGCCTCCTTTCAAAGTCCAAACTCGTGCTCACAGCACGTTTACCAAAGAATTTAGTACATGTAGAAAATAGAAGATACTCAAGAGATTCTATTCTGTAAATTTTTAAAAAGTTGAACGATGATATGGTTTCTCTGTTCCTTTTTGGAACATCTCAGTAAGGACGTCGTTCTCGTTATTTTCTTCGGGTAACAATAGCCTCTTCAAGTTATAGAACAATTTTATAAATACTTTTGATATAGTTTAAAATGATAATAATAATAATAATTTTTATACTACAACAACTTCATAAAATTATTAAAATTTATTGTCTACATTGGTAATGGACATGAGATTACAAAAACATTCATATTCTGGCTGATCTAGCATATAATTTAATATTTGAGCCGATTGGACACAATTTTGCCCGCACTTTTTGTTATTTATTTATATCTGTATATAAATAATTATCAGCGATCCACCACCCATTCGAATATGTTTAACAATATCAATAAATGTTGTATTAGGCGCGAGATCACTTCGAAATTGAAACTTATAAAATCTATAAGATAAACGATGGCCCGGAAGGCAGGGCAAACAAATAATTGAAAGTCAAGAAATAAAACAATTAAATTCTGATAGTATTTATTAGTATTTCAGAGCGAAAAACAAGAAAAATACTATACTGTCAGTAGGTTTCAAATATATTATTTCATTTTTTCATATGTCTGTATCAGAAAATACCGCTTCAAATTCTATTAAATGTTATATCAATTCTGTGATACACAATCAAACAATCCTTTGGAAACAAAAAAAAATCATCATAATTTATGATGATAACATTAATATTCCAATCACATTGACGAAAATGTCTCAAATTTATACGCCAATTCTGAACAAATCTGTATAAATTTTACAGATCTGTAAATCTGTAAATAATGAACAAAATCGCAACGAAAGTAGCCAATCTTATATATAATTTTATATTAATCAATAAAAGTTTTTGACAGTTTTTTACAGATTTACAGATATGCAAAATTTACAGATTTGTTCAGAATTGGCCTATTAAAATCTCAAAAAATAATCAATTAGTTGGATGAATGCCTAAGTAGTGGCGTATTTGCATACGGGGGCAGTTTTAGTCGCGTAAGAGTTGAAGTAGTTAATGCTGATCTTTATATTAATTGTCTTAAAAAATTAGTTGCTTTTTTAAATGCTAATGATGAAATATTTTGTCCAGATCTACCTTCTTGTCATTATGCAAGACCTGGCTATTGGCTATTGGCTATTGGCTAATTCAGGATAACGTTAAATTTGTACCAAAAAAAATGATAACCCGTTCAATATTTCTCAGACAAGATCTATTGAAGATTTTAAGGTTTTATTAAACAAAAAGATGTACGATCACCGATGGGAAGCCCAAAATAAGAAATAACTCCGTCGCAAAATATTTTAGAAAATTAATGAAATTGATATCAATTTTGTCCAGAACCGTATACTACATGTGAGCATAAATTATTTTCCCATAATTAAAAAAAATAACTATAAATATGTATAATCATAATCTTTTTCGACCATTTTCGTGTTTTTTAATAGTTTATATTTTCTCAATATGGTCAATATATTTTCCTACATCGTGTTTAATGATTGTACTTAATTTTGGTTCTGCAGAATATTATTTGTATAATTTATTTATTTTTATTTTAACTAGTACTATAATCACTACAATTATTCCAAGAAATATTTTCTTAAGTTCATATTGGATAGTAGAATTAAATTTATTGAAAATTCAAATGTCCAGTATCCAGTATAAATTTTAAGGATGTGTACTATAAATATGTTTCTCGCACAATCTGTAGGTCACTTGCTTTTACTATGGAGCATCAATTATCTATTAGTGAATATCAAAATCACAGTTCCTATTTTACATTTTGTAAATATAAAACAGAAGCAATTTCAATAATTTGGACAAATTTATTCTTTCTTAAAATATTAATTAAGTAAAATTCTAGGAACGTATTATTTCCCATGGAGGGCGACATGACAATCATATAGCTCTATAAACGTGTGTTTGTAATGTCTTTAAAGACGAATGAAGAAAAAATATGTTATTCACTAGAACTGAAATTTGTAACTAATTTTAATATTTGACATGGCCTAAATAGAAATGTTTCTTTCAACTAAAATTATAATAGCAAATACATAGTCGAACAAATAAAAACTTTAAATGAGTCCGTAGTTAATAAAAATTGCTTCTCAAATATTGTCAAATCAATTATAGTTACGCATGTAACAAATGTGTATTTAAGTTTCCTTCAAGTTCATAAAATAAATGATTGAAAGTAGATTTTAACATCAGGGCTGTAACAAAGCATTTGTATGTCTATTTAAAACGAAGGGATATGGTTACAAATATGTTCATGCGTCCTCAATACACTATTATGTACTACTGATGTGGCGTAGTCCACAAAGATGTTAATAATTACCCATCGGATGCGTTACTACGTCAGGTAATGGAGACGAAGTCTATTGTAGTCAGCATCTTCTTTTTCAACATTATGAGATTTTTATTTTTTGTATCTTTTTGTATTTATACTCGTATAAGTACCTACTTTTTATTTCTTTTATAATATTTATTTCTAAAAGATATTAAAACAATTACATTATATTCCTCAATTTAAAAAAATATATATGAATAAATAATGGCATAGTTATATTTGAACATAAAAAATCGACGATCTGTTCTTGATGGCCTAAATAACGACCCAGTATTTTTTCGGTAACACATTCTAGAAATACTGTGCTAAAAATTTAATAATATACTTGCACTCTCAATGGCTGGTTTATGATGGATTTAATTTATAAATTTAGATTTTAAATGTACGGTTTACTTTGTTGGTTTATAGTGAATTTAAAGGTGTGAAATGTGTCCAATCAGCGTCTTATATTGGGTCACATGGTTTGACAAAAATAGGATGACAACATTTTTTGTCTTTATGATACTTATCATAATTATCATATATTAATCTGTATTGTTCCATATATAATATTAGGTAATAGCATTCATGTTTTCAAAATCCATTTCAAATGTCATTCACCCTGTCACTTGAAACTGTCATTCTCCTCGCTAAAATTATTGTTTGAAATACTATGAAATGATTGGACGCATTTCAAATTTATTTTTAGAATGTAAAATAAGGCGATATTTTAAATCATAAATTTATTAAATTTATTATGAACCAGGAAAGGCAGATACGTACAATTTATATTTATAAATGTAAATTCGTAAATCTAAACTTGTAAATTAATTCCATCATAAACCAGCCATAACTAAAATTAAAATCATATTTAATCGTTGATTTCTTTACTCGTAGACGTACTTATTGTTTTCCTGTTCACACCCTGCCGTTATTCATCAATTCATTTTGTTATTCGGTTTCGTTCTCAAAACAGTTTGATTCATCTCATCATGTGCCCTAGATACCAAAGCAAATTTCTGTCTGTCGTTCGACCTCTTGCTCACTTCACACCGTTGCAACAACTTGAACTTTGCGCGAGTCACGGACACCGGCGTGTAGACGAATTCACCGCCCGCTCATCAAATCTAGGACAATGGACAAGTGTATGAGTACGTACGCGGACGCGGTCGTACTGGACAACTGGACGAATCATCAACTGCAATAACACGCACATATTGCTCTTCGTCATCTTCTTGTATCTTGTTAACCAAACTTTGCTTCGTACTTAACATGTCAAATCAATACCGAAACTGAAATCAATGTATTTCCAGTGCCAATATCAGTGGAGAAGTTTAATGTTTTGAACATGGGCAGATCAATCAACAATATTTTGATAAATTCTCATTATCGCTATACCATGAGTATTTTTAATATGAAATAGGTGAAACATATGAATTCGGCATTATCCATGGTTACGACTTGAAATTTGATTGACAGTAATTTATTTACTACAATTAAATATAGGGAACGAATTTGACATTTGTTTTTTGTGTCATAATTTTTTTCCAACTTAAAATACAGTAATATTATGTTGATTTTAACCCAAAACTTTGGCATTACCCATGGGTGCGACTTGATATTTGATGCACAGTAATTTATTTACAATGAAACATAGGGACTGAATTTGACATTAATTTCTATCAGGCCTACACCAAGTGCAACAATAATTTGAAAAATCATTAATAGAAAAAATAACAGAATAGTAGAGATTGGAGATTTTTAAAATCAAAAGTTTACATGGGGAAATTCTTCAAAATTTAGAGCAATTAAAAGTTCAAATTCAAAACATTTCTCAAAATATAGCAATTTCTCAAATATCGAATGTGATTCAAAAGCATATAGCAGATTGGGTCATTGCTTAGCAATTAATGGAAGGATTTTTGAAAATTTTATTCTAATTATTATTTTATTGTTCGTTAGTGTTTACTTGTTTGTTAGTTGGTTCATAATTTTAATTTCGTACAACATTAAAATTTAATACTTCCGTCAAATTAATTTTCTAATCTCTGGTATTACCAACAGATATTTAATTTAAAATGTACATTTAACGAACAAAAGCCTGTAAAAATAAAATATAAAGGATTTCCTACATTGCTGTCAAAATTTTGATATACTTTTTTTCATTAAATACCTACGCATTTAAAATAAAATGTCGGTTGATAATATCGGTGGTATATTTAATTTTAAATGAGACAAGCAAATAAATTGTTGTCCATCAAATATCAAGTCATAACCATTGATATGATAATTCCAGCATATTGTAATGCTTCATGTGATATCCGTTTCTACAAAGTCATATTAGTGAATGATCCTAAATATTTACATTAACTGTTGGGTTTTAAGCGTGAACCGATAAAAGAAAATACGACAAACAAGAACTTGAATTAGAATATATTTCAGTATAACGAGACAATAATAAAATAATAGAACTAGAATGATATATGTTAAACATAGATACAATATAAATATTAAAGTATGCCTTGTCGATAAAATGAAGTTTCAACATTTACTCTCTTATACTCTTTTTTATTTAAGAGATTGAGATTTTCCAATTGTGCCATACATTTCCGGAATCACCATATAAGTTTGATTTTTTCCGGGTGTATTCGTAATTAAATCTGCCGAAGTCGAAATTGAAGTTTTACGAAATTATATTTTGCAGTGCGTAAACGATATATTGTATGTTTGAAAATAATATAACGTTGTTAATAATCACATCAATTTAGTGATAGTTAAGAGTATTCGTATGTTTTCAAAAATAAATGGAAACTTTGCTTCACTTGCTACCATGGATAAAGCTTTGTTCATTGGGGCGAACCTTTAACTGTTTGGGTGCCTCCCCAATTAAGTTAAGTTTGGATTAGTGGCCACTCTTTCATCATAGGGCTCTCAGACGTCTTGGAAAACCGGGATTGACCCGATTTTAAAGTGGACGTCCGGGTGTCCCGAAACAAGATCTTGAGACATTTATTTATTCCAACCGCGCGCAGTACCTACTCGATACAGGACGAAAATAGACAAATAAACAAAAAAGAATTTTCAGAACAATATTTAGACATATTGAAAATATGTAAATATATATTTCTTTATTCGGGGCCACAATACCAGTGTGGAACGTCTGTTTTCAATTCAGTGAACAGAGGAGCGTGTAAGGTATAAAAAAAATCATTATAATGTGACACGGTATTGTACAAAATATTGTTAATTTGGTTATAATAATATTTCAACAAAAAGAATTATGAAAAAAATCTAAATCTTTAGAAAAGTATTTATATCATTTTAAGATTTTTGTATGGGCCCTAATCACTAAATCAACTATATAAAACCACTCCCCACTACCTTGCAATTTGTCCTGGTTTGCTTAATTAAAAATCTGAGAACTCTATTTCATCATTCAGACGAAAAACTGTTTTTTTTTCCTTTTTTATAAATAGGAAAAATGGTAACCTGCAATAAAGATTTTTTTTAATTGATTTGATTTTTAATTTAATTACTAGATTTCTTTTAAATATCTAAATCTCGTTATTTACACATTTTACCGTAGCCAATAATTATTCCGTATTCGGTCTATTCGGCAATAATTTCACTATTAGGTATTCAGCCTATTCGGCTTATTACTTAATACCGAATATTTGGATACAAATAATAAATGAAGTATAACGCTGTTTTGTAATATTAAAATATATAATTATATAAGTAGATAATAAATTTTAAACAAAAGATATACATATGTCTACAATAAGAAGTAATAATTTATCTAGTTAAGTTGTTGGCTGTAAATTTCTTGAAACTGAAATAATTAAATATAATAATAATCAAACAAGAAATTTCGTTAACAAAAAATAGGACGGGCATTTCTGAATAAGAATTAAGAACACCCCTCTCCGCAACGAGGACCAGCAATCACGCATTTAGATAGTTATATTATATTATTCGGTAATGCCAAATATTCGGCCGAATATTCGTTATTCGACTGAACTACTATTCGTCACATCACTAATCCTTACTCTCAAAATTCGTACAGTTAAGAGTTTTGATCTCTTGTTAACTGAATAATATGAATTCCTGAAAATAAATAAAAATACACATTTAACTACTGGTTAGGCCGCGGTCTCACTCTGTTTAATACTAATGTAGTACTAATAAAAGTGAATTGGGTAATATTTTTTTTTTGCTCTGGTATTATACCAATTTTCATAAAAAAATGTAATATTACAAATTAATATCAAAGTAATATCTCACACACCTTTTGGAATTTTATATTCGGAGAACTTACTATACTTTGTTATTAATATAAATATTAAAGGAAATTCAATTTTCTTTTTATTTTCTATTTTAATATCTTTTGACCAACAGTATGTTACATATAGAAATTAAATATCAAAATAAAATGACTGTAATTAGAGATAAATGAATCTTAAGAAATATTCTTGAAAATATACATATATTGATTTTTTTATTTATTTTAGTTTATTTACATTTGAACAATAAATATTTTTTTACTAGTTCCAGGATATTAAGCCTTACATAGGACTAACTATGACATAATTTTATCTGTTCGGTAATATTATTACCACTCTGACTTATCAAAATTGCATGACATTAGAGTTATATCAATGCAACAGACTTGACAACGAAAATTTTATTGATATTTTTTTATAGAATAATTTTTGTTAGTAACTTCAATTTCTAAACTGGTAAACACTTAAACAAACTATGGAGCTCTGATTTCAAACATACATCTGCAACAGTACAGTGGCGGTTTTATGGGGGGGGGCGACAGGGGCGATCGCCCCCCCCCCTAGGATTAAGTATGTTAATTAATACACATAAAGTTTTATAAATTTATTAACAAAATGAACAGAAAGATTTTTTTTTATATACATTCAAAAGGAAATCGCCGCCCCTAGAACATTATCCTGAATCCGCCACTGCAACAGTAATGATACTCATAATAATCCTAGATACATATGTTAATAGCTAATAACAATGTATTTACATACACGAAAAGAATTGAAAACAATTACTGTCATATGACATAGATATTGTTGAGAAATAGGATTTAAAGACATTATTTTATAATTTTATCAAGGACACTACTTTACGTTGATGAAAATTAATTTCTATTTCGCGGAACATACGAATACTATAACACAACACAAAAAGTGTTTTCTCGTGTTATACAAAATAATAAAAACTTTATAAAACACCATACTATGCAGTTTCCTTATATAATATTTTCATATTCATTATAAATACCTCATTTATCATAAAATTGTATACAATGTTATTCTATAAAAATTTTGTTACACCGAAATTTTATGTACCACTATAAACAAAAAATTTTATTCAACAATTAGAATTCATGGTAGGTATCTACATGAAAATGTGAACAGTTATAATGAAATACCTACGTAAAATGTAAATAAGAGAAAGAAAATAAACTTTAATTAATATTAAAAACAAATTTTTGGTCAAAAACATTATATTATTTTAACAACAAGAATGATATAAATAACAATATTTTATATTTATCTCAATTTTATTCTTCACTTTTTTTTACTTTACCTCATATTGTTATTTTAAAATCCAGTAATATGTTTAATTTTTTTTTTTATTATAATAGATAAACAATAATTTCTAATGAATATTAATAATGTAACCGTTTTAGTAAACTTTTTCAATGATAATGATATATCTACATCAAATTTACGAAATTTTAAAATTTTAATTTACTGTGTAGTATTTAAGTAAATTCATATAAGTACCATAGGTATATTATAAATAACTCCAGGACCCCAAACCAGAACTGAGTCGAAAACGATAACCAAAAAAAACCGATATTTTTGCAGAAACGGAAACTAGAAGTGAACCGACAAACAATTTCAGCTATATTTTGTTTTCGGAAGTCGAAACAGTACTTCATCATGTGTTGTCGTTTTTATTTTTAATTGAAATATGAATTTATAAAAAAATATTAAAAATGTAGTCATTCGAAATTGAACAGAAACTGTAAAAAAAACATTATTTCTAGTAGCGCCGCACCTTGAGTAAATGTTATCCTTTATCTCAGCTCAGTATTCCATACAATAAGAGCTAGTCTCATAATCATTGAAACTTTGCATTTACCTCGTATAAAGAAGAAAACCGACCTATTCCACTTTTTTTAATTTGTGGAGAAAAATTATCAAACCTCCCAGCCAATTATCGGAAGAAAAAAATTTAATTTTCACAAATAAAACAAGACTTTTTTTTTAAATGTGTATTTCAGAAAATGCTCAGATTACTTATAAAGAAACTGAATTAATTGTTGAAACTAAACAAAATATTACCTGATATGTCTAAAGTTCATTCATCGAAGAATTATAGACCTGTTAACTAATAATATATTCAAAATATAAATATGTCTACACGAACATATTTTTTAAATACCTTAATGTACCGTCAAATTTTTGAATATCTAAATTTAAAAAGGTTGAGAACCACTGACTTATACAGTTGCAATACTACGACATTAAAAACATTTGGAACAAACTGTCCGACAAGGACATAAGCACCCGTTAGTTACTGTCTCTTTCGGATTGAAATGGTGCTGCTAGTGCAAGTTCCAGTATTTTTATACTTCAATGTAGTAAATACTTTAACACAGGTATAGGGAAATAATTCTGAAATTGTTGATAGCAATTGATTAACTGATTTATAATAGTATACATACCGTCATACGAGTATGACAGTTTGTAGTATGAGCCGAGGGCATAGAAGTTTGAAATGGATATTCCAAGCGAGTTGGTACACTTTTTTTTTTCTATGACCTCGCTATTATTTCCTAATTTATTTATATTTTACTAATAAAGCAATAAAGGTTTCTTCATTTCGTTACTTTCAATCAACTAGCTACAAAACAAAAATTATACAATACGATTTCTGACAGAACTGTGAAATATGAATTTATGTCTTAATGTTAGGAAATGGAAATTTGTTTATAATATACTAGGTATCCGTAATCCGTAGCAATAAGAAACATACAAGAAGCAAATATCTTAATGGTCGTAGATATTTTTTTGCCTCTTATTGCATATTACATTTATACCCCACTGTTAATTTTTTAAGGAAATTATACCTGGCTTGCTCTTCATCTATCTCTAAGGTACCCACCTAATCGGACTCATCGAGCCGCAGTTCTCGAAACTGCCGTACTACCGGTTAGATTTCAGCCATTACATTCAAGATGTGTAAGTGGCAAGCCTACAGCATCCGAGCATGATTTTTATTTACGCCTATTAAATTATTCTCATTTTTTGCTGCACTTCATTTAAACGATTTTTATTTGAAAGTGAGATGCGATCCTTCAATCAGTCCCACATAAAAAAAAATAACATTCTACGGCTAATTGTTTTTTAGTTATACGAAAAATAAAATATAAAAAAACTGTTCGAACAAACTGCCCTTTTGGCACAGCCGATTGCAATAAAAAAGACAGTTGCACAGCTACATATTGTAGAAGTCCCATATTCAAAATTTCAACACTCTAAAATGAATACAAATCTGAAATTACTTCTTGAGGACTAAAAAACAACTAACACTAACTTTGTTTTATAACAGAACAATATAATAAAATTTGACATTTATGTATTTGTTATTATTATTATTATAGTGCTATTTTATGCAGTACCGGTTAGGGCCTTAACCTTAATGAAATTTGTGAAATTGATTACCAACATTGAAAAATAGAATAAGAACAAAAATCGAAACATTTTTTTTGATATAAACATGATTAGCAATTTTATTCTATTATATGCCAATGTACCAAAAATGTAATAAAAACACCTGGGAGGTAATGTATCAAAATTATCTAAAGGTAAAATATTATAAAAGCACGTTGATATATTTTATTCTGGTTGTTATTTCTAGCGTGTTAGATGTCATTTGTTAGTCCGGACACGAACTGTTTTTTTCTTCCCTAGGGAACAGTGAGATTTTGTAAGTCTGGGTTGGGAAATGTCTACTTTCTTGTGCACGCACACGCAGAAAAATCCTATTTTCAATATGTGTTGGATAAAAAATCATTTGCAAGAAAAATATTTGAAAATATGAAATTTAATTATGTATTTTCAAGAGATTCGTATTCGTATTTTTTGAATTTTCTGTCAAGATAGCAGGATATTAATTGTATATTGTGCAACAAGTGCAGAAAGTCGGCAATTTCCCACAAGGTGTTTAGGTGTAAATCATAGAAGATGAGAAATAGGTGTTTTTGTACGACTATACTGCTAAACGCTACTGAACAATAATACATGCACGAAAGCTATTTGATAAAAAAAACAATATGGTATAGGTAAACTCACATAATATAGAGTATCATCACACTTGCGCAGTGTTGATAATTACTGTGAGAAATTATCTTTCTCACACTGCACATGCGCGGTTTCGACAATTTCTATGAGAAATGATTTCTCACAGTTTCATCCAAAATTTTGGAAAATGCGCAACAGTATAAGAAAAGTGCCAGTTCTCTAAATGGTCGTAGAAAAAAGTATTTATAGATTACTTTGAAATCAAAATAGTTTGGCAAGTTTTTTTAAGATAATATATATATAATTGTATAATTTACCTAGTACGATATAGTTAAATAATAAGAAAATGTATGTATATTATTAGAATATTATTTACTATGGTAAATTGACGACTCTTGTGCGGTGCACAATCTGAACAAAAGCACGGTGTGGCCTTGATTGTTAGATAAACAAAAACCGGAACCGAACGAATATTTTTTAAAACTGAACTGAAACAAAAACCGGATTAAGAAAATATTCGAAGCCCTTTCAGTGATTAATTGATATAACTAATAGGTATGTGACATAAAGTTAACATCAATTTAACTAAACCTGTGATTTGAATAATCATCATGTAAATTAAAAAAAAAGTCTTATTAACATCACGTTCGATACTACAGTAGAACTCCAATTATCCGAATTAATGGGGACCGGGATCCATTCGGATAATCAAATATTCGGATAATCGGATTTTTTTAAAAAAATTGCCATTGGAGAGAATAAAAGCTACGTTTTGATATTGCACTATTTTTTTATTGAATTAAATGAAAGAAACATGAAATTTTCACATGTTTTAAATATAAATAAAATATACTTATGTACAAGTTTAGAAATACATAAAAATCATTGTTTTTTAAACATCTCCGTCAATGTAAGCTGTTTTGCGGTCTTCAACCGTTTTCGGGCAGCCAGGTCACGCATTCGCTTGACGGTGAGCAGTTGCAAGTGGTCACACTCGGGCTGACGCTCCATCCACTTCAAAGCAGTCTCGAGGCCGGCAAATGCTTCACTAGCTGATGGTCCAGCGTCTACTTCAACATCAGCAGAAAGTTCTTCCACTTCCACTTCAACATCTTCTCTCACACTTACAACAATTTCATCGTCATTGAGAATTTGAAAACCAGGGTCAGACGTATCACAAGCCATCCACTCTCCTACATCTTCAGCACTTACTTCTGTACAACCAGGAATTTTTACAATCATTTTTCTTATTTCCTCTATTGACAACGCATCTTTATCATCATCATCCTCTCCATATTCTTGTTTCTCATTTTCTTCAGATTCTTTTTTTTTGTTCTTCTCAGACGGTAGGCCTTTCAGTTTATTCCACGCACGTCTTAGCGTCACTGCCGTAACCAAACTCCAAGCTTCCGCTACCATGTAACAGCAGTCCTTTAAATTTATTGTGCTATGATTTGCCAAAACCAATTCTTCATCTTCAGCACCTTCGTTCAGCAGTTTTCTCAGCAGTTGCCTTCTGTAATGGCGCTTCATTGTTTCAATAACCGACTGGTCCATGGGTTGCAGCAAACTTGTAACATTGGGAGGCAAAAACGTCGTTTTGAACTGCCCATTCTCTCTTTCCAACAGTTCTGCTGTAGGATGAGTGGGTGCGTTATCAACAATTAAAAGCACCTTACTGCCTTCTTTTCCCACTGATTTTTGGTGCTTTTTCACTTCAGGAATAAACACTTCATCATACCATTCGGTAAACAAAGCTGCAGTCATCCAGGCCTTGGGTTGACTTTTGTAGAAGAGTGGAAGTTTTTTTACGTTTTTAAATGCTCTTGGATTTCTTGATTTTCCTATCAAAAAAAGTGGCAGTTTATGATTTCCAGTGGAGTTGGCACAGTTAAGCACTGTAACACGTTCTTTACTGACCTTATGTCCAGGGGCACTAGATTCCCTTTTAGAAGCCAAAGTGGTTTTTGGTAATGCTTTCCAAACAAGGCCAGTTTCATCGGCATTATAAACAAACTCCGGATCATAGGATTCTGATGCAGTTTTAAATTTTTCAATAAAATTTTCAGCAGCTGCAGAGTCTGCTGAAAGCTTCTCACCAGCCAAATCTAACTCGCGTACACCATGCCTGAATTTAAAATTCCTTAGCCAGCCGTTACTAGCCTTAAAAGATGAATAACCAAGCTTTTCTGCAAAGATTTTGGCTTTTTCACAAAGGATTGGACCTGAAATCGGATTTCCCATAGAACGTTGCTGCAAAAACCATTTAAACACTGCATCTTCCAAATTTTTGTTGGTTGCTGTCTTCATTGTTTTCCTGGAGGAACTTCCATCTTCATTTTCAAGCACCGAAACAAAGTTTAAAAGTGTTAACTTACTGTTTTTAATGTCAGAAATTGTTGCTTGTCCAACACCATAAATTTCAGACAACTTCTTACCCGTTACACCTTTATCGAGTTGTTCTATAATTTTCAGTTTGTCCGCTAACGATAGCACAACACGTTTTCTTTTCGAAGCCATGGTATAAAAACAATACAGTACATATTGTACACGCACAAACAAAAGTAAGCCGTAGCGAAAGAGTAGCGCCCTCGAGCAAGGTCAAAAGCACACTGGCTAATCAAAACAAACAATGACAGGTGCGCCGTGACTGCAATGCGCCGAAACTTGTCTTAACTTGCCGTTGTGCCTACACTGACTTCCCCCCGCGTGTGTAGGCACAACGGCAAGTTAAGACAAGTCAAGTCAAGACTTGACGCGCAAACACTGTTTTTTGTGATTCGGATAATCGGCGATTCGGATAGTCGGAGTTCGGATAATTGGAGTTTTACTGTATATTATATATGCAGCATAATTTTTCATTGCAGGAAACTCACTGTTAATCTCAAACGATTTTTTATGATCTTTAATATTGTAAGATCTTATAAATTATAATGTACCATTCGTATTTCGATGTACTTGAATCTTTAATCATTTATTACCACTTCATAGTTTACATCGAATTTACTAACAACATATTCTGTTTTTTACCATCTCGTACGATAGATAACAGAAACCTGAATAAGATGTTTAATTAATTCGTTTAGTCAAATTTGCTATACCCATGCATACAAATATCCTGACGAACCAAAAGACATCGCATTGAAAATAGACAAATCGTAATATTAAGACCTTAAATTTGTTAAAATTTTAAAATGAGAACATCGTTACTCTTATTACGTATGGTAATCGGTAATAGCAATTTATGTAATAAGTAAAGAAACAAAAAGGTGCATGCGAACAAAACGAGACGAAGGTGAGTTTTGTAAGAGCAGAAGTTAAATACCCACCTAGTTTCCTTACGTGTTACATACAATATTTTTTCTATTTCCTTTTGAATAGGTACAAAATTGAAATTATAAATTTTTGACATTTCGATGACATATGCAAAATAAACAAAACAGACAAAACCAATACTAATTTTGTGCGTTCCTAAATTGTTGGTTATAAACAGATAACTGATATAAAATAAAGTTGTCATTAAAGTTTTTTGAAAGATATGAGACACTGTGATCTAATAAATGTAATTACTATATTATTAATATTTGTAAATATAACAAAATGGTACTATATATGCCTATATTCCAATCTGATTTCGCGTGAAATAATGATCTCATTATTTCACTAGTGAAACAATAAAATCAATAACCTAACTGAAATTATGGAAATAAAGAGTCTATTATTCAACGGAAGTAGAAAAATATATTGTAATATAAATGCAATTTTAATACAAGAGATTCTGAACTGGACACAATAGATTTTTAATTGCATTGTTTTTTGTCAATAGATAAACCACATCAGACTTTTGCTTTAATTTTGATATGAAGTACGTGATATAATCCATTTAATCTTTGTAATTGTTTAATATTTATTACTACGTAAAAATTTGGTAAAAGTGATAAAATATAATGACAGTTGTCTTGTGACCCGTATCACGATATGAGATTTAGCGGATAAACTTATCTCTCAATCACGTAGATTGATTACTTCTGACTGACGTGTTTCGATGAAATTTCGATAAGCTTCTTTCTCAAGTATCTTAACTTAATGAATATTGATTCCACAATGTTACAGAAAATCTAATTTCCGTTTAATTTGAAGATTTGTTCACAGACTTTTCAGAAGTAGCAGATTTTGCGGAGAATCAGTAGACTTCAATTAAAGGGAGCAAAAAAGAACCTTTTTTTTCAGCATTCATTCGCACAAAGTGTAACGGTATAAGAAAAACGATTGGAATGAATTGTTTTAAAGAACTCTATTACATGTCATTTACACTAGACGTTTAAAAGGATTTGAAACGAACGAGTATGTTTGTTAATATTTCACTGAAAATGCAGTTATTTGAAAATTGAAATGAAATGCATATTGAAATTGACATGACAGAAAATTAAGTAAATATTATTAGTTTATAAAATATCTCAAATGACACTGAATACCTTGGAAACTTAACCTTAGGTATTTTAACGTTACCAAATCTTAAATACCACTTATTATTAATTCTTTTAAAGAGAAATATAATTATCGATAAATGTAATATGAAGACGATTTTTTTTTATAGATTAATAACAAATTTATTTTTGTTGCTTCGAAGACAAGAAGTTTTTTTTTCAATCCGAAAAAATAATATACGACCCGATACATTTTTAGGATTAGAAAATTACTTTATTACCCAAGCACTATTTATTAATAAGTTTCAGAATTTGATTTTCCAATATGGAAATACAATTTACATCGAATTTAATATTTAAAATTACAATGGTTAATAAGAAAAATATTTTGAGGTTGGGACGTCATTTAATTCATTTTGCTAAAAAAATCTTGGAAATATATTTTGCGACAAACTGTATTTTTATTATTTTATTTTTACAAGAGAACGGCCTTATACCGAAATGTAGAAAAGCAAAGCATAAAGTGGCCGTTTGCATCGATTGTCCTTAAAATTTAATTGTATCTTAAAACGTTAAGTTATTCTTAAGGGTTGCACCAATTTTTAAGCAACACTTAAGTATGCGGAGTGCTTAAATATTTTAAGTGGTAGATGAAGTACCACTTAAAAGTTAAGGTTCACCTTTACCTTATCCTTCTTGTCAAAAATTATTTTTGTTTACTGTTAAAAATGAATTTTATTGTGGAAGATGATGATTTCGATGCAACAAATTTTATTCTATGTAGAATGCTGTTGCACATGTCTTAAATTTAAGTATAACTTCGTTAATTCAAAATATAAGGAAAATCGGTGCAAACCAGATATAAATTAGCTATACAACAACTGCCATCTTGTGAATATACTTACAAAGCTGTTTTTTTATCTAAAGATAAAAAAGTATATTTTCATAAGTAATATAACAAGCGCCATGAATTTATTATAAGTAATATAATAAGAGTGTCAAAAATGACATTTAGACCACTACAGCGAAGCGGAGTGATTTAAGAGTCATTTTTGACCCGAATTGTCGTTACTTCGCAGGAATTATGCGTAAAAATTTTTACAGGTTTACTGCAAAACGTGAAAAGTCTAAAAATAAAGAATATTAGAAAAAACACTCGGTCTAGTTTCACAAGAAAACAATCAAGGAGTCGGCTATTAAGGTATCATCCTAGATCGGCCAGAATAAACCACAGACACGTGTTTCGTCCTTATTGGGTCTTGGTTGATAGCTTAAAAGCCGACTCCTTGACTATTTTCTCGTGAAACTATACCGAGTGTTTTTTCTAATATTCTTTATAATTATGAGTAAATTTTACCTATTAAATTCATAGCTCGAATTATATTTGCTTGATTATTTCACGAATGACAACAGTTCAAACATAAAATTGTTGATATCATCAAAGTGTAACCATGACTATGATATTTTAGTTTTATCAAAGTTTTACACTGAAAAACTACATACGGCCATAAAATGAAGCATTCTGATAAAGGAAAATAACGTATGTGGAATAATCAGTAAAATTTACGAATAGTTGTTACTTAGTAACAGACAAAAGGGTGTCAAAAGTGACATTTAAGAACAGGACCTATGGGCCCGCGCCACCACTTATTTTTTATTTATTTTGAGTACCCTAAAATTAAAAATGTCTGTTTTAATTCCAATGTGGTGCTGTACCCTCCATAAAAGACGTCAAGGTTCGATGCAGTTATTTTATGTGGGCTAATTCGGCCACAATTCGGTTCATGTCATGTTAGAAGACAGGCTCAATGTTTCTGCTTTGCTCAGCATAGAAAGAGAAATTTTATGACAAATAAATTATAAAGATATTATAATTAGATTCATTAATATTAAGAGTAGGCGTAAACCACTAATATTATTTGATGTTGTTATTTGCAACGGTTGGTCTTTCCACCTTTGGTTAAAGTGCTAGTTACCTTAACCTTCGGTTAATAGAAAAATATCGCAACAATAAATAATAACGTTTACTTTTGACAACTTACATCAGATTTTCGATGCAATATTTTTCTATTAACTGTTGACTAAGGTAACTGGCACTTTAACCGAGGTGAAAAACCGGCCCTTAGTCTGATTATTTAAATATTGTATTACCCATTACTGTATTACTGTATTAAAGATTTCAACGGAAATATACGTTTTGACCATCCCTGAATCTATTTTGACTAATTTCGGCGTGACGTCTACGTACGTAAGTATAACATTTAGCAATCAGCAGTGCCAAAAGGGCACTTTACTCCAAGGGTTTTTTTTTTATTTTTCGCGTATAGAAATTAGCCGTAGAATGTTGAAATTTTGATTGTCTTTTTTATTGCAATCAACAGTGCTAAAAGACACTATGCTCAAAGGGTATTTTTCGAATTTTGCGCATAAATTAAAAATGATTTGTCGTAATGATCTTTTAAATGAAATAATAATAATAAAAAGTGCAGAAAAATGCATATAATTTAATAGGCATACAAGGAAGATAAATGTGGTGTACATGCATATCAGATGTTTTTATCATTTTCCTAACATGTTTATTTCACACTATAAAAACCCCTTCCCCTCTAGCAATATTTGTTTTGCAAAATTTACTACTATCAGAATTAATATACAAATATGTTATGGTACTAGTCTTCAAAGTATGCAATGACGCGAAACTATTTTTTATTATACCTACATCACAACAGAGGTGGGATTCCATAGTTTCGGTATCTATCATTTAAACTTGTTAATAGTATCAATTACAAAGTGAACTTGCGATTCTACAACATTAATCGGTTTTCTACTCTACAATGATATGAAAATGTCTTAAATTCATTTCAAATTTTATGAAAAAATCTGTAATTTGATATTTTCAATTGATACTCAATAAGAACAATTCTTATTTATAGTTGTTACGAATTATGGAATCTCATCCCTGATCTGGAAAAAAGATTTTTTTTATTCATTTCAGTTGCTTAGCAAATTGAAGCATAGGACGTATTTTAATATTGTGTTTTCACAGTTATAATAAAAAATATATTTCTTATAATTGAAATAAATATTTTTCATACATTATACAACAAATGAGTCTTCAGTAAAACAGATTCGTAATTATTTATTTATTGAAAAGAAAACCGTACTGTATTGTAATTTCAGAATTTTTGTATGGTTTAGTATTAGGATAATAAATGAAACAAATGTAATATATTAACAAAATATATTTTTTTATTCGGACATATCTTTTTTTATCATTATATCTATAGATATGATATAGGTTTAGATATGTCTTTTAAAAGAAATATTAAAAATTCTAGTCTAATTATATTTTCTTTTATTACAACTAACTTGGCAACTATTTTTATGTATTACAACGTGCTTCAAAAAAAATGTTGACGTCATTTGTCGTTGGATTAGATTATAAATGAAATATTATTATCAAAAATACAATATGTTGCATGAAAAACATATTTTTTTGTTAGAAAACGCATATGGATTTATTCTCACGTAGCTCAGATTGTAAATAATAGTATATTATTTAACAAGCATAATATGTAGGCTATATTACACGAGGATGTAATTAAAAATACGAGCGGTAGCGAGTATTTTTAATCATCCGCGTGCAATGTAGCCATATTATGCGAGTCAAATACTATACTTTATCTACAACTATCAGGCATATAAAAAATCTGATATTATTTATTAAATATTCAGTTAGGTGTGAGTAGTTCATATATAGCTCAACAGATGGCGCCACTGTAGCACTTAAATGTCAAAATAACTTTTCAAATTGTATTTATTATACTTTTATAAGCATATATTTTGATATTTATAATAAAAAATATGTTATTAACAAATTAACAGTTTAATAAAATATTATGTGTTAAATTATATGCCCTATTTATTACAGAAAAGTGTAGCGTGTATCATGACATTTCATATTACACTTGTGTAATATGAGTAGTATATTATATGTAGTATCACACGTATAATGTACCCATATTTCAATAGTTGTAGATAAACAGTATTATGTCTTGTTATTTTCGTTCATATTTTTACAAAATCTATTCGTACTTCCATTTTAATTTTATAAATTTTATCTGATAATAACATCAATTTAACTCAGTAGCTTATCTAGATGTTGCTTTTGATTTGGGTTCTACTAATGGCTTAATTTAGAGCCAGCGTATATAAATAAAGACCTAATAATTTTCTAGAAATGAAAGTACGACCCATTTGTCTGTAGACGAAAGGGTCCAGGCAAATTTTTATTTTTGTTTGTATTTGTGTCTAAACAGTTTCGTTCCATGACCTAATAAAAATCTAAGACGACCCAATACTAGGGCGCGACCCACTGTTTAAGAAACATTGGTTTAGACCTTACTTTTGGACGAGAAGGCGGTTTGTTATAGCAGATTTTTTTTTTCATTTTATAAATTAATTTCGGAAGGTGTTCTAACAATATGTAATGAAGACATTTAGTCACTTTTGAATTGACTTAGTCACTAAAAACAAATGCATAATAGATAATAGTATATTGAGTTATTAGGAGTAAAAACGATACTTTGTGTAGCAAGCTTTGTTCGTCGTGCAATTGCAAAGACACTTGCACTCCGAATGACAAATTCAATTTTTCTTTAAACGTAAATATTTTAAATATAATTTACTACTTGACAGTATGATAATTAAATTTTCTTGAAATGTATTGTATTGTATTGTATGTATGCGAGGGTTTAAGCGTTTTATCGCTTTTTGTCAACGCGACCTAGAAGATCTATTGTGACACAGTCCTTACTTAGTTTTCCGGAAGTAGATCCAGATTTTTGATGAAGCCGATTATGGCTCCAGGAGTCATGTTCTTGATCTCATCTGCCGTAAGATACCTCTTACCTAGTTGATTGAGTCTGCGCAGTTACGGCTGGGCATTCACACGTATGTGTTCCGACGATTCTTCGTCCTCTTCACAGAGTCGACAGGTTTCATTTTCAGCTTTACTAATTTTGTGCAAATGGTACTTTAAAGGACAGTGGCCAGTGAGAATTCCTGTCATTATGTTAAGATCCTTTTTGCTGAGAGCTAGTAGCTCTTTGGCGTTTGTCGAAGCTGGGGAAATGAATTTCCGAGCTTGATTGAGGCCTGGAATATTTTTCCAATATGCGGATATGGCAGATTCCTCCCAGTTTTTGACCACCTTCTTATAGTGACTTTGTGGAAGACCACATGAAGGTTCCGGCCCGTGGTATGAAAGTTTAGCCCCTTCTTGAAATGTAAAAGTGGCATTAGTTTCTTTTCCAGCGGCTTAGAAATTAAATTTCTACTTTGTGAATCAAAGTCTCAAAAGATGTTACTTTTATAACGTTTGAAGAAATTAATAATTATTGAAGTATAAACATATGTATGTCTTATGCTTAAATTTGACAAAGACTATTTATTTATTACTATTAATATTCAGATGAGTAGTTATACTGCCACAACTAAAACTTAGAAGTGTGGTATTATAACCAAGTATAATCTTTTGTAATAAACTCGTATTTAACTCTAAAAATAATAATTTATCAAACTTCAGGTTTTTAAAAAAAATAAATGTAAATTGAATTCGACAAATCTCCTTTTTATAGTTTATTAAGGTTGTCATTTATTTAATATTAATGACAATGGAAAAATTAATGATCTGTCTGCAATTCTCCATTTTTATCCAGTTTTGATTGTTATTGAGTAGTTAATGCGAATATAACGGAAAACTAAATTTGATTAAACCCGGTTCTTAGTCTTTTAAACAAACTATGGGTTCACCATCTTTAAAAATAATATATTCTAAATATATAATAAAATTTCAAAAAAGAAAAAGGTGCTAATACTTCAAGTATCACTAATAGTTCAATGACAAGAAGAAAATATTTGCATTTTAACCTTTAAGCGTTTTATTCTTTTACACCCAGATTAATAAAAAGTTTTATCCACTAACCGGGATTAGTTGTACATAAAAAGAATTCAGTGTATTATTTGGCTTCAAAGATAACTGCACCAGTTTGATGGAATTTTCAATATTTGTAGATGACTTTCAACATTTCTAAATGATGCAGAGGAAGAATTATGATGATATTTGACAACCTAGAAGTAAAATAATTTGATAATGCATGCGCAAAGCATTTATTGAAGTATGGATATATTTATTTTAAATATTTTTTTCTTAAATTCGTATTACATGGAACAGAAATTTTAAAGTTAATCTTTTTTATTATTTAATGTAATAATTAAATAAATGTACTTATTTCTTTCAGTTAAAATGGTTTGAGAAAAAAATACTACATTATAAAATTAAAAAGATTAACTTCAGGTTACTGCTATTTTAAATATAAACTAATATATTTGATGTAACAATATGCCATAATTTGAAATTAACTATTTATATTAAAAAAAAGATATAAATTTAAATATTAAATCTCTAACAAGTGTTTGTTATTTTCTTTCATACAAAATTCTATACAATGCAACCAGTATTACATATACGTATTCAAGGAAAACAAATGTCCAAGCTGATGATTCTAAAAATTAATACATTATTTCCAGGAGCGGTTAATAAAAACCGATTTCTAGAGTAGGATACAATGAAGTATTCAGTGAGAATCTAGTAAAAATAGATCATTTACATTTTTAATTAAAGTGGTTATTATAAAACACAATATAAGTACTTCTAATTAATGTGTTCACTATGTAAATGGTTTTTACACGATTTTTAACCAATAACAAAATCATCGTGACAATTTTAGGCTACTAAAATTTTAAATTATGGGCTTGGATTATAAATATTAATAAATAATGTTACTGAATATAATATATGTACTTTACTTAATCGTAAAGAATATATGATGTATGATGCACATTACGAGGTATGGGTTGGTATGGTAATATATAGACTAACACAACATATTCATGCACAAGATTGAAACAAAGCTCGAGCCCCGGAGCACCCACACAGTCGGCGCCTATGCTTTATGTTTATATTGGCAGGAGGTTTACAAGGGAATTTGGTTCCGGTTAGATTCGATCCTGGTTGTAGTATTCCTCGGGTACTCGGTTAATTGAATCTTGATTTAAAGCTTTTTCAAGCTACTTGATGATTTCTCTTTTATATTCAAATACAAAAATATAACACATATATAAAAAAATATTAAAAATATTTCATGTTAAATAATATTAAAATACATAAATGTTAATGTTCGTTAAAATTGGTTTATTTATTTTTTGGTTTACGGTTACAGGTATTTTCGTCCTTAAAAATATTAGTTAAAATTACGGTTAAAGTTCGCAATTTTCGTACAAAATATCGATTACCGGTTTTTAATAATTAGTTTTTTTTAACCAGTCACATGCCCTGATTATAATGTAAAAATCTAGATTTGGTCACATATTATTAGTCAGAATATACGAGATTGGCATGATTTTTTTCTAGTACATCTTTTATAATAGTTACGCTGCGATCTTACAGATAATTTTTAATGAGCAAATTTTAACTTACTGTTGTTAAACGTTTTTTTGTGATATTGCCCCGTCGTTGAATTTTGAAACCTAGCAACCCTGCTTTAAAATCACAGTTACTGGAACGTAGCAATCACAAATCGCACTAAGTAGGTTCAATGAAAATAACAAAAAAAAAATGCTAGTCAACAGCAATGAATTATAAAGACAGCAGTACAATAATGCATTGAACAGTTTTGTTTCATTTATGAGGTCAGCACAATTCATTACTTTACATTTGACATTTATGCTATGAGGGCTACTGTGTCAAATTAAATTTTTTATAGAAGAAAAGTTATAATTATTTATAAGTGCTTCCTACATGCTCCCTGTGAATATTCTGGCACTATCGACTATCTTCTCGAAATATTGACCCACATAGAATAGACATTCTCTATCTATCATAGTTTGAATAAAAGACAATAGAAGAAAACGTACTCAGCACCGCAATTGCATAACTGACTCTAAATTATTGGATTTAGATAATAAATTTATTAGTCTTAAACTTTCTACTTACATTTGAAAAATTAATACCGCATAATTATTTTACCAGTAGCAAAAAGTGGCAGAAAAATTTTCGCTTCATTCTCTTTGCTGAGCAATGCTGACATTTGTTGCTCGAATTGAACCGATTGACTGTGATTTAAAAGTAGCAGCTTTGCTCATCATTATTGACCACCTACTGTTATGATATAGAATGTCGAGACAGTCGCGTAACTAGAATTCATTAACTTTGGTAGCGGCAGATTTCAAACGCACTTAATATGCATGCGTTGAAGAAAAAAGGAAAGTCAATGGTCGACATATTGTCGCTTCTGCTTATTTATCTATTTACTGTGGTGTAATAATGTAGAACCGAAATTAAGCCCTCTGACCTGTGAGACCCACCCGCGTTGCAGGCATGTGCTCCCCCTAGTTACGTCACTGTGTCGAGACTGTCATGGATATTGTACTTAATGAGCTCATTTTTTTAACCTGTTGTGGAAGTACAATAATCTCCTGTTTCTTCAAATACATACTTAAGTATGTACCTATGTGCATATATGTATATTGCAAGTATTGACTGAAATGGACTTTGACTAAGGGGAAGGCTCCTGGGGCTTGAGCACCGCCCCCCCTCCCCCACTGAACTTTTTTCAAATTTTTACATTAAACCTACCTACTTAACAAAACTCTAATTCTCACTCTCATTATTGTTATTCAATTCTTTAAAAAATTAATTAGAAAAAAAGCACATCTAGCAAAAATTTTGTGTACATATAAATAAGTGATAATAAAAATCTGACTGTGTTAAAACATGTGTGGATTCCCAACATAATCTTTCCAATCGACAGATTAAAACGTAAAATAGAAAATTTTGTATATGGCTAAATAAGTACAAATAGCTGATTCAAATATTGAAGATATTCCTCATTGAAGGTTTTGTATTCTCAAAAAAAAAATCATGAAACTCCTACCTGAAAAAATACATTGAGCCATATTTACAATTATTTAGCATTTCTAGAGTATGCGCGCCCACTTAACAAAGAGATAGTTTTCTCTATAACCGATAGAGTCGTTCTTATGGAATATTATCAGAACTGAAAAGTGGATAAACGACTGATGTTGGTGATGGAATAAATAAATAAGCAGGAATATTATTTACCTGACGAAGGCAGCACTGAGCTGTCGAAAGGTAAATTAATAAAAATTTTCCAGAACTTATACCCAAATATTGTTTTTTGATCAGTCGAAAATAATTTATTTAGAAAGTCTAGGCCAACGTTTCGCTACATTTATAGACAACAACTAAATGGTTGAACGACTTTTAGGCAGCGAAACATTGGCCTAGACGTTCCAAATAAATTATTTCCGACTATATTCCTGCTTATTTATTTATTCCATTATCAGAAATGTCGAAAAAACAGTGTATGAAACATACATCTTATTATATTAAAAAAATTAAACTTTTAATTTAAAGCTGTTTGATCTTGAACTTTTAAAATATTTTCACTTACGCATTTTGGTTCATATGCAAAAGATTTTATAAGTAAAATATGTTTAGTCCCCCCAAAATACAATCTTGTGTGCGCCACTGACCTTGCAATTTTTCGTTTTTATTTTTATTTTATATTCGTTTGTTACCTATTGCCAAAGTTATTTTAAAATTACTTAATTAATAATAATACGAATCTGTATTTTGATACAAATATTGTATTCAATATTGAATACCTACTAGTTTTATACCAGAAAAGAAATAATATGTTCCTAATATTCTAAATATTCTGCATGTAACTAATAATAAATAAAAAGCATTAAATATCTCGAAACCAAGTTAAAAAATGAAAAATATATAACATAGACAACTAACTATTTTACATTGTGACAAAAACGGGGATTGTACCTACATAACATTTATGTATAATATAGACATATCAAAGTTATTTTCAGATTATTTAAAAACAAAACAGATATTTTAGAACAAATATCACATTAAACATTCAAATGTTCCTCGTGCTTCATTCAGATGTTCTAGAAATACATGTTTAATAAAAATGAAAAAAAATAATAATGTAGCTTTTGAAATTTCATATTTCAAATGTTCTCTTTATGATTTAGTTAACCAAAAGTTTTAAATTTGTAAATCATAACGAAAACATTATGGTAGCATTATTCAGTTCATTTTAATCAATATAATTGTTTGAAATTTAAGCAGTCATAAATATAGCTTCATACATAGGGATATGCAATACTAGGACAGTATTGATACTTGGGTATCAAAAATATCGAATAAAGAAAAGTATATGTCTATATTACACATACAAGTATCGAAAACAAATGTAAAGAAAATTAAATGCTCCACTTTTTGGATTATTTTTTTATATCCGATGGAATATTATCGGACTAAGACTTGTTCATTTTATTTTGAAAATTGAACTAAAATATACCCGTCTTAAAAAATTTCGCACAACAAAATTGCATTTTTTTTAATTAAACAAACAAACCAACGTAGTAATAATAAATAAAATTAAAATTTCATTGTTTCTTTCTAAGACAAATTTAAATTGTTGTATATAAAATATTGAAGGATATATAAATATTTGATATAGCCTCATAATTAAATTTGCGTTTTATTATGAACTCATAGATATTAATGGTACAAATTTGCTGTAGCGTTCATAATGAAACGCGTGTGATGTTAAATTATGAAGCTATATCAAATGTGTCTCCTTAATCGTTATAGACATTAAAGATACAAATTTGATATAACTGTTAACTGTGGTGTTAAAGTATATTGAAATAAATGTTTGTAGACAAATTCAATAAACTAAGCTCTGATAACAATTATTTGAGCCCTGGAAAAAATAATTAGTCCTACATTTACAAATAAACTGCTTGTACGTCTATTAAATTAAATTATATACATTTTTTGCTGCACTTTATTTAAACTTGTATCATTTGTAAGTGAGATACATTCTACGGCGAATCGATTTTGACTTAAGCGAAAAACAAATAACTCTTCAAGCAAATTGCCTCTTTGGCATTAAAGATTGCAATAAAAAGAAACTTGTATGTGTTAATTATGCAAGATCATACAAAGGTAGATAGTCAAAATGGATTCAGGGATGCCAAGGATCAATATTTTTTTACTTCGTACAAAGAAGTAAAAATTAACAGTGTTTAAAAATTACTAAGCTACTTAAATCTTTCCATTTGGAAAATGTTATTTTGGAGTATTTTGCATTTAAAGTACATTAAGCTGTATGCTCACATACATTGAAGTAGCGCTCTTTCAAATTTTTACAATTTTAATTGTCAAATGTCAACTTTCAATTAAGAAATTCTGAATTATATCGTGAATAATATTTTATTTGGATTAATACATATTTCATACAAACGAACATACAATCTAATTATGAGAGAAAATTAAATTTAATGTTAACAACTGACATCTCGAAATATGACATTTCTGAAATAGTGCTAGTTCGGATTTGTGAATACGGACCATTGAATTTTAAAATAATGCCAATAATTAATAATATTTGTTATCATGTTTATAGCAAGTTTTCCAAAAGTGCCAATGTCTTTTCAATTTTCCGCACAAAAAAATAGTTACCATATATGTTTTCTTATCGATTTCAACCAGTTTTTGGAGAAAAATACGACCGCCCTAATATATGTACCTACGTACTTATACCGGGTGTCCCAGCTCGACCGACACATGAGAGATTTACATAGGAAATCAGTTCATTATGAATAGTATCTCCCCAGTGCAAAATATTAACTTGAAATTTTGTATACCGGTCGAGCTGGGACACCTGGTATATGTATGTATATATGAGAGACCTGGTTGAGAAAATCTGAGCCCTGACAATCATCTCGTTTTGGCTACGGCCCTGACACGAGATTCTCGACAAGTTTGGAGTTCCGTTTAATGGCAAAAATCCTGAAGGTCTCATCCTATATTTACCCGGCTTTTTCAACCCCTAAGTTTGAACAAACGCTAAAATGTCACAACTATGTCCACAGAGGGCGGAAAGTGACAGTTCTTCGAACCCAGGCTTGAAGGCAGAAAACTGCGTCTTTCAACAAAAATCTGTCTATTTTCAATTTGTAATATCTGGAATGTTCCAATACAAAAATTACAAAACTACATAGCTGCCAAACGAGCGTGTTACAGTCTTTTCGATTTTTAAACATTTCGGGAATTCTTTATCTCGTATTAATTAACAGTAGCGATCTTTCACGGCCACAGCTGACATAAACTCGTACAAGCATCTAGTTTGTTTTCTAATTTGCTGTTCTACATTATCTAAAAAGTTTGGTGATTATAAATAGTTTTGTTAAGTAGGTTGATATAAAGCTGTTATTATAAACTAATCCTTCAAACTTTCTGCGGTATCCGCAACTACTAATATTATACCGTCAAATTTCGTGATATTATTGAAACATGTTAATGTACGTAACAAAAGTTTGAGGAAAAGTGGGGGTACGTATATTTAATTCAAATTTTGTGTTATTCAAAAATATTTACAACTTGTTTATCCTAATAAAAGAGTACATTAATCTACCAACAAATACCCCTACAATAATAACAATGCAAAAATCCAAAATAACACAGATATTGGTAACACACATACACAAAATAAAAACTTACAAATATAAAAATGCCACTGTGAAAAACAAATAGCTCCCGACTGCTTGACGAAAGTCAAAGGTTCATAAATTAAAACAAAAAAATATATCTTTATCTTACATCCACAGTAATATTAATTAAAATATTATATACTTAGTGGAAAGTGGGTCATTAATTTCAATGGTTTGCAATTATTTTCCTAATTGTCGCATTGTCCCAATAAATTTCAATAATTTTCTGAAATATTCTGCAACGAAGCTGTTCCTCTTTTGGGCTTTCCATCCGTTATCGTACACGATTCTTCATTAGCATTTATAAAGCAACGAATTTTATAAGATAACGATTAAAATAAAGATTCGTATTAACTGCTTCAACTCACATATAGAAATTCTCAAATATGAAATTGCACCACACCAGTCTAAAACTGCAAAATTTTTGGGTAAATTTACATAAAGTTTAAGTACTTTGTTCGCAATCTTTTATACATCGATAAATTAGTGGAACTGACACATTTTGCTCTCTGAAGATGTTGACAATATTTACGCTTAGGTATTTGTTCAACTAGTTGATTTGATATATTAATCGAGTAAGGTGTTTAAATTATAGTACGATACAAGAAAATATTATGTTCTACATGTATTGCATAGAACATTTTTCTTACAATCGATATATTAATAAAAATTAATTTATGAAATAAATGAAAAACTTGATAAAAATTTAATTATATATAGTAGGTATACCAACTTACCTATATAGCTGATTCTCACACATATACCTACAGCCATTACCGTAAAAATCATATTGTCGAAACCTTGAAACCTTGCTTATCATCAAGATTTTAATATGCGATTTGTATGACGATCCCTATATTTCCCTGACGAGAGTTAAAATGTAATTAACTTATTAAAGAAAGGCGCATTACTAAGCTTTGCCTAGGGCGCAAAATGTCCTGGGGCCGACACTGGGGGTATAGAAACATTCTGTATACTACGGTGCACTGATAATACCACGTAGTTCTTTATTTTAGAAATGTTTAGGACTGCTTCGATGTTTTTTCCTACAAGCAGGCGTAAAGTCCATACGTAATGCAATCTTTAGCGTCGGTGTGTCACGTTTGAATGTACTATTCAAGCACTAGTGCGTAAAAAGTAGTCGTTGTTAGCCAATAAACATAACGATAATTTATCTGACAAGTCGATAATTAAATAGGTAATAAGTAATGTAATAAAATTTATTAAGAACTATTAATGTACACATAAATAAAATCATGTTTATTAATAATTTAATTAATAACTTAATTTTTAAAATATTAATATTTGTTTCACATTAATACTACCAATACCTAGTTTTTAATATTGTCCTTCGAAATTTTGGAAACAATAAATTTTATTAATATGTTTACTTAATTGTTATTAATATTTCGGTTTTTAATATATAGTAAATAAAGTTTTTTATGTTGTGTTATAATTTCCGCATTCGACTACGCATCAAGCGTTAAACATCGCACTCAACTACAAAAAAAACTTTTTTCCACGTTAGTTGCATAAGTAACTATTTTAGTACTGAGTATATTGTTTTATTTAACAGTAGCTTTAGGAAAGTTTGTAATGAACATATGTTATGTATGTAGGGCTGAACTGCACTCCGCCGGCCATAGACGACTTCCCGCGAGACTTGTTCACGGAACAGGAACGGCAGGACGGCGCCGTGGTCCTGCACGTTATCGCCTCGCTCTACCTCTTCGTAGCCCTCGCTGTCGTCTGCGATAAGTTCTTCGTTCCTGCCGTCGAGAGAATATGTCACGGTAAGTCTATATCTTGTTACTTACGGTTTTGTAGTTTTACCATGAATTTTGCATTTCGAGTCAAAATAGGATAACAAAAGAAACGATAAGAGGCAGACAAATAGTCTAATCCAAAATCTTCAACCATCAAAGGCATTATCTTATGTTTTTAATATTGAATAAAACCGTTCCGGTAAAATAGCGTAGCGCAGCGCCAGAGATCCTGGGTTCAAATCCCGGCAAAGATACGGATTTTGGATGTGTATGTATGTATATGTGTGTGTTCATACCAGCTTATCTCCATTAACAAATACGTAGTAACGAAAATTGTTTAATGAAAAAGTTAATTCATCTCCATAAAATACATTAAATTGTAATAACTGTACTATACAGGAGTGTTTATGTTAAGTGGTAAACTTTTACTATTGCTATATCGAGAACTACAAGAGCTTCGAAGTCGGTTTAATAAATAAACAATTTCTATTTTACAACAACATTTCAATGAGCATATTTTGTTTTCATTCATTGGTTCTCAAACTCAAACAGTTTTCGATAGAGAATTTTATTCTTAATTCAATAATATATTATTTGCACACCCGTAGAGATTTTTTTTAGAAAAATGACTGTATCGTGCGCAGAGCACACTTATTTTAACCATCTTTCAAGAAAATACAACTAACGATATAACAGGCACTTTTCTAAAAAATTAAACTTCATTTAAACGTATTTCGCTTGAAAGTAAGATCATTCTATCATTTTTCAATTTCCATTCGTTTCATATCTTCGAACTTCTCGTCGAATCTTCGAAATGGATCATCTTTTAAAAATTTTATTATAAATGCTGATAAATATTTCTTATTATTTTAATCGCACAGTTGTCAATATCAATTTAATATAGAATATTTCCTACAAAAATTAAAAGCCAACTAAATTATTAATTTTGTTAAGTTTCTACCAAAAGTAAACTACTCTTTGAAAAGGCCGAACTACATAAATAAAATGTCAACATTCTACAGCTAATCGTTGACTTACGCGACAAATTTAAAAAAAACTCACACATACAGGGACGTGCACAACTACATGTTACAGCATTCTCATATAAAAAATTTCAAAATTTTTCTACTAACTATTTTGAGTTATACGATACTTACGTACAAACGTCATGCCGAAACCAGTCAAAATGTATTCAGGGGTAGTCAAAATAGATATTTCCGTTGAAATCTGAAAACCGAAATTTTTCGCGATCACAATGTGTACTTTACTTTGTACAAGGAAGTAAAAAGAATGTCGAAAATAAAAAATAACAAAGTTGGCCCCACAGTTTGAGAACCACTGAGAACTGATATCAATTCAATATAACAAAAAAAACTAGAAATGTAAATAACAATTCAATATGCATGTTTCGACGCAAACAAAGCACTTCAATTCGTAGTAATTATGATTTATATACATAAACCACCATTTGTCTAATTCACTTTTAACAACTAGCCACATACAATCTATTTTCACAAATAATCTGAAATTACTATTTACCTAGGGCACGTTACGGAAGATCAATATCTGCTCCAAATTACGTTCAGATTTTAAAACATATAATAATCCATTATATCATTACATTCATACTAGAGTCCAGCATCACAAAATATCTCTAATGCCGGTATTTGATTGTTTGACATTTAATCTATAATTGTTATGTGTAATAATTACATTACAAAGCATGTATTTATTAAAAATTAATTTTAATACCCTTTGGCTATAGTTCTAACATTCCGAATTTGCAACACAAATTTTGCGGGCCCATTTTTAAACGACATAACTTTATTAATTATTTAATTTTTATCGTGATATCTGCAGTTCATGCAGTTCTGATCCATGTGAAAGTGAGTGGGGCAAATTAGGCTGAAAGGATTTTATTTATCGAACAATTAAAATTTATAGTTTACTCTTGTCATTTTTTAAAAAAGAAAAGTTTATAATTTAGTGTTATTTTTATAGTGTAGCATATACATCGTGCTCCAGTTTTAAATGGCATAACTACAACAATACACCTAAAAATAAGGTGACAAGTTCATTTGAGGAAATTTCCGGAAATACGCAACTCCAAAAATTTAGGGGCGGATTTTTTTTTTTCAAAATAACCTTAAACTGAGCCAGGAAAAATATATAAAGCGACAAAAATTATTTAAAAATTGATATTTATTAACAATTAAAAAATAGAAAACGTTTTGCTAAATTTGATTTTACTGGTCAGAATACACTGAACAGTATCCGTCGATTTAAAGCGAGTGGCGGCATCTTATGAATTATACGTCGTTTAGAGGCACGTGTCAAGACCTTAAGTAAAATAATTTGATTCGCTACATTGCAAATATGAGTAATGGCCAAAAGCGATTAAGTGACGCTAAATATAAGCATTTGACAAAATAAATAGTAAGAAGAATTTTATTATAATATAGGATGTAGTATCAATTATTGTACACTTGTTGGTCAGCATTGTAACAGGAGAGTTCACCTGTTCGATGTATTTTATATATAAAATTAGCACTGATGAAAGGCGAATATAACCCGAAACGTATGCACTAAGGGAAGTCTATATTTTTATTTCCTTCCTTCGTCCATCAACCGACGACTACACTTCATATCATTTAAAAGATTTCTGGGCTGCAAAATCTTTCATTACTTTTTCGAAATTATTTTTTCTCAAGATATCAATTTTTACGCACAGTAACGAAAGTGAATTTAATCTATCTTGCTACATGCTGCTCTTAGTTGATAATTTATCCGTTTTAATTTCGAAAACGATCGTTCTCCGGTGCAATTCGTAACCATTAAAGTAAAAAAATACTAATGCCTATCTCTAATTTGAGAATACAGATTCACGGGGCCCTATTTAGCGGGGGTCCTAAGCATATGCTTAGTTTTCTTACACATAAGTCAAGCCCTGCTGTACCCAGACGAGAAAAAATATCGAAATCACAGTTTTTCTGTATTTTGTTGTTAGCATGTTTTTTTTTTTATTAGCCATATATTTGCATATATCAATAAATTGACAAAAAATAAGTAATTAACATTTTTATATTTAATTATAGTTGAAAATATGATCTGATGATGTTTCCTCCTTAAGAATAATATGCATCATGAAAAGTTAAAATACAATATAGTGTCACTATTCTGACTTAACTATATTCATCTGGTGTCTATGTCAATTTGTATCATACGATATTATATTTTATTTTTATTTTATTGTTTTATTTTTATATAAACAATATCACCACAAATTAGATGAAGTTCAATAACACCATATGAAACGAGTAGAATACTAATTTATCTATAAAATGATAAACAAATTTGGAAAGCAGTCAAAACATCTTTAGGTTTTATTCAGGGAATAATTCAATTACCTTCCTACTTACGTTCAAATAAAAATATTTCAGTAATAAACTATTATTTTTTTTCACATGAATTACCTTTCTTTTCTTCTTTTTAAAAACCAGAGGAATGCAAGCGAACTTTCTTGCGCTCCGCTCTCTCAACGCATATTCGTATCATCAAAGAACATATAACATGTCATGCGAGGTCCCACAGAGCTCCATATTACGCCCAGGCCTATGAAACATTTATTATGTCAGACTGTTGCATACAAATTTGCCACTATTTTTCGAGATTATTTCGAAAGGTGATAGCAATAGAGCTGTTGATATTGATATTTTTACACTTCAGACAAGGACAATGCTTCAGAGGAGTACAAAATCACTGCATGCGACGGTCGATAAAAAATTAAAATAGTTTTGAGGTTATCTTTTAAGTTATCTTTTACATTAGTCTTACCTGTATCCTGTATATTACGTTATATCAATAAATCTCTTTGTTTAAGTCAACTGTGAGATAGGTCACCAAATAGGAATCTAATTATTCTCATGATAATTCCAATTAAAATCCCTAGAAACGTAATTAATTTTCCTTATCTTGTAGACTCGACTTTTAAGATTAGGTCTGAAAATAAATGTTCAAGAAACCTCGTCGAATCCAGACATACAAGAACCTGGTACTCGTTTTCTACAAAAAAGAATAATTAGTCCGTCGATAGTGGGTAGATAACATAATACATACGGTAATGACCGTAAACTTTTGAAATTAGCAAAATGAATTCCAATATTGACAAGTATGAAATGTGGAATCTAATATTTAGAACCCAATGAATTAATTAGTTTATTTGTGGGTATATCCTCATAAATTACTAAAATAAACTAGAATTTATAACCGACAGTGATATGAATGAAATCATATGAAGATTTGAAAATAATCCCCGTTACTATAATGCGAGTAAAATCTCCAAATCTGCAAATAAAACCCATCTCCAAGTGTTATAGTGTCAAAGAAAATATTTAAAGTAGTACATTATAGCTACAACTATATTTGTATATTATCTAATCAGGATATCGTCTAATTACGTTAAACTATAACTGTAGTTAATAAATTTTATATAAAAGATGTATGTTTAGTGATTACTTAGGTATCTACATTGAGAGTAAATAATTTAGATAGGTAGTTATATTGTTTGGCTGCAAATCATTAATTTTTTTTTAAGCTGCAATTAAATTAAAAAATCGACCCGTTTCAAAACGCAGACTAGCATTTTAGCATAAACAAACTCCACTCCGTAATAAGAACCACCAATCACGTATTCAAATTATAGAAAAATATGCTATTCGGTAAAGCTGAATATTCGCCTGGACTACTATTCGTCGCAACATCGTATATTCACGGTTGAATTATACAGTTTACACGATTCGTGGGTCCTGGATATATTTATAGTTAATTAAAAAAGATGAAAATTATCTTCAATTATTAAAATATAAATATAAATCATTAAATCAACATAAAAATCAGACCAAATTCGCTTTCTCTCATAAGACGGGTTACGACCTAGGTAGTAGTGTCGTTAGACCGTTTTTGGGGGGGGGGGGGCTAGCGACACTGGACCTACGCTACAAGACTCCGCAAATGAAGAAACAACAAATTGTGTTAACCCGTGTATTTGAACATGTACCGAACCGAAAAAAGCGTTATTTTTTAATCGGCTTCGATTTTCGCTCCGATAAAAATTACGTTTTTTACGGTTACATTCTAAAGTAAACTTAATCAAAAAATGGTAGTCAAAATGAGCTATACTAAATAATTAGTTTGATATTTTATATTGATACGATACGATATGGAAAACTAAGAATTTAAGCTGTGTAGGTACAACCCGCCAAAGAAACTATAATTATTTCTATCATGAAACAATAAAAATATAAGTATATATTTAAACATATTACCAGTCCTTACAATTATAAAAGAAATCATTTCTTTCTGGTATTATTTTCAGCATGTCTGTTGATTTCATATTCTACATTAATATCTCTATCGTGATTTATACACAAACTGCTAAGTCATTTAAATGAGAACCTTACTATAATCCAAATAGATATTAATTTGGAACACCTTTTTTCTGACTTCTTTGGTATTTAAAAGAAAAGTCCCAAGGTAAAAACACTCAATCTTTTTTTCTTCAGATCTTTGATTTTGAAATTTTCGTTATTTTGCTTATTTAACCCGTTGAGCGACGCATTTTAATGGCTTGGACGGATTATTTGAGAAGAATCTACTTTCTGATAATTTGTTCAAGCCGTTAAAATGCGTCGCTGAAAGGTTGAGAAGTAAGCAAAATAATAGCAAAATAAAAAAATTCAGAATCAGATATAAATTTATTTTATATGATCTCTGTTTTTTAACATAATATTTTATTTATTTAAAGAAATAGGCCGGAATAACCCACTCCTTGTATCGGCGCCTAAACTCAAGCCATATTTCTTATTTTCAAGAAATTATTCGATTCATTATTTCTTCTTTAGTGTGAACTAAGCTTAGGAAAAAACAGCTCTAAATAAGTAAACATTATATAAGTATCTTAAATTGTGTTAGATTGAGTGTATTCGTGATAAAATTCAACTTGAACAACATTCGTACTACCTCGGAATTGGAGTTAATTGTGTTAAGAGCCGTTTCCGCCGCCGGCGAAAGGGCTTGCAGTGCGTGCGACTTTTCATCGTCTTGGCGGAAGTTGGCACATCCCTTCCGGTTGCACTGGCCTTGGACACGCGATTAAAAACGCATCACACTATCCTCCGATTAACAGCTCTAAAGCTAATTGGATTTGAAACGCGACAGTTATCTAACAGCTTATTGTTTCCAGATAATCGGCGTTTGTGTTTCATGCGCAATTTCATTTCGTTTTTGTTGATTCGTTTCTAACTTATTTAAAGGCTTGGTTTTATTAATATCTTTGATGATTAATTTTATTTTGTCTTTTGTCTACAAAGTTCATAATTGTATTTTCTAGAATTAAGTATTTTACTAATTTTGTTTTTTATAAATTATTTTAATTGAAAATGTTTCTTTTTCTTCTTTCTGAATTGTACAGTGGCGGAACTATAGGTGGGCCAGGGTGGGCCGGTGCCCACCTTTAAAAGTGATGGCCTACCCTTGTGCCCACCCGTAAACAATGCAGGCATCAATAAAATATATAATACCATTATTACAGTGATTTTTCTAAAAATTTGTAAAAAGAAAAAGACGGCGCAATCTTTGTCTTGAAATATTTAATTGGTATTATTGTGTCTGCACGGTGGTAGTATATGTATGTATAACCAAAGAATTGCGCTGAGGGCTAAGCCGATTGATGAGGCCGCTCTTTTACGTAGAAACTTGTGATAGTCATTGCCGCGCGCTTTTACAAAGCATGCCGATTTGATTTATAATTGATGTCAACTGATTATCTTCATATCTGCCACTACATCTACAACAGATCAGAACACATGTAGTTTTCGTGTCTTTCAGAACATGTAGTTTATGTGAATTATGATGCTTAGTGCTAGTTGAAATGAGTAAACGTAACATTATAGATTATTTCGCGCCAACTTCAAAAAAAATAATTAAAGCTGTCGTTCAGTTTCCATGACACCTACTGAAAATTACTTGAGTATTGTAAAAATTATTTATTATTTTTTAAATATGTAAGGGCATTTGGCCAATTCTTTTTGCCTCATTGGATGCAGTTTTTAGTTCTAAACAAATACATATCTCACAGTTTGTTCTAAAATTAATAGGTAATAAAGATATATCGGGAAATGAAAATAGTAACATTGAAATTCCTATGTTCAGAAATGAAAGTAGACACTCGGTATATAACAATGACACGGCCCACCAAGATTTTCCGGAGCCCACCGCGTGGCCCACCTAACATTTTACCTCTAGTTCCGCCACTGGAATTGTATATCATGAATTATTTCTATTATTTGTAAATATCATGATTATTAACATATATACATATATACAGGATGAGTCATCAAAATGCCCGTCTTCGATACCTTCCTTGTCGTTAAAAATATAGCATAAATTTATTAACAGAATTTATTCGTTCACTCAAGAAGCATAACGTAAAAGTATTTTCACATATACAGGTGTTGCATTACGGCTCGGCGAGAATTGTTTGCCTTTTTTTAAATGGAACAACCTACATATTTTTATATTTTTTCAATTGTATTTTATTTCCTTATACGGACATATAAATTTTGTTTTAGTTTTCCGCGGCGTTGCCAAGTTATTCCGTTTATTCTCTAAAAAAGACCAAATACACACATTGTTTTATAGAGACACACTGAAGTTATTTTAATAGTAAAAATTAAGATCTTTTTTTCTGTACAACTATAACTATAATGTATGTTGACTATAACTCGTCATTTTCAAATGGAATACCCTATATTTTATAATTCAGTTGGGTGTCTTTTTATTTTATCTTCATATGTTATGAAGGGCATCCTGTGCCTAAAACCAATAATTTATGTATTAAGTAGATACATAAATTAAAATTTACTATTTATGAAGTATCATTTCCTGCTACTGTTTTAATTTTAATATTAGTTTTTATTTTATGTTTTAAACTGTGTGGGTAAATCATTCCCTGCACATGTTATAGTTTTAATTTTAGTTTTATTTTTTAGTCCCAAGATTTTGCATACTTTCTAAAACTAAAAAGTAAAAATATTAATAACATCCAAAAAAGAATTTAAAATGGATTGTGCTGTTTTGTACTTAGAAATTGTGAAAAGAAGAAGAATTTATGGTATTACTGCAGCGTAATTTTAATAAAAAACCAACAGAATAAAAACAAACATGGACCACGATGGTGGGTTCATCCTACAAACAATTACAGTGTTCAAATGGGATTTTTTAATAACCTCAATCAAGAAATGAATTAAAATAAAAACGAAAAATTAAAACAGCAAGAAACCGCACATCTGTACAGCAAATAAAAGAAAAAATTAAAATTAAACTTAAAATTATAACAGTAGCTGGGAATGAGCCTCAAGTGTAAAGAACAAAAGAAATAACTGTATTGATATGGGTAGGCAAGTAAGAAGTAGAAGAATAAACGCATCGCACGAATGCGCTTTCTCTGATAAATATGAATATATATTGGCTCAGAACATTGCTGTTTAGTTTCTAGAGTGGAAGACGCAACATTACCTTATTGATACGAGAAAAAAAATACTGTTTGCAATAAAAGAATAAAAAAATATATGATTCCATTTAACAAATATTTATGTAGGTATTTTGTTCCAAATTTTGCTTCTAATTTATAGTGGCTCATTTAACTGAATTTGTATCTCTTCAAATAAAAAAGTTAGCAATAGAAAGCAATTTTATTGAAACACCTATATAGAATAGCAATTATTGTTCATTTTCTAATTTAAAAAAATCAGATATGGTCGCCATATAATTTCTTTGCGATAGAAATGCACAACTAGATATTATAAGAGTTCCACAAACAACGTATCAACATTCTACTGCACTACGGCTACTCATTTTTGAGTTATGCAAAGAAAAAATGACTACATCCATATATATTTATTTCTATATTAAATTTCCTAATCAGTGGCGACATTTTATAAAAAAGCACAATCGGAGTAACATTAGGCTCTAGAAGCGTAACGACATTTTTGTGATTTAATGGAGATTTTTAAAATTCGCTGGCAATACTCGAATAGCGAGAGGTAAAAATTTTCCGTGAATGTACTATATTCGGATTCATCGTCACCTTTGAATACAATCAGTGCTGCATCTAGAGAGATTTTCCCGGGGGGATATGAAAACTTCGAAATGTATGCATTTGAATGTTCATATTATGTAGAAATAGTTCTTTATTGTATATATTTATATACATATTTCATAGTAAGACAGTATTGCACAACTTGTGGAATGTTTAATATTTCGCCTATATCTATACATTTGAAGATATCCATAAATTTCAAAGTGGCACAAAAAATGACACAGACACTATATTAAAAAAATGACAATATTTGATAAGATTTATCCAAAATATAATACCAAGTAATATTGTATTATTGTTCCTAAGTAAATATTATTGATTTTATATACTATGTAACGTAGCATATAAAATCAATGGTAAATATATTACTCGTATAAAAAAGTAACAATATATTTGTACATACTTACAAGTCATTTGTTAAGGGTGAAGGGGATCCTGTAGAATCTAGTGCTTGTAATATGAACATTCAAATGAATGGCAGAACTGACTGATTTTTGTTTTTTCTATGGCTTGTCTTCGACTTCACAATGTATGAGTGTTGTTAATTTTTAAAAATCTGCTGCAGATCTCGCTATTAAATATAGTATAAAACACAGTCTACAGGTTCTTTATGAAATTAATCATAAAATATTTAAGATCAACAATCGGACAATAACGGTTATCCGATCTTTCTTTTATTTCAATAGAGTACAATATCGGTAAAAGTATTAATTATCATAATTAATACTTTGTAATGTAATTAATAAATTTACTGAAATGGAAGCCGTAGAAAAGTGCAAATAAATTAAATTAATTGTAACGTATTTGTTTTACTATTTTCGTAAACCGAATAAATTACGGGGCCTAAATGCAAATTTTTGCACAGGGCACAGGAATGGCTAGTTTCGGCGCTGGGTTTAATGCCAGTGGCTTGCCATCTTATATATAGCGCTGGCAACTAAACTTGAACGGTGTGGCAGGAGAAAGGTTTTCCAACTCTACTTTCTACACATGTCAACTGTAGGGCTTTTTAACATCTCTACAATATGAAATACAAATGTTATCTGTAGAAGAAATAATTAATTTAAAATTAAAATATGAGATTTCTGCACCAATAGTTAACACTTTCGTTATATTAAAAAGTAAAAAACAAACATTTTTATCATGAAAAAAAAATTACACTAATAATGATGATTAGTTTCCGATAATTCAAAATGTTGTGTGTAGATTTTTCGAAAATGTTTTCTATTTTTAAAAATGTGACTATTATGAAATGGAATGCTTTATTAGTGGGACCGGGATATCATTGGTGAACTCAAGAGTTGTTCTTTCACCAAATAAGATGCAATGTTGCTTTTGTATTTATTATTCTGATTTCAAGCATATATTCATCGATTATTGTATTTGTAGTTGAAATTATTGTTTATAAAATATCTATCAACTCCAAGAAATTCGGGGAATCGTACAATTAGAAAAGAATATATATATATATATATATATATATATATATATATATATATAAATATATATATATATATATATATATATATATATATATGTTTTCGGTAAATGAAAACTCTCCGGCTTACAACTAAGACACTATATTGCACGGAACAATATGTTATGTATTTCAACCATCGGCGCCGACTTTTCGAAATTTCCTTGTGTGCAAAATTTGTCATAACGGCCAAAATTAAAACATAAATACAACAAAAAGATATACTAGACTAACACTTTAAAATGCTCTAATTCTTGACCCATTCAAACCAGAGCACAATCCAGAGAAACTACTCAAGAATGTGCTCTTTATTAGTAGGCTAAGAATTAGAGCAAGCATTTCAAAATGCTCCAGAATGTGCTCTGGTTTCAGTAGACCTAGAAATGGAGCAACACTTTTGAGATCTTTAATTCTTGACCCACTAAAACCAGCGCAGCCAAAACTGATCCAGAATGTGCTTTGGTTTCATCAGGCCAAGAATTAGAGCACACGCTGAAGCGTAGTCCAATTTCCGGCCGGCTGAACTAGATCACCTTCAGGGCATGAGACGCTTTGGAAGGCGGTCTAGCCAGATCACCTATTTGAGGGTAGTAGTCAGTTACTTAAAAATAGAAGGAGGTACAATATTTCTTCGAAATAATAATAATTCAGGGCTTTATTACTGATGTCATAAAATCTGCGCTAAGGTAAATTTCTCCTTTTTTTGTAAACAGATGAATAACTCAACTGTTTTATACCACTTCCTCAGCTTGAACGATGTGTAAAGTTAATATAATTAATATTTTCTTCTGTTTAGCCAGAAGTTATGTATAGTGGTGTAATTATGCAGGCCGGTAGAAAATTATATAATCTTTATATTTAATAATAACGTAATTTGGTTAACCAATTGTAGTTATAATCTAATTAGTTCATCATATTTGTATATAACTATTAAATACCAAGTATTATATTTTTTATTGAAGTTATCGTGGACGAAAAATCGTCATAGACACACACACGAACACACAAAAATACAGACATCACAGTAAAAATAGTAAAATATTATTGTAGGGACCTGAATTCGTGCTCATATGTTGAAAACTCACACTCGACAAATTTGACCACAAACAATACAATCGAAATCGAAATGAGGACTTTCGATTCCGTAGGTTATTGTCCTAACTTCATAACCACCAATTGATATTTCATTGTAAATGTAAAGTAAATAAAAGCATCACGTGAAATATATTAATATTTTTTTGGAAATTTCGCTAAATTATGCTAATAAAATGAAATAATATGTTTAAAATAAAATGTAGAAATATATGTATTATTGTCTTGTTTATCAAAAACTGTTTTGCCATGTCAAATGCCTATCACAACACTTATCTGGGACACATAGTATATTTCAATGTTTTATGTTTATATACGATTATGTAATTATAATTGAATAATAGTTTTTTTTTTATTCATTGCTATAATTGTATTTACTTCGTACACATTCAAATAACAGTTTCTAAAGTGAATATAAACAAATGATTTGTTTTGTCCCTTTAATAGTGCGTCGTCTTGTTAGAAACATGGTCTTGTATATTAAAACTTTTGCGACTTTGCCTGAACATAAAAATACATACTTTCAATCTTTTAAATCAAATTATTCAACTGACTTAAATGATTTTATTTCTTTTATTGTTTTTACTTCAATATTTTCTCTCAAATTCTTCAATAATAATATTAAAAGAAATAACAGAAGAAGAAATTTTAAATAACTGTATTGAAAGTATTATGAGGAATGGAACTTCAAATACTCTTTTAATAATAAGTAATAAATACACTATACCAATTTTTAAAAATAGATCTACTGTGCTAGCAACACCAACGAAAACTAAATTCTTCGGAGAACTAGGCAAAATAGATTCGTATGTTTTAGTATTTAGTACAATAGAAGAACTGAAAAACTGGTTACATGAAATCTACAAATACTTAAATCATGATGGACAAATGGTTATTGCAATTAGGAAATATGACTCAATAGAAGAAATATTCAATATTCTTTGGGATTATTACATAGTCAATGTGTATGTAGTGTTATTTGTTGATAAAGAATTAAAAGTGTTCTCATATTTTCCGTATAAAAACCCAGTAAATTGTTGGATCAATGATAAACCAAGCTTCATGTTCTCCTGTTCGGATATTCCAACAGAACTCTTTCCAGATAAAATACCTCAACGGTTAAACAATTGCAAAATGAGGTTATTGGTTCTTAAAATACCCCCATTCGTCATGAATACAGAAATATATAGAGACATTCCTGAAATTGCCGGAATAGAAGTTCGCCTTATGGAGTTTTTAGCCGAATATTTTAACTTCACTCAAGTTTACAGTGAGAGTAAGTTTAAATCATGGGGAGAAAAATTGGAAAATGGAACATACACTAATATGTATGGAGCCCTACAGAGTAGAGAGGTTGATGTTATTTTTGGTTTGGTTGGTTGTAATTCATTTTATGACGAACTCACTTGTTTGTCTCCAGCTGTGTTTGACTCACTATATTGGTTTGTTCCTATAGCAGATAAAATACCACAATGGGAAAATTTAGTCAAAATATTTCAACCATTTGTGTGGTGCTACTTATTTACTTCAGTTATAGTGAATGCATTAAGCTGGTGGATATTGGCAAAGCATCATGAAACAACAATGACTTACAAAACCTTGATCACCTGTCTAATTTTTTCTTGGTATTCTCTGCTTCAAGGTGGAATTAAAAGACCTGTGCAACAGTCATTGCGAATTGTATTCATATTTTGGGTTTTATTTTCTCTTTTAATGTTCACTGTTTATACAAGCCAACTTGCAAGCTTTTTGACTACTCCACGTTACAAAAAACAAATTTCAACCGAAGAGGAATTATTAAATTCAAATCTAAAATATGGATTTTCTTCACCAATAGCTAATATTTTTAAAAATTTAAATAACCCAAGAGAAGTTGAAATTATGAAAAACCATTATAAGTGCTCTTTCTCAGAAGAATGTCTCAACAGAACAGCGTTTCAAAGAGACTTTGCAGTTATGAAAAATAGAAAACAAACCTTGTATCTCATGAAAAAAATTTACACTAGTGAAGATGGTACCCCAATGATGTATGGATTCAATGCTGGATATAACATCATGCTTAGGTTTGTGGTACGGAAGGGCTTTCCATTATATAAGATTTTTAACAAAGTGATCATGTTGCTACAGGCGAATGGAATGCTTAGTAAATGGGATCAGAACATCACAGGTCAACCTAACGCTATAGTTAAACCGGATACAACGCCTTTGTCGTTTAGTCATGTAGCATTTGGATTTTTTGTTCTCTTCTGTGGATTATCAGTCTCATTTACTGTATTTTTAACTGAACTCATTATATACAAAATTTTAAGCAAATGTAGAAAAACTAAACAGAAATTACACTTACAAACTTAATTACCTACTTAAATTTTATACTATTCTCTGCTTCAAGGAAAAAATATTTTTTTTTAAATGCTGTTTTGTTAATAACTACAATAATATAAGTAAATATATTTCAAACTATAAATAATAAAGAAAGAAGAATAATCAGAAATTCTACTAACATTGTAACTCAGCCCTTCATTTACTGTTGTGTGTTTATGTACGATATACAAATAAATGTTACAAAAGTAGTTTTTGTTTTCATTATTAGTTACTTACTTCGTGATTATTCAACTGTTTCGAAAGTGAATATAAACAGATGACTAGTACTTTCTGTTTTATAATATATCGCCTTTCCAGAAAGATTGTATGTAAATATTTTCCCTGCGTTGTATGTAAAAATTAAAATACGCAGGACTAGCCAGTTTATATGAATGAATTTCAGATCATAATAAAAAAAATATTATGATTGCCCTAAAAAAAGGCAATTCACACCTCCCTCAAGCTGCGTTCAGAACCATGTAATTAGTAATTTCAATTTCCACTTTCAATTTGCAATTTCTACTTCCAATTAGAAACGTTCACAATTACTACTTAATTTATGAATGGAGTTGTAAGTGGTTCTAATATTGACAACACATTATCAAACTAATAAGTGTGTATTTATGAAATTTTTAGTTCACCCTGTCTAATTTCTTCTAAAAAATATTAAAATCACTTTACTTTAGTCTATTAGCATTAATAGGTCGAACTCACCAACGTTTTCTTCGATGTTTCTTTTTGATAAAAAAAAGCCCCTACCTTGATAATAATTTCTAGAACAAGTTTATCATTTATAATTATGTGTACAACCGTACTTAACCTCAAATGTAAACTGCAGAAACGTCAAATATGTCAAAATGAAACATTTTCTTCCATATGCGCATGCGTCACTTCGAAGTGGAATTGGAAAGTTTGGAGTTTGCCAGCTTTGAAATGAACGTACAAATTGGAAAGAGAAATTATGTTGTTATGAACGTGGGTATTACATTACAACAGTTTAAGCTAAACTACAAAGTAGAAATCAGGGCATGTAACCGAAAAAAATACTGGTTAACGGTTAACCCTTATAGAGAACGTTATAATAATAAAGGTTTTAGTTCGAAAACCGGTTTTTAAAAATTGGAAACCGGTTTAAACCGGTTAATATATCGGTTAAAAAATAATTAAAATTAATTAAAACAAATTAATTATAAAAATTTGATTAAAAAAATTACAGAATAATTAATTAAAAAAAATAATAAAAAATTACCATCTGAGAAAAATATAACAATTTAAAATAATGCAATTTAATTAATGAATATTCACAAAAATTCCCGTAATATCTTCAGAAAAACGCAGGTCACTTCTCAATTTTAAACTTGCCTGTGTTGACAAAGGCCGTATTTATTTGGGATTTTTTAAGTAACCTTAACGGCCAAAGAGACTACCTACATTTATGACTCTCCAATAAAATGGAAATTGTAAAAACTGTCATGACTCATGTTCAAATACAAGGTAGAAAACACAGATATAAAAAAATATTAAAATTTTTTCTCGCTAAATGAAAAATAAAGGTTAATGTTCGCTAAAACCGGTTTATTTTTTTTTGGTTAACGGTTACCGGTTTTTTCAGCCTTAAAAATATCGGTTAAAATTACGGTTAAAGTTCGCAATTTTCGTTCAAAATATCGGTTACCGGTTTTTATTAACCGGTTTTTTTAACCGGTTACATGCCCTGGTAGAAATTGAAATTGAGACTTGGAATTATTTGGTTGTAAATGGGCCTTCAGATAGCTTCTGAAACTACTACTGAGAAACTTTTCGCCTATGTGTATGATATTGTTATCGTGACCAGAACTAAAAAAAAAACTGAAGCAAACTTTCAAGAAGCTGGAAAAAAACCAAGAGTCGTTAGGGATGACAATTAATGAAAAAAAGACTAAATGCACGAAGATTGTGGGAAGGGAAAATAAGAAAATAGAAACAATGAAAATAAAGATTTTTAATTTTTATCTTTTAGATATTAATTAGTTAGAAATTGAAATGATGTTTAAGTTAACACATTGTACCTATTTTAATTCTATTTCTAGATAAGAGCACACTACACTACAATGTAAATCAATTAGAACAATTTAATTTCAGCATCCAACTGTATTCAGTACAGATCATATTACCTTCCTTATTGTACGGATTCACACAACACTAAATCTGTTTCACCGCTCATTTGTTTGCTTCAAATTAAACAGCGTTGGGTTGAACGATGGCTAAAAGTCATATAATTTCTCATTTTTTACCTATTAATAAGCCAAATTATTCTTAATTTTGCAGAAAATTAAGTATTAATTATTTACAGCAATATTTAAAAATTGTAAAAACACTTTCTAAATGACAAAAAATGACTTATGGCGAAAATATATGTACGTGCATGCCACAAAAGTCATTGTAAAAATGTTAAAATCCGATTATATGGCTGAAAAGAGTTATTTGTAAAAACTCGACTTGTTATTCTTAACACAATCCCTTTGTCCTCTCAGTATGGTCGCTTCCTGATAAAAAATGAATTCAGTCACGTCATTGTGTGCCAAAGTCGATACACCAAAAATTGCCAACCGTTTTAATTTGTTTTGGAAATATCGTTTATTTTTAACATAAATGTAACCAATGGGATTTTTTTTTTATGAAATCAAATTTTGTTCTATATCTATCAAAATATTAATTTTAAAACTGCTTCTGTTAGTAGAAATAGATTAAATTTTAAATTCTTTCACATCTTTCTTAAGTTGACATTTTTTTTTATAAATTAAAAAAAACACTAAAAGAGCTTCAAGTGTATACAAATATTTTGTAGCACCTATAATTACCCAAAATTTAAATGTAATATTTTTCATATTTGGTTATTTTAATACCAAAAGTGATATATCATATCCCATACATGTTCAATAGACGACAAATATAGGATGTTCACCAATAATGTGAGGGCGAGCGTTATCTTGTGGAAATGCACTTCATTGTTGCATCGAAATCAATTTATAGTTCCATGAATAAGAAATAGACGAGACATACAACTGTAACTTATAGCATCGCAAACCATTATCCATCTAGTTTGTAGTAAGGGAGTTACATTGTATACAAATATTGTCCTTCCCTCCTGATAACGTTCATTAGGACACCGTCTGATTCCACTGCTTTCGACGGTACATTGAAGTCAGCGGAAGACGTAAAAGTGAACGGCGTGACCATAATTCAAAATGAATCAATCGACGCATCGACAATAGAATTCGTATTATTTGTCTCCGTTGCAAAATTAGAGCAATTGATGTTGCTTGGGGACCGTCGGTAATAAAAGGCGATTTTTCGCGCTGTGAAATACTCTAACCATCCCGATCCTCTTCTTCTAGCAGTTTGTCATTGCTTTCTTACTCTTCAAATTGTACATGGGTTTCGAATTAAACGCATTGCCAGCTCCAAGCGGTAAGCAGACGATACGTTGCATCGGGGCGCCGTCCTTAAGGGGCGCCGGAGTAAGGAAAAAAATTACAATTATATTTAACAATTATTGAAGAAATATGGTCCAAATACATTATTCGCAGGAAATTTATTCAACTTTGCGTTTTACATTTATTGTTTACTCCATCACTACATATCCCAGAGATTAGGGTATTCCAAGTTTTTTTCAATTTTTAATATGTTATTCTATGCATAAAAATATGAGACCCGTATTTTTTCTTTTCGCCGAAAGGTTTCAAACACGCCAGAAATAAAAGTTTCAATAAATTACTCCCTAGAAAATCGGTCGTGCGTGTGACGTCACAGGCACTGAGAATCAGCTGAGAACATCATTCGTAGGTCTGAGTCAGAGGCGTGGCGCGTTCGAACAAGAGCCAATAGGCTGAAGCGAGTGCCTTCTTCGTCACAACAAGGCTGATACTGAATTTTACGTACTCGATTCAAATGCATTACAATTTCATTTTGATATTATGGTATTAAAAATCAGAAAAATAATGATTATATTCACTTTAATATTACTTATATATGGTAAACAATGATATCCAATAAGAATTTCTTTAAAAGCCGTAGGCTTGGAATACCCCATTGTACATTTCTTGTTCATTTTTATGTCAATTCCATGGCTACCGCAATGTTTAGGGTGATTTACGTTATTTTTGTACCTAATTTCTGAACTTACAAGACGCGTAATATTATTTTTGCTGATTGATCCAAAGAATTTTGTGTTCTACAAAAGTTATTTGAAGCTTTTTTACTTAAAATAATTAGGGAAGCAAGAAATTGAGAAAATATGAGTTTACATGTTTTATCCCTATATTTGAGTATTCGAGTCACCACTTTGTATACAGCGTGTCCGTTTTAAGAGGCAAATCATTAGGATCTCGAGAACCGTAAGATACAAAGTCGGTTAAATTGAGGCAAAGTTGCCGCATTATACCTCGCATACTTTTCGAGAAATTCATACCAACTTTTAACTTTCATATGGGGCTCAAAGTTATCTTATTGTTTTCGAGATCCCAATGGTTAACCTCTTGAAATGAACACTTTGTAATACTAGTCTATGATTTTAAACTTTTTGTTTGTTATTATGTACGTTATGTTTGTTAATATGAGTATCTGCCTAATTCCGCATTAAAAATATGTTTTGAATTTTTCACTTTATTTATTTATAATTGTTTACTAAAAAAAGGGTGCTCAATTTAATTTTGCATCAGGGCGCAGGCAGGTAATATTCAAAATGCGTCTACGTCGTTTCTTAAGAACACAATGCAAAAGTTTGTCAACAACAACTTTCAAAATTTAATTTAAATGGATACAACTGATTTCTGGTGAACAGTGACAAACCGAACAATGAGTAATAAACTGTTAATTATATATTTATATATTTAATATATTTTGATATTATTACCTCAAAAATATTGATTATGATTGATGTATGTGTTTTCAGCGTTAAATATGTCAAACGACGTGGCGGGCGCCACATTCATGGCGGCGGCGACTTCAGCGCCAGAGCTGTTCGTGAACGTGATCGGAACCTTCATCACAGAGGGCGACATCGGCGTGGGCACCATCGTCGGCTCCGCCGTCTTCAACATCCTGGCCGTGGCCGCCTGTTGCGGTATCGGGGCCGGCATGGTAAGACCACACTAACCGTTACATAAGTAACAAGATACTACCATTCGTCTTACTGGTGATGGATTTATATTTAATAATCGTAAATATGTGTATGTATTTCATAATTAATAATCCTCAACGTGCCTACCAGTGTCGGAGGGAAGCGTGGGGTCTTAAGACCTCCACATAACAATGGACAATTTTTATATTAAACTTCCTTAACCAAACTCAAAACCTCACTATCATTATTGTTGTTTAATTGTTTAAAAAAAATGCGTCAAAAAAGAAATATATCTAACAAAACTGTCCTGTACATGAGATTTAATAGACGTATCCTTATTTAAAAATAAATCTTTAAATGAAAACGAGAAACTGACTATGTTAAAATATAGGTAGGATCCCAACATAAACTTTAAATTTCCATTAGACAAATTCAAAAGGCAAAACAGAAAACTTTGTTATATCCTGAGCCGCGCCTTGCTACCAGTCATGGATTTCTATTGGCTGATATTCAATCTGTAATTATAGCTGTACTACTGGGAATTTTAAAATGAAAATTAGTGTATATAGGTACTTTGATGCAAGGAATTCACTGGTTATATTTTGAAGGGTATAACTCACTCCCATTTAGGATAGCAATAACTAAAAAATGGATAAAAGTACAATAAACCTTTAAAATAATAACAATTCAGGATTTTATAACTGATGTAAAAAAATGTCTCCTTGGGGGCATTGCTCCTATGAAATTTTTTTTCTTATTTCTTTCATAAAAGCTATGAAATATTTAATTATTGTAAATAAAAATAATTAGGGTAAATTTTACATGACTAAAATTTATAGAACCAACTTCGAAATTAGGACTAATGACACATCACACTTTTATGATAAGATAGAATTTCTGTGAAAAGATTACTTTCTTTTAATAAGTGCAATTAAAAATGAAGATCATATCATTTAGATTGCAATCTTTTTAATACTTTTGTTTGCACTTTATCAGTTTATAAAAATGCAATAATACTCGTATAGTAATAAAGAAAGTAATGATATCATATCATCTATTAATAAATCAGATTTGTACTAGATGATTTCATATTGTTACAATGAAACAATTTTCTATACCTTAAATGTTTTTTTGCTTTTATTATTTAGTATTCGTGCAATAAGCCACTTGTTCCTCATTTTTTTTTTATATTGTATTTGTATATTGAAAGTCACTTGTGAGAGACATATAGCTCTATAATTTTCGTAACTCATATGGTCTCCTTTCTTGTGAATTGGTAGTATTTGTATTCATAGAACACATTTAACATTTTTTCAAAACAATACTAATATATTCCTATAGTATCCTTTACAGTCATGTTAAAATCATCTAAACTAGCAAAACATTTCATCTATTTCAAACTTTAGACGTAGTATTTCCAGTCTTCTAACATACAACTTTTTGAGAGAATGAAAAGTTCTTTCTTTCGTTTCGGAAAAGCCCCAGGATGTGCTAAGTTTGTAAATCTTTAATCCTCACCCAGAGCGACAAATGATGTTTAAAGTTTTTATGGAACACGACGTCGCTGATCGAAAATACAATTACCGCGAAGAGAAAATTTAATTTTTCTATGAATAATAAAAAATTATAATTTCATTTGTGCTAGACGTGCTAAACGATTTATATTATTTTCTAGAGAATATATAATGAATGAAGTATTTTTCAAGCAATCAGTGGTGCCTCACAGTCACAATTCGACGTCCGAGTTTTCCCTATTTTTATATTCCTACATTAATTATCATAAATAATATAACGAGAGCAATGAATTTGTTTCTAAACTTTAAGAATAATTGCATAGTAGCAAACAAACGAATGTCAAAAATTACATTTAAAACATGCCAGGACAGTGAAGCTGGAGTGATTTAAGAACCATTTTGAATAGTATCCTACCAAAGAACGGGTTTATACGTTTGTACAATTTTCATCCTCTCGAAGACATAATTATTATTTTATTATCGATTCTGAGGCTGTTAGTACAAATCTAAGAAGGAGCCAAGTGTAAGATGAGGCAAGATCTCATTAATTTAATAGGTAGAATTAAGAAAATGTATCGTTATTTTAAGAGAAAAAGCATACATTATAAAAGAAGCTGTTCTTAGGAACAAATACTACTTCTTGAAAATACTTCTTATTTGATTATGATTGTTTGTGATATTTGTGAGGTGGTGATTCCGAGTTCACTTTTTGTTGTTTAGAGACAGTGTAAGTAGCCGCTTGAAAATTAATGCAATCATTAAAGTTTGTATTCAAAAAATAACAAAAGTTTTTCAGAATGAGAAAAAATTGTAAACATATACAGTAATTTTTACAATTTACTTTTCTAGGGTGGCACCAAAAAATTGAAGTTTCAGGCCTCCAAAAAACTAGATCCCCCACTGTGTTGACATGTACACTTAAAATTAGTGGGTACAATTAAATGTTTAGCTCAAAAACGCCAAACTTCAATTTAATAATTTTTCAATAAATTAAATATTTGCATAAATAAATAAGAAAGTTAACATTCATTCCGTTTTCTCGGTTATATACTATTTTTAATTTTTTTAATGATGTTCAAATAAGGAGTCCCAGTGTGTGACCAGACGTTCGATTTTTTAACAAAAATGTAAAGGTCTGGCCGGGTTTTATTTGCGTCAGGCTTTTTCACGAATTAAGGCAAAAAAATTTAACCCAGTATTACGAACTGAATCATAACTTCTTTCCGCGTTCCCCTTCCATCAAATTAATTCGTCGTGTCGATTTGCTGTCGATCAGTTTGCCTGTTTATCTTTGCATAACCTCAATTCGATATTGAACTCAAGAAAATGGACTTAGACAATAAGTTCGGGGGAAATTATGCATACAAAATAAATATTCGCATTTGCGTTTTAGTCTCGACGAACATGTGTAGTGAATCTGAGATAAGCCGAGAATGTTCCTTTTCTCGTATTTGTCACATTTTAAATGTAAATTATTTTATCTCGTCTCGTTTATTTCTCGTCTCAATCTCGATTTTCACCGAGATTTCTCCAGTTTTCAAAGTCGAATACTGCAGGTTTTGTCCCGTACGTCATCTGTGCCGTGTTTTCATACCTAGGGAAATTTTCTAGATGTCACATTTATGACGTTTGAAGAAAAATCATTTCAAAACCTCGAAAAATCTCGGCGAAATGATTAAAATTATTAATTTTGATATAGGAAAGAAGTGTATCGTACATTTTTTCTCATAATTTTAAAGTCGAATGAAATTTATATTCCGAACTCACTCTTACGACTGCTCTTGCTAAAAAAGACGTTTAGCCTGTAAGATTATAATGTAAAATCAGGCTTCCTTATAGCGATTTTAATATAAAAGTGAACTCGGAATACGGGCCAAAGCTTTTAAAATATTTCAGAAAAATATTTGTAGAATGTCGAGTCGGTTTGCAGTTAGACATTTATTATATAAATAAGAATCGTGCTTCAAAATGATAAAAAAATTGAGCTCAAAACCGTAAACTCGCCGAAAAAAAAGAAACAAAATGAAAACTTATAAAAAAGTTATTTAAACTTCCAACCATGTGCTGCACATACAAATGGTTCTAGGAAAGTTTTGTAATAGGACGCTATTATGTGTCGCAGTTGGCTGCTTGTTGGTGCATGCTAAGATATGTTCATTCAGCTCAGTAATCGCTATGCTAAGTCGGTGTTCTCAATTAATCCGTTAGTAGTAAAATGAGATACGGGCAGTTTTGCGGTATAACTCCACACGTGGTTTAAATGTGGACCATTGCTTAAAATAAATGACTCTTGCGCTAGGTGATGACTATCCTAATCGTACGTCTATATTCAGCTGGTAAAGAGAAATTTCAATCTAAAAGACGCTGAAAGGGAGGGAAGGCCACAAACGTTAGTTTCGGAGGAAAACATCACTGCCGTGAGGAAAATACTTGACGAAGACATTCGTTCGATTCTGCACAATCATTTACAAGTGACGAAACTTTGTTGTCTCTGAGTGCTGGATAGTCTAATTGAAGAGCACATGGCACGACGTGTTACTTGGTGTCAAGAGTAGCTGTTCCATAAAGGACAATCTTGATATATCAACAATATAGTGACAGGTAACGAGACTTGTCTGTATTATTGTGATGTGCCGACCAAGACTCAAAACAAAATTTGGGTCTTTGATGATGAGGATACATCCGTAGCTGTTAGAAAATTCCGATCAGTAAAGAAGAAAATGATAGCTGTATTTTTCAAATCAGGTGGAATTGTGGAGCGTGTTGTTTTGGATACACAGAAGATAATCTCAACTAAGCGGTACATTGAACAATGCCTCTGAAGAACCTATGGCCAAATTCAAGAATGGACACCTGGTCCATCACGCTCCAGCTCACTGCGCGAATGCCTGCACTGAGTATTTCCAGACCATGCTCCCTGCGATTTTCACTGTTCCCGCATGCAAAAATGAAACATAAAGGGATGCAGTTTTCTAGTGATGAGGACCTTCTGAAGGCTTTTAACAAAGAGTGTACCTTACTCCCTCCTGAAACAGGACAGGTGAGGTTTAAATATTGGTTTCGGAGGATGGAGAGATGCATTGAATGTAAGGGAAATTATTTTGAAAAAATTAAATAAATAAATATGTATTGCAAAACTTTCCTACTACCCTATGTATATATAAGGGAGGGGGGCAAATTTTCATTTGCTTAGGGTACCTAGAATAATTAATTCGGCCCGGAAAACGAGTAGAAATCAGTGAAGCCAAATTTCATAAGCTGATAACCGGCAGTCCGCCATCCTCAGAACCACGGAGGGCTTTAGACCTCGGGTTTTAGAAGCACGAATGCGTGAGTATAGTGACGGATAGTATACTGTACGTGTAAGCCCTCCTCCCTCCCCCCAAAGCATGTCACGGAAGAGAACAGATGTTACCAGAAACCAAATAGGCTGCCCAGTAACATCCGCCACTTTTTTCCTTGTACTCCCTGTCCTTCCTCTCCCGGGGAGCCGTTCCTCCGCCGCCTCCCTGGATCACCGGATGTCGTCCATGAGGGTCGCCCCCGCTAAAAGCACTTTACCCATATTCAAGCAAAAAGTGAAATTAAATATTTCTGTGTTTCCAAGGAAACTCCACAATAATACACAACAATTTTGTATTATTATAGGAACAACAATTATTATTCAGTATTGTTACTGTTGCTAAGTAATTAAGATACTCGTAGTTCGATCCGTTTACGATGAAGTCAATGCAGGAACTAATGCCATTCAGATTATTAACCTCTATGTAAATATTCTTATTACATTATTGACTTAAAAACGAATATAATTGTTCTAAGTAAGTTTAAATTATTCTATTCAGGGATGGAATAACAAAGTAATTTGTTTTATAAGTTTTTTTTTCGTTGAAGCGAATCGGGTCAAAACTTTCTTTGAATTCAACTCCTTTCAGGAGTCTTAATATCCTTTATATAGAAAAGCTAAGTTCAATCGTAGTCATACTTGCAGGTAGCGTTATTAATATTGTTGATAGTTTATTTACTTATAAATAAATAAAAGTACCAAATTGTATCAGAACTTCATTTGCACTGACGGGAATATCAGATTCATTATTCAACTTAGGCATTTGTGTCTCCACAACAATATTTCGGCAAATCATTTTTTTTCTTGCTAATTCTGCTCCAAATCAACCCACTCTTTATAATGTCTGTGTATAAGAGACGCCTTTGCGCTCCAGATTTATTTGTTATTATTATCAAAATTCGAAAACCTTGCCCGTCTCAGGGTGAACCAGCTCGTAATGCATGTAGATAGTAGAATTGTCGAAAATCAAGAACAAGTATATTTCATAGTTAAAAATGTGTGTGCAACAGTGAAACAATAAATCCCAATGTATTGGCAAAAGTTTATCTGAAACGTAGCACTGGTTGCTTAGTTATATTGCGCTGTTAACTTACTACACATGACGCTTTTCACGCTTGTTTACAATTTTTCAAGGCTACTTTCACAAAAGGTCTTCTGAAACGTAATTATTTGAAGTTCTTAATCGGAAACTAAGTCCTTATTGCGAGAAATGTTCACCACTACAAGCAGGAGCGGCTCTTCCTTGAAATAAACGTAATTTATTTATAAAAATGTTGTTTCCTTCTGTTTCTATTTTTCAATCTGCTTTGAACACTTTTTGTCGTAAATGGTGTTATTCCAAAAAATAAAATGTTGCAATTTTTTACATGGATGGATTTTGCGACTCTTATCATGCATATTGCAATATAAAATATTCCAAAATATAATACTTTTCATGCGTAATCTTCTTAAAAGATATTCCCGCTCCGTATTTTCATGACATCACAAATCAAAAACGCGCGCAAAGACATATTTGACACATTCACATACACAGGTGATATAAATATCAAATGTAAAGTTAAATGTCAAATTAACTTAAAAATCACAGAAAAAATACGGAGTGTTCTAATAATTTTTGTTTTGTGTAAATATTTTATTAGTGTATAACTACAAATTGTGATCTATTAACATTTTTTTTTTGAAAAAATTGAGAAGACCCCTTTGAAAATTTATTCAAGCGGAGTGTACGAATATGGAAAATGACGCACGTTATGGAATTAGCATATGAGATGACAAATAGTTACACGGACTAAAGGGATTGAAAGGCGCAAAATCAGGTATAATTTAATAAGTACAAAATAATAATAAAATTTAAATTACTACCTCTTCACGGGCTAAAGTGATTCAAAGGTATTCCATTTGCCCTAATTAAGTAAACTGATCCTACTGATCTGAGTAGCAGAACGAATACTTTTAACGTTTCAACAAATTTCAATTTTCAAGAATTTAGATTCTGCCACATGAATCTTATAAACGCGTTATATTGTATCACCCCTTAAAGTTAATAAAACATATACGAATTTAGTAAGTTTTGTATCTGCTGCAGAAAATGTATTACATTGACTATTACTGTAATAAGTAATAACCCACATTGCATTGAGATTTTTGCTCCAAATAGTAAAATAAAAAATTCTGGTTGTGCTACATTGCTCATAATGTTATTTTGTCAGGAAATTTGAACAATATCTTTCAATTGTTATAAATAACAAAAAATTAATTCGGTAATTATACTTCTACGTATTCGTATTTAAAAAGGTTTAAAGCTATATATTTGTTAATTTATTGTTTTTTATTGCTGTATTGCTCTAAATTTTTATTATTCGTTATATTCCAATATGAAATGAAGGATTTTAAATAATATCTAATACCAAGTTGTACCAATAAATCTTAAAACTTATTATACAGTTCAATAAAAAAATGTTAATCAAATTTTTATATAAATAGTGTTTGATTCAGGTCTAACGATAATATAAGTTATATTGGTGCAATTGGTCGTAGAATAGAAATGTTCTGTATTATATTTTCAGTACTGGGTATTAACCGATCTTTAAACTATTTAAATTATGAATAAACATAAATATTTCGTCAATAAAATAAATATAACATCTTGTAATTAAACTTTATTATTCTCCTTATTATTATTATAAATTAAGAGAAAACTTAAATTATTGAGTTCCATCATGTACGTTATGTCCTTATATTCCTTTAATTATCAAAATTATTACCATATCATAAAATGAGTAAAATGATATAAAACAGAAAAATGGGCGGAATTTCCCAAAATAATCTTTCAAAAGTTCTATCCTTAAAAGAAAGTACAGGAACAACGTTCCGGATCTATGACACCGTTGAGCGACTAACCATAATTGTTTTATTTATAATTATGTGTTTTCACCTTATATTTATTCATACATAAAACTACATTAAATATTTGGTAGTAGGTGTGCTATGTATTTTTAAAACCAATAATAACTGTGATCATATTTGTGTGCTTTTGTCTCTAACCTCATCTTCACACTAACACATTGTTTCCATTGCTGACAGTGCGGTGTCCAGGTGGTTCCATTGGACTGGTGGCCGCTGACAAGAGACTGCCTGGCGTACGGCATCACAGTGTCCATCCTGATCTGCATCATCCACGACGAAAGAGTGGAATGGTATGAAGCCCTCACTCTTGTGTTGCTGTATATTGTGTATATAGCTGTCATGTACTACGACAAAAGTATCCAAAGATGTGCAAGAGGTAAGAATATTTATTTTCATATTTTGAATTTCAGATGGACTGATCCTGGATTAAACTGTCAAATCAAATATAAAATATGAGTAAAATAACAGATTTATTGATCTCTAAAATTTCTTATAAACAATTTTGAATTCAACCAAGTTTGTTTTCAACTATCTGATAAATATTTAAAGAAGGTTGTAGTTAAAAAATTAAAATACTTTGCATTTCAAATATTTCAGAATATTCAAGTATTTCCTATGCACTTGTTGTTATATAACTATTGAATGTCCCTTTTGAAGACAATGTTAATACAACAAAAAATAAAATAAAAAGCACTAAATTGAATGAATAAGATAAAAATAAATTATAAAAATCATTTGCGTGTTTCTACCTTGATGAAATAGGTTTATTATTACAAACTCCTTTATTCATTCAGTTAAAAACATATTTATCCCTTCCTTTATTCATATTTTAAGTTTGGCAGTTCTATTCGGGATCACCTCTATAAGGTATATACAATGAAAAAAATATTGCAATGCACGATGTAAATTGCTTAAATATTTAAAATAATATCAATGAAATAGTAATAGAACGAAAGTAGAATATTTGTTAGATTAGAAATGTTTTACTTTAGGTGGATTGAAACAAGCACGTAGCTCTAGAAGGTCGCACAATAGTACATGTTCACATTCTATAGGTGAGTTGGATTTTTCTCCTCTTTTCAATTTCATCTTCAATTCTTTCCTTCATTTCGTTCCAAACTCATTTCTTTACTTCTTTAGTCTTGAGATATGTATGTATAGGATTTTTGTTATATTATTATTCTTACCAGCTGCAAAACATTGATTCCAAATGTTGATAGCTATATTTATCCATATTAATAATTACTTAAGTAGCGCATATGTTCATATTGCAATTATTCATTTGAGACAATTATGCAAATCCTTTTACTTTTTATACAAAGTTCTTTTACTTTTTATACAAAGTTTAATGAATAGAATTGATTTTATGAGAGGTTCAAATAATTAAAACATGTAACAGTTTTTTGTATAGGTACACCTAACAAAGTTTGAAAGGACGTCTTTTTAGACCTAGACTAGATTACTGATTGATCGAAGCGCGGGCTGTATCAAGTCGACGTCTGAAAAAATACTTTCAATCAGAAGTAAATACAAAATTTTGTTTTCGTCATACTAGGTTGTTAAGAAATAAATAACCGAGAAACATAAGGTGTTAGTTTTTTATATAAAAAAATAGTCTTGATAAATGAAACGGGTGTGATTCTATAATTTCTTAAAGGAGTTGGATCCAAAGAAAGTTTTGACCCGATTGGCAATAACGAATAATATTTGATTCGAAGTTTAGTTATTCTTTTCTATGCATAATTTCATTTTTTATAATTTTTTACAATTCAATGATTTTGTTTTAATTTAAAAAAAATGTGGTTTACATTATTATACATTTCATAGTTCATAAAGTTTATGATTACCTAAAAAAAACTGTAATTCGCCTCCCCTTAGGAAAGTTTCTGGAACCGCCACTGTAAAGCGAAAATAATTATAAACTATGAAGCCAAGTTCAAAAGTATGGGAGTCGGTAAGGGTACGAGTAGTAGTCGAGTATTTTTTTATATTCATGCGTAAATATCATATATCAAGAATTGTTTTATTGAAAACTTAGACAATAAAAACAGAAAGTTGCATAAAAATGTAAATAACAAACAAATAAAAAAACTATAAGTAAATGATAATTCACAGTTTTGGATCATGAAGAGATTACTGGTACCTATTTAAATAGGTACCTAAAAAATACATACATATTATTATTATAGTAATAAGGTCTACCAACTCCTTTCTTACTTTTTACATTTTCCCGCAACAGCATTAACTTGACCCACGCTTTGTCTTCATATTTTAAATAATTAAGAGAATGACGATTGGCAACACTTTTTTGCGCAGAAATTTGAACATTCGCGCCATTTGCTATTTTCTTATGTGAAATGAAGTGCGTTTCGATGATTCTGATAGCGAGGACGAAGAAAACATTATTTTAGAAAAAGTGTATAATTATGCTGATGAAACAGTGCCTAACAAAAAAAGAAGCAATGATATTTTTCTTGGTGCACGGGCTGCCACTGCGTATTATATAACTTTTTTTTTATTGTGCACCCACGGATAAAATCAAAACCCGCCGCCCGTGTAAGTAATTACTGTTATATGTAAACAGAATGTTTTTTTAAATTTTTTATAGAATTATATATTTTTTAAATTTAATTCATATGTTTATAATATGTACATCAAAGTAAATATGTTCTTAAAAACTGAGAGTAATTAGATCGTAAAGCAATGCGCAGGCAGGGATTTACAATTTGTGGATAGTCAAGAAACTTTTCGGACTGTTATTCTGGTCAGTGGACTGGACATAAGCGCCCGCAAGATTTTTTCCGAGAGGGGTCAATATAAAAATTTCATTCTAAAATCGAAACTTAATATTTTCGCTTATATTTTTATCATATATGTGAGGTAACCCACTTTTCTCATAAATTATAGAACTATAAGAAAATTCACATAATGTATACAGGGTATTCCATTTAAGTGTGCCACCATTGCTATCTCAAAAACTATAAGAGCTACGAGGTTGGTTAAATTAGCAAATAACCACCATTTTACAAGACTATAAAAATAAGCCAAACAAATATTTTTTAAAACAGTGGTTCTCAAGATATGAAGCCCAACTTTCTTATTTTAAATGGAACACTCTAATAATTTTTACATATTTGGATTCTACTTAAAAATACATATCCAATAATATGTTTGAAGTTAAATTTCAGTTAAATAATAAAATCCCTATAATAGCATTTATTTTGCATATTTTTACCTAAAATAGTAGTTATCATAAATAAATAGAAAACAAACGTTAAATTCTGCGTTCTTATCACACTAATTCTACCTTTAAATTAAAAACTGCTATTTTCAGGTAAAAGTATGCAAAATAAATGCCAATATAGGGATTTTATTATTTAACCAAAATTCAACTTCAAACATATCAGTGGATTTGTAATTTTATGTAGATTCCAAATACGTAAAAATATACAGCATGTTCCATTTAAAATAAGAAAGTTGGGCCCCATATCTTGAGAACCACTGGTTTAAAATAATATTTTTTTTCTCATTGTGTTAGTCTTGTAAAATGATGGTTCTTTGCTAATTTAACCAACCTCGTACCTTTTATAGTTCTCGAGATAGCAATGGTGGCACACTTAAATGGAACACCTGTAGAGAAGAAATCAAAAATATATATAAAACAAACTGAATAGGTATAAGCCCCTTCTAATAATTGTTCGTCCAACTTGACAAGAAAATTATAATATATTTAATTATAATATAATCTATATTAAGTATATAAGTTTCTTATTAAACTTTAAATATTTATGCCCGTATTAATTTATAATTTACAATTTTATTTTATAAAGATATCTAAAAATACACAAAACCACGAATTATGTAAGTCTCCTATATATTTATTGAGAAATAATTTTTGAAATACTTTAAAAGCCAAGGTGGAAGGGGGTTGGAACAAACCCCCTATCCTGCGGACGCCTATGTTCAGAGATGCTCACAACTGGTGTTTGAGTGGTTGGAACACCTAATATAAACTCCAGACTGTTATGAGTAGTCTGGTACTATTCTATGAACAATCATATATTTGTATTTAATCAAGAGCCCAGCTTGCGCCGGGCAGAGAAAAATTTGTAAAAGACTCATTTGAGTTACCCTCCTCCACGGAAATCTTTAGTAAAAGGCGAAAGATTTATACGCATAGAAGGAAGATCAGAGTAACGATATTTAGATAACCTTACTCAGGTATACTAAATACTAGGGGTAACCAAACAGTGGAACTATCTATTTTTATTTCAATTTATCATAATAATTATTTCAAATGTTGAAATTATAAAAGGACTGTTACATTCAAATATTCTTTTTCTAGAATGTTGTAGAAAATATCATATGATTTTTAATCTCGTCTTATACATATTTACACTAATATGATACTATAACTCATCTGCGTTTGAGAGAGTTGACAACGACATCTGCTATTCCGTTTATGAACTATGAATGTAATAAGTAAAATTTACTCAATTTCTACAAAAGTAACGACAAATAGGTCAAATATGAATCTTAAATCAAAGCAGCTTCCGTATTATAATTTAATAGTATATTATACATTGTGGGACTAAAGTGCATGATTTAATCCAGAGAGAGAAGTTTATTTCATGAACCCTAGACGAGGGAAATAATCACTTAAGTAGTAAAGATTAAAGGCACTCTAGTCCTGTGGTATATACACTATTTTTTGCACTTGCGCATATAAATTTTCAAATAATAATTATTTTGTTATATTTATATAACTTTCAAATATGTGACAGCTTTGGAAACAAAACATCATTATGCACATTTTTCTAATAAGCTAGGCTAGGTTACATACATATACGTACTTGTTTGTGTGGTCACATAATGTTTGTTCATTAATTTGATCACCAAGGGATTAAATTCATATTTAATTCCACGGGGATTAAAAGTGCTACTTCAATCTTCCAAAATGAAGAGTAACGTTGGCTTTTACTTCCAGACGTGCAAAATATCATGTTTGATACTTGTTTATCTGTTACTACGCAAAAACTATTCGTAAATTTTTCCAATAAATTCATGGCTCTTGTTATATTACTTATGAAAATTTATAATTTTTGTTATAAGGTAATTGTCTGAAAATGTTGTGTGCCCTTCGGTTAAAAATTCTGATTTGGTCACATCTAATAAAAAGCTAATCTGTTTATAAGCGAAAACCGAACACAAGATAAGCTGCGTAATGAAAAACCCCGGTAATATTAAATTATCGCATTAATTTTGAAAATTGAGAGTCAAATCATGATTGAAAAAAAAATCACGTTAAAATCGTAAGTTCCGCGTTTCCGTGCAAACCTGTAGCTTGTAGATGGAGCACAATAATTTGTAAACTGTGTAATAGATGTCGTTGTGTAAACTCTCAAATGCTGGTTTGTTAAAATATCTTTTATTAGTGTAAATATTAAAAGACGATTAAAAAAATCGGATAATATTTTCTACAACATTTAAGGAAAGAAAAAAATTAGATATCACAATACATTAATCAACATATGAAATAAATATTGCGAAAATTTGAAGTAAGAAATAAATAGCTCTATTGTTTAGTTACCACTAGTATTTAGTATACCTGAGTAAGGTTAATTAAAAATTGTTACTCTGACCTTCCTTCTATGCGAATAAATCTTTCGCCTTTTACTAAAGATTTCCGTGGAGGAGGGTAACTCAAATGAGTCTTTTACAAATTTTTCTTCGCCCGGCGCAAGCTGGGCTCCTGATTAAATACAAATATATGATTATTTATAGAGTAGTACAAAACTACTCATTACAGTCTGGAGTTCATATTAGGTGTTCCAACCACTCCAACATCAGTTGTGAGCAATCCCTGAACACAGGCGCCCGCACAGAGGTCTTTAATTTACATGTAAAAAATGATAACACAGATGAATAGTTTGGCCACACAACAACACAGCGCTAGTGTCTTATAGCGGCAAAATGCACTACATTTCGAGTTTGCGTGCAATCGAAAATCTGCATTACAAATTCACAGGTTGCAGTCCTCAAATAATTAATGTTTTGTATATTGACAAATTGTCAATGTCAATCTCATCAATCTCCTGAACACCTCCTGAATTTCAATGTCATTTACTTATAATATATTTACAAATAAATTTGATTACAATTAATTTTAAAGTTTAAACTATCCAGGTATTTTATAGCGAAATTTATGTAGCTATATCCTATTATATTTATTGTTAGTTTTCTTTTAGTTTTTGCTTTGAAATACTTTTCTGTAAAAAATTATTATATATAAAACGAACCTGATCCAAGTATTAAACATTTTTTCGTTTTCCTGTGAAAGATTTGGCCCGATTTTTGCTTTGGATAAATTTTTCTGAATTAACTGATACGTGGCGTGATAACACTGAAATGTATAAAAACTTTTGCATATGCTCTGACCATTTTGAGATGAAAATATTTTAGAAGTAGTTTAAAAAAGAATCTTCTACCAACTGCTGTTCCTTTTATTAATGTAATAGAAACTGCTCAAACAATGAACACCGAAATTAAAGCCTTACCTTGACAAGGATTAGAAGAAATTGCATTATCTTCAACATCTGAAGAAATAATGCAAGATAATCCCAAATTTCGGAAACCATTACAAAATTTTTTAGTATCAAAAAATTCAGCCTTACGTTCTACATCCCACGAAATCACCCAAAGAACATCCGATGAAAGACACATATTTGGCTTACATACTCGCAGAATTATCAGGAAATCCTTGTTGCAGAAAAATAATGTTACCCGAATATCAAATTTAACAAGGCGGGAGCAAACAATGTATAAAGAATATCGCATATTACAAACGAATACATGTAAATTAAAAAAGATTAAAAAAAAGTACAAGGGTAATATTAGGAATATTAGAGAAGAGTTGAACCTTAAATTTCTTGTAAATTTGGAGAAAAATATTGGAAAAGTTGGTGCAAAATTCATAGCCACAAATAAGAAATTCTACAAAATCAAAATATGGCCACCGCTTCACAATTATATAATTACAAAAATAAAAAAATTCTTTCTGTACAATAACGTGTATTTTACTATATTTATAAAAAATTTAAATTTTACCGAATATTTATATTATTTCAAAGCGTACTACACGCGTTTTTTAATCTGTAGTACGCCCACAGAACACTGCAGCGCTGTAGTCGCATTTACGCCCACAGAACACTGCAGCGCTGTAGTCGCATTTGTAGCCATTAATTTCCACGGTACTTAGATCTGTAAACCTTCTTACTTTATGCGCCCGCAGGGCAGGAGATTCCTTCCAGCCCCCTTCCACCTTGACTTTTTAAAGTATTTCAAATACTATTTCCCAATAAAAATATGGAATACATATATAATTTGACTTATCAAATTCATAGTTCATAAACGTAATAACAGATGTCGTTGTCAATTCTCTCAAACGCAGAGGAGTTGTAGTATCATATTAGTGTAAATATTTATAAGACGAGATTAAAAATCATTTGATATTTTCTACATCATTCCAGAAAAAGAATATTTGAATGTCACAGTCCTTTTATAATTTTAACATTTGTAATAATTATTGTGATAAATTAAAATAAAAATAGATAGTTCCATTGTTTGGTTACCACTAGTATTTAGTATACCTAAGAAAGGTTAGCTAAATATTGTTACTCTGACCTTCCTTCTATGCGAATAAATCTTTCGCCTTTTACTAAAGATTTCCGTGGAGGAGGGTAACTCAAATGAGTCTTTTACAAATTTTTCTTTGCCCGGCGCAAGCTGGGCTCTTGATTAAATACAAATATATGATCGTTCATACAGCAGCACAAAACTACTCATTACAGTCTGGAAACTATATTAGGTGATCCAACCACTCTAACAGCAGTTGTCAATAATTCCTGAACATAGGCGCCCGTAGGGTAGGGGGCTCGTTCCAACCCAATGTTTGGTCTCGTTACTAAGTGACTTCTTTTCGGACTTCCACTTTTCCTACCACTGGGTATAAACTATAAAGTACATAATACTTGGTACCCTCTTTATGCCCGGTTGCACAAAGGCTAATCAGGCTCTAATAAAAAAAAACCATGGTCACGTATTAAAAATACATTGCTGTCAAAAAATTAATCATTAATCAAAATTGAAGAAGCTTTGTGCAACCCGGGCTTTGAGTTTGTAAAGAGTCACTTTTCACGCACTATTGCTTAAAATGTAGTCGTTGCTAGGCAACGTAAACACTTTTCACACACTGGTGGCACGTTTATCAATGGTTTGGTTACTTTTGAAATTAATTTTTATTAATATTTCGGTTGTAGGGAAAATGTTGTATGCAACACGTGTGTAACATAGTATTTTTAATATCGTGCTTTACAAACTAGTTGCATATATAACTATTTCGTACCTTAAAAGTAGAAAAGAAACCAAAACTAATTAATTTATTCTCATTTTTTATTTATTTACAATTTAGTGATAATTGATTAAATTCATTTTGACGGAGGATAATTCTAAAGATACTATCATTCATCATTTAAATTATAATTTATAATTAAAATAATGTGTGATAATTTACACAAATTGGTATAAACGAATATTTTTTGTGTCATTGTTTTATTTATTTATGACACTACAATGATCTAATTAACAAAATGATTAGTATTATATTTCTATAAATACGGTTTTAATTTCTTTTTGATACATTCAAATAAAAAATATTGTATGCTACTTGGACCAAAACGTTCGCTAACTCCTATGGGTGCTTAGCCGTCCAAGAAATTGCATTTTTGTCCTTGAATCATAAACAACTATTACTGCTACACATCCTTTGTCAGCAACTTCATCTTGAAGTACTTAAGCTTAAAGTGTAATATCTTGAAAAAAAATGCAAAATATTAGTAATATAACATTATCGCTTAATAACTTAGAAAACTGGGAGCCAAAGCATGATTTTAGAAAAGTAATTTGAATGCCCGAAACCCAGTACTTTCTTATTTTCTACCAAAAAATCAGATTATTGAAATCATTCCATTTTTATTTCTCTCTTCACTTTTTTCTTACTTCTTTACATATATTCTCTTTCTTATCCTCCTTTACGGTCCACTTTGTCGCCAGAGGCGGCTGAGGCACGTCTACCTCTCCAAGTGGAGAAGGACCACCAAGATAACTCCACCCAGAACACAAACACCGTGCCCGAGGCACAAAATGAGCACCAGGTGAACGACGTGCACTCCGAGACCGTCGTTGGAGGACAGCAGAATCAGCCGGCCATGTTGGTGGTCACTCCGCCGCAACTCAACGGAAGCGTCAAGGTGCCGATCGAGATGGAAGAAGAAAAAGAAGAGAAGAAAGAAGAAGAGAGTAGAGAACATTCTCTATGGAAGTGGCCCAAAGGGAGAGGATGGTTTACACAAGTAAGACAATTTTTTTTCTTGAATAGTATTAATTCATTATTATTTTTCGTGTAGAATATGAAGTCCAGTCAAATGGAATGGAAAATAAGTGATCCTAATTTAAAAATGTTAGTTTAAATCTGATCCAAGTAGCAAATGGAATATGCCTAATCCGCATATCCGCATACCGGTATTTTTTTTTCAAGGTGCACATAGGAGAATATCATAGAAAATATTTTTTTTTACTAGCTGTTGCCCCCGGTTTCAACTGCATCAAATGACACCAAATAGATATACATTATGTCATATTTTAATCGTATAAATTATTTTTTTAATTTCTTAATAATAGCGATAGCCATGGCATTAGAACAATAAAATAAAAATGTTTGAAGTTTGACATTTTATCTGTCAGAATTCGATAGCTATGATTTTTTTGACGTGGAATTATTTCAATAACAAATGGATTTTTTTTTATATTTATATTTTATATTCCTTGCCACTTGGATTAGATCTATCTTAGAATATTTAATCCAGAAAACTTACTTTCCATTCTATTAAACTGAATAAGTTTACTTCATCTACACAACATGTACTGATTTAAGTTGTTTAACTGATCCACTCACCGAAGTAGATCAAATCCAACTGATCCGAACAGTACTAATTTTAATGATCTGATCTGATCCGATTAGTAAAAGGAATATCACCTATGCAAGTGACGAATAGAAGCAAGGAAAATCATACTTTTCGTGACTTTTAAGAAAAATAAAATACTTATAGTACTTAAAGAATCAAAGATTTGTATATCTAGATTTGTATATTTCGTCTTATTAAAAGAATTAAAATAATGTGTTGTACAGAAGAGAAGAAACTATCATAAAAATTAAATGAAATATTTAAATCTCCTATAGAACCAGTGGCTTAAAAACATTTTGATAAAGATCTTTTTGATGCAAATTCACAACAGAAAATATACACACAGGTACCCTTAAAATTTATGACCTTCTTTAAATCTCTATATAAATATAAATGCGGTACTAAAAACTTCAATATAATACATGTTACATATTTATATCTAATAATAAAAAAGATAAAATAGTTTATTTTTATAGACAACATACTACTTACCTAATTGTTACGATATTAAATTTCCTCGCATGTAGGCAACAACATCTAATCAATTTCTTAATAGTGCATTTGCTATGTAAATACTCATATGAGTTATGTGATGTGTTGTGTAAATATTATATTATTAACTTACATGCCATCATCTCATGAGTCATGTTTAATGTGTAAATATGTGAGATTCAATTTAATATAATTAATATAACTTTCGTATTTGCTTTACATTCACATTGGATTAAGGAATAATAAAGTAAACTAAATCATTTATATGTATTTATATTTACCTAGTTATTTTCTTTGTACATATAAACACACTCGTATAATAGGTATATAAATGTAACATTTTTTGAAGTTGATAGAATAATATTGGCTCTAATATTAATTTCATTAAAACATTTACCATGTAATAAAATAAAAAAGATAATACATTTTTTTAAATTACTTTTATTATTTAAAATGAGACAAATTAATACCTATATTGTTATGAACGATATGTGATTTCAAAACTTCACTAAAAATTTATATTTATTACCCGTGCATTTATATTATTTTTTTAACATTTCTGAACCGTTAAATATACCTGAATAATATAATCTACTGTTTTATTGAAACTGCAATCCTATCAATTAATCCGAATAAAAATATAGGAAATGTCATTTAAAGTTCAATTCTCTTTAACTTTTATATTAACATTCACAAAAAATTATATTTTTCTTTTTGTGTCTGTTTTACAGCTATAACAGCACCCGAACGGATTCAGTAATATCTCATGCAAGAGCCTAGTACAATTTATTTTTTGACATTACGAATAAAACCTTTGCTAAGTATTTAATTTTTGCGTAATTTTAAACTTAAAAATAATAATAAGCAGAAGAAAATAGTGAGCAGTATAGTTATCGAAGAATAAAATTAAAGTTGAAACATTTGAATCAGCAACACAAAATTCGTTAAAATTTGAAAAAAAGATTTTTATCGACCGTCACATATATTGAAATATAACTATATGTAAGTATAAGTATAGTTTAATGGCCAGATATAATGAGGAAATATTGTACCAATTTCAACATTTTGAGATTTTAACAGATGTCTATGACATAAGATCTTTATAAGATTATTTTGACTATTTTTAACAGGATGGCTGTCGGTCTGGATATATGTGTCCATCTGCGAAGTAAATTGACATCAATGACACGAGTTTTTTTGTGAATATTTTGTAACAGATAAAATTAAAAGAATATTTTAAGAAAATTGCTGTGAAATATACAAATAAGAAACATTAAAAAAATAATTTCTTGACATATTTTTCGACATTATCGTTCAGGGTACATATTCATTTTATACAAAATAAACTGTCGATTACAAAATTTAAAACATTAAAGCATCCAGTAAAATATAACTTCCAATAGACCGATTCTTACTAAGGCAGAATATCTACTAAAAATTGTGTCCCAAATCTCAAATACAACAAAACCTATAACAATACCATCAAATTTCGAAATTTTTGGTTACTAAACTTTATGAAATCGTGAAAATCCACACAAGTACACTACAGTACAAAATCTAGCCTATAAACGACGCTTTATACCTTGACTTTATAGAGAAAATGATATTTAATTCTAACTTTAAATGTGCTTCATCGAAAACTCGTATATGAATTTTACCAAGAATACAGTATTACAGCTTGGTGGAAGGTAAAAATACTATAAACTTATATAAAAATTAATATAATTGTCTGAAGGCAGTAAAATAGAGCAATTAATTGAATCGGTTGATAAATACAATTTTTGAATATTTATCAATTTATAGAAGAAAAGTATTACACACCAAAACGTTTTTTGTGTGTAGATGACATGGATTCTAACTTGGCCAATTCACCTGGTCTTCCTCTTCACCATCCCAGACTGCGAAAAGCCGCGCTTCAAACAATGGTTTCCACTCACCTTCATCATGTGCATCATCTGGATCGGCTCTCTGTCGTACGTTGTGGCCTGGATGATCACTATAATAGGCGACACGCTCAAGATTCCCGACTCCGTCATGGGCATAACGTTCTTGGCTGCTGGAACCAGTGTTCCCGAGGCCGTCAGCAGTGTTATAGTGGCGAAACAAGGACATGGCTCCATGGGAATCAGCAATTCGATAGGGTCCAACACGTTTGATATACTGCTGTGTTTAGGATTGCCGTGGTTTATCAAGGCCGCGTTTTTGCCAGCGACTCCGGGCCATTATTGGGTAAGTGAAGATATTTTTTAAAATCACCAGAGGCCTTGTTTTGGTATTTCTTTTTGAAAATATCACACAAAACATCTTTTCACAAAAATTGTCCAATAATATAGTATCATACCTATTTAATAAAAAAAAAAAATTGAGTCCAAAAAATATTACAAGCTCAATTTACATCAAAACGTAAATTTTTATTCATATCATTATCCTGTATTTAGACAAAATAAATTTTGGCACATATTTTGTTTTTTATTACTTCGTGCATACATGTGTTTATATACACTGTGTAATGTGCCTGTTGTTACCTTAACCATCGGTTAATAGAAAATGTCGCATCGAAATAACATATATTTTTGAAAACTTATATTTGTTTTTTGATGCGATATTTTTTAATTAACCGATGGATAAGGTAACTGGCACTTTAATAAGATATGGAAAAACCGGCCCTAAGTATCACAAAGAAAAACCAATGTTAATTTTTCTTATTAAAAAAACATTGTTATAAATAATAAATATATAATATGGTCAGCTCATTACTTTCCGTTATTTTAAAATTATATTTTCTTGTTTCTTATTATTATAATAGTACATTGTGCAACAAGTGCAGAAAGTCGCTTATTTTCCACGAGATATGAAAGTTTCGGTACGAAACGAAGTCGAGTGCAGGAATCACACAAGGCGGGAAATAGGTGATTCTGCACGAATGGCACACTATACTTTTTCAACGATCACTCTGAATATGACAATATGGCATAATAGGTAACCTCATATAGTCCCTACGCGCAGTTGCTGTGTTGACAATTATAGTGAGAAATCACACTTTTTCTTACACTGGCGCATGCGCAGTGTTGGCAAATGCTGTAAGAAATGATTTCTCATACTTCAACCCAAGATTGTGAGAAATATGCAACATTGAAACTCTATACAGAATGTCCGATTAAGAGACTTACCATTGAGATCTCGAGAACCATAAGAGATACGATTTCGGTTAAATTGAGGCAAAGTTGCCGCATTATTTGGCCATTTCAAGGATGCATTTGTTTACCCGAAAAAAAAACATAGATCACTAGATATGAGTAAAATACTGATTTTGGCCAAATTACTTTTTGACTTACAACTTTCTTGTTTCAATTCATACAAGTTTATAGTTTTAATTTTATTTATTTTATCCATTTCAGTCAAGTCTGCTTTGGAAACAAAATCAATTTTTTTTTGTTTCAAACAAACAAACAAAATCAATAATTCGCTTATTTCTTACTTTATTTTCATTTTAATGTACATGTTTTATTTAATTTTGAGCTCCATATGAAAATTGAAAGTTCATGTCTAGTGAGCCATGCATTTTTTTTTAATACAAATACATTATTAATGGTTAGCCTCTTAAAATGGACACCTGCATAGTGGGAGAAAAATACCAGTTTCTTTAGCGATCGGAGAAAAAAATTATTATTCTACAAATTATTTTCATATAAAGTCTAATTATTTATTTAAGTTTGTATTTAGTTCTAAAATAAGTTTATAGTTTTTTAGATAGACCTTAAAATACAGTTTTTTTTAGTTGATTCTATATCCGTTAAAAGATCTTAATATTGATATCAGAATATTTTTGAAATAAAAATAAATGTAAACTGAGACAACAAAGGTCTCATAGCGCTGCATTCAGACAAATTTTGTAGGAAAAATACATTTTGTATTTTCCATGAATCTATTATTAATCTTTATTTGTTTTATCGTAGGTGGGTATAAATTCTGCAGGTTTGGAATACAGTGCTATTTCGCTGTTGTCGACGTTGCTGATGTTATACCTGGCGTTTTCGCTGAATAAGTTCCGACTAGACAAGAGAGTGGGTCGCGCATGTCTTTGCATGTATGCCCTGTTTCTCATCCTGGCCAGCCTTATCGAGCTCAACGCCTTCTTCAGAGTCAACCTGCCCACCTGCGGACGGTAAGTTCATCGTTGCTGATAAAATGAGGTTCTGGGATAGTTGTATAATTGTAATTATATTCAATTTTAACAAAAAATATTATTTCAATTAACATTTTTGATCGATCAATAAATCATTATTTACTTATTTATTGATTTTCGTTATTTTAATGAAATTAAATATTAATAATAATTCACCATCTTAAAACATATTATTCAAATAAATTAAATGGGGCCACCACAGAATCTAACGCCACCGAATATTGTCAAAATGTCACTAAATTATTTTACTTTTTTCAAATAAAGTTTTTTACTTGTACATTTTACAGCAACTTTCTTTAAATTCGATGTCTATTCATAATTTTTTAATATGTAAAGTTCATTAAACTTTTTAACTTTTTGTATATATTTTTTTAAAGATGTTTTAATAAAGATGTCCTGAAAAAATAAAGTAATAAATCTGTTTAAAGAGAAAAATCTAAATGGCGAATTTTTTTTTATTTTCTGACAGCATTATTTTTTTATTTCAATTTGAGATATCTAAAATATTTTAATACTTGTTAGATATGAAACTTTCTGAATTTAATTTACAAATACAATTGACACCTTAGTGTCTTAGAAACCTTTACAAAACTTACAGTAATTTACTCTTTTAATTTATCTATAGACTAGTTTCCTAATGAATAAGATCCAGGTATTTTTTTATATTTAAATAATACGAGAAAACAATAATTGTAAACATTACTAGTTGCTCGTTATTTGCAATGACACATAAATAAAAATCACAAATACAAATTGATGATCATTCTTCTAGTTTCTTTTTTAGTTCTATAAATTGTCTGTATTTCGGACTAAGTAATAGGATTGAATAAATAATAACTCTATATAAAGATATTTTTCGAAAAACACTAATAGCTTTAAAAAAAATACTAGACAGGGATTCGGAACGGAATAAAAACGAAAACAATAAACGAAATAAACGATTAAAAAAATCCAGAATAGTAACAGAAACGAAACGAAATACTAAAAAGTATCTTACTGTCGTACGCAATTGTAATATAACTTGCCTACGTGATATGAGTAAAATTATTAAAAATCTATCATTTTTATTATTCTGTTCTTTTCGATCTTATCCCGATTTATATTAGGTAGCAATGAATGTTATTGCTGATCCAACTACTCAAGTCACAGTTTAGAGAACATTATAGGCCCTTAAATTTATTTTATCCTCTAATACAGTTAATATTAACAAAAAATCCTAGGAAATACACTATATTTTCGTTTGAATTATATCTATTAATCTTATGAAAATAATATTTTTTCGATTTTTGAGATGTATAATTAACTTAAAAATGTATGAAACCGGTTCGGAACAAAATTTATTTTTCGATCTAACGGAAACGAAATTTTATGTAAGCAAGAACGAAATTAACCCAATCTAAAATATTTTTATCGGGACTGAATCGAAACGAAACTATTTCTATGTAAATGAACCTATTCAGAGCGAAAAGCTCTATTCAATTTTGCATGCATTTACATTTTGAGAGTTATATTCTAAAACAACAATAATAATTTTTAAAACCGATTTATTTTTAAAAAAGAATTTCCGTTTTTAAGATACTCATCTATTTATATTAATTACAGTTCATAATATTACTAACATATCGCATACCCTTCTATTTTTAAAAATTATTGACAATTTTTATTTGAATGATAAATTTTGCAGTATTATATATTTGACGAAAGTTTCTTTGAAATAAATTTTAGGGTGGGTTTCTTAATTTTTTTCCCGATTTGATGTCTTAAAATATTATAATTTCCATAATCAATGAAAGGTAAACATTTCACAGACCGACATTTAAAAAAAAAAAAGAGGTAATATATTTTCTGAATCTAATATCAGGGTGCACTTACTTTATAGCTATGTACCCCTAATTCTTTTACAGCTAATAATTGAAATGTTGAGGCTAGATGATAAGTTATAATTTGTTTTAATTTTATAATATATTTACAACAATAAATAATGCATAATGTTGTATTTTGTTGTTCTCAGAACGTGAGAGTGTGCACAAACTGTAGAGTTGTCAATCTCTCCCTTCGCGGGACCTGTATCATGTCATCATTCGCCCACATGCAACGATGAAGATTGCAAAGACAGCTAAGTATTGTTGATAGTATATTCAGATTCAGGTCAAATAACTTGCACTATTCTTCTCTAAGGACTAATATATATGTAATAAAACCCTCGGGTATCAGTAATTTAAGTTAGAGTTAATTCCACTGATACACTACCGATAGAAATAATATTTATACATACTTAGTAGTGCATCAGTTGGACAAATATTAAATCGTAATTTAATACATGTAAGTTACTTCGCAAAAGTACTAAATGGGACATTATTATAAGATAAAGAAAATATCAAAAATATTACAAAAAATGAAAATTATAGATTATTTTTTATCATCTATGGCACAACATTCGTAGATGGAATATTGTCTCAAGTACCTATGGTACTTTTTATAGAAATTAATATATTTATTATAAAAAATTTCATATCCCTATTATACAAAATCGTGTATCAAATACTTACCTTTTATGTAAAAAATAAATAATTCATTTGTTCTAAAAAATGAAACTTAAAATAAATCTAGATTCATTTATTTGAAATATATATTAATCAACTTTATTTTAATTTTTAATGTAACATGGTTTTAGATAAAATATTTAAATTGTAAATTAAATATATTTTATCATAAATTCCAATTCAACTTAATTGCTAAATTTAGTTCATTGTGCAAATGTAAAGGATAACTCAATAATATATAAATCATTTTAAAATTTTATCTGTGTAAATGAATTTACTATAGTATAATTATGAATTGGTGTTCGGGTTAATTTAAATTGTGTTCGAAATTTGGTATTAGTGCGAAGTGACGTTGTCGTTGTCGTGCCTACAAGTATTTTAGTTAAAACACTTTGTAATAAACTTAAGATAAACCCATGATCAAAATACCGAATTCTCATCACTGACACTAGCTACACCCCATTTAGATAGAGCTGTACATAGACAAGTATGGATGATGTATTTAGTTATTGTATTCAAGCATTTAAGTTAGTTTTGTAAAATTTTGATATGCGTGTTGTGCGTATGTATTCTGAAGATAATAAACGTTCGCAAATATCAATCCAGTTGTAAGCTTATACTTTATTAAGGAATGTGTATAATTACTACAATACAATATAAATATATCAAATAATTCAGATACACATAAATCATCACAATAAGTGTTTGTAGAATCGCATATATGCCACTAAGCTACCTTACTTTAAGTTAGCCAAATGGCTACCTAAGCATGCATTCACAGCTAAGCTGGGGGTTACCATATAAAACATGGAACAAAATTAAAAATGTAGAAATTAGCTTCATAAAACATTAACTCCTTCATATTTCACTTTCAACAATACTTTCTCCTTTACATTAATTAATTTTTTAGGTGTATATTTTAATTTTATAAATCGTAAAAAATGTTAATTTTCCACTCACATTATACCAATAAAAAGAAAATCAAAATCAATTTACTTTGACTTATTTTTAATCACATTAAAATTTTTCTTATTCCAGCAATGGACAATTTATAAAAATATTTTCGAACATAATGAATGCATAATTTCATAATAATTTAAATAGTTCGTTTGTCCGAAATTCAATTTAAAATATAATGAATTTTTTAGAACACGGACATAAATTTTAATATCATAATTTAATAGTGTTTTACATTATTAGCCAGATAAAACGGTTTTTATTGGTGATAAATAAAATTAAAAATAAATAAAAACTGTAACCTGACGTATAATGTATAATAGTTTATTTGTTATTCACTTTCTAATAAAATTAAAATTAAAACCAAATTTTGACAGTTACTAATGAAATGTCAAAAAATTGTATGACAAAGACAAAACACAGCTTTCAACAATGAAATTACTAACCAGTAAATCTGACAGCTATCATCTTTACAAGTTAAAGTCAGTAAACAAATAAAACTTTAACTGTCATTAAGAAATATTTTATCTACATATGTCACTCCAGATAGAAAACATTAGAACTTGCTATAATGTGAGTCGAAAGCGATCATACGGTTTAAATAAAATACTTTCATCAGTTACCATACATAAAATATCAACAAAAATACAACAATTAAAAATACAATAAAGTTGTATTTGAAATAAAAAAGTAAATTAAATTTACAAACATATTTATTTTAAAATTTCATTTTAAAATATCTTTATTATGAAAACGAAAATAATTTGAAATTTTATTGAGCTATAAATTAATTTTAATTAAATTTAGTCATAGCTTTCTTATTTTCCACATATAGCTACGTATTGCTGGTTTATTCTCTTTAAGAAATTCACTTTATTTCATACGTTTTGAGCACCAAAAAATGAAACTAATATACCTACTAGTTTTATTTTTTCACTATTTCGAGTTTAAGATGTTGCCGCATTTTATCACGTGTAAAAATCCTGATTGTTCAAGTTATTAAAAATAATTGAGTATAAATATCACAGTATTTTAAACTAAAAACAAAGAGTATTACAAGTGTTTGTAGTTATTTTTAAATATTTTTGGCATAGTCAAATGCGTAAATATAATCACAATGGTAACCCCCACATTCTGTCGAAAGCGAGACATGTGCGCGGTGAAAGAAAAACCACATACTGCATGCAACTTCCTCGTGATCTACATCAGCACAGACTCACAACCTCTTGGAAGAAACGAATCTTTGGTTACACAACTAGCAGACCACTCTGTGCTGATAATTACATAACTTAACGGTAGAATTTAACTTCGGTTTCGACACAATCCTTAAACAGCTCATCCAGCTCCGTCATAGCTGACGGCTCGTCGCCTATACGAGTAAGAAGTTGTTGCAGCTCTTCCACGCAATCGGCTTCCATAGAACGGAGGAGCTCGCCTACTTGACTATTGGAAGAGGATTTAGCGTGCAGCGAGTACAGGGTGTGAGGTTCGTTCGCCTAAAAATACAATTCATCAATGTAATGTTCATAAATTCTTACTTATCTTCTGCGTCACAACATTCCTAGATACAAGTTCTCAAGTACCTAAAGTAGAGGTATTTCTTTACCTCATGAGCTTTTGTGCATTTCACAAATTTAAGACAAGTCAGTTACTGGTCGCTCTAGATACATATGACATCATTGTTCTTCCGATTAAAACAGAAATTACCTTAAATGGAACACCCTGTTTAAATAAACAATTTCAATAAGTGCAGAAGCTGCGAGTTTCCAATTTATATTCAGCCAACTTTTGTTGTTTTAATTAGATTTTTCGTGTACTTTTCTTGATACAAAATTTAACTTAAAATATTTTATTATATTCAAAATTTACCGTAAAATCAAAAATATAAAAATAAGGTGTTCTATTTAAAATATGGAAGTTGATGTCATTCCCGGTTTAATGGTTTATATTTATTTATATGTTTATCATTTATAAATAAAAATTATGCTACGTATGTGAAACTTTGCACGAATCACAAGCAAAATATTCAAACTTGTTTCCTGACGAGTTATAATTTCATTTTAGTGTAGGAATAAGAAAAAAATAATGCATTTTTACCTTATCTTCAGAGCAACGAGTATGTTTTGATACAACAGCTCCAACAGTGAACACAAAAGGTTTAAAAACGGAACAAGATGGGTCAGGAGTAGCTGTAAACCAATGTACGCTGGGTCTAGTAGAAGACAAAACAGATACCTAAAACAAACCATTAATCATATATTTATAACATCCCTACAATCTTTGCTATTTTTACAATAATATTTGTCTAGGAGCTTATACTGGTATCGTGGTATCCGTTTTGAGAGCCTAGCCATTGGGATCTCAAGAACCGTTAACAGATACGAAGTCGGTTAAATTGGGCAAAGTTGTTGCATTACTTGCCCATTTTAATCATGTTTTTGTTTTCCCAAAAAATGTATAGGTCACTGAATATGAGCAAAAAACTGATTTCTAGTTTGCACATACTACAGACGTACAGACATTTGTTTACAAAGAATTGATAGCGGTCCTCAAAATTTTTATAGTTCGAACATTTTCGAGAAATTCATACTAACTTTCATATGGGGCGCAAAGTTGTTAGTGTACATTAGAATGAAAATAACTAAATTAGAAAATTATTGATTTTATTCATTTCAGTCTCGTGTGCTTTGGGAGCAAAATGAAAAACTACGTTAAAAAAATTAATTTTGAAAGAAAAAAATATAATTGCTATATTTTTAGCGTAGTTTGACAAAACTAAAAGGCAGCTAAATTGGCAAATAGGCGCTAAAAATTTGTTATTTTTGTTTCAATTCCATAGCTACCTCCTGCTATTTTAGGGGTGATTTTGTTTATTGATTCACATAGAATTTTATTCTCTATAACTGTTATATGAAGCTGTTTTACTTAATATAATAAGGGAAGCAGGTAATTACGAAAGTACAATTTTACATTTTAAATTTCTATCTTCGGCTGTTCGAATCATCATCCTGTATGTGACTAATATTTCGTCCAAGATTATTTTAAAAGTACGTCAAAAATTCTAGGGTTTGATATTTACAATTTTTTTTTTATGAAGAGCTCTTGTTATTGATTTAAATATATCATTTGGAAAATTTACATTATTATAAATTATATTTTCTTAAAATATAAATTATACATTTTTTTTTACTTCTGACATTAATATATTTAATATTAAAATATTACAATAATAGAAAATATATAGCGCTATTTGCTGATCAGATCAGATTTTTTTGTAATTATTTAAACTTTAAATATTAGTTATTATATAACATTCTATAGAACATAAGATATTTTTGTATAATTTTAAAGTAAAGTCAGTAATATTTTATTCATTGTATGACCCTTAATTTAGTTTAAGATTTAATTTCCTTTGTCATTTTCCGCGTGAATAGAGTTCTGATAAGATTGTGGAAATCAATAAGTTCTCTAATAAGATTGTTTCAAAATCAATAAGTACATGTACAAAAATAAATATAGACAATAAATTTATGGAAGACTTTTTTATTTAGGTCAGAAAGGGAAATAAGCATATAAAGCAACTGAATATAATAAAAAAATAAAATATTTCTTACTTGGCTGCCTTGTGTAGGAAATGCAGCATCGCAAGGGCGACAAATTTCCGAGTCTTTATCTCGCAGTACTTTAAACATACTAGTCTCGCGGAAATCATTTGATGAAGATAAATCTTCTAATAACTTCCTTCCTGCATCAAATCTTTCATTTCCAGGTTTCTTTTCTCCACTAAATATATGTGAAAAATTAAATTCTCCCTTAAAAGCCAATATTAATATATTTCATATTTAAAATATATAATGACATACTTCTCCGCTCCAAAGACCTTTTGATTTCGCATAATCTTCAATTCCATCCGATTTTCTATCTATTTTTGTAGTTATCGTCAAAATATTTGAAATATTTCTAAAACCACCTAAAAATATTTATATTATTTTGGAAAAATAACTTTTTTTGTAATTGCAAACTACTTGTGATTTCCTCAGCAACCCAGTGCTTTCCAGATGTTTCCAAAACCCAAGCTTTATTTGCATCCGCTATAAGAAAAGAATTATGATACGAAAAACCTGCGTCAGATTGTGAACATGGGCCGCCTTGCCCGTATTGTTCCAATAATTTAGTAATGACTTCTAGTGCCTCATCTGCCGACGAACCGCGCTCTAAGCCTAACCTAGAGACATCTAGTGCTAGTAATGATTAAAAGCAGTAATAGTTGCAGTGTCCTACCTCACTAAATCCATGCCTAACAGCCTTTTAACAGATGTATCTGAATCACCATCGTTATCATTCGTCCAAACTGCTTCATTTCCAATAACGACACCAGAATCATTCGCGCCCATTTCCGCACCCCACATCCAAGAAGGTTTGCTTAAAATGATAGCTTTGGTGGCACCACTGGAGTCTACTTCGATATAAGTACACTAAAAAATAAAAATGAATGAACAATCAATCCACAACAAATTATCAACGCTAAATTTTCATTTTTAAAATTTGCTCTCATTTCCAAAATAAGTTATATTCCGTGACGTTAAGTGTTTCTATTTCATCTTTTTGGATTTTTTATGAAAAAATATCGTAATTATGTACTATTGAAATAATATTATAAAAAACGAAATTTAATGAAAACTTTAATTTATCGTTAGATAAAAACTATGGCTCCTATTACGAGCTCACTTTTATAATATAATCGCGATTTTAACGTTCGTTTTTTCAGAAGATTTTGATGTAAAAGTGAGCGTTAAAATCGCGATTTTATTATAAAAGTGAGCTCGTAATACGGGCCAATAACTTTAATGTTTTTCGTACAAGTAGTATTAAAACAATAAATGATTCCATCTATATAATTATATTATTCGAACTTCATTTCCCTTATAAAAAGGTATTACAATAAAAGTAATAAATGGCAATATTTAAAAACTATTATCTTACTTTTATTTTGTCTCCAGTTTCTCCAGCAGGAACATAAACTACTTCTTGTACCTCTCCTTGAGGTCTATCAGAATTTTTACCAAAAACCACTCCATGTTGTGTTAAAGGAGGCAGCACCACAAAAGTATCACAGGATTGTGGTCCAACCATCTAGAAAACAATTTAAGACGTATACCTAAAGGCAATCTTCATTTGTTTAAAATGAAATAAATGAAATATGTGCCAGCAAAATGGAAGGCTAAAATTGCTGATTATATCAATAATTTTTATATACCAAGAAACATTGTATTTGTAAGATTGTAAATATATAATGTACTTACGGTTTATTTTAATCCTATAAAGTAATTCCTTATGAAAATGATCTGTCAAACTTCAAGTGTCATTCACTATCGACTAACTCCCTCAGCTGGTCGGATTCCCCAAGCCTAGCGAATAAAGACCCTAGCACAGACGTGAATCAGCTATACGCTCTCGCTTCAAAATAATATATATCATGAATCAATTATAACAACATACGTCCGGAATTATATCATACAATACTTTTGAATCATTCGCAAAAAATATGTGCTGGAATTTCTAACTGTTCCTATTAATTCGACGTGAAAGCATGAAGTTACAGCTCATTTATTCCTTTTTGTTTGTAAGAATGTTTTATTAGTTATACTGTACAATTTTAATGCGTTTTTAATCGTCTACGTCAATATGAAAGTACATGCTTGAGAAAAACAATCACAGAAAAGTAAAAATAGAAGCATATAATTCCATTAAGTAACAAACAATAAATATTTATTGAAATTATAATTGTATAAATAAAGATAGCTATGGAAGAATCAATTATTTTTGAAAATTTTATCTGCCGGCTGCCACATATGTAACTAGATGGCAGTAGTGCGCACGCGCGAGAATAAAGACCAGAGACTAAAAGCAAACCTCGGGTATAGCGCGTCCATGCCGTTTTAGAATCTTTAAGCGGTGAGCAGCGTAAGTGAGGTGACGTACAGTTACATCAGTGGTGAATCCAAGTAAAGCAGCAGGATGGCACTACGAATTTTAGGCATCAGATTTATCGAACAGCACCAGGTAGGCATTTTATTCGATTATTTGACATAACCTCCCCCTAAACAACCCTTGAACGTCACCCTTTAACTTGACAGTATTGTGATATAAAGTGGAAATTGCTTTGTAATGATGAATTGTAAAAGGTTTTAAAATTACTTAATGTGGTTTCCGTGCTATTTGCAATTTCCAGTAATTTGTGTTAAAGCAGATAAATGTCCCGATGACATTGTTTCACTCACATTACGTAAATCCGGATGGCATCTTTGAAGTATTTTTGGCGCCGATCATCCAATGCAGATATTGTAATAAACAAACTTTATATTTAGCCTAAAATATTCCCAAATGTTACAAACCTGTTTTCAATTTTAATTCATTGAATTAATTACAATGATACCGGAATGGAAGTTGTATTACGTCAAAAAGGCCATTCGCATTTCTAAAAAGATCGTCCACGTTTTGCGGGAAGGTCACCCGGTTAGGGTTCAAATTCCGATTCATGCCACTGCCAGCATTGTGCGTTATCTCATTTTAATTCACGCTGGATTCTCAAGTACTTTGCGTGCCCGCCGTTTATTTTACGTACGGTGTATAATCAGCGCGCGTTCAGCGTACACGTCATTCACAAGGGAAGAAAAAAAGCAATGCACTTCCTTTTCAACTGCTTTAAACTTTTATACTACATTATCCAATTAAAACTTATCTATATGATTTTCTATTAAAATAATAAAAGATAAATTAATGAATAATTTGAAAATAAACAAAAATTTGGTTATGTAAATGTCACATGTTACGTCATAACGATACTTGATTTAAAAACAAAATATGACTTATTTTACCTTCCAGCATCTAGATAAGAATTGTTTAAGAATTGTGCTGAAAATCACGTATCCTGTTTTTAACAAATAACCGCATTTCAAGGTTCCTTGCATTCGAAATTAATATTTTCTCAATATTCCACTTTAGCTCAATTTTCATAGATCAGAAAATTATAATTTAAACGATTGATGTTCAGAAAACAGTTGATTAAATTTTGATTATCAGTATTTAACTTTACTTGATGCTCTATACTATATTTGTAGTAAGATACGTTTAAATATATTAAAAATGAAGATTTACTTACCTATAAATCAGTTTTATTTTTTGTATGATTGTTCAGATTGTATAATTAAAAAAAATACTTGTATATATGATTGCAATAATTGAAAAATGTAGTTGTTAGATTTTTAATGTGGTAATTGAAAAGATATGATGATTTGTATTTTTTATTGTAGCCAAACGTGAAAGAAATATACATATAATAAATAACGAAATGTAATTTATTGTTGATACAATCTATATACAATTTTTTTTTCAAAGTTCTATCTGGTCACGTATTGATTTAAAATGATCAAGTGTCGTTTCTGAGATTAGTAAAATATCAAATTTCTTAGAATTTTATTATTTTATAATCATTAATTATGAAAGAAAAAATATCTCAACTCTCAAGTACTTATAAGAGTACAAAACAATAAAAATTCCAACAATATATCAGTATGTTAGTAATTATCAACCTTTATGTAACCGAGGCAATGTTCAGAATTCATTTCACGTTTTTCTTTTCAAATTTCGTCGTCAAGGTTACCGTCACAGGTAACTTGATCCTCTTTGCCCCTCAGATGAACTATCAACCGGCATGTTTTTTTCCAGTGCCAACTATAAATGCCAACTATTTAAAAATCGAACATGACCTATTTAACTAGTACGTAATGTAAATACAATACCTTTTTAGTCTATTTTTTATACCAAAAATCACCTTGATTTTTATTGTTAGAAACAATGTTGCTATTGACAATGAAAAGTTTAAAAGCAAGGACGTTGAATACGTTAAAGGATTTAAATATATTATTACAAAAAAATAGAACATGGACATCACTCTATTCAAATTTATTTATTTATTATGACCTTACATGTCAAACAGGAACTTGAAAAATAAAAATAAATATTATATTAGATGCGGTAATGTTTCAATTAATATTTGTGAAAAATTATATACATGTTTTGACTTCTAAAAACGGTAGTATTTTTTATTATTCCTGTAATTATTTATCTTACAGTAGCGGTTTATAAGGTATAAGCAAAGATGTTTATAGTATACAATCTAACCTCTATTTTTTGTACTTTGTAATAAGTAAAAATTATAAACGCATCAACATCGCAACATCGAAGCTAATTTGAGGCGGCTGTACTTTATGCATTATTGTTAGTGAGTAAAATTAATTATTGTTCACAAATGTGTAAAATGCTTCATTATACTCAATAGGTACTGTCCAGTTTTAAAATATTACAATAAAATTATTCATTAACAACATATTTTTTAAATAGCTTAATCACAGGTAGTTATTCGGGTGAGACGAAATATTTCTCGAATCTCGTTTATCAAGTCTTGAAATATCTCGTCTCGAGCAAGATGGGAACTATTTTTAAAACAAAGCTTCGAGACAAGAAAATAAAATCGAGATTCTCGAATTTCAATAATTTCGCCGACAATTCTCAAGGTTTTAAATATTAAAGACTGTTAAATTTTTTAATATTTTTGTACCATCACCTAGATTTATTTTAGATACTTTACTCCAAAAATCGGATGTTGTGCTAAGGTCAATTTAATCAAATTTAAAATGAATATACTGCCTCCATTCACTGTCGATAACATTATTAAATTTTCTGCAACTATATTTGGAAAAAAACTCGCTAATATATGATAATATGTAACTTATTTCTATCAGGGTGTAGAAACATTAAAAATTGAACGATTTAATTGTGAATAATATGTTAAAATAGTAAAATACCATTAAAAAACAAAATCAGAAACCTGAATTTTCATCATTTTAGTGCATTTTTATAAAATTATCTGGTGCGCAAAGACAAAATATAGGAGGAACAGATAATTAATTATGTTTTACTTACATAATTTTACTAACAATTATAATCTAAAAAATAATTTAATTTTTCCGTCAATAAATATTTTCTTTCTAATTTCCCAAAAGAAAGTTCAATTTCCCTTGATCTTGAGAAATTTCCCTAATTATGGAAACACTGTGCACAGAGGGTATGCGTGACAAAATCTGCAATATTCTAGGTACCTTGAAAACTCAAGAAATCTCTGCGAGTATAGAAACGAGACGAGAAAATATTATTTGAGACGAGGAATAAACGAGATGAGATAAAATATTTTACATTTAAAATGGGACGATACTAGAAAAAGAAAAATGTCGTTTCGTCTCACAGAATCACTAACCATAGCAACCAAACGAGTTTTAAGACGATATAATAATATTTCGTTATAACTCTTTGAGAGCAACCTACTTCTTAATATTGACGTCAGTAATTCAAGTTATTTTTCTAAAACATCGTTTTCATATATTTGAACCATCAACCATATACCTTAGTGTATAAAGTGTATGATTTGAACTAATTTATGTAGCAAATCGCTGCTGTAAGATAAAACCATATATCACACGTGAGTGAAATGATTATGACTTATTTCACTTACTTATATTATATCAATGTTATATGATCTTTTTTAAACATTTGTTATTATTTATTGTAATAATCAGGACCAAATGCTATCCATTCACAAAAATTATATTATTTTTTCACAAACTACGAAGTGAACTGTATATAATAACAAAAAGGATTAAAAAATACATATAGGTACTTTACTTTCTTATTTAGATTCATATAAAATATTATCCGTTTCCCCATTGTATTCAAATATGTTACAAGTAAGCAGGTTTAGTATAGCATTGAAATTTCCAATACAACAAATAAGGAAAGGAAATTTAATTGATTCTTATAATTCTTTTCAATAAAAACTTTCTTTTTAGTAAGGAAAATATTTTAAAAATAATTTCCTTAATAATTAATTACTTAAATGTAACGAATTGTTAAATATATCTGCGTTCATTTCTTATTAATGAAGTAAACAAATTCATTTTGTTATTAACAATTATCATTGGTAATTTACATTTAATGGTAATAGTTATTATTTAAATGCAATTCTCAGAACATTTCTCATTTTTTTCATTTTTCTTCATATCTTACATAAGCTTTGAAGGCCATGACGTCATTCTTCCTCATAAAAGGTAGTACCAAACTTAACAAGATGGAATTAATTAAAATACATATTATAATGACGTCATACTACTCATACATGCGTATAAAACAAATACACATCAGCTAAACGAAGAAGTATTTTTTCAAAACGTGTTAATAGGTTAGGAAAACACATATAGGAAATATTTACGGATGTAGTAATAAATGTACAAATGTTATTAACGTAGAAACTCATCAAAATAACAGTCATATCTAACAAAACATTTACATAGACAATCAATAATACTGATAGAAATTATTAAAAATTGGTAATTCCCGATGGAAAAATTATACGTACTTGTTTATTTAACAAACAATTCCACATTCTTATATCAAAATTGTTTAAATAATAAATTCGAGTAAATATATTATTACAGTTTATTGCCCTCGGGTATAGTAATTTGAGTAGTAGTTTTTGGCAATCGTATTAATAAATGTATATACTATATACAAGAGTGTTTGTCGAACGACCCGGGCAGTCATATCTGATAGGGAGAGTGCAACACAGAGGACATTTTTTATGGCAAATAGATTGTTATATATAACTGAGATGAACCAAAAATTCCTGTATTTGTAAAATCATTATTTTTATTTGGCTTAAAATTGAATTTTTTTGCAATTTGTTTCATAAATAAATATGTACGTGTTTATGCATATAGCATGACAATATTTTTAAATGATTGCAAAACTAAACGTACTGCTATAATAACTTTTATTTATACACTGTTATTGACTTTTCTACAATATGGTTATGCATTCATTAGACGTACATAAGAATATATTGTTATTGATAATACTTGAATTTTATGTATGTTTAACATGCTGCAATATTTTTTATAGTTTTAAATTTTAATATACATATGTAGTCATTATTGTTTTACATTAAAATATACCTTTATACTATCAAACATCGCATATGAGAAGTATATAATCAATTTCAATATTTCGAGATTTTTTAAAGGACCACGAGTTGTGAATTTTACAATATGTTTGGAATATAGAATGACTGTTGGTCCACTTGCGCACAGTCAAATCAATTCGTCTCCATACACCAGCAAAGGAAAAAATAATTTATTCTTTTAATTTTTTTTTATTGAATATATTTACACGAAATACATTTTATATAATAAATTACTATATTAATAAATAAAATGATGAATTGAGTCCTTTAATTTTTTGAAATGAAATCTAGAAAGAAAAATTATATTTATTATAACAATTAAGTAGGTCAATTTAGTCTCCGTACACTGTGAATTATATAGAATCAATAATCTTTTAATCGCCATTCATTATAATTACTTCCCTTAAACGGTTTGTTATACTTTCCACTAATTTTCTTGGAGTTTGTGTGTCAATTTTACTTCATTCTTCTACCATAAATGTAGTAAGTAGTTCTTGTATATTCTTTGGGCGTCTTGTTTTACACAATTTTTAAATAAATCACAGAAATGTTCAATGGGAGGCTGTGAAGGCGTTTTTAATTATTGTCTACAATTGTACAATAACTATTCTAGCAGTTTACGTGTAGTATGTTTGGAGTTATTTTCTTATTAAAGATATAAGAAACCCATAAACCTAATTTTTCAACACATGTTTTCAAATTCTCTTTTTAAGATATTTAATGATACCACTTTCCCATCAATAAAAATTAAGATCCCACCCCTTCTGTACTCATACAGTCCCATACAAGCATAGAACCACTTCCATATTTCCCTGTTAGGCATATTTTTTTTTTGTTTTCATTTATTCATTCTTTCTTTTCCAAACAATAATTCGTTCATCTGATCTAAAAAGGTTTATTTTGGTTTATCTGAAACAAATACTGAGTTCCCAAAGGTTTCAGGGTGGTTTCTATATTTGAAAAACAAAGCGCAAAGATATGTGTATGTGTACGGAGACTAATTGGTTTGATTGTAGGTATATAGCATATTCGGGTAATAGTGTTTTCATGAAATAATTATTTAATGTTTTGTTTATATATATTATATATTTCATAGTTAATAAAGAAAAATAAAAATCAATAAACATTTCGGAACTACATCTAATTCAATAAATATTTATATTTATGATTTTTTTTATCGCTAGCATACGCTAGCCAGTCGTAAGTACACAAATGAAATAAATAAAAAAGTATTGATAAGATTTTCGTAAAAATCCAATAACTGCAGGTAGTTGTTAATAAAATATTTGTAATCGATGAATGAAAAAAAGTTGTATGAAATTAATGTTTATGAAAATATACTACAACCTTTGTTTATTAAAAAACGCATTTCGTCACCCTTCGTTCACAAATCTTTACTAAAAAATAATTCATATATTGCATAATATTCACTGCAATAATTCAGTGTTACAGCGACAATAATTAAAACACTTTATTCCGACTGTTTGTAACGTTCGACTTTTTATTCTAAATTCATGTATTATTTGTAGTAGAGTATTTCAAGTTTTTTTAATTTTTTAACCTGTACAAAAAAATATTAGACCCGTATTTTTTATTTTCGCTGAGAAGCTCCTAACACACCAGAAAAAATATATTAAATTTTCAATAAATACAAAATCGACGGCGTATGCGACGTCAGCTGTACCTCAAACAGCTGATAGCAAACCAACGCGAAAATGCAGAAGCGATGACGCGTTCCCAAAGCCAATAGCATTTGCCAGTGCCCATCACACCCACAAATATGGCTGACACTGAATTTTACGCATTCATTTTGATATTAGGGTAATAAAAATTAGAAAATTAAAGATTATATTCACCATAATATTACTTATATACCGGGTGTCCCAGCTCGACTGACACATGGGAGTTTTACATGGGAAATCAGTTAATTATGAATAGTATCTCCCCAGTGCAAGATATTAACTTGAAATTTTGTATACTTATCGAAGAATATTAATTCTATAGATCACACTTATTTGAAATATGCAATTTTGTCTGCAGGGCGAGATTTATTAAATTTAAAATCTAATATTTTCGTTCAAAATCAGACACCCATGGAAATAAAAGAAAATATTTATCTGACAGTTTAGTGAAGTATCACTGATTTTAATTCTTATTCCCTGTATTTTAATATTATTTAAGTTGAATTTAGTTCGTTTTTGTTAAACAATATACCAATATTACAAAAATATAAATATCTACAATGGCATATCAAAAACTGTCAGATCTGTCACATAGATATTTTCTTTTATTTCCATGGCTGACTGATTTTGAACGAAAATGTTAGATTTTATAATTTAATAAATCTCGTCTTGCAGAAGAAATTACATATTTCAAATAACTGTAATCCTTAGAAATAATATTCCCCAATAAGCATACAAAATTTCATGTTAATATCTTGCACTGGGAAGATACTATTCATAATTAACTGATTTCCCATGTAAAACTCCTATGTGTCGGTCGAGCTGGGACACCCGGTATGATGAACATTGAGTAAATACATAAGTATTTTTTAAAAGCCGTAGGGTTGGAATATGCTGTGGATTTAATAAGATTTATCAAACAAACTGATTATTTAATAAAATCAGTTAAGTTCTGTGGTAGACAGCTGTTTTCTTCATTATACATGAGATTATTTTAAAGTGAAACATGGGATTTGTCATATCTATGGTTACGAATTTGACAACAATATATCAAAGCGTTCATGTTGAAATGAAAAATAACAGATACAATGTTGAAATTAAACAATTTTTATTATATTCATTTATCTCCTCCGATCATTAATTCTTTCCGGAAATTTTGTGCTAGTGCATTTCAGCAATGTTTTAATTAGCACGACTGCTAATTACGTTGTTGGAAAGCACCAATGCACGGCAAAAAATCCCTTAAATAAATTAATGCTAGAGTGTAGATTCGGTAAGAAAATCGTGACAACACAGAAAGTAAAATCAATTTAGGTTTTCCTTAAAATAATCAAGTGATAGAATAATAAAACGAATAATTTATTACTTCTAAAACATACATTTTTAATACAATGACAGTTCAATTCAATTCTTTTAAATAACAGACATTTTTGACAGGAACAAATTTCCACTTTTTTCTTAGGTAGGTAAGCCAATAAGTAATGAAAAATTTCCAAGAAATTTTTATATTACCATGGCAACCCTGCTTAATACAATGTTTCTGTTCGTTGTTAATTAGTGCCGTACGATTTTCATATATAAATATCATAAGTGGTTAATTTTTGCTGAATTTTTTTTTAGATTGATACGAGAGTTGGTTGCCTAGCAATTTATAGAGTGGCATTCACGAGCTGTGAAATAAATTAACAACAGGCTCGATAAAAGCTATCCGATAAAATTTAACCACTAATGGTATTCGGATGACTATTTCCAAAATAAAAATAAAAACAAAAACCAACTTTGACAGATATATAAAAAATATGTTTCTAGGCACTCTCAAAAAAATTTCGCTTAACAAAACTCACTTTTAAAATATAGCATCTTATTGGCTTAAAGATTTCGAATTTTTTTATGACGGTGTTTTCGAAATAAATCTTGGTAACTTCGAAGAATCTTGAATGTGGATTGATTTATGAATTTATGAGTAAAACTAAATAATATTTACAATATATTTATTTTATTAATGACGGGCAAATATGGCTCTTAGCACGCTCATACTCGAAATGAGCGGAATGTGAGATCTGGGGTTTGATTTCCAGCGTCGCCAACAATTAATCTCTTAAACAATACTGTGATATATACGAATGATTCGGAACCCACTATAAGATGTAAATGTTTAATAAGACAGTTCATGGATTATTTATAAAGGGGCCAATTGTGCAATATTTTCTTATCTTTATAAATATTATCAGGATATTTAATCTTTCTTTGATTTAAGATAAGAATCATATGATTAAAGAATTTATGTACTTTAGATAATTTGTTACAAAGTCTGGGTACATTTTTATAGCGTACCATAATTTAAAGTACAACCCAGATAAAAATTTTCCTTTTATGATTCTATTAATAAATGTATCATAAAACATATTTAATGCTTATTTGCAAATAATGTATTGCAATTTCGAATATTAAAGTATAGGTACTAAATTAGTTCCGATTAGTTCTTTATTCAAATCGGGTGTGAGTTTGTGGTTTACGGATTCGTGTTAAATTTGATAAAAGTTATCTGCGGAATTAGTTTAATTTTTAATTAAAAAATAAAAGTACATATCACTCAAGTCTTAGTACCCATTGCTGGATGGGCTAAATCTGCTTTTTTCGCTAATATCTGTAATAATCTATTTATAACGAACAAGACCAAATTGATTCGTCTGGAACTCGGATACTCAAAATAATGAAACCTATAATACCTGTCTTAAATTTGCACACCTAACATTTTGAAATAAGATTATATATTACGTATATACTTTTTAAAATTTTTATAAATCATTTTATGTAACATGTAAGTCAATAACAACTGACCTAATTTGTAATATCCACGTTTGAAATAAACAAAATGTTCAGTTATCAGAAGACTTTAAAAAATTCATTCTCTGCGCACGTGCTGACAACGCCCTTGAGTGTTCGCGATATAAAACATTAAAACATCATTTGAGACTGTGTGAATTCGGTTAAAATTCGCGATTAGTAGTTGGCGTCTGGACCAGTGACGTCACCCGTCATTTGGCCGTGTGCTGTAATATGGGGACTTCGACCTACTGATGCAAACATACGTATTTTTAGTTTCAACTAAAATTAAATGATACAGAAACAGAAACTAGAAAGAGAAGAATTTAAGTTTAAGAGAATTGCAGTATAAAATATCCATGAAATGAATAATTATAATCTTATGCCAACATTAGATAATATACCTGGAACTGATGTTCTTAATAAAGTAATCCGTTATGTACATATGTATATTTATTTAGAAAGAGTGTTTATTTATAACAAAATATATTACTATAAACATTTACTCACAGTTTATTACCCATTGTTGAATGTCAGATTAGCTTTATGGCAAAAATCGATTTGAGAACGTTTACCAGATTTAGCGGAAGTGGGGAATATATTACTAATTTAATTGAACCATACAATTCAAAACAAGACATGTTATAAACTTACCTCTCTAACTTATGTTAAAATTTAGTTAATTTTTTAAATATGGAAATATAGTGTTTTTCTTACTTTTTAGGATATTATTCAATTTTTAAATTAAATTAAAAAATTCATTTAGTAAGAAAATCACATAATTTTTGTAGTTATACTATCTTTACTAAAGAAGTAAACGCACTTTAGTTATCTATCACCATCTCAAAAATATCACTAATAATCACATTCAAATACGTAGTCTTATCAAGAAATATTTATTATTAACAGGTTCTTTTACAATGTATGCTATCTCTTAATAACGTTACTTTTTTCTGAATTCTGTAATAAGCCTTTGTCTTAATTCTACAAATTAAATTCAAAAGATCTTGCCTCATTTTGCACTTGGCACCTTTGTACTAACAGCCTCAGAATAACGTTAATAAAATAATAATTATATCTTCGAAAGGAAGAAAAATGAAAACGTTCAAAACAAATGTATTAACTAACAAACAAAATATAAAAAATAGGTGAGTGAAACCGTTCCGAACAAACCCGAAAGCGACAGACACCAAATGAATATTAGTTTTAGTTGGGCTGAAGTTTCGGTCAATTCTTGGTCGAAACCAACATCTTTAACCGTAACCATCAACCGAAACTTCGGTCGGACACTAATGAAAACTAAATATGAATTTACAATAATACAGTTATTCGTACGTTGCCTCTTTTTCGTAGTATTGTTTTGAATTTTTTAAAATAGGTCATTACGTAGTTTCCAATTTAATACAGATTTTTTTTTTCAAAATAAAAAATGTATCTCTACGATGATAGAATTATAAAGATGCCGTTGATCATAACATAGTAACTGCATATACATTGTCTATTTTTTATATATTTAGAAATTAGAAAAAAGTCAAATATTTTTTTAAGCCGTAGGTTTGTATTATTTTATGAGTACCATTTTTCATCCGAAAATATCATATTTTTACTAGTACCTGTAACTGAACTTTTAAGGTTACCAACAATAAATTAACAGCGAAATATAAATTTACAACAGAATTGGGTTCGTGCTCTAGTTCTAGTTGATAAAATTATCAGCTTTAGACGCTTTAGTTTCAAAAAACCCGAGTCAAATTTTTTCGTTTCTATTTTTCACATAGAAATTACTCCTATGATGCACTTTTCTCGCCAGCCAGAGTGCCCGGGAGGCGATGGTTGGTAACGACTTCTTCATTATAAATATTTAACGATGTGTACTATAAAATAAATCTGACATATCCATCAATAGATATTAGTGCTTTTATTATTTAATTTTATTTATTTAAATGTATATAAGATCCATAATTTTAAATAAAAAAATTTTTTTTGTTCCGTATATTAGGGAATTTTGACTTCAAATTAAATGTGGTTGGCTACTACAAATAATATGCAAGTATTACAATAACGATTATGTGTACTTGAAGTTAATGTATTCTAAAATTATTAATGATAAAATGACAACATTTATCGTGCTAAATATAAGTATACTGTCCTTTAAAAATAAACAAGAATTCCTGTAATGTAATGCTGAGCACATATTCTTTTGTATAAAATAATCATTAAAATCCTTAATTTGGCATACTAGTACATATTCCGTCATATAAAAATTCTCGTTAAGAATCCTTTATTTGTCATTCGCCATTAAATAATTTATTTCGCAGTAAAGTACACCATTTAACCGAATGCCTTCGTGCACAACAATTTTCTTTTGTAAATTTAAAATTTAACTTTTATAAGAACTGTAATGACATTCTACTTTTCTACTCTTGTAACAAGTTTAATTTAAATTATTTAAAACTTTGAAATAGATTATTTTGAATTATTACGTAAATAATAAAACCTAATACTTTTAAAGTACAATACATATCACGATTTATTCGAAATAATAACTAGGTGTCCGATAATATTATAATAATAAACAAAGCAATTTTCTTTTGTGATATTTTTTGAATATGTTGTTTTTATATGTTATAGATAAGAATAGTTACTTATGTATCAAGGGCATTATAAAGAAATTTATACCTATCCTAGGGCGACAAGCTTATTAGATCGATGATATAAACCGTGATTAATTATGTGATAAGAAATATCAACATCGAGTAAAACTCTTAATGCAAATACAATCAAGTACTATGATCAGAAATTCTGATTAATATTAGCTAAGTAGTCTATAAATGCGATTGCTTCTTTTCTACATTTAATCCCAATATCATATAAGTTTGTTATCAAAAGTCGCATTCTTTTTACACAAAATCTTAGTACAGTGTCTCTAGTGGAATAACGAAGGATCGTCATAAAACGATTTAAGAGCTTCTGTACCATAAAACTTCAAAATAACTGTTTAGCGCATTATACCGAAAATTGCTTTGGGTTTGTCAGAATACTTTCACTTTCCAGGGTTGGATTAAAGAAATAAAATTAAACATCTTACGGAAAAATTTCTCAGAGTAATTCAGATAAAAGAATTATCCCCACGGATACTTATTACAAAAATAAAAAATATGATGTAGACACCACATGACTTCATTGTACGCTAAATTATACAAATTTTTGCTGCACTTTATTTAAACTAATTTCACTTAAAAGTGAGATCTTTCTACGGCTAATCATTCTCCAACTTTCATTCTTCAAACTTCCCTTCGAAATGGATCATCTTTTGTAAAATTTTATAAAAATGTTTATCACTATTCTTTATTGCATTGCACAATAGTATATTGTGCAACAAGTACAGAAAATCGACTATTTCTCACGAGGTGTGAAAGTTTCGACACGAGACGAAGTCTAGTGCTGAAATCACATAATGTGTATACCGAATATGCAACGAACATGGAAAACACAGATATAGGAAATAAACGTTTTTCTTACTTATTACTTAAAGCCTATGTTTTCTTTGCTAAAGTCACTTATAAATCAGTCTTAGACATTGCATCGAATAATCTACAGCCTTTTCTTTGCATAAATGCGCTAAAAATTACAGTACTCATTAGACAACCTAATGCAACCCTTTTTAGCGTTGTACCAAAGAAAACCTTGAAGATTATAATTTGATAGATATACAAATGCACTATGCGAAATTACGAAATATCGTGAATTTATTAAAATTTGCTGACGTGAATTATGAAAAAATTGCTAAATCTGACATTCATTTAAATTTCGAAATTGTTATACCTATGAATACAATTCTGCAACCTTGACAACCTTGTTCATATTTTTTTTTAATATTACCAATAACAGCAGCCCCTGAAAAACTTTCGAAAACTGAATCAACGGAAGATTTTAACAGTTAGATACCTAATATATATAATTTAATAATGTTACATTAAAATTTATTAATGCCAGAAAAATATGGACTGCCGGTATTTTTTTTTTTTTAATAATGCAATGTATTTAAAATACACATAATTTACTGTGCTGGCCGAAAATAACATAATAGTTAAAATTTTAATTTATTACAAAATTGTTATGAACCACTTTATTTGTTCAAAAATTCCATAGGTACATAGTTATTATCAGAAAGTTGGGATAATTATGAGTACGAATACCTTTTTATCAAACATTGTACGGTATCTTGATTTGAAAATGTAAGAAATACATTCTATATTAAATGATAAAAAACATTAAGTTTAGTACATTTAATAATTATTTGTCTTTACAAAATTACTGAAGTTATAACCACACTCAAATATCATATGTAAATTCATAAAATCTTAATAGACAAAATTTGAATGCTTATTTCCGATTACAAAAAAAAACTAAAAAAAAGTTATATAAACAATTACATATTCCAAGAAACATTCAAGAAATTTAAATTCAACTGTAGTTTCAATGTAAATATTGGTATTAAAATGCAAGGAAAGTATGATATAAATCAAGTCATACTTGAAATATATCTTTCATAATGACATATGGATATCTACATTTTCAATCCTTGCAATAATGTTATATAAATTACTTATACACATTAGTTTTTCATGGGCGTTAACAACTCTTCCCAAATCTCTTGTTTTCGTTTTTTGTGTTGACATTGAATGAAAAAATTTTGACATCCCAAGGTTATTATTGTTGTTAATGAAACAACTTTTTGTGTATCTGATTCAATAATGAATAATTTTGCGTCTTGGAGAGGACTTTGGATTTTGTACTTTGTTAAAATTCAACAAGGAATTAATAAATTCTTTGTTTATCTTATTTCAAAAAATGGATCGTCTTATTTATAGCTAGACTTTTCACAGACAAGCATATGGTCACTTCAAATATTTGATTAGTGATTAGCGAATGGATAAATAATAAATAAATAAGTAAATAAACATCAAAGTACTCTATGCAGATTATAAATAAATCATATGGATTCTGTCACAAGTACATATCATAAACATAACCTATTATTTGTTATTATTTATAAACACTTTTTTTTTCTAATATAAATACATATAAATTGCAATTTACATGTATTAGATGTGCTTCTCAGATTTTAAATATGTATGTAAAGTTTGAAAAATATATTATTTTTTTTTATAGCAAATAAAACTAGAAAAGTTTTTTATTTGTAATAAATGTTATATTTTCATTTCTCAATATTGTGTTTGGTTTCTAATCATTTATTTCAAATTTTTAATATGATTGTGAATATCCTCTCTACTGGTATGTTCTGAAAACTACATTAGTGTTATTTTATACATCCTCCATTTTTAAAAGAATATATAAGGATTGATAATTTAATAAGACTTGTAATTTTCCTAATTTACTTAATATACGTGAAAATCTAAGTAATTTATTACTGAAAATATTTTTATTTCAACGTAAGTAATTAATTTATTCTTTGAACTAAAGCTGAAGAAGTCTTGAATTTTGGTTGCTGTCCAAATTTATTTATCATTTATTGTCAATAAATTTTAGATCGTGTTAGTCTCTCTTCATTCATCGTAAATCAATTTCAATTAATTAAAAAAAAGCACAACAGTAAAATGGGTAAATTGTTTTTTTTTATGAGTACAGCCCTTTTAAATAAAATCCTGTCGACGCCTTGATGACAGCACACACAAAATAAGAAATGTAAAAATAAGAACATATTTAATTATATACATTAAGAAAAATAAAAATGGGTTTTATAATAATAACAGTATTATTAAGTAATAAAATTTCGACAATAAAACATAATTACCCATATTTAGTGAAGATATTTGTTTTGATAAAACAAATACACAACAATGAACCTCACTTTTCACATTAAAAATGAAAATTATCATCCAGATAACCAAGAATAGTACCTAACTACTTGAACTTTGTATTAAAATCCATTATTCCGTACAATTATTTTAACTACATGACAATCATGGTGTACCTGTAAACATTTCATGATGAAGTAAATTACCTTCGTTCTAAAATTCAGATGACCTTTATCACGCAATCCGTGGTTTGTAAAAAGTAGCCCCGGTTAGTTTAGCAAATCTTTCCATAGAGTATAGAACTTCCAGACATGTGCTCGGAATCGGACGAGGTGTGCTCGTGCTTTCATTGCTGCGGCAGACGCAAAGTTAGTTGAGGCTGATGAGTAGTGCTTAAACAATATAATTTGGTCAAGGATTGCAATAATTATTGTAACAATTACGGTTGTACGACCTTCACAGTTTGTATACTGTTAAAAAAGAGCAAAGAAAATTATTTATCAACATAGTAAAAGAAATATTAACTTCAGGTTATTAAATTTTTATTTGCAATTACTTGAATATATGACTACAACATGTAAACAGTAATAATTTTTAAAAATTTATTATCGTAACTATTAAGAAACATTTATTAAATTTTTATTACGGAATATATCTTGAAAATTTATAACAAAATGATTAGTTGTACTATAATTTATAACAATAAATAACCGTATTTATACATATACACAAGCGGATTTTTTTTAGTTTTTATCTAATTATTAACCTTGATAACAAAATATATATTTCTATCAATCAGTTTGCCGCAATATTTTTTATCAATTTTACCTTTGATTAAGATCAAATTCGGACAGGCGAACAGTCGCAACAATAACGATAAGTACAAACAAAAATTTTGTTTATTGATATAAAAAGATATTTTACTATAAAATAGTAATGGATGAGGTGAGTTAGTGAAAGTGTTAAATAACTAATAACTGTGTCAGTGTCTTAAAAATGTGTTCCTTGGCTATGGATTTCTTTGCAAAAGCTCGTAGGAAAAAGAAGGTATTACATATAAAGCCTTTTTTGCACGGTAATATATAAATTAACAAATAATAATAATTCAATTTATGTACAAAAAAATCAGATGTGATTATACATTATCTTCAGATTATCTTTATTTTACTTTCAGTATTATATATTTTTTTTGTATTATTTATTTATTCATTATTTTATTGAAATGGTGACACGAAAGTAATTAAAATTTCAATGATTAAAAAAAAATTATTTAATGATAAATTTACAGCACCAAGAAAAATATTTGGTTTATAAAAAAATTAATGATTTTTTTTAATTTTTGTGCTATTCGATTCCCGAATATAAGGTTGGGTAGACTGGGGTGCAGCCGACTGGCTCCCAAGTCAAACATTTTGTCGAAAAATATACATTACCTACTGGAAAATTAAAAACCACACTTCAATTACTTGTAACTTAACTAAATTATAATGCAATGGCTTATATTTTTAATTTTATACTTAAAAAATGATTGTAAATAAATAGTTATTTGTATCACTAGTCCAGAAACTTAACTTTTGCGAGGGCGAGCTTATTTTGCAAATAATGCGAGATCTCGTAAAAGAGTTTCTGGGCGTGTGATACACAAGATTTATTGTGACGATGACACTTTTAATTTATTAAAGAAATATTATTACTACTTAAAATTTTATACACTATAAGTTTTTGTCAGAAAAAAATTCGGTTCACCTGGATATATAACAATTCACTTGTTTTATTTAAAAAAAATTAGTGACATTTGCTCTAACTTAAAAAAATAAAACTAATGTGAATTGATTTTTTTCAACGTAATCATAATCATACAAGACGAATAAATCAAAAATAGTTATTTTAATTAACGTTTTACATTTCCAATAAAATAAAATTAAAATTTTTGACAGAAAGTAATGCTAAAATATTTATGTTGGTATCCCTACATTTAGCTAGTCTAGGACGGTTTTGACTTCTGTAATACTAGTCATAACTCATAATGGGACAGAGGCGCGAAAAATATAATTAAGTCATTACGTTTTTATTTAATGCAGTTACAAGGTATTGAATTTTGGTGTTATCCAGGGTAGCTCTTCTTTGTTTTATAATTATATGTAATTAAGTATCTTTAGATTTTTTTTTTCGGTTTTTAAATTGTTTAACATACCTACATTAAGAATTGATATAAAAAAATTATATTTATTAAAGAAATCATATACTGTCCAGTTTTTATTCCGTGCTAAAAAATTAACATAAATCCTGTCCTGCTATTGTAGATTTTAAATTTGAAAATATTATGAAGAAAATTTTAATTCTTTGTTTTATAAATAATATTAAGATTCATAAAAAAAAATCATGTATAAATTATAACACAAACTATTTAAGAGCTTTACATATGTAAAATAGTAGCTTTCATTGATCATTAACAAGAACGAATCAGATCTTAAAATTAATATTTAAAAAATGACAAATCTACAATATTTTTGTTTCATAGTATGTTAATTGTGTTTTCGGTAATTCACACACATTCGCACATATATATCATGATAAACTTGTTTTTATTAAAACGTCTTATTTACCATTGGTAAATGAAAACATTGTATTTACCATTGGTAAGGGCCGATAAAATTGTTACTATTGCTAACAAAATTTACAAAAATTCAACTGTGAATGAAAAAAAAAATAATTACCTAATGCCAACTTGTACTCTCAAGGGTTATATTATAAACTACACTTAAAATAAACAAATGCTAATAAAATTTGAATTTTATTTTGCTTTATAACTTGTTCTTTAAAATATTTTTGGCAAATAATTTATTAACAGTAATTTATTACTTTGATAATGAAATTAGGCCATATTATTGACCAGAGTTTGAAATATAAGGTGACTTTCCAACCGCCATACTTAGATAAAAAGAATTATAGTATTAGACAGTTACTAATATGTTATCAGATTTTTATCAATTTATTATGTTTTTTTAGGGCCAATGAGCAAATTTTAAATATTTATTTATCAGCAGTCGAAACAACATTTTTAATAGTTTTCCATCTATCAAAAATAATATATGGGAATAATCTATCGATAAAAATAATGTACATATAGATAGTGCTTGAAAAGTTTATGTTGCCTAGCAACGGCTTCTATACACAACCATGTGTGTAAAAGTAGCGCTTACTAGACAACATAAATACTTTTCACACACTGGTGGTATATTTATCAATGGGTTTATTTTTTAATAATATTTCGATTGAAAGAAAAATGTTGTATGTAACACGTGTGTAACGTAGTGTTTTTTATCTCGTGCTATAATTTAAAACAGGTAAACAGCACTGCTTGTATAAATAACTAATTTATAAATTGCATCGTTTTATACATTTTATGTTGAAATCAAGCGAACCTTGGAACCATTAATTTAAACTATTTCCAAATTATAAAACTAACAAAATATATTTTTCATGGTATGGTCCATGAATTAAATTAATTAACTTTCCTTCTTAATATATTCATAAGCTACTGAAAAAAAAATTTAAACGAACAATAATAAAACACATTTATTTAATTTTTACATATATTGTAAGGGCAGCGGTATAGCCAGAAGGGTCATGAAATACAATGAAAAATGTCAATCTGGGCGCTTTAATAGTAAGAGATAATGAAGAAAAAAAGTTCAAATTTGTTTCTTAAGTTAAGTACACTGTACCGAGATGCGTTTCATTTTGATAATATGTATTGCAGAAAACCCATATGCTCAGAATTTTATCTGTAGTTATGATTATGAATAGTAATTTTTTTAATTGTCACTCGTGTGAATGTCTTCTGTCATATATTAATATATCGTTTATCACTCACTTATCACATCTTTACGAAACCAATGTTTATTATTTTATCTTTTACCACGCACTGATACACACATTAGTCATTCGCATTCTGACTGAAGTTAACTTAGTTTCACAATCGCTACTTCAACTTGCTTTGATGAACTCAAAATTAGTTTCAAATTCCGCTCATCTCTGAAGAGATTCAGTTCATAATATAGGTGTTTGGCGATGGAAATATATAAAGTAACCACTCGTTTTCTGCAATTCCAGAAAGTTCTTCCCGCCCTTACGAGCATCAGACATCTCAGCGATGCCAACACTGACTTGAAAGCTGTTCTTGCAGCTAAAATCCCCAAGGAAATTGAGAAGATCAAGACCTTCAGGAAGAAACATGGAAGCACAAAGATGGGCGAAGTTACCGTCGACATGGTGAGTACATTTTTTTTTGAGTGTTAGTACTTGATAAAATATTTTTAATTAAATAGGGTATAAGGGAAACACTCACTTTTATTTCAAAAAAATTATATGAATTGACTGCACTTATTTATTTCAAAATATAGTTACTATTATTAAATTTTAATTATTAACTTAAATTAAAATAAATTAGTTTAGAAGTTTAGTGCCACTGGTATATAAATGACAGTTCATAGTTGTATTTTACAACGTAGTGGCGCTGTGATCACAGTTTTGTTCGCGCCGTAAATAGTGAATAATAAAAGCCATCAGAGTGAAACTAGAGAAATTGACAGCACAAAGTAGCTTAGGCTTAGTGGTTTAGAGTAATTCTACGGTGTTCAATTTTTGCCTCGCACTAGCTCACTTGATCCATTGGGTTACGGTCCTCTTTACGTTAATATTTTGTGATGAAAGCTTCCTTCAAAATACCAGTGACGTCGTGAAATAATTAATTCGTATTTCGTTAAGCTCACTATTACACAGTTATAAATTTACATGTATTTGTATAAATTCGTATTGAACAATACTATTCTTCCATTTTACATAATCATATGCGTACAAAATTGTACATATTAATTATGCAGTTAGAAACTACCAAATTTTAGGGATTCGTTAGGGAATTTGAATTCTTTTAAAAATTATAATTAGTTGACAGAGTACATTTTTCAAATGACTTTTGTTAATTCGTCATATTGGTATTATTTTGTTTTATATTACTTTTATTTGATGTGCAGTTAATGCTGAATACAACTCAACTTATTTTTTTTTTTAATTTCAATATAGCATTTGGGACTTTTTTAATTATAATTAATAATATACAAACAAATACTCCTCCAAACTAATTATTGATGAAATAATATTTTTATAATTTTAAAATAAAAAAATCGTGGTGTTATAAAATAAAAGACAATTAGTTTAAATTAACTTCTTGCTAATACATTCAAATTTAATTATTGTGTGACTTTAATTTAAATTCTTTATTTAATTAATGAAAGATCATGTTAATTAAAACTTAATTTTAAAAGACAAAAAACAAGCAGTTGACGTTTAGCGTACAAAAAAAGAAAAGAGAATTATTAACAATAAACTAAATATATATTGAAATTCTTTGAATAGACTAAAAGAATTGAAATGTTCTTATCAACGACCTAATAAATAGGAAGCGAGAATATAAATCTTGCAAATCAAGTTAGTCAACTACCAGCAAACTAATCTAATAAACATAATTATATCTTTGCTCTCACAGTTGCAATTTTAAAACGGTTTGAAATGTCACATTGTAATTGACATCTTGAAAGCAAAAAATCATTATTTGGCACTAGTTATATAAGTTTGTTTTTTTAGCATTTATGTATCTGGAATGTTTAAAGACATTACAATGCCAAGTACAAGTACACTACTTAAATTTATATTTGTTTTGAAGTAAAAATACCTACTAATTTTATTACCGTGCCAAAAATAACCATGTGTTAAAAATAAATATATACGACTAATTTTGAACATTTTAAAAAAAAATAAGTTTTTTATTGGTACAAAAAAAAATGTGTCATTTAGCTGTAGAGTTTTGAAACCAAGTTAAAAAGCACATCACGTGATATATTTTGGTTGCCAGACGAAGCACCTTGAAAAGGTCGGGTCACTCGTTCAACTGTTTAAAGTCCACTGTTTCATTATCTGTTCCTGGTAATGTGATTAATTTTCTTCTTTATTCTTCGAATTGATATGCCATTTTTTAGCCATTCAGATTTAATTTAAATAAATATAGTACATGCTTATTTGAAAATTAAGAAAATATGATCACAAATTTTATAGAAATATAATGAATTACATTATAATAATATCGCAATGACCTTATAAATAATCTTTCGGTTAGTTAGTCAGTGCTAGTTTTTTCTAAATATCTCAATAGATGATATATTCTCACCTTGGGAAAGGTTATTTTAAAATATAAACAAATTAAAAAAAACTTATTACGAAATAAATTTAATTCCAATGGAACAATACATTTAATTACGTCTCTTGAAATCTGTAAAAAAGAATATGGGACCATTTGCCTGATTTATTCATAACATAAAATTATTATGAAATGTCAACTAATACCTAACTATAATATTAACATATAGTTAATCTATTTATAACTATATAAAACTGAATGCACGCAGCAAATTAATAAAATCATACCCAACTATGTAAGACCGGCATTCAGCTTTTGTTTCGTGGATAACTAAACTGCATTAGGCAAAAAAAATACATGGGAAGAATATTTGTTTTTTTTTTACTGTAATCTATACCTAGAGTATCATTTTAGTTTTTATCTCAAAGTCCACCACAGTCCCATTAAAGTGTTTACATTACCTTTTGACTTTGATCTATTTTTTGCGCAATGTCAAGGTAGTACTATCTGGAAATCAAAAAAGTTTAGAAGCACCTGTGGTTAGAGGCCTAGAGATCGGTATGATGCCGATAGTTATTTATTTATTTTTATTAGATTAATTGAAATGTCTCGTTCTTTTGGAATATGTCTATTGTATTAAAATTATTATATTTGTAATGATTTTTTTTAAATACCTACACTGAATCCAATTAGTCTCCGTACACCAGTAAAGGAAAAGAGTTTTCTATTCTTTTAAAGTTTTTTTTTGAATATATAATATATGCGAAATAAATTTTATATTATAACTTACTAAATTAATTTTGCGTAATGAAATCGAGAAAAAAAAATCTATTTTTAGGCGGCTGGTACATAAATTGTTATTTGTCGTATCTGCTGGCAAACTTAAAGTATCAATTTTTATTTGACATCTGTCAAAGTCAAAATTTTTGGCCGCCAGTTTGTTCATTATTGATTTACATAGTTCATATTAATGTGATTAATTATTTTAGAATATAATAACAAATGTAAGTAAAATTTTAACTATTCCTTTACAAATATTAATAAAAAAGTAATGAATTTGCGAGTAAAAATAGCGGCCGTAAAGTAAATGCGGCCGTAAAGTAAATTTTGACAGATGTCAAAAATTGATTTTGAATGAAAATTCATTATCTTCTTTGTGTAATCGCCTAAAAAATGTTGTGTGCACCTCGGCTAAAAGTTCTTTTTGGGCCTCATCTTATTTGTAGCCTCGGCTTTGCCTCGGCTGCAAATTTCAGATTCGGCCCAAAAAGATTACTTTTAGAACCTTGATACACAAATAACTATTATTATAACAATAAGTACGTCAAGTACGTCTTAAACGATTTGTCATACTTCCTACTATTTTTTTTGGAGTTTGGGAGTCAATTTTACCCCATTCTTCTACCATAAATGTAGTACTTCTTTTATATTCTTTGAGCGTCTTGTTTTACATAATTTTTTAAATAAATCACAGACATGTTCAATAGGATTCATATTTAAAGACTATGGAGGCGTTTTTATCTGTTGTCCACAATTTTACAATAAATAATTACTCTTATTATAGTAGTTTACGTGTAGTATGTTTGGGATCATTATCTTGTTGAATTGAATGATTTAAGAATCCCACAAACCCAATTTTTCAGCACAAATTTTCCAAATTCTCATTAAAAATATTCAAATAACCCACTTTCTCATCAATAAAAATTAAGTTTATACAGCCGTATACAAGAACAGATCCTCTTCCACATTTCACTGTTGGGCATAATTTTTTTGTTTTCATTTGTTCATTCTTCTTTTTCCAAAGAATAATTGGTCCATCTGACCCAAAAAGGTTTATTTTGATTTTTGAAAAAAATACTGAGTTCCAGAAGTTTTCTGGGTGGTTTACATATTTCAAAAACAAAACATAAAGATGTGTGTACGGAGACTAGTTGGTTTAAATGTTCTTGTTTTTAACAGTATAAAGCCTGTATATGCTGTATACAGTTTTTATTTTTTCCAAATTGCATAATTCAGTCGAATCTATCTTTTATATGTCTGGGTGTATGAGATTAAGTGTGAAGCAAAACCGATTGAACAGATTTTTACAATAACTATTTTTAGTAAAAATCTAAGAGTGACCATTTATTTTTTTAATCAATTCGGTACAAGACTTAAGTTCTTTATAGTAATATTGGGTCACATGTTAGAGTAAATAATGGAAAACATGGCAATACTGTAGCTATAATCTTATAGCTATTGCTTTTATTGACAATTCTTTTCAATGATAAATATGCACTTTTATCAAATCACTACCACTGGTCATAAATCAAACGTTAAATCAATTGTTTTATTACTGGAGATTTTATAGTACATGCAACTTTTTTGAAAAAAGAAATAGCTTGGGATATTTTTTTGTTGTATATTTTACATTATTCAATTGCCGGCAGTCGGTTTTATGGTGGCAACACCATATTTTATTATTTCGAAACATCCACAATTCTATCATATTGACTTGTTTAATCAGTTGATACCTAGATAAATAATTATTACAATGATAAAAACTGCAATTGTGATAGAATTATTACACGTTTGTATGTTTTCAAGGTTGTGTTACAATGACTAACTCCAATGCTCGTTAGTGGTAGATACTTTTCCATAGATCTGTCACCTCCAAAACATTGGGAAATTAATTCTTGGGTTATTCCACAAGCAAAAACAAGTTTTCTGTGTTGATGCTAAAATAACTTGAGATACATTTTATTTACATTCAGCATATTTTGTTTTCTTCTGTTGTACATGGAGGAAATATAAATATAATAACATTTAACTTCTTAATGTAGATATAACATTTTTTTTTAATTATATTAAATACGGAAAAAGATAAACTATTGCGATACATTCCAATTAATTTATTGTGAAAACCAATATCTTTATTGATTTGTTTCAGAGCTCTTCAACCAGTCAATCACAATGATTGATATCAAAAAGTATTGGATACAATATTAGCAATTTCCAAATAAAATTATTAATCATGCATTTTTTTAATTTGTAAAATAACCAATAATAGATGATAGTTGCTATGTTTGAGACAAAAGTAGTGATGACAGCCTTGAATAAACAAAACATATAGTAAAATGCTAACTAACGGGATGTGATGTCACAGGGAGACACCTATTTTTTTTTTAATTTTAAAAATTTGCTTATGAGTATTTAACATTTTATAATAGTTTTACTTCATTATAGTCTATTTAACCTCAATGATCGCAAACACCTGCAGTATTTGTTGTAGTTTTTTAACCCATAATTAATTTACAATGTGATTTATTTTTATTCAAAAATATTTTTCACCTTATTTGACTAGGTAAAACTATTAAATATTTTTTTAAAGTAAAAAAACAGTATAATATTTCATGATAGCGGTTTTCTTTACTTAATTATATTTCATATTAATTACTGTATTATTACTTGTCACCACACCACATTAATATTTATGTTGCAATTACAGATAAAAAAATATTGAGTTATTGAGAGTCCATTTTATTAAAGTAACTGTAACTGTTGACTATCAATACCAATACGTATAACTTATAAAATACATCAATCAAACTAATACGATTTGTTTTATTGTTCTATATATTTTATGTGAACAGTACCGCTACAGAATTGACTACTCATACACGTATTGGCATTTAATATGTAATATTGAATGTACAGTTACAAAAAATTATCGAATCAAACAAAAATCCCGTCCAAATAATATTTTTGAAATTATTTCTTTTGAATCTGGTAAAAATGACTAGAAACTCCATTACTCTTCTATACCGTGGAATAATACATTTGAATTCTATTAATGTTAAATTCTATCCTATTTCTGTTGTTACTTATCTTTTAGTGCTAAAACAATATTTATTATTAAATATTTGGAAAACTTGTTTAATAAAGACGTTTGTTTACTTCCTTAAACTGATTCCATTAGTTTTGTCTTTGACGTCACCGTAACATGACCAAAATGTAATGTTTTAAGAACAATATGAAAATAAGTTTTAAACTAATATGCAGTTCCAATCACAGATTTAGTTTAACTTAATACTAAATCTAATATAAATTTCTAATATATGTACATATAAAAATATATTAAGAATTAATTAACTTGAATATTTGACCATTATAAGTAATTATAATATTCTTAATAATTGAGCAATCAGGAAATTGAAAATAAAAAAATATTACGCAATAAGATTATATTCTAATAACAAAATTATATAAAATATACAACAGGTACATTCACAACTATAAAAAAAAATAATTATATTCTATTACTTATTTACCTCATAATTATTTTTTTAATTTTTTGTAGATGTACGGTGGCATGAGAGGTATCAAAGCCTTAGTTACCGAAACTTCCGTACTGGATCCTGATGAAGGTATTCGTTTCCGCGGCCTTTCCATCCCAGAGTGCCAGAAAGCCCTCCCCAAAGCACCAGGAGGCTCCGAACCTCTTCCCGAAGGTTTGTTCTGGCTTCTCCTTACCGGGGATGTCCCAACTCAAGCTCAGGTTGACGCTGTCTCCAAAGAATGGGCCAAACGTGCCACTCTTCCCGAACATGTAGTCAGCATGTTGAACAAATTCCCACCAAGCTTGCACCCCATGTCTCAGTTCTCATGCGCCGTCACTGCCTTGAACCACGACAGCAAATTCGCCAAGGCTTACAGTGATGGTGTCCACAAATCTAAGTACTGGGAATATGTTTATGAAGATTCCATGGATTTGATTGCTAAGTTGACAGTAATTGCTGCCACAATCTACCGCAACACCTACAAGAATGGTTCCGGCATTGGAGCTATTGACGCTTCCAAAGATTGGAGCTACAACTTCTGCCAGATGTTGGGCTACAACAACCCTGAGTTCACAGAACTGATGCGTCTGTACCTTACCATCCACAGTGACCATGAAGGTGGCAATGTGTCTGCCCACACCACCCATTTGGTCGCTTCTGCTTTGAGCGACCCCTACTTGTCCTTTGCTGCTGGTTTGAACGGTTTGGCTGGCCCCCTTCACGGTTTGGCCAACCAAGAAGTGTTGATCTGGTTGCAGAAACTCAGGAAACAAGTAGGAGATGACGTGACAGAAGATCAGCTGAAAGATTTCATCTGGAAGACACTTAAGGGAGGACAGGTTGTGCCTGGATACGGACATGCTGTTTTGAGGAAAACTGATCCTAGGTACTCTTGCCAGAGAGAGTTCGCGCTGAAGCACTTGCCCAACGACCCACTCTTCAAGGTAAGAATCACAAAATTTGTTTCTGTATATAATTTTAATATATTTTATATTTTTTTATTTTCAGATTGTGTCCCAAGTCTTCAAAGTTGTTCCTCCCATCCTTAATGAGCTCGGCAAAGTGAAGAACCCATGGCCCAATGTAGATGCCCATTCTGGTGTTCTGCTGCAGGTAAACACATTTTTAAACTTTGAATTCTGTCCTAAATTTTTTGAAGATATCTACTGGCATACGTACAATTTCGAAATAGTGATAATAATAAACTTGACCTACTACAGAGTAACCTTTGATAAAGTAATATTAATGTTATTACTTATCCTAAAAGTGTGTATCACGAAAGAATATTCTAAAAAAAATTCATATTACATTCATCATACTGAGCACTAGAATTTTGAATCTCAATGGATTTGGCCAGATTTACGGTGAACGTATTAAAATACATTTTCCACTGCTACTATTTAATTTTAAGTTAAGAACTTGTCTGCCTAAACAAAATATTTTTATATATTTTATATTTATATGTTGTTTCTTTAAAACACATTTTATTATTTACAGTTATCGTTAAAAAGTTAATATAACCGACTTTAAATTACCAAAAAATATGAAAGGCTGAGGTTGTGTAAAAAAAACATGTTTTAACACAGTTTTCGAACATATCGAAAACCTGAGATAATGAGCACTTAAACCTCATTTTTTTACATTTATGGGCGGGTTATCATGTCCAAAAGCAAAATCATTTTGGAATCACAACACCATTCTGCAGTTTTTCTTTAAAAAATGAAATGGATTGTTATGTTTGTTGTTTTGTTTGTAGTATTACGGCATGAAGGAGATGAACTTCTACACCGTGCTGTTCGGCGTGTCCCGCGCGTTGGGTGTGCTGTCGTGCATAATCTGGGATCGCGCTCTTGGTCTGCCCATCGAGAGGCCCAAGTCCCTGTCCACCGAATCCATGATGAAGATGCTCAAGTAATAACCACAAACCACAACGCCTCGAGCTCAGCTGCCTTACCACACCACCTACACCAACATCAGTCACCGAGCTCGCTGCGAACCGTCTGTGTTGATGCGTGTGTGAGAGAATGAATTATTTATGTTGTGCCCTGTGTTTAGTTAGGCCGTTACCATGTACAGCATTTTAGATTGGTCTCAGCGGTTTTAAGTTTATTTTTATTGTTAGTATTAAAGTCATCTGTCAAGCACTACTTAAATTTTCCTGTTTGAGTGAATGAAACTAAATAACGAAATCATAGAGTGATTTAGAATATGTATAAAGTTATTGTAAGCGTACGTACAGACAATATTTTAAATTATTATTAATAATATCGCTTGCGCCTTACTGCAATATAATGTAATTATATTCAATAACTTGTTACATACAATGGTTCATACGTACATGTCAACATGTGTAATAAAATTTTGTAGATTCAATAAAATTTCGTACAGCATATTACTATATTAAAATAACACCTGAATGCCCTTGTATGTGGCATAAATTAACATTAACATCCTTCAATTTTCTAAAATATTCTTTTATTTAGGAAACCGGAGAGGATTGGACAGATAATAATTACTCCTAAAAGACCTCCTAGCCCAACTCCACCCCCTCCAACTATATAAGATTTCAAGTCCGGCCCTTTATAAAGAAATGCTGACCCTATCAGGTACTCATATATTGATAAATGCAAATATAACAACGTGCGAGAAACGAGTTTATGAAATGGGGAAGTTTAAGGTTTATTTGCAATAGACAGGAAGGACTTATCGCAACCGATTCGATTTCGAATATCAAATTTATCCCGGTTATCTTCGGATTTAAATTTATAGTCACCAGCACAAAACAGATACCTACCGTATATATTGTTAAGCAGACACGCTGTTGCTATAATGTATCTGTACTTTGCTGAAATAACCCGACAATTTGTTACCCCAAAAGACATCACAAACAATTCAGAAGCGTATAAAGAATGTGCATAAGGGAAAATATAATTTCTCCACGCATATATCAAGACAAATTGAATACAATGTTTGTTCAAAAGCATTTCTACAACTAACCACCACTTAGTTGACAAAGATCAATAAAAGTGATTTATTGTTTGTAGGTGGCGATTAATATTTGGAATAATAAATTATCGTAAATTTAATGGAAAACGCTGTCGGTTCTGTTTTATCAAAATAAAATAAAAAAAATATTCAATTGTTTCAAGAAATAGAATTTTATTTCTATCCCTATTTTGGCATATAAGGCCGATTTTAATGTAATAAATTATCGGTTTATTTCAGCGAACTGCTGTTGTATAATATCAGTTCTGTATAAAAAGAAACTACTTGTGACATTAGTCCAATAGTAAAGCATTTGTGGTCAAGATTTTACACTAGAAACCGAGCTCATTGAATTTTAATAAAAAGGGATAAGTAACAATGCAATATGGTTAAATTGACTAGCCTATAAATATTACTATCAACGAATTAATTTGCTGATCAAATCTTTGGTATTCCATTCGCAAATAATTAACGCATTCTATTATTATATAACATAAAACACGTGATGATTTGGTTTATAACTGTCACATTCAACGCAATTTACTTTAAGTTACTGTTGTTTTCTCTTCTCTGAGTAGCATAGTTTAATATCGAAAATGAACTTGCATTAAGTAATAAAATAATTGTGAAAATTGATAGTTGGGCATTAAATTACAAAAAAAAAAATCGTATGCGAAACTTTTATGTACAAAAAATTATGTATGAACCACATACATATTTTTGTTTGTATTTATAAATTCATCTAATCAATACTTATAATTTTCAGATATGAAGAAAGTAGATGTAAACGTTACGAATAATTAAAGTAGTTCGATGAGAAACCATATAATCCTACAGATTTATATAGGTATATATAACATTTAAATATAGTTTCTTTGATTGTTTTATTATAAATAAAATATTTATTATGAATATGCTTTCTTCTAAATCATTCCACATTTAAAATTTTAGATATTATAAGTTGTTTTAGTACTTTGTTAATTCTTATAATGAAGTACATTAAAATAAATCTTTTTAATTTTTATATATAATATAAGTAAATACAAAAATTGTTGTATAAATTAAATACCCTCATCACATTAGTCTCTCATATGATAATGTGTATTTATAAACTCTTAATATAAAACAATAGTTGTTTGAATAGAAAAGCACATTGATTTTTAAAACAATTTTTTCTACGATAATGATATGTTTAAACTCATTTATAATTTATTTACCTAATAAATGTAACTTGTTTAATTAATTTCAGCTGTATCCAACAAATTAATGAAATACTTTGCCTTCCTATTTAGAATATTAATTTACTTTATTTATCTTTTATTCTTTAAATTTTTTAGTAGTTTTCTTGTGTCATATTAGAAACAACTTTAAATTTCCCGCATATGGACTACGAATATCACTAGAGTCATCTGCTGGAAACTAGTCTTTGATTTTTAATGTAGGAAAAGCGGTAATCCGTAATTTGTTAATGTTTTTGTTATAATGAGTAGAAGTAAAATCTATTTTATATATTTATTATTCTGTTATGTATTGTTAGTTAATTCTCATGAACAGTGTTCTGTTCAAAATGAGGAGTGTGATGGCATCAAAGAAAACAAATACTCAAAAGGTTAAGTTTGAAACTTATAAAAAATCTATAAAATAATAGGTTCTATTTTGTAGATTCCAATACTAAATACTTAGATATAATTCAGCGAATTGAGCATGCTTTAACAACATATAAACCATGTGCATTCTCGAACTGTAGTTGTTATATTAATGTTATAAATAAAGATCTCAAAAAATATAAACAAGCCGGTATAGATCAACAACTATTAAACAATATTAGAACGAAGTATAATTATTTTAAATAATAAAGCTAATTTGATTGAAAATTATACTTTTTAGGGGCACAAAATATCAAATAATCAATGGAAAGCTCTACCGAGACAAAGATTGCATGTTTCCATCTCGTTGTGAAGGAATTGAGCATTTCTTACTTAAACTAGCCCCTAAGTTACCTAATATAGAACTAATAATAAATACTCGAGATTGGCCTCAAGTTCATTCGAACTATGGTCCGCAAGGTCCAGTGTTTTCTTTTAGCAAAACCTCTGATTACCATGACATCATGTACCCAACTTGGTCGTTTTGGGAAGGTGGTCCTGCTATTAGTTTATATCCCAGAGGATTGGGTAAGACTTAAGATATAATTGTCAAATGTAATGTTAATAATATGTCGTAGGGAGATGGGATAAACACAGGCTGAGTGTTTCTAATGCTGGAGAGAATATACCCTGGGAAATGAAAGAAAATAAAGGATTTTTTCGTGGATCAAGAACTAGTTCTGAGAGAGATAATTTAGTTTTACTTTCCAGAGATTTTCCAGAATTAGTGGATGCACAATATACGAAAAATCAAGCCTGGAAATCGGAGGCAGTAAGTAGTAGTTAGTAATGATAAAGCAAAAGTGGTTGCACATTATTGGGACCATTTTTTGAAACAAATGCAAAAATACATTATTGATCAACTAATGTTTGTAAACTATAAACCAGAACTCGTTCCTTTTTTGGCAATTTTTAAAATTTCTCATTAGTATCATATTATATTTAAAAAGAAAAAGTGTTTGAAATTTGTATGTACTTTATTTGTGAGAAATTCTCAACTTTGAAGTTTTGTACAGTGTGAGAAAAGTGCCACTTTCCATAGTGGTCGTAGATAATGATTTAGTTCCTCAAAAACTTGCAAAGAATGTGATTTTGATTTCATTTATTTCGTACATATTTCTCACGAAATATATTCCAACAGTTGTCAATCATATATTCAATTTATTAACAAGAATTTTCTGCCAAAAGTAAAGTACCCATTTGAAAAGGTCGATTGGAACCAAAAATGGAAGTGCATAACTAGATGTTATAGTAATTCTATGAACAAAATTTCATCATTAAACGGTTAATAGTTGTCGAGTTATGCGAAAAATTAAAAAAAAAAAAAACACTACGGACAAAGTGCCCTTTTGGTACTGCCGATTCCAATAAAAAAGGAAGGTACATGCATATGTACGTACAGACGTACGCCGAATCTAGTCAAAATGGATTCAGGAATAATTAGAATGGATTCAGGGATGGTCAATATTAATATTTCCGTTGAAATCTGAAAATCGAATTTTTTCGCTATTACAATAGGTACTTCCTTTACTTCATACAAGGAATTAAAAAAGATTGAATTTGTCCTAAAAATGGAACGATTAATGTGCAATCGATTTTATTCTATCCTTAATAATATTCAAAACATCTTAAAAACATAGATGAACAACTATGCTTTAAAAAAAAATTATATTATAGGATACATTATATGCCGTTCCTGCCAGTGAAGTATCTTTGGAAGATCACTGCAAATACAAATATCTCTTCAATTTCCGTGGCGTAGCAGCTAGTTTCCGTTTGAAACATTTATTCCTTTGTAAATCTTTAGTTTTCCATGTTGGAAACGAATGGTTCGAATTTTTCTACCCTTTATTAAAACCTTGGGTTCATTACATTCCAGTGGACACCAAAGCATCTAAAGATGAAATCAGAAACTTGATTGAATTCGCCCAAAATAATGAGAATATAGCTAAAGAGATAGCTTTGAGAGGATATGAAGTTATTTGGAAACATTTAAGAATGGAAGATATTACTTGTTATTGGAATAAACTGTTAAGAAAATATGCGAAATTGATGAAATTTAAACCAGAACTGGATGAGAATTTAATAGAAATTAAGAAGAAACTTAAATAACTTACTTAATGTAATATGGACAATAAGAAGACAATAATTAGTACTTAAGCATTTATTGTACAGTATTATTTTACGAATAAATTATTTATTACAAAATCGTCAAATTTTAGCAACACAAATCACGTTTAATGATAAATATATAGTTTCCTGTTGCCAAAATTCAATACAAAAAATAAATAAATGTTAATATTAAATCTATTTTACAAAATTGAATCGAAATCCATGCTGTCGCTACCATATAAGAATTCATAAATAGAGGATGAAATTTCATCCAAGTCGTCGTATTTTTCAGCTTTACCAGTTCTCCTAACTTCAATTTCTGGTTCAGAGACTGTGTCACCTCCTTTGAATCGTTCGCGAACGTCTTTCATAACACAAGCTTCTAATTTTTTATGTTTGTAGCATCGGAAAAAGAACATTGGTTTCAGCAATTCACTGGATAGTGGTGATTTGTCTTTTTTTATTTCTGGCACACATTGCTAAAATAAAGGAAAGCAAATAAATATTTTTCTTTATTACAATGATTGATATCTTACTGCAAATTGTTGGCAGAATGTTACTCCGTCTTGAATATCTTGTTTAAGTTCATCTGAAATTGGCAGTGCACCTATTTTGCTTTTAATTTTACTGAAATTTGGTTCCAAATGATCATCTAAATATCCCAATTCTTGCATTACACATGTCACATTTCGTACTCGACCGCTCATTCTAGCAGTCAGGGCTTCAATTTGGCTTTTTATATCCATATCTCGCTAAAAAAAGTACAAGAAATATTTTAATGTATTATTTTTCCATCTCAAACTTTTGTTTTATGATTGATACTGATTCATTTGTTTAATGTATATTTGTTACATGTGTTAAATTTTCGGCAATGCTTTTAACATTAAAGTTTAATATTTTCATATTCAAAATTTTTAAATATAAAAACTTTAATTTTAAACATATGACGTTGATAACTGTCTCTATATGGCACAAGACCCTTAGTTAAACTATTTACTTCTAAAATATTTATAATCATAATCATGTAGATAACTAACAAGAAATGTTTGATTAAAATAGAAAACTACATTATTTCATGAAATCGACAAAATGAGATATCGCTTAAACCTGAAATCACCGGGAAAAATTAGAATTAGAAGAAAATGAAATCCAATTAGAAAAATTTAATTTATCTTGGTTTATTATAAACAAATAATTATTAAGACTTTCTGTTTGTTAGTGACTTCGAATATAGTGCATTCTAAAAGCAAATAGAATAACATAATATTCTCCTGTCATCTAGTAACAGTTGTATACAACGCCGAAATAACGAATTTTGAAAATTAAAGATTCAATTTATTTTTGTTTTAGTGTTTGAATATTTTGGTATTAAATTGCATTCCATCAAAATAATAATTTTATACCTTATTTTTTTGCATTTCAAACATTTGTTTTATGCTTAAGAATAATATATTTTAATGTATTTTTTCTTACCGACATCCTTTGGTTGCCGAAAAAACCTGGAGGGTATATCGGGAATTGACCGTAAGGTGGCGTAAATGGTACTGGACTGCCTGGGTAAAACATGGGTCCAGGGCTGGCATATCCCGGATAAAAAGCAGTATTTAAGGGCCTGAATGTTGGCTGGAATGGATTCTATAAAACACAATAATTATTTTATCTATTTTAGAAGGAATCATGAGTTTTTTCTTACTGGTCGGTATGACAGAATTGCTTGATGCAGCTTCTCAGGATCAAATGCTAGTGGTGGATTAACATTATTTTCATTTACATCCTCATGAATTGGACCAACTTTCGTTGATTCTTGCGTACTTTCTGTAGGAAGATGATCCTGGACGGAAACTGGAGACACTGGAGGAGTGTCTAAGATTGCACATTTGGCGCAAGCAGCCTTCATTTCTTTTCGAATTTGTTTGACAACGTCTTCTCCAAAACAACTTTCATAAATCTAAATAAAACATTATTTTAACAATTTATTTTATAAAAGAAAATAGATTAGTTCTTTACCTTCATCATGGCATATTTCTTGATGAATTTGTCATCATTGGTAAAACCTTTGGCAAGTGCTATACTAAATATCAGAAATACTAACAACTTATTCACTTCCATTTTGTCACTGCAACAATAAATGTACATGAAGAAACTTCAATACTTAATGATAATATGTTACAATTTTCGCTCCTTTTATTTAAATTTTTGTTTTGATTTATTTTATTCACATCCGGCGGAAATTTAGAAATATGAATGAAATAAAAAATGTCAATCAAACAAAATTTATTGATGACTTTGTTGTTGATATTGAACTATTAACCTACTATTCATTCATAAATTAATTAATAGTCGTATCGGGTTACACTTGTAAATAAATCAATTTTATAAATATATGTAATTTACATATAAATAACCGTTGTTTTTACATTAAAACTTCGAAGATACTGATGGAGCGAATAATCGTAAAATTGTGAACCGATTATTTGGGTAACCAGTTCGCAGCGAATTTTAACGGTATCAAAATACGTGAATGCAATATGATTCCAGTTGGCTCAAATTCTTTGTAAAACATCAGGTTGAAAAATTTAAATATATTGCATACAGATAATTTAGAATATTGTAGAATGCATCCAATTTTAGAACACACAATTCCGCATTTATTTGATTTAATTGTTTAATAATATATAGTCGAAATCGTATAATATTAAGTTTAAATTTATAAAAAAAATTGATTCAGAATGGGCTAATGAAAAGTGTATTTAATAAACATACAACATACATACTCAATAATGTGTCTTTGTTTCGTTACCATATTTTTATTGTTAATATTTTTTCAATCAAAAATCAAAATTATTAAGTTTTTTGCCAAACTTTAATAAACAAAATTATGTGTAAGACTTCACTAAAAATATGTACTTACTAGGAAGTACATATTAAGAGCTAAAAATCAGATTTTCCTTGTTAAATAATAAATAAAATAAAAATATATGTACAGCATTATTTTTTAAAAATTACAGATATTTCATTTTATTTAGTTGCAATTGTATATAGTATTTTCTAAAATTCTAATTTCATTTATTATATTCACGTTTCTTTTAAGTTAATTTTGCTTTTTTGCTAGGTTATGAAACTTAAATATTAATTTATTATAATTTTTAAAATTCATAATAAGATATTGTAAAATACAGTTTTATTGGTAAAAAATACTGAAGGCAACATATTTCAAATTCAATTTTCAGTTTTAAGTAGTCGCAAGTAATTTTATTCCAAGTACTAATACATAATTCATACTTACATTTCCCAGGTACAAGATCTGTTAAGTGTTAAGATACCTGTTGACAGATAATCACAAACTGAGATCTTCGCGAGATCTTCTTGCTTATATAGACCTCATCGCCTCTTCCATCTCTCCTTCAGATACGATAATGCTTAACTCTAATATACAAATGTTTGAGAACATGCATTCAAATTACAGGTGGAACTTTATTGTTGTACAGAATAGCATTTAAAGATTATATCTTGCTAAACTTTGTTTTGTATGAAATTAGTATTGTTGAAAACATGAGGTAAATGTAATTTTATGTTTCAAATATCTACAAAATATATTTATACAAAAATAATTATGGGAGGTATTGTACTCTTATGAAAAATCATATATTGATATTTTGATGGTTAAATTATTATTTTTTAAGTAATTTTAAGATTTTCACGACGATAATAATCTGTAGGCGTGCACAACTAGACGTTAATGCAGCCTCACTTACAAAATTTTAACATTCTACAGCTAATCGTTTTTGAGTTATGCGAAAAATTCAAAAAACTATTCGAGCATAGTGCCAATCTGGCACTGCCGATTACAATATAAAAAAGAGGTGCACAACTAGATGTTAACAGACCCACTTACAAAATTTTAACATTCTACGGCTAACCGTTTTTGAGTTATGTGAAAAATTTAAAAAATCCTTCGACTAAAATGCCCTTTTTTGCACTGCCCTTTTGCAGTAAAAAGGAAGGTGCACAACTAGATTTTATAGCAGACCTACATGCAAAATTTCAACATTCTACGGGTAATCGTTTTTCTTTTAACTTGTTTGCTGCAAACATTTAATATTTTGGCATATATGTACCAAGTTAAATTTTTTTTTGATGCACAAACAATCAATATGAATCTATAAATAAATAAATTTACTGATATTAAAAAAATATTTAATTTTTTAATTTGGCGCCTGGTGTAAATGAAATAATTCATAAATTATTACGAATATTACAGTCCGAATTTAATAGCAACCCGCAGTGCAAAAAGGAGGTGCACAACATTCTACGGCTAATAGTTTTTGAGACGCGGAAAATTAAAAACCCTTTGAGTAAATTGCTCATTTGTTACTGCGCCGATTGCAATGAAAAAGGGAGGTGCACAACTATATTATAAGCCGTCCCATATACAAAATTTCAACATTCCACGGCAAATCATTTTTGAGTTATGTGAGATACATACTTATGTACACTATTTCCCTTTGTTGATCCTCACGTCATCAAAGTTAAACTTTTATCTTGCATCTTTGTCGTATACACATATAAGACTTTTATTCCCTATTATCATTAATGTCATTTATGAAGATGATTTAGATGTTGACAATTTGTGCTTCATTGTGATTTGTTAGTTCGCTACAACTATTTTGTATGATTTAACCATATTATATTTGTATACATATTTCTGAAAGTTTTGGCATTTATTTGCTTCGGAAATCACACGGTTTTACCGGACAAATAAAAATATATAATTAATATTACAAAATTTTCAGAAATAATTATTTGAAAATGCAAATCACACTGAAAATAAAATATAAATTTAAAATAATTTTATTTTTATCCTAATTTATTTTGATTATGAAATAGTATTATGTAATAAGTTTAATAAATGTCATTTTACACGAGTATATAAAAATCGAATACATAAAAAAAGAGTATATAAACAAGCCATATACGACTAAAAATCAAAATAGCAGCATTATAAAAATATATAGGTTATTTATACAACAGTTATTGGTGTATTCCATTTGCCGTTTGAATTAGACCTAACTTTACACTTTTGTATCCGGGTCACTTATTTTTCATTCCATTTGACTGGATCAGTTTCTCCTCTACGGAATGTACTGATCCCAAGTAATTCAATCGCCGGGGTAGATCAGAAAATTCAGTTCAGTTTGTCACCTGATTTTGCTGTACTTTTGAATAGTGTAAAAAAGTGAACAAATTACAAATTTATAACGTGGAAATCTACATTACTTATGTTTTGAAATTACAATCGGAGATGAGAGAGAAAATAAAAGGTATTCCAATGGGCCCATAAACCTTTTTTTTTAATTTTTTTTTACTTCATTGGAAGTTATGACGATTATTGAAAATCCGATGTGAAAATTCCATATATTAAGTGAGATATGATTTTTAAAACTTTGAAATGAGATCGTGACGTCAGGTACACTCATTCAGTGGCAGTGAAACACTAGTGTTTCATAAGAGCAATTTTTTAATAAGTGATACTGATACCTCCCAATTTCGAACCGATCAGACTTGTGGAAGTTGCAGACATGAAACAAGCCCCCCCCCCCCAACAACTAGAAAAGAGCTTTGTAAAAAATAAAAAGATAAATGATGAATGAATAACTTGCAGAAAATGTGTATATGTATTTTGTTAGTTATTAGAATTGATATAAGGATTATTGGGATATTAGATATGTTTGCAGTGCGATAAACCAATTTTTCAAAAGAATAATGCCTTATTATTAATTTGTTCATTTCAAATTTTGTAAATATTTAAAAAAAATTAAATAAAGACGGTTTTGCCGCCCCCTTGCTTGGTCGCCTTTTTGCACAAAATGAACATCCGCTAGGATCGAGCCTGCGGACCAAGCTATATGTAAAATGTTGCAAAACCATATAGTTTGTTAAATTATGCAAAAAATGCATTATGAATTTTATAACATATTTAAGCTCATACGAAGTTAATAGTAGGAATGACGATGGGTACCCGGGTACCTGGAACCTACCCGATAATAATGTACCCGGGTATCAAAAATAGTACCCGATTACCCGAAATGTACCCGTTACCCGTTTATTACCCGTTACCCGAAATCTACCCATTACCTAAAATCTGTTGTTGCCAGTTAAAGACAGTTTTCCACTGCCGGAAACATTGTAACAAAACGAAGATCAAATCTGAATGCAGATCCATCATCCATGCTGATATGTGCGAATAGAAATATGAGATATTCCTAAGTAGTTAAATCAAATGTACTTACGTAATAAGTTTTAATTTTGTAATTTTATACTGCTGATATACTCGTATATTATATAAAATAACAATGTTTTTTTTTTATTTCCATACCAGAAAATAATATTTTTTTGTTCAAATAACAAAAATTTATATTAAAAAAATGAATATGAAAGAATAACGGATATTTTAAGGGTACCTATTACGTAATTATTGGGTATCAGGTTATTATCGGGTATCGGGTAACGGGTAATTATCGTGTATCCGGTACTACCCGGGTATTCATATCGGGTACCCGGGTACCAAAATTTTCAGGTTTCGTCATTCCTAGTTAATAGTAATGAGGATAGTTTTTTCCGTGAAAATGTATTCATGATATTTTAAAATATTGAATGCGCAGAATATTAAAATAAATATCAATAACAAAAATATTCTTGTAAGTACTGAGTACTTATTTACCTTATTGCAAATGTTAAAATATAGGCTAGTCTATCCATAGGCGTGCATAGAACTTTTCTTTTGAGGATGCCAGCATGTATTTTTATAATAATTATTATAAAATAAAATTATTAAAATGTACCTAAGTGGAACCATTTATTTTACTATGAATACTTCAAATACTTCAAAATACTTTCGTAGTTCTTTCCTGTTGCCGACAAAAAGTATGTATGTAAAGTATCTACTTAATTTTATCATTCATATAACTTTTATTATTAGTAATATATTACGGGGTGCCATGGCACTTATAGTGCGCACGCCTATGGGTCTTACATTTCCGTATAATTTTTAAGTACAGATAGATAATTTTAAGTAAATATTTTCAAATGAACCACTATCTAAATGTAGGTGTTGCGTTCTAGAATGCAATTATAAATTCATTGTTAAAATCTAAAATAACAGTTTTAATTCCATGCAATCAACGGGTCGTATAAAGTTTACACACTATTATTACCAAATATTAACACGTGTGAAATAGAAGAGCATCTTAAAAGATAACGGTTCCGAATAGAGAAAAGTGTGTACAATATCCCGGCTCCCACGTTTTAAAATAAAGATTTGTACATGCGTTTTTAAATGGAATGCTATTTAGTTTTTATGATGATGATGACTATATGTAGGATTTCGTGTTTACTATTTAATTTATTGTACGGTAACATAATTGAGTTCGTTGTAAGAAAATTTGTTGTACGTTATAAAAATGTATAGATTTTTTGATATATTTGTTGTTATAAGTTAACTAGTAAACAGCAGTTACTGCATGCCTACTAAACTGTAAGGTGGTACCTATTTGAACATGATTCGTTCCTAAAGGCGATCAAATTTCTAATCGTTCGAGTTCCAAGGCAATTTCTTAGGTTTTCGATCAAATGATCAAAAAATTTTGTATTTCAGAAGAATCATTCGGTTTCCATAGTAGCGTTCGAGTTCCGAAACAATCTTTAATTGTTAATTCCACTTATAATTTGTCATCTAATTAAATCATCGTATTTTGATGAATTCAACCAATTAGATTCAAATTTCATTGTCAATTATCAGTTACAGCTAATTGCCACGGAATATACACGATTAAATAGATGATTAGATAAAGATAAGTTCGGTTCCGGTTGTAGTAACGCCAAAAATAGCTGTTGGTTTTTTGGTCATACAAATTTTATGAAGGAAATTTTATGTATGAAATGAATTAAAAATATTTTGAACTGCAATAACAGACTAATTTTAAAATTACAAATTGAATGTGCTAGTAATATTAAAATCCAAAATGTTCAGTTCCTATTTTTAGTTTGATTTTTACCGATTGTCACATTTAACAATGAGCAATTTTGACGTATCGGGATTTTAACCGATTCCCATGCAGTGGCGTAGCCAGGATTGGAGATTTGCAGACACTCTACATTTTAGATAATACATAAAAACCACATTTTAGGATCAAATGTCAAAAAATACTAATGATTCAACAACAAATTCAATATTATACTACAAATGAAAAGGCTAAAGAATATGAATTAACATTGGATGTGTTAATTGAACTCGCCTATTTGATTCATAATAAAATTTGTTAATTTCACAATTCGCGACAAAGATTTAGCTTCTGCATACACTATTTTAAGAATCACGAACAAAACGTCTTTCTTGTCGACGTTTAGTCTTATTTCTATATATTTTACATATTTGTAAATATTTTAACGTTTTGAATATAGAAATTGGTAGATAAAAGTTTTGCTTATTATGTTTACTGTATTAAGAAAATAATTTTGAATAACTGGAAAAGAAATTTTTAAAATACATGTATTTGATGGCTGTATTCTCTGTTGTTAAAATTTAAGATTTAAAATAACTTGTTGTTTGGAAGATATTTATTGATGATCCAGAAGAACAAAAACATTCACATTGATTTATTTTCTATATTCAGTCCTATTTAATCATGCTGTTTTATTGCTCTTTCTTTTGTCATTGAGCATCCTTCCTTTGATGAAGAAAAACTACCTATTATCGGTAATTTTTGAGTAGAAACTGCATCGAGTTTTAATTTTTTTGTTCACTTCGGAGAACGATATCTTATTGCGACAATATGTACATACTAATAATATACAATTAATTGTTTATGTTTCATAATTAATTGTGGTCAGAAGAAACATTCATTTAGAAACATGCTAAATTTCTTCCCTATTTTAAATACATGAACCCATACTTGTCGGAGCTTTGTATCTTTGGAAGAATAATGCAACGGTAAACAGTAACACACTATAAAAACAATATATGTACGATTTACTTAGTTTTTCACCTCATCTGTAACCGCCTATATTCTCCATGCAAATAACAAGGCGATATCCCGATCACGGAAGTATGAAATTTCTCAACCAGATGTCAGCCACTTTGATTTTTTTCCGCGGATATGTTTTGACTATTTTAAGCGCGATGTCTGTCCGTCTGTTAGTCTGGATGTCCGCCCAGAAGTATATGTGCAAATGTAGAACAGATTTGGCTGAAGGGATTTTAATAAAAACTTCAAATTTAATATATTGGCATCAGTGATCAACAACAAATCAGCCAGTCGGGGGTTAACAGTTTACTCTAATTTAGTGTTATTTTTAACATATATTCGGTAATTGTCACAGCTGATTTTTTTGTATTTAAGTATTACGCATACGTTGGACGTCCATGTTACTGTTCGCGGTTTATAAAAATTAAACCTATTTACCCCCTATTCTGTAACACAGTGGTTAATTTTTAACCTGTTGCTAAATTTTTTCTCCAATGAAAATAAATAGCACACTGGAGAAAATATCAAAACATTCCTTGTAATATTTATTTTTATTTGTTATAACTCTTAGCAACTGGTTAAAAATTAACCACTGAGTTACAGAATAGGCCCCTTATTACGAATCGATTTCTTTCCTTATTTAGCAATACTTTAAGGAATAACAGATAGATTTTGCCTTTCAGTTAACGGATTTTTAATAAATCTGGAACTACTCGGTCACAATGGTAATTACTTTGGTTAACGTGTCTGGGAATCGAACCGGAGGTATTGAACTCGTTCTATAAATCTATTGTTAATATAAATTATGCGAGTATAACAGTAATTTCGCATAAATAAAGGCTCACAGAATTAGAACTTTAATTGTATTTCCATATTTCAATCAGCGAAAACTTTTCGGTATGAATCAGCATCCTGTGTTTTTTCAAAAGGCGCTGAAACAGTGAAACCTGTTTTTATACTAAACTATATCCAGGAATATTATTCCTTCCATTTAGAAGACCTTACAAAGGTATACAAATATTTTATAATATGAGAACAAAATAGTGACAATAATAATAAATAAACCCATATGTTGAGCGTTCGAATCATCTGGGATATGTATATATATTTCATCGTATTATCCTCATTCGACAGCAGATGACCTGACTATAATCGAATAAACATTAAACATTACAGGAAAAATAAGTAGATATATTAAAAAGTATAAAATACATTGTAAAACAATAAAAATTGGTAATAAACAATAAATTTAACATAATTACATCCCAATTTATAATTTCATTCATCTCCTTCTTCTGACATAGTTTTTCTATTCTCATAATTCAACAACGTTTCCAAAACAACCGATGCTTTCTTTTGTTCTTCAAAATTATCTTCATTTTCGTCAATATTCAATGTTCCCTCTTTTATAGATTCAATGTCGGCTTGAATGAGAGATTTCTTATCATCTGGACTAATATAAGTGTATTCTTTATCATCGTCATTTTCATCATCTTCATAAACATCGACGACGACTGAAAGACTTTCATGAATTTCTTGTGCCATTTTGATTTCTTTGAGAATTTTGTCATCATCAAAATCTTCACCATGAATAGAAATTTTGTCATGAGGTTCTTGTTCTTGATCGTCGGGAAGAGTCTGGGCTGTGAAAGTCTCGTCAGCTTGGATGTCAACGAGAGTAGGTGGCGGTGAGACGGGCAATGCATAATACTTGTCATTGAAGTCTGTTTGATCTTGATCTTCATAATAACTAAATAAATAATGTAATTATTTTAGTACCTTACGAGTCTGGAGCTCTTTTATCGATACAATTAATTATAAACGCATTTCTAAATATTATTGTTTTTTGTTTTCCATTTAGTTTCGACATTGAATGACTGTACAGGTTTTCATTTTATATGGTACACTACTGCTATCTCGAAAACTATAAGAGCTGCTAACTCAATTAAATTAGCAAATAGCAAAAGATTTCTATTTTGGAACATTATTTTAATGAGCGTATTTTTTTTCAATCCGTAATTCTCAGACTACGTTGACTAAGCAAAGTTGTCTATTTTTTCCAATTGCCTCGCATTATTTTTTTTAACTAAATTTGCAAGTCTTTCATGGGACACAGAATTTCTTAAATAAGTCTTTATTCTTAAACAAGAAAAAGTTCTTTCGCGTCCCGTCGTTTAAACTAGAGTAATAATAATTATACATGATATATACTTCAGGAAAAAAGACTTTCTGTCTCTAATAAATTTTAAAAATAAATGATATATTTTTCGTATTTATTAAATGTTTTTGGTAAAACTTGTAGCTCGTTTTGTATTTTTTTTTTTTATAAATTAGTTTTGTAATGTTCAGCCAAGGGTCAGTTGGGTGGGCACCTAGGTAGGCACAGCTGCTTACAGAGTGGGCCAGTGACCACCCTGGCCCATACCGCGCGATGGTCCTGGATAATTGTTTCGATTTCATTACATTATAGAAAAAAATGATATATTTTATAAATAAACTTGCGTTAATGCTATGTGTTAATAGCTTAGTATTAGTATAAATATATTTTTTAAGTTGTTAGCTCTGTTGAAATATCAAAATGTCAAAAAATATGATTTGTCAACTATCGTTAAATAAACGAACACAAACAATCGTAAAGAATTTTATTTATGTATAATATATTTTGAATTTAAATGTAGTATTAGTAAGAAGAGAAGAGATAAAAAAGTATGGTTAGAGTTGTGTTAAACGGGTGCGGTTATAACGCATTCGAGTGCTGTTATCTTCATTCTTAGATGAAACAGGGTCTAGTCTAAAGTACCTATTTCTTTCGTTACCAATTTCACCTGCATTTGTGATGAAGGTTGCAGTCTACAGTCCGTGCAAGGGACCTACAGACTATAATAGTTCCGAACTACTCGAATATAGCAGTCTTTTTATTTGGTTAAAGATTGGTGTCACTCGAGTTTATACCCTGACTTCATACGTGCTTCATACTCTACCCAATCAAGTCAGTGGGTACTGAGTGAGCCACCGCTGTTCGTCATTCTTTAATATACTTTTTTCGATCGGACGAAAACTGTCACTTTTTCGGTGTGTTTCGAACCGAAAACTGCATTACTCCGGTATTTTAGTATAGTTGCTACTGTTGTCGCAGTCCGAGAATATTTTTTTCGACAGGTGACAATAAAGCATTCCCGTTCAGTTCGCAGTCCATTGTTTTCCGTAAATAAAAATACAATAATATTTATTTTATTATTATTAACTATAAACCGATAAAAAACAGTAATTTCCACCACCGTCTGGGAATATATCACTTTTCCTACAAGGTACACAATATACTATTTTTTTTGCGATTGAAAGAATTTTTTAAAGAATTGTATGAGAAGTGATTTATCGGTTTAAGTTGAAATTTTTTGGATAGATAAGTTATCCATAAACCATAAGGTACATGTCTTCGTCATATCATCGAAAAAATATTTCTGATGTAAGATTAAAACTATACAGTGTAATGAATAACGTATTACCCTTCTCTAGCAGAGCCTAAAGTAGTCTGTGAAGAGAACAACATATCCAGTTCTTTCTGTCTCAGAAAACTCTTAGCTTGCGATGACCATGCAGATACTCTTGATGCCTTTTGAAACAGCCTTTGAATATTGTAGTCACTTTCTTCGTATTCTTTCGGACTGCTGACTTCTTCAGTAGTATAAGAAGTGTAAGTGTAAACATCAGCTTCTGTATATGCATCAAATATATCTACGGATGAACGTGCAGACACAGAAGGGATGATCACATCCATCGCACTGGCGCCTTCCCGTTCTATTGGTTCGCCCTGAAAATACAACCCTGTCATATCATGTTGACAACTGGATGGAGACTTACTCGTTCTTTCATGTATTCATCTACTTTTTGTTTAACATCTTGCATGTCTATGAAGAAATCTCTGGCAAAATCTACGACTGATCGCAATTTTGGTTGCTCTCTTAAAATTGCGTGTAGGAAGACAGCTATTATTGCACGGATCTGTAATGAATATAAAGCATTAAACATTTTATATTGAATTGTTCGGAACATACGTAGAATTAGGCAGAAATTCAATATATTTCTTATTTTATCTTGAGCCTAAGGAAACTATGACAAAATTCAAACACTTATGCTTCATTCAAGTGCTGTTATATTCTAGTATAGGGATCCTGAAACCCTAGTACAGAATACTTTTATACAGAAGCGACAGTAACACAGAGAAACGAAAATTAAAGAGAGATGGGGAAAGACAACAAATTTAAATGGCTCATTGTTTAAAATCGGAAAGTTTCGTCACATCTTAGAGAGAGATAGGGAAAGCCAACAAATTTAAAGGTCTACACTACACAATGCTCCAAGGTCATAGAACTAAATAGGGGAAAACAAGAAAGGTACCGACATGGAGTGTCGCTTCTGTATGAAACTATTCTGTGACCGTAGCTCAAGACGAATTTTTAATTTTCCTCATAAATCTTATCTCATATACTAAATATAATTACTAAATTGCGGCAGCTCAGTTTATGGGGCGGTAAAATCAGATTTGAATGACCAGACAAATAGTATATTTTGTATGAAGGGCGCAAAAATACTATTAAATTTAAGCGTCTTTTTTGCCTTCCAAATTCCTCTATAATATTTTTATTATAGCTGATTATTTCTAAAATGTTTTTTTATCGTAAATTAAATAATAAATAAACTAAAATTAATTTAGTCTTATTTGCAATGGGGAAGGTTAGCGTATTTTTATAATATTTTTATTTTATCAAGAGATATTCCACATTTTATTTCACCCAAAGATGCCTAGATTTCTCAAAAAATGAAATTTTATACAAAAATGACGTCAGTTTGACTCGCGGAGAACGTATCGTCTATCTTAACCAGCGCACGCTGGGTTCCCATGGCAACAGAGAAGCGTGTGGTCTGTAATGCCTCAAAATACAACCTACGTTCAAAAAGTCACGTCTCACCATCCCTTCTGCGCAAGTGCATAACTCACTTGTGACGTCAGTGTGACTCGAAGATAAATCATTAATTATAAATAAATGGCAACATAATTTTAACTTTCAATTACATTTTAAGTTATAATTATTCATATACTTACGACTAAAAGATATTTCACATGTAATTTCAACCACGCTAAACTTCCCCATTCTGTGACTTTATATTACATCGTCTTTACATCAGTTAAAACTAGAAAAAAATGATTATAGATTAATTTATTCATGTATTTTTTTCAATTTAATGTATTTTTTAGTAAAGAAACCTACTTATTTTTTATACAAAAACATGTTTTTATTGGTAAAGGGGGCGTCGTTGCGTATGGGCCAGGGAGAGGGCAAGATGATAGATAGTGATTTTCCCTGGGCGCTAAAAATGCTAACTACGCCACTGCGTAAATCCATCGAAAAAACTAGTGGGAATGGGAAAAATGTAGTACTGGTGATTTTCGTACATTTGTAGATGCAAAAAATATCTACTGATTGTTTTTCATTTATGCTTACTTTGTAATCAATACTCATAGTAAACAGGTCAATAGGAAAATTATTAAACTCAAAAAAAGTACAAACTGTGTACTCTTATTTTAAATTTGCCGTCTAATTTAAATGAGTAAATAATAATAACAAATCAAGAATCGAGAGTGAGGTTAATAAACTGAAAAGTCAGATATAAAAATTAATACAGCGTATACTTCATTTTTGTGTATATTAAAAAGCAAGTACCTAAATATTCATAACAAAATCTTTGTTATTACATCAATATATTTTTTTAATTTTTTTTACAGGGGACTGAACCACGAGCCCTTCCCTTGAGTGCGCTCCTGAAAACATCCATTCATGTAGATTATGTTTTCAACAATAAATTTAAAAAATAAGTGTACATTAATAGTTATTTTTTATACAAGACGATAATAGTTATTTGTGTATCAAGGTTCTAAAAGTAATCTTTTTTGGCCAAATCCGAAGTTTGCAGCCGAGGCAAAGCCGAGGCTACAAATCAGATGAGGCCAAAAAAGAACTTTTAGCCGAGGTGTACACAACATTTTTTAGGTGATTACAACAAGAAATTATAAATTTTTATTCAAAATCAACTTTTGACATTCATCAAAATTTACTTTACGGCCGCATTTACTTTACGGCCGCATTTACCTTACGGCCGCATTTACTTTACGGCCGCTATTTTTACTCGCAAATTCATTACTTTTTCATTAATATTTGTAAAGGAATAGTTAAAATTTTACTTACCTACACTTGTTATTATATTCTAAAATAATTAATCACATTAATATGAACTATGTAAATCAATAAAGAACAAACAAGCGGTCAAAAATGTTTACTTTGACAGATGTCAAATAAAAATTGATACTTTAAGGTTGTCAGTAGATACGAAAAACAACAATTTATGTACCAGCCGCCTAAAAAATAATATTTTATCGACAAGTAAAAGTGTTAATTCACGAGCGATATAATCGCGAGTGAATTATTTTTCGCGAGTCGATATGTCGATAATTTAATTTTATCGTCGTGTATAAAATTTTATTTTTTTTATAGCAGGTTTTGAAGAGAAAAGAATTAGAAAAATTAAATTATTATTTAAGAACAATTTTAAAATGTCAGTAGTGTGCGTTTAGTACTTTATCTACCCTTGCTGTTAAAGTGTTACTTTATCTACCCTTGCGGTTAAAGTGCTACTTTATCCACTATTTTGAGTTGATAAAATTGCACTTTAACATCTGCTATATAGAAAAAATTTAATAAAATAGATAATATTAAATTTTAAAAGACAAGAAATCAAACATCATTGTGATTGAAAATGTTATTGAAAACATTCATGGTTTACTTGATTAACGTATTAATATGATCTTTTAAAAAATTAATTTCATTTAAATTTTCTCTCTTTTTACATTAGAAAAATAATCAACAAAATCAATTCTAAGGTCGCGGCGCTCCGATTGGACCCTTAACCATATGAGCCCTTGAAAGCACTATTACTCAGTAAATTTAAAAAATGTATATTTTCGAAATCGATATTAAGTACACGATATCATTCCGCGAAGTTAGCTAAAGTAAAGCTTTACAGATTCTAATGTCAAAATTTAATTTACGAACTCATCTGTCAAACTGAATTAACCTATATTTTATTAGTATTATATTTTTCGAGTTTATTTTAGCACTAGCTAAAATAACAACCATATCATTTTATAATATAATTTTTCATTATTTACTTTTGATAATAATTTATCAGATTTCATGCAGACGACGTCTAAGTAGGTGTAAACATAAATGGAAATTATAAAAATATTTGACACTTAGACAGTACATTTGTTATCACGCAGCCATCTGCGTCTCAATAGCTAGCTGATGTTTTACAAACCCATAAGGCTATTTATTTATGTTTTTAATTAATAATGTATGTCTAAGAACTAAAGTAGAGGCTATCGCCTCGTAGAATAAATTCCATATGCAAAATAAAAAATTATACTTTAGTCCCTTGATATACAAATAAGTATTTTCTTACGGCGTTTATTTTATTGTGAGTTTCATAAAACAGTTAGTTTAATAATCGAGTAAAGGAAGTAGAAGCGTACGAGTAATGTATAGCTACCTCTGGATGTTTGGCTAAATACTGATTGTCCTGTCTAGCTACATCTACTTTGACATCATTCATTAATTTCTGCTGCACCGGTGTGAGAACCTCGAGGTTGTACCAAGTCATTCCTCTTGGAGTGAGGCATGGATGGAACGGTAATTCCTCTTTTTGCACCTCTTTTATATCTTCTGCCATTATGTAAAACTTATTTATTAATATTTTAATTAATTAATTATTGGAAGCTACTAAAACACTTCATGTGTCAAATTTCACACAAGATTTTCTTTGTTTAAAATAACGTCAGATGTGATAATTATAAATCAGCGAAGACATGATTATGAGAAATATGTATTAGTTGTAAGTTGTAACATCCGAAAGAGGCAGTTAGAACTCATTGAAACAAACAACTTTTATTAGTTCAAATTTTTTATTTGGAACTTCAGTTCATAGTATTTGGCGTTATTTTATTGTTCGAAAAATAATCATTAATCCCTTATTTTAACGAATATTTAATAAATACAAAAAAATTCAGTATTTGCTTTCGGTTCTCTAAAACATTTGTATTTAAAATTATTTTCTATTTTATGTAATAACAAAATTGCGACCGATCAAAAATTTCAATTTCAAAGTAGTTTTCAAAATATCTTGTTTTGTAATTTTTGATCGGTCGCCATTTTGTTATTTCATAAAATAGAAAATAATTGTAAATACAAATGTTTTAGACCATCGAAAGTAAATTCTGAAATTTTTCGTATTTGTCAGATGTTTCAAAAACAAAAAAACGCTTGTAACTATCAACTGGGGCTCCAAATCAAAAACTTGAACTAAGAAAAGTTGTTTGCTTCAATGAGTTCTAACTGCCGTTTTCGGGTGTTATAATTTAGTATTAATACCCAGTATAACACGGTTAAGTTAGGTTATATATTATATACTGACACTTTATGATAAAATATTGACCATTTCATTAAAATATTTACCCAATAAAATAGCAGCCAGGGCCGTGCCAAGGCAGGGGCGAGCGGGGCCCCGGCCCAGGGCGCAAAGTCAAAGGGGCGCAAATCGACGTAAGATGCAAAAAAAAACTGAAAATGAACTAAATTTATTATTTTTAACTCATACAGAACACCAATATGCGGTTTCTTTTGCCTTTGTATATTCTTATACCCTATTACTTATTAACAAAATTTCGTAGAATCGATATATTATAGCAGATGTGATCGTTATAATTAGTGTTAAACGGGCGGCCGCCAACAAAGATATCGGTTAGTACTTTGTAATATTAAATAATAAAAACATTTCATTTTTCGTGAATCATTATTTCTCCCGTTAGAGAAACCTGCAGAATGATTTTGTGTGTTTGCTTATTTGATATTTACTTGAGTATTCTATTCTAGCTTTGAATTTGTGTAGTTTATTATTTTTATTGTAAAGTTTTTGTTGTCTACTTGGTTATATTTATATTATATATATTTCGTGATAATAGATTTCTATCTATTTACAAATTAAGTCTTCATCTTGGTTATGTTTTAATATATTATTCACTCTCTATTTTTAATTAAATATATGTATATTACTCCAGATATATTCTTACATTCAAGCCGGTAAATAATATACTTGCACGGTCCTGGATTAAAAATAGGTAATGGCTGCAAAGAAGCTGCCTGGCTCTGAATTTCGGAAATTAAGAAAACAACAAGAAGAGGAAAGATTAAAATTAGCTAAAAAATTTGAAAAATGAAGGACACAAATTCTACATCTTTAGAAAATATTTGTGCCCCTGCCGATGTAAATGCAAGAACATCCACCTCTTCCGAAAGTACACCATGGGGCAAAGAATAATAAAAAGAAAAAGAATGTTTGACGAAAACTTGTCGGAAGAAGAGTTTACACCTACAATATTATTAAACATGGAATATTATAAAATCCTAGATTCATTACTTAGTAATAATAAGCAAAGATTTTATTCTTTAAACGCTGTAGGAAATGATTTTAACTTTTTGAACGGCAAAGAATTATTGAGCTTGTCTATATATAAATTAAAAAAACATGCAGCTGATTTAGGAAACAAATATGCAGATGATTTAAACGTTGTAGATTTTGTAAGTGAAGTGGACAATTTTAAATTTATAAAAGAAAAAATAGATCCTAATTTCAAAACAGCAACACCATTAGATATTTTGAATAATATTGCTCTGTATGATTTAAGTTCAGCGTACCCAAACACACAGAAATTTAAACATAAAGATCGATATAAATAAACTATAAGTTAACTTTTCGTGCTTTAATTGAAGAAAAATTATTAACTATTTCATCAAAATTTAATGATTTTCCAGTTTCATGTTCAATTGATAAAATCGCTAGACCTGATAATCTCTCTTGGCTCATCGTGTATGTGTATACAATTTTATTAATATTAGTTTACTAAACCCTCGTTCGCAAAAAGCTACTGTTATAGGAATACTTAAAAACATTTTTTGTTATTGTTATAAATGTATGTATATAAAATACTAAATATATGTATCTTAGTATATTTTATATTCTCATTATTGTTATTGAGAAAAGTTGGGGCGCAAATAACAATATTTGCCCCGGGCGCAAAATTGGCTAGGCACGGCCCTGATAGCAGCCTTATAGAACCCTGAGCTCTATTTTATTTTATAACATTTATTTATATTTTATTCCTATTTACCTACCAACAGTAACAGTAAGTGCTTCTCGAGAGTATTTTGATTGGTGTTGCATCAGTCTTGTAGAAATTCGAAACAAGAGCTTACAAATTTTAAAGCAAAACTAAGCAAGAAATTGTCTTCAAAAAAAATGCAAGAATAGCATGAATTTCTTCAATTCTTGTACTCTCGCGTATCATAATTGACATTCTAAAAAAATTACATATGATACAAAGACTAATTACATGTTCAAGATCACCTGCGAATAAGGGAATCCTTGAATACTTTTTACCCTGCAAGACAAGAAATTTGTAAGAAAATGACGATCAAGGCAAGATTTTTTTATACAAGAGTAATGAAAGAGAAGATATCCTTAAATTTCTTGTTTTGTTTTTCAGAAATATCTTGTATACTTTGTACTCCAGTGAATAGCATTGAAGAATTAGGAAAATGAGTTTTACAGCCACGCCAAGATAATCAAGATATATGTATCTAGACACCAGTAATATAAAACGATCACGTCTTTTACCAAAAGAGATGAAATGTGCCTAAAAAATAATCTTTCAATTTGAATAAGTTCTACAATTATTTTGTTGTAAAATAAATTAATAAAATAATAATTTTATAAAAAGCAATTAATTCCATTAACTTAATTAATTAGAAAACAGTTTAGGTGCTGCATGTATCTCTCCTTTCCGCAAGTTATAAGAAATGCGGGCGTGCGATTGTCTCTAGTCAGGCAACGAATTAAATTGCTCTGAACATATCACGACACGGCACGTCTCAATAAAATCTCTTATGGCTCGCGAACGAAGGAACATTTAAATAAAATATTTTAACATTCAAAAAAATATATATTTGTTATGACTTTAAAATGATTTCCAGCAAATAATGAGTACGATGTAAAAGACAATAACTGTTAGTGTTCTATTCATTTCATTAATTTTACTAGCTACTCTAGGACCATGGCCAAGGATGCCGTTAACGCAAACAAGAAATTTGAGCATTAAACATCATCGATGACTATCTATGAAACATACGTACACGTACACTAACGAAATGAGCACGTCATCGACAAATACTATAGTATTAACTTATGTTAATTTTTCTTGTTTGCGACTGTAATTTTTTAGTCTATTTAGGTATATCACTAACAGGTATTTAATAAAATTAAATGGATACATTCTACATTCATTCTTCAATAGTTTCTGAATTCATTTGGATCATCTAGTCATATGGTAATTCGCGATGTATTCTAAGTGAATCGGCAGTAAACTTTTTTCTTTTTTTAGTACAAATTTTTGTTTCCTTTATTCAATAATAAAAAGTCGCTTCCAAAATCAAAGTTATATTATTTTTAATATATTTAATTTTAAAAAAAAGTCGTCATTTTTTTATTGGTGTGTCATGTAACAATGAATTTTCATTAATGGCAGATTCGTTCTGTTGTATGAAAGTTTCATTGTTAATGTTTTTGTCATCGATCGGTGTGGTACTTGAAAATAACAAATAAATAACAAAACGTAATTTTCAGATTTATATTTTATTATTTATTGAATTTTTGGAACATTAAGAAAAATATAAGAGCTAGAATTCGTTGGTAATGAGAAAATCCGTTTTCGGTCTGTTATAGCTTACCTATGTCTGAAATTGTTTCTAAAAATTCATGTTTCATTTTAAATGACCCACCTCCCTCAACGACGCTCCATGGTCTTGGCAAAGATAAATATCGCAGAATTTAATTACTACTATAATCAAAACAACGACTGGATACTGCTAGGCAACCAAAGCTACATTTCTGCCAGATAACTGCGTCCAAATATCTTTCAATTTCTATTAAATCTGTCACAATATTATTCGTAATTCATAAGTCTATATTTTAAATAAGTTTTAGTTTTGTAAAAAAATCTTGCAATCTTACAGTTTTTTTGAGAAAAAGATGCTATATTATTTATAAACGAGAACACGTTTAAGACAAAATTATATCAGTGGTTATCACTAATTTATTTTATTATTCTACACATGTCATTTTCAGCCAATCAGAATGCTTTATTTGATTCTTTCGTCACTTTTTCTGTGGTTATTCCACTTACGTCATTTTCATCCAATCGAAATATTTCATTTGAGTCTTCCATCAGTTTTTTAATGAAAAAAATTGATAAAATCATACATTATGTTTGAACTCTTATCATTATTGGAATAATCAAGCAAATATATTTCGAGGTATTAATTTAATTGGTAAAATTTGCTTATAATTCCTACGAAGTATAATGCCAACTCGGGTCAAAAATTATTCTTAAATCACTCCAGCTTGTGATATAATAGTTATTTGTGTATCAAGAGCGTAAGGTGAATCTTTATTGCTCGTGCTCGTAAATTGAAGCGCAAGCGTAGCGAGCGCTACAATCGAGCTAGAGCAATAAAGATACTTTACGCTAGAGATGCACACATAATGTTTTCTACGACTTTACTAACGAAATAAAAAAATAATAATACCTATTTAGTAAGTTCAATTCAATCTTAACCAATTTCCTGTTTTGTGTTACTGTAAGCATGACGATATGAGTAAATAAATAATCTAAGCGAGCAAATTAAGTACTTTACCGCTCGTTGCTATGGAGACGCGCCGTAAAGTATTTATTTGCTCGTTCCTCAGTAATCATTGACTTTACGATGACAAAAGAGAGCATAAATATGAACTTTTCATGGTGGTCGTAGAAAAATGTAATTTTTGACACTTATTTGATAAAACCATAGTAACATCGCCGTGGTTACATTTTGTTGCTATGAAAAATTTTATATTTGAATTATTGTCATTCGTATAATAATCAAGTAAATATAATTCGAACAATTAATTTAATCAGTTAAATTTATTGATAATTCTTGTGAAGTAACGACAACTCGGGTCAAAAATGATTCTGAAATCACGACAGCATTTTTATCTGTTGTTACTAGGCAAAAATTATTCGAATATTAATAAATATTGCCAATAAATTCATGGTTCTCTTATAAAAAATAATAAGAAATTATTTGGGGATACTAGAACAATTTATATTAAAAGTAAAATAAAATACTACCTATTGTAAATTATAAGTTATAGAATAACTATAAGTATTTATTTATTATCTCAGAAATACAATTTTATTTAAATTAAAAGATTTATAAGAAATTTATAAGAACGTTTGCAAAAACTATATAATCATTTTCTTTCATCAATAAATTACATAGTTCTCACATTCTAGAGTATGTATGGTATGCAAATAAACAAATTCTCACTTTTCAAAGGGTATTGTATGCCTTTAACTGTACTTAGAAGGCCAAGTTCTATTGCTTAATCGTCAGACATTCCTCTTCTTATGCACTTCAACATGAACGCAATTAAGGAAAAAATTGTTAATTTACATGTAAGTGCTGTTTTTGTTTTCCCAGAAGTTCTTTGACACTGGATTACAGTTACGCCAAAAGAGATGTCATACCTTAACTGTAAAAAGTTAAATATTGATTAACACGGACATTTGTTGACAAAAATGAAATTAGGAAGTAGAAAAAATATTTGAAGAAGACAAGACTTTGCCTGCAATGACAAGCAAGAAAATTTCCAGGATTTATTCTCACGTTCTTATAGCATTTTTGGTTCCTAAAATAAATAAATATCATGAGAGCCAATAAGTTTTAAGAACAAAGAAAATTACATTTTTCTTATCAAATTGCTGAGTATGCTAGCCTATTTTACAGTAAATTAAACGTTTTAATATAATTCAAATAACATAGATATTACTTTGTCGGGCACTTATACTTGGTAGGAGTGTGCACCATGCACAGGGAATATTAATTTGATGAATAAATAGTAAATACGTTTTCTCCAGACCATGAATAAATCATTACAAAATTGATTATTTGAGCGCATTTCTATTAAACATAAATTTATTAAATTATTTAAATGTCGGGAGAAAAATTATGTATTCATTTCCAAAATTAACTTTCTTAATCTCTCAATAGAAAATATCCTCGGCTTAAACCTCGGGCTTTAATTTAATAAGTTCATAATTCCTGCAAAGTATAAAAACTCGGGTCAAAAATGATTCTTATATCACTCTAGCTTCGCTGTCGTGATCTAAATTAATCTTGAGAAAAATACCTTAGTTTATTTCCTTATTCCTTCATACATAAATAATTATTATTTCTCGGTTTTTAATATAAAGTACATAAACGAACTAGTTAAGTAAAAAAACTAAAAATATTTAAAAAAAAATATAAGATCAGCTTGAGTCGTGAAACATAGGGTTTGTCATATCCATGGTTACGAGTTCACATTTCATTGACAACAATGTATCAAAGAGTTCACTTTGAAATGAAACATAGCAGACATAATATTAAAGTTACACAATAATCTAGAGTATTTTTATTTAATTCTTTAACTATTATACGTATTACCATTAAATAATTTAGATTTTATTGTTCCCCAGTTTAAAAAAAAATAGTGATGTGAGATCAGGAGACCTAGCGGGCCACACGTCCAATCCAACGACGTGAAAATGGATTATTTAAAAAAAATCACAATTTGACAGTTAATAATGACGGGAATTTGACAACCTATGTTTAATTTTTTAAAAAAATTTCTAATACATTGCTGTCAATTTCATAAGCATACTTATGTCAAAGCTCATGTTTCACATTAAAATAAATTCACTGTAGGTATTTATAGGAACATCTAGATATTTTTTACATTTATTTTAAATGTTAGTGTTGTCCTCAAACTTCAGGGTATTATTGTGTCGGATTCGACTTAGTTTCGATAATATACTTTGAAACTATTTGGTGAAGAGGTGCTTGATAAAATACTATATAACACACATGTGTTAATTACATAAATCACTCGAGAAAAGTACTAATATTTACGTGACTTACTTGTAATAAAACACACGATTACTAATAAACATACCTAGTACCTATTGTAGCTATATCTATTGTTATTCGCTGAACAAGAAACTATTTGAAAAATATTTCAAAAAAAAATATAAAATAAAGAATTACTTGTGAAAATATGAAAACGTTTCTTTAAAACTTATTTGTTTTTATTTTTGTTAAGCTTATTGACCTTTTTATCGCATAGGTATATTTAATTAGTTTTAAAATTGTAAACAAGAAAGAATTTAATACAACATACAGAATAATTACGTAATAACAGCTACGAATCGATTCCGTTTTGCTGGTAAAACATCATTTACTCCCTAGAAATGTTACTAAATATTTCATCTGACATACGACATTCGATTACTTCGTTCTACCCCAGTTATTAATTATTTACCACCCGTTTTTGTAGTGACAGCTCATTAAATGTTACGTCATATCATGATTTTTTGACTGATTTGACCTTTTCTATTTCTTATTACTATTTATTGTCCATTAATAAACCCTTTTAAAATTCTTCCGTACGGCTATGGTGCAAAAAATATTCGGTTTCTTACAAGGCCTTGAGGTAAAAATGAAGCATAAAAATTTGCCTGCTCTATTGACATTGACAAAGGGTTAGAAAGGGTTGCCGAATTTAAAAGAAATACCTTTTTTGTACATTTTCCCATACGAAAATTTTAGATCTTGATATTGTGTCAAAAATATGCACTTCTATTGGTTTCGTCTGTTACACGACGAGCAGCGGAGTGGTTGAAACCTTGGACCAATATTATGGACTATTATCAAAAGAATTTTTGATCCTGTTTTATCTACTTTGCACTTTTAATTAAATTTTTGAATAATACATCATTTTTTCATAATATAGGAATTTTTTTTGTTATGAATTTATGAAATTTTTGAAAATTCATTGTCATTAGACCTAATCATATTTTTCTATCAATAATCTACAACAATTCTTACTTTTTTAAATAACTTTATTACTTTGTTTTTACAACTTTTAAATTACAAATTCTACAAAAATAATATTCCTTTGTGATCGTTTCTTTATTGGTGTTTGACATTTAATATTTTTCGACTGATATCTCAGCAGTCACAACCTTAAAAAATTATTTATACTATACTATACAAACACTCGAACTGTTTAAATATTGATGTATCTTTGTGATAGATGCAAAGATTGTTTAAAAAGACTAATTAAATAAACCGCAGTGCGCAGACACAAATATGAGTATTTCTGCGACAAGTATTATTGAAAGTGCCGAAATATTTAGAATGATTTAGTTCTGGGAAGATGTGAAAAGATTTGAAGTTTATATTTTTATGAATATTTACAAGAGCAGACTTGTCTGAACGACATTACCCCTTGCAAAAAGTACTCAGGTAGAGTACAGTTATATTGGGAGCAATATAAATTCTTATTCAAAGAGTTTACGGTAAATTTAAAACCCTAAACTTTCCAGATTTTTTCCAGACATACTATAAACCCAAAGTCAAAATATTTGTAAAATAAACAAGTCCAACTCAATTGTTTTTCAGTTGACAGATGTCAACAATAAAAATAATCAACAATCGGTGATAATTCTAAGAATTTTAACAAACAAATCTTACTAAGAATTGAAATTTGAAAAGTAATCATAAAATATTGACAAATAAATGAAAAATTGATAAAAATATTCTAAACTATTTGCCTACCCCTGATAATCTTTTCTTGTGTTTACTTTAAAAACCACAAATCGCCGATCTGAAAGCTTGACTCATTGTTTGAACAGGAAATATTTTTTCATGGTATTTTTTGTTTGTTGAACTTTTGTACGGAATGATAACTTTTCTATTAGTTGCTCATATTTGCTTCACAAATATTTTATCCAAGATTTAAAATTGTTCATTATAATTAGAACAAGATTAATAGAAATCAAACAACAATGAAATAATTAAATGAGAATTTAACGTGGTTAAATTTGTTACACAATTAGATATCACCATAGACTGAGCAATATACTGTTTACTCTTTGATATCACTCAAATATTGCAAACAATATTTTGAAAACATATGAATGCTAAATCTTTTTCTGAGAAAACAATTGTTTTGAGTCATTTTGAAGGAATTTATATAAAAACCCTTTCAATGTACATAAACTTTCTATTTTTAAATACCTGTTACACAATACATTATTAATTACGTTAAGTACAAGACAATTTAGTAGTGCTTTTTAGTTTAAAGTTTTAATTATAATAATTCCAAGAGCTGATTAGTCTCTAGAAATAAACGGTAAACAGAAAATAATACTTTCCTTAATGTTCTGTTGTACAAATGTATAAATAGATTTTTTTGAGAATCTTATTATTACAAAACTTATTTTCTGATATTTACTTGAAATGATTTTTTTTATTATTTTAAGTTAAACGTAGAAGAATTTAAAAAACTGTTGAGCTATTTATATATTTATTAAAAAAAAAGCCAATGTAAAATATTGTTACATATCGTGAATGAAATGTAATGAATCCAAAAATATATTGGAGGTATTATTTTGTTTATTTTTCATCTTCAGGAAAGAAAACCTACGAGAGACCGAAACCGACATGAATTCTAATAATTTTATTCATCGATCAAAAAATAAATATGTATTACTACTAACCACACCACTTTCGATTCTTATGAGTAAAGCCACTTTTTTCGTAAAAATATAGAAATGATTCGTTTGAATTACTCAACCTGTAAACTGTGCTGGAGTTCTAAAGAGAAATATTCAGATTATTCTACATGAATAGATTTAGAAAAATATATCTGATGCCCGGCGTACCTACAAGTGTTGTTTGTAACATACTTTCATCATTTAATATTTGTTACTCAAAATGAATTCCCAACTTATGGTTTCTTTTTATTTTACCTTTTATGAATCACTATATATAAATATTATGTTTAAAAAAATTATATAAAATATAATTTATTAAAAATATTCCAAATTATATTTTTATGAAGCATAGTGTGTAGTATGTAGTATTATGGTTTATAGTTAAAAATATCTAACTGGTAATTAGCCAGAAGAATCGAAAAATAGTTTGAAATAAATAGTTATAAAATAATTTTCAACATTTTTATTTTCATCTCTCTTCAGTTTTGTTTTCACGTTATTTCTTTTTTAGCAACGTCAACAATTTTCTCAAGAAAAACACCATCTAGCGCTATCTCTTTCTATCCAATTAATTTCCCGGTTTGAATTGAAAGAATCGATAAGTTTTAGTACCGGAATGGTAATAAAATCTAAAATGGCCGATGTGCGACACAGGGGCGACTCGTGGCCCAGGCCAGGCGTTGGGGGTTGGTATTCACCCCACGTACACCCCCTCACACAAGGGGTGAGTCACTACAAGGGAGGCTAGACAAACTATCTTTTTCTCTTAGGTGCTAGTCTCCGTCTAATTCATTGTTTTACGGAGAAAATAGCGAAAGAAGTGTTAAATCTAAAACTAAATAAAATAATGCAAGTAAATGGTAAATAATTCTTAGTAAGATAGTATATATTTCCTAATGAATTCTAAGTTGCATTTATAAATAAATAAAAATATTACTTGAAGTTTTGACATTAATGCTGAATATTTTAAATGAAGTTTGTGTTTGTTTTTACTTCTTTTCTATCAGTAAATTAAAAACTTTTTATGATTAACACAACCTTCCATCTTTGTATAATGTTTTGATTAATCTTCTTTCTTTGTTTCTTATATATTTATTTGCATTGCTGCTTCCTACATTTAAGGTATTTTTATTAATTTTAATACGTTGTATTTAGTTCTTTTGTAAATAATATATATACTTGAAAATTGAACGTCAAAATTAATATATGAATACCACAATTATTTTATTAAAAGTGAGTGAACTACATGATTTAAAAACTCTTCATACATTATTCTTTATATGTTATAAATAAGGTTAAAAATGAATCAAAATTTCTGTAATAATATTAATTAAATGCACTAAAAATAATTCAAAATTTTGCATGGAAATTTGTGTTATCTATAGAAACTGGATGAGTTTGTCAAATTACTATCAAAATAAACGAACGGAGTTTCTTACAGGCAATACATTTTAAAGGCTGAATTTTCAGATCAATTTTAGTGCATAAAATATATTTGTTCATTTGTTAGACTATTTCCAGAACAATGTGTTGAACTAACTTTGTTTATAAATCTTTTCTCATTTGTTTATGTCTGTAGAATAATGTATCTGCGAAAAAGAACCACTCTTAACTTTTTTTATTACAAGGAATAAATAATATTGATGACATAAGTATACAGAAAAAGTCTGATTTACACATACATAGAATTATTTTGTTAAAATAAAAATTGCCTTTTTTTGTCTTTTCAGTGATAAGATTTTTTGATTTTCTTTCCAAAGCACACTTGACCGAAATGAATAAAATCAATGACCTGCACTACGATCACGGTTTTTGACTGTTTTAAGTGAACGATGTTTGTGTGTGCCAAATATGCCTCGTATAGTACACGCTCGGTGTTACAAGCTATTTTAACATATCACTAACTAAAACATCCAAACACCCTGTTTTAAAACCGTGATCCTAGTACGGGCCAAAATGTATAATTCCTTACTTTATTTTCATTATTTTAATGTACATATATTTCATGTTATTGGAAAGAAGAAAAACTCCATTTAATAGTATGACAGACAACTTTGAGCCCCATATGAAAACTGAAAGTTAGTATGGATATCTCGAAAAGTGTAAAAACTATAAATATTTTGAGGATCGCTGTCAATTCCTCGTAAATAAATATCTGTAGAAAGTGCATGTGCAAATTAAAAACTTGCATGAATTGAAACAAAAAGATATACCTAAGTTAAAAAGTAAATTCACCAAAATCAATATTTTGTTAATTAGTAACCTATGCATTTTTTTTGGGAAAATGACACACCTACAACTAAAGCGACAATTTTGCCCCAATTTAACCGACTTCATATCTCTTAATTCTCCCCAATGGTTAGCCTCCAAAAACCAACATTCTATGTGGACATCACGTAAAAAAATTCAAAGTAGATTACTGATTTTTAGAAAAAATACTATAACTGCCTTATCAGCAGTAAACGTGGAGGTAAAAATTTAGAAAATTGCGTTAAATTCATGTAAATGTGAAAATGTGCCTTTACAATTTTGATGACCCAGATAAACAGCATTCTGCAGCAAACAGTAGCATCCATTTTACAGACTACCTCATTTCCTTGAATTATGGTCAGTGTCCTATTTTTGCGCAAGAAGTTAAAAAGATCATTGCGGACATAAGTTAGGGGCATTGTCGTTATTGCTTTTGTCCAGTCGGCCATTCTTCTCAAAAAGTGAAACGACATTCAGGGAACTAAAAACGCACGGCTAAAGAAGTCGAGGAGACTCTTTGTCTGACCAGCAGATTTAGCTGATTTACTTCGGACTTTTTCCTACTTAATTGATTGCCATTATAGCATCAATTCAAAGGAATAACAAGTTATGATAGCGTTTATGTTTTTGTTTTGACTGCAGTTTGCAGTAATTTTAACCTACTTATTATATCGTAGTATTGTCAGTCCACGGAAAGAATTAATTCATATTACACATGGTAGTTTAACGGCTGGTAAACGCAATTTACGGTATTTAATAAACCATTAACGATATTTGCGATAAAGCATATCTGGAGCACTCAGTAATTGGTATTAACCGAGAGTATATAATTATTTATTTATTTTATTATTCTGCATGAAATTGTTTGCCTTTTTAATAGTGTATTATGCTATAAGTTTAGTGTTCAAAGTCAAAATACGTATACGTAATGACGATTTTAAGAGCACGAAGCGAAACAGAGTGCTTTTAACGATAGTAATATTCTAAAGACTCTTACTCGTGTGTCATACGTTATTTGTTATTATATCTGCATCATATCAGAATTCTAATTTTGAATTCAATATGGAATCTTTCATAAAGCTATTTTTCACCCCCTCCATATATTTGACGTTTAAAGTCAGAAACGAATTGGCAGTTCAAAAACTTATAGAAAACTTAAAAATGCAGTATTTGCTATATTAAAATTTGTAATGAAAAATTACAAACGAGACAAGATTTCAGTAAGTGAACGTACGAAAACTTGACTAGCAATAAAAAATTCAAAAATGTATTGGTTGTCACGTCTCAAATGATACAATAATCACAATACGCATATGTACAACAGAAAAGACAGGGCCGGCTCAAGACATATAGCGCCCTGAGCCAAATTATGTTCAGCGCCCCCTTCCCCTTTGTTACAAAGATCATTTCGGATATTAAATAAAACAAACTTGAATATAATACTTATAAATTTATAATCAGCCATAACAATATAGTAAAATAAACATACAAACACACATCCAGACTCTTTATTTACATAAGGTTCTACCTAATAAACACAAACAAATTAATATACCTACGTAACTGAATTTTATTACAAATTTAAAAGTACTTCAGTATCAACTCCTTTGGGGTTTTATGTACCTATTCTATTCTAAAATTCAAAATAATTCAGGGTTGTTTGTAATGTGTCTAAAACCATATCCTACACACTGATTTTCTTTGTTTATTTATATCTTTATTTTTTAGATTTTTGGGCGTCCTAATAAGCCAAGGGCCCTAAGCCAGTGCCTACATGACTACCCGTCTTAAGACGCTACTGAGAAACAGGGCCGGAATAAGTCTCCAGCGGCCCTAGACAAAAATATATTTCGGGATCCATATTTTTTTTGTTCTTGGCAACTGAGCTCATCAACTAGAGGAGTGTTTATTATTAATTCATCAGATTTTTGCATGATTTTATGGATAAAAATTAAATATAAACTGATTTAAACAAAGGGCTTTATATAATTTAAAATGACACACAATTTATTTTTGGTTAAAAAACAAGTTCAATGTATAAAATCAATGCAAAAAATACATATTTTCTATTTTATAAAATAATCGTAACATATCAAAATTTTCAAATTTTATAGCAAACAATTTTCTTTTCTACCTATAATACATGTGTATCTTTTTAAATTTCCCACCTAATCCCATTTCTAATGTTTGTAACCAACTTCACTGATTCACCTAATGTCGTTTACTCATATATTTTTTAAAGCGTACCGCAATTTTTTTTTATGATTTACTAATTTTCAAACTCTTTTTATCAAAAGTTTTGTTTTTTCTTTATTGAAATTTTTTGAATAGTAGTATTTTCATACATATTATTATGAATATATATCTACAAAACAATAGTTTTGCGTGAAAGCTTCCATTTAAAAGGTGTTTTATTGTTCCGTTTTTGCCTGCTTTTTTGTTTGTTAAACAAGGTTTATGATGCAGGTATAATAAAAATTATATTTTAATTCATGTTAATCTCATAAATTATTTGTTTCTATTTGTGTGTATATGACCGAAATACAAGCGATAATTTTACAGGTAATTATGTACGTTTCAGCTATTACGCACATTAATAAACAGCAAGTCATCAATTTATTGTCTTTTTATTTATAATGTAATTTAATTCACTGTTATCGTAGGACTATAATTAGTACAGAAGAATATACATAAAACGATTCCATAGTGTCTCACGGAAATTAGGCAAAAAGAATGTCATTAATTTTGAGACTTAATAGGTGATTGAATACACAGTTTATATTGAACGATTAAATTGTATGAAAATTTTAAATCGATATTATGATTATATGAATATAGTCTGTTTTTATAATTATATACGCTGACTACTGGCTAGTATTTCGAAAATATACCTGTGTCAATCAACTATTAATATTCTACTAATGGAAATTTACAGATATTTTATCTAATGATATTTTTATCTTGAACCCCAAAATATACAACTCTTCGGATAAATGTATTTATATCCTGAAGAACTTATTATTTTTTTTAGAAAATTACATGTGTGAAATGTTTTTTTACTGGTATTTCATTCCATCATATTTATCTCCCGAACTGTAAGCTATAGAACAGGGTTATATTGATTTAAATCACTTGATATAAATCACTTTTATTGCAATTTTTATTTAACATCTTAGGTTTACGAAAATTAGGGGAAAAAGCGTGTGGGCAGTGTTGTCATGTGGCAATTATTTCAGAAACTACTGAATCTATTTACCTTCAGTGGTAAACCGACTTTACTGGATGTATTATTTTGATTTTATAAATTATAACATAGAAAGCTTTTGCCACAATGTGTGATTTTTTGTTTAATTTTCCTTGAAATGTAAAACCTGCTCATAACGACATTGAAGGGAGCTCAAAAATTTCAAAGAAGGTAGTAGCGTTAGCGTATACATATAAGCTGTCAAGAAGAGATTACAATTCAGACGTTATAACTAAATTATCGCTATAAGTAGTGTGATTATAAACGGATTTTATTGTATTTTTCATTATTTCTCTAAATTTTTACTAATTCTTTATAATATATTTTTCCATAATAAAAGATTTTTTGTGAAGCACGTTTTTGAAAACATATACCTATTACAGCTTTAAAAAAAATCAAACAATTAAATTAAAATAATTCGATTTAAATTATGTTTCTATTTGTAATTTGTAGTAATGTCATGAAAATATCATGTCTTATCTTGAAACACAGAAATATTGAAAAGTATATTAAGACATTCTTCTCACATGTACAAGTACTAATGACAGTGTCAGTGACAGCTAACCGGCCTCAAGAATCCAAAAAACCGAGTAGTGAAAACTATGAGGCGTTCCTCGAACTTCACACATGTTCACATACTCTTCCCGGCCCGAAGGAAGTAGCGGTCCGAGTGAAACCGTACCCGGATCATCTGCCCAGCTAGCAGAGAATGTTTTAGCGAGAAATTAACTAACTGTCGTTTGTGACCTGTGATTTATACGACACGCTGTTTTTTCAGATCAATATTATGAGAGATTGAGTTACACACCAAGAAATATTACAGCAAATTAACGCAAGAATTTTAGGAAGATATTTTCAAAATTAAATCATTATAACGGTAATATAAGGAAATAATATGAAAAAATCTGATAGCACAGCACATTACTTCATGCTATTAGGCATTGCATTCATTGTTCTTTAAGTAATTATATATTTTATTTACTTTTTTTACATTTTAAATTTTTGCTTTTACCAAATATCTGCTTGTTATATAGTATGTTAAGAAAATAGTACAAAAAAATATAAAGTTTTGAGCAGTGGCGGCGTCACGCTATTTTTACAGTAGTTCAAGCCACTGATAAATTGTCGCGAACCACTATTGAAATATTAGAAATTATAAATAAAATAAATAAAATTACAATATATTATTAAATTTTTAAAGTAAAATAAATATACCTATTCGAATTTTAAAAAATTAATAATTTTCATTATAGAACAGCATTTTTGTTGTGGTTGTTTGAAATAACCGCGCCAACGCTAAAGGTATGTTAGTACCTATATTAAAAATTAAGAACGGTAAGTAATTCATGTCCGAGGATGGTATTCCTTACTATTCGTAATGCTTATAACATGTTTTTATGATCAAAATAAAATTTTCCTCAACATCAGCAGAAAAGTGTACAAAATGAGGTTTATTAAAATTCATTCATGTTATTTTTCAAGTCGTTTCACTTTATAATGTAGGAATTAACTGAGAAAATAATAATGGTTATTTATCATTAATTCTGGTATTAATAACTGTATTTTTAATGTAATTCGCTATAAATGAATGTACTAAAACATTTCTGTGCATTTGTACTAATCATGAAATAAAATAGTATTTTTAAGTTACGTATTATTGTAAAGGCTGTGCCACTAGAATCTACAATATCTAGTGCAGTTTTGAGTATATATATATATATATATATATATATATATATATATATATATATATATATATATATATAAAAATTAAGAGTGATTTACTTGTAATAAACAATTATAATGCAATTGGCGTGATAGGTCTTTTCTATAAAAATGATAATATAAATGTCTGATTTTAATAATTAATTTCAATTATCAGTAACACTAAACTACATACTATTGTCTATTTCATAATTAATACACTGTTAATTTTGCGAGTGTCCTATTTATTTATTATTTTGACTTTTTAACAATAAAAAATACATATGGTTCTAAGAAGTATATATATTTAATGGCAACTGCGTAGATAACCAGCGTAATGAAATTTAAACTATCCAGTCATACATGATACATCATGGGAATTAGGTAAAGATGACATCATTACTTTAATGACTTTTCATTGATGACGTGAATTCATTGGTATAGTGAAATGATAATAGCAAAAGATAGTGCATTGAACATTTTAGATTTGTAAAAAATGGTATTCGTATAGATTTTCATATTGTATATATTTTTTCGGTGAAAGAGCAACTATGTAGTCTAACATCTATCCTATACTGACATTTGTAATACTTTTGTATGTTTTGCTTAAGAATTTTTTTGTTATTTAATTCTTACATTTGGCAATAAAATGTAAGCCTCCTACTTCCTTTAAAGTCTGACCAGAAATCTCATAAATTTCCAACAAATCGCCCAGAAGACCTTTGTCCACTCAAAAAACATATGTCGGTAGGAGAGGCATTTTCACCTTTATATGTCCACGGCATAGGAGCAACGCAAAAGGGCGGCTGCATTTGAGCTGGCGTTAGGATATTTGCAGAGAGCAGAGCGTTTTTTGTCGTTGGTCACTTAATCTTGTAAATGACACCACGATGTCCTACACAAGAAAAAATCTAGTATGCTTCTAGGAATTGCACAGGGACAAGGGATAACATTAGTAAGCATGAATGAAAACGATCAGTATAGGAATTTTAACACTGCACTTTTACACACATTCTTTTAAATTGTTTCACTTTTTATAACTTACTTTAAACTAGTTGTACCAGTTTTCAATTTGTAAATGATTTGTATAATTAATATTACATTGCAAAAAAGTCAACTATGATCAACAAAATAAAATATTTAATATTTGCAGATCTTTTTTAATAAACATAAAATAAGTAAGCTTTTACGTAAACAATTTCATAGTTTCGTTTAGACCATATATTTTGCTATTGGACATTCGGATGAATATTTTATTTCAATAAATTTAATAAATGTAGTACTACAGTATTACATAAAATGCATACATATTTTTATTACATTACTATTAAAGAATAATATCTTTATTGATTGGACGTAAATCATTTATTTTTTCTTGAGTTTAAAATACATAAATTTAATAATAATCAAATATAAAAAATGATACAATATTAATTTGTTATTAGACTATTCGGTTGAAATAATATCACTTTATATGTAGATTATTAAAGTTGTATTAAAAAGCATTATATAAATGACGTATTAAGTCAGTACTAAAGTAAATTTGATTAGAATAATTTATTTAATTAAATTTAATTCTTATTTACAATTTTATTATTTAGTAGTAAAACTAATTGAAAATTTTAAATGCTTGTTTTTAGGTTAATTATACAAAGTTGCCAATTTAATACTTTTAAAATATTAACTCGTATTAGTTAGAGTTGAAATTTTATCATACATAGCTACCTTAAATTAGAAATCAATAAAGGCTGGTTTATGGTAGATTTTATTTATTTATTTTAATTTAGAAATTTTTATTTAAAATTTTAATTTTTGTTCTGGTTTAGGATTTTAATATCTTAAATTTATCTAATCAGATCACGTAATATTATACTTAGTTTTGATATTTGACTGTTTGTGTGACATTTCTTTGAAGTGAGGTGAATTTGATACAAAATGAATTTGATGTCTGATTATTTTTATTCTACCATAAATTCAAAATAACATTCAATAACGATCATTTACTATTTGATGTTAACATAAGCTATAAACCTCAGTTCATTGCTTTCTTATGATTGGCTGAATTTGGAATTTAGAATATAAAAATTGGTTATATTTCAAATCTAAATTTTAAAGTTCATAAACCACTGCATTTGTTTTGAGTGTTTATATTTTAAAATCTAAATCATAAAATGAAATTTCGAAAATTGAATCTATCATAAACCACCCTTTAGTATTTAGTTTTATTAGAATGTCACATTTTAGAAATATTCACTTAAATTTAATAACAAAAAATAAAAATTATTTTATTATTACATAATATGAATAATACTCTCACATTTTGCACATATATTAAAATATATTATAAATGAAATATTTTTACTTTTATTTAAACATAAGAGTGTTAATAAAACTTTCTACAAATTGAATTAAATAAATGATTTCAACAAATTCAAATATTTTGTATTTATTTGACGAAAGATATTTTCTCATTTTCTAAATATTTATTTACAATTTTCGGAGAAGATTTTTCAATTTTTGCTGGTATTGTTTTGTTGTATAGGGTTATAAATATGCTACGCTTCAGTTGAGTTAGTATTCAAAGTAACTGGTTAATATTTTTTACCTGGCGTAATGCAAAACATGTGGCAACCGAAGAAAACCTTGGGAAAGCCAACAAAAAGGGGAAACATTCAGAGTATTTGCATAGTGCAATACTTTCAACCGTTTACAACCGATTTGAGAGTGAAGAAGAAAAAAGTTTTGTGAATTTGGTTATAAGTCAAGTCGTAAATCACGAACCCCCAAGGAGAGGGTGTGACGTAAGGAGGGAAAGTCCGACATGAACGAGTGTACTACACTAAGCAAGACTTTCTTCCCACAAATTCTACTTTGGGATGAAGTTCACTACTAAATTAACTTTAAAAATTTGTTGGCAGGGTTGGAGTATTAGTTGGCATATTTATTACACATTGATGAAGAGAAATGTATGACTTTTCCAAAGGGTTACACTCATCAAGAGAAATTAACATTTTTTTGAAGGTGTATATATTATTTTTTAAGATAAATATACAATTTATTTATTTATACAATGAGATATAGTAATATCAATAATTTTAAATTCTAGTACCCGTTGCAAATTTAAAAATTTGTTCTGACAGGACGAAATAAGTTTCTATTTATTTAGTAAAAAACAAATTATTTAGAAGTTAATTTTTAATTTGTAATTATAACTGCAAATAAATATGTATCAATTAATGAACTTAACGTTGTTACATTTTGGTAACGTATTAAAAGTACATTTTTATCAAAAATTTAAAGAGTGATTAAAATTAATAAGGTATAGAGAGTGGGTTTCCAAGGCAGTAGTTATAATTACAATTGAGGGGTAAGTGATTTTGTGATTCTTTGCTGATCAGAGGAAAAGTAAATGGTTATTTTATTAGCAATGTTCAAAATTTAATTAAAAATTGCAATTCTTGCCAAATAAATTTTTCGAATATGTCTAAATTTAAATTTGTTACTGCGGCGATCATGCAAAAAATATAATAAGAATGATGGACCGGTTTCGGATTCTTAGAAAGTATTAGAAAGCACTTACTGCCCTTGATACTTAAATAACTATTTTGCAATAGGGAATTATACCCTATTTTTTTTGTAAAATTTTTATTGCACCATAATAAAGTTATTTTAAGATGGTTCGAGTTGTAACAGTCTTATGCTCGTATTCATAAAAGGTTCGTTGAAATTATAACGTTTCTTTAAATATTTTCTCTAATAATACAATTGGTCTTTGAAGAAGAATAAACATTTTAATTTGTCTATTGTTTTATAGTTTGTCAAAAAATTTAACGCAGCGTTACTATACGGATTCCGTATAGTATTACGAAACGTTTTATGAATACAGGCATTAGTGTAGAAAACCGGAAATTATATTTTTCATAGTATCATAATTTGCAGGAATGATATATAAATGTATTTATGTGTAAAGAAATCAGAACTATTCCTTATACAACACAAACTACAAGTTTTTTTTGCGAAAATATTAACCTCCTATTATCGAGATCTGAAAACGTTTTAATCTTTAAACTTTCCTTTTAATATTAAAAAACATAGTACTTTTATAATAAATTAGTTGCTTTGTAAATTTTTTATCGGTTTTAAATATTACAACTTTAAATTTCATACTTAGTGAATTTTTTATTGTATATAAAATATGTTTCTTCTCTTTGTCATGTAGTGGATATTTCCTCAATCCCAGTTATTTCAGTGTCAGTCGAGCACGCTTCCTCTCAGATATCCCAACCTCCCTAAAACGTCAGGTTGTCTCACATGATTTACTATTTAAACACGTCCTTTGACTCCAGAAACAAAAAATAACCCCGAGTTCAACCCAGACTAGAGACTGTAAACGTTCTGTAATAAAGTTCGCTTTGCCAATTTTATACTTTGTTATGGCTACACTTCGATTTAAAACGGAAAACGGAAGAATAATACAAAATATTAAACTGCTAAGTTTAAATTCGCTGCAGTTAGCTGTGTAATTATTTGTAAATTATTTTGGATATTTAAATTAAATACAATAATAGTTCTAATTATGACATAATATTTTGGATATGGGTTCAAAAAATGATCGCATATGCTAATACAATGATGAATATTAAATCCAGTTTCTACGACTAAATAAATAATAAATAAATAAAATAATAAGTAGATTGAATTATTAGGATGAAAATGTATAGTTTGTTTGATGAGGTATAAATTTGCATTTGCGTGTCGAAAGGCAACAAAATGCAGAACATGGGAATTCAAAAAATTACGGACACTCTCTTGTACAAAAGTACAAAGATGTTCAAAATTAATTGCAAAATACAACAGTAAGTCTGCAGAAAGATATTTATGAAATATAAAATGTAATATTTTCATTAAAATCAGAAAGCCATGGAACTAAGAGAAAATATATGTGTGACAGTTGTGACAGTTAATGACAAATCATTACAGATAATTATATAGTTTTGTAATATTGGTATATTTTTTTTAGGAAGAGATTCTAAATTCAACTTAAATAATATTAATATACAGACAATAGCAATTATAATCTGATAACAATATCCTAATTATTTCTATAATTTCAGGTATATATAAGGTAGAAACAAAATTACCTAGCAACAGTAACAATATATGTATGTTTCTATATTAGTAACACAAAAAGTACTGATTGTAACGTTTCCTTGGAAATAGAAGACTATTTTATTTGACTTGAAGCAATGTCGCATGTCTTGCTCATGTCTGCTGTAGGGAAGATGATCCTCTATGAAGCTTGGTGGTCGACTAACTTCCGTGAGAGGTATCTCGCGAGGAGTACACGTCAATTAGCCAAGAAAACCTTCAGACATATATGTATGTACCTCCAAACCAGCAACCCTACCGGCACTACAGAGACCGAGGGTTTGGAGGGTACGGGGGGTACGAGGGGTATGGGGTATAGATACGGGAGGGATCCGGGGTATGGGTACAACCTCAGGCCCGAGGAGTAAAACTCTCCGTGGTCTTGGGAAGAGTGAATGTGTATATGGACAACTTCAGGCCCGAGGTCTAAAACCCTCCGTGGTTCTGGGGAGAGTGAATGTAAGTGAGGACAACCCCGGCCCAAGGTCTAAAACTCTCCATGGTTCTGGGGGGAATGAATACGAGTGTGGACTTCTCCAGGCCCGAGGTCTAAAACCCTCCGTGTTCTGGGGGTGTGAATGCGATATAAAGTTTAAAAGCCAACAGATTTCTATTCTCATGTTTCCATGGAAATAAGACTATTTTATTTGACGTAATGTTTGCTCTAATCCTGTGGTGGTCGAATAAATTCAAACCAGAGGTATAAAATATTACTTTTGTTTCATATAATCTTTGACACAATATTCCTAACAGCACTGTACCTTCTAATACAGAGACAGATTGTTTTACTTTTTCATAATAAGAATAGGAAATACTTCGAGAACTTGAAGCACATAATACTACAGATCGACTCATAAATGAACCTGCACGAAATACGCAGTTTCCTACATATTTGAGCAACCAATAAGAGAAGGCACCAATCGGTGATTTTTTTACCAGTGACCCGTGGTGTACTTAGTTCCTAGTTGATATGGGGAAACATAAAAATACAATCATTATTTAGCGATCTTTCATTGCAGTGGTGATTCAAAATATTACATGTAGAAAAAAAGGATTAACAATGAATTTACTTTAAAATCTAGAAATCAAGGAGGCCGTTATTACAAGGTATAAATAACAATTGGAAGAGCAAGACAAGAGATAGGGAGTTGTGGAAAAAGATCATAAAGAACATTTAAGGAATAGTAAGGGAGATTGATCCATCCCAATAAAAATAGGATCTAGAAAGCTTCAGAAGAAACGGCGCAACCTCATAGGAATGTTAAACCACTATATATAATATTAATCAAAGTTTTCAAACTAGAACGAATGTACCAGTTATTAAAAAAGACAAATCTACCAAAATATTTAAACAGTTTATATGAAAATTATTATGAAATACAACTTTACTTTGAATAAGTAAAGTATCTTGTGGGTAATTTATTCAATGTTTTAAATTTCTGAAATATGAATAGTACTACATGACAAAATCAGTGATATTTCACTAAACTCGTTATCTGTTGTGACCAGCAAAAATTCATGATCCGTGTCCACAACTTATAGTACATGCCACCAGATGTCGCAGAAGCTGCGAAAGAAATTAAATTTTAATTTTCAACTTTATATGAAGTCACATTATTAAAAGTACTTTTAAGACATATAAATAAAAGATCATGGCGCAACATTCAATGACCGACCATAAAATATCATTGATGGTTATCGATAAAATATTTATATACCAAATCCGTCACCAATGAAAATAGACGTTTCGCTATTTTCATCGATGGCTATCGAGGAAAAGCAACTCCTTGCCAATTTTTCTTGTGAACGCCGTAACCTTTTTTATATCCAATTATTTTCTATTTAAGTTTATTTTTCTTCAACAATAAAAATGTCTTTCCGAAATTCAAAGACATTTTATAATCGGAAACAGAAGTCATTTTAAATGAAACCGATGACAGTAGAATATATTCAAACAGAATTTTTGATATGAGTGATTATTCCACGCACGTCATTTTCATCCAGTCAGAATGTTTCATTTAATGGCCATAGATAGTTTTCAGTAAAGAAATTTGATAATATCACAGTATCATAGTCAGGGTTACATTTTATTGATATAAAAATTTATATGTTTTAACTTTTGTCATTCGTGAAATAATCAAACAAATATAATTCGAGCTATGAATTTAATTGGTAAAATTTACTCATAATTCCTGCGAAGTAATGACAACTTGGGTCAAAAATGACTCTTAAATCACTCCATTTTCGCTCTCGTGATCTAAATATGATTTTTGACATTCGTTTGTTTATTACTATCCATAACAACTATTCATATTTTTTTCCAATAAATTCATAATTTATTGGTATGATAAAGAGTATTCGTTCGATTGTTTCATGAATGTTTTTTGTTTCACCATCAATGATGTTTTATGGTCATTCAAATAGTATGTCACTTATGAACAAAAACATTAGTATATTAATAACGAAATCATCATTTTTTAAAAAATATATTTTAAGTAAGGAATTTGAAACGGTTGAAGAAAAATATTATTTTTTAAAATAAAATAATGTTTTGGGAAAAGGTTTTTCCCATTCCCACGGAAGTAAGCATAAACAATCCTAGAAGATTTCCTGTAACAGATGAACAGCGGCCATCCTCCTGTCAAATCTGCACGACACCCTTTCAACCACGGTCTGTTAATCCGGAATAATGAACACCGCCCCCAATTGGGGATTGTGCACAATGTGGACAGTGGTCAGCTTGTAACTGGACACATACGTAAAGAAAATCATACTATACATACGCACAGTTCATTCAAATTGCAGATGTTATTGAATTCTTGACGTGCATTCACCTCATATTATTCATACAAAATATAATCCCTTTTAATTGCAACTACAATTTCCTGTAATGGGGGTTTCGTATTTTAGCAAATATTTTCCACATTTTTAGTCACAAAATGATCATTAGTTAATTGCAAGTTTTGTGAATTTTTACTTTCTCTTTGATTTTCATTTTCTCTTAAATAGGGCATAGAAATTTCTTAAATTTCGTAATTGATAGAGATTTACAAGTATTTTTTTTATTTAAAAAATCAGTTACTTCCATATTTTATCAGAAACATTCTACAAACATTTTTTTTTTTGAAATATGTATGTTACTAAATATTTGCAAAAAACCGTAATACATAGTATCGAAACTCGATGTATGTACGTATTCACGGGTATAGTAAATTTGATTTTACGGACTTCATATTACAGCTTCGGACAACATTTGTACGAGTTGATCAATTTTGATAAATATCGGTCAACCGGAAGTAAAAATTTACTTTTATAATTTTTGTTTTTTGTAAATATTTCGTAACATCTAAATATAAAAAAAAAAATATGTGGAAAACATGAAAGTAACAATTTTATTTAAAATTTTATGTATGTAAATTTGTGGCAATCTATTGGGTTTTATGGTGGCCACTGCTCATATAATATAAAATAATTGCATGATGGTTTTGATAAAATTAGTTGGAAATAAATACTTTTTTTATTTGAGAAAGAATATTTAGGAAGACTACATAATACGGGACCCATTCTCTAATTTAGAAAATACGTGTGTGCATTTTTCCCAACAAATCCCATTTTGTAACGATTTTAACTAACTTCACTTATAGATCTTCTTTTATAATGTATTTCAAAACTCTTAAATTTATTAAATTTTAACAACTTTTATCAAAAGTTATGTTATTTTTATTGAGATTTTTGAGTACTTACTTATTATTTGCAAATATAAAGCGAATAAGCCATTCATCTAAATTCTATTTTGTGATATCTGATTGAATATGGCCCTCCTCCAAATTTTGGGCCCTAGGCATTTATTTGTCTTACTTGCCTATTGGTTAAACCGGTCCTGGTGTTCACTAGGATCCTGGTACTATTATTTTATATAAATTGGTTATTTTTAATACTTTAAATTAGATTATAAAAGCAAATATTGAATTTGTTTTAAGTTGATTTACAACTCTTTATTATATTTATTATTATCATATATGACGTAAATTACAGTTACGATCGATACATTTTCGTAAGACATTCGTTGTGATTAATTATAAGAATAGGAACTGATATTTTCTGTGAGAAATGGTATTCATTATTTTAATTGCTAAATAAATACGTGTTATTTTGGCAAATTTTTCAGAAGCGGACTTCAAACGCTTGGAATGGTAAACAGATTGGTTGTTTTGTTATTTTTAGCCGGTCGGAAGTAACAGAATGGAGTCGCGCGCCGAGCTTAAACGTCGGGGAGACTGAGAACTGACAGATGTATTATTTTAAGCACATGTGCCGAACAAGATACATCTTCATCGATTTTTCTCCTTAGAATTTTTTTGTTTTGAAATGCTTATCGTACACTTCATTTGGATCATTTTTCATATGGAATAATTTGTCAAAAAAATTTAAACTAAAATAACATACCGTTTTAAAATTAAATTTGTAAACATACGTTTACTAATAATAATAATCTTTAGCAGTACACCCTAGATTTTTGGCCAGAGATGAAATCGAGAAGTGGATTCCATTTGGTCCATGACAATTTTTACTTACATTTTAGTGGAAGGAAATACTCGGACTCAGCGGCATTTTTATTTTGTTTAGATGTTAAAGTTAGAATTTGAATTATATATATTTTAATATTTGATAAATTTGATGGATTTCCACAAAGTAAAATAGTGCAAATGTATTAATTGCACTAATTTAGGCATGGTGTCTGTTCATCAGAGTGGATGTCCGTAGACAGGCGTATGGAAAAAAGCCTACTTTCATAGAACTTTATATTTGTGACATCAATGTTAAACATTGGTGAATCAATTAACTGATTGATTGCAATTGATGATATGATATGGATGTGTTATAATTTGATTTATCCTTTCTTTGGCGAGCAATTCCTCCAATGATTTTTGTAATTTGAAATTAACTTAATTTTTTCAACAAATATAACCCTGAAGAAGACTTATTTGAAGTCGAAACGTTGGTGTGTATTTGTATTTTAATAAAGTGACTGAATTGTCCAAAAACTTCTTTATCTCCTTTATATTTCTAATTCAACTTTAACTTTTAGCACTATTATTTTGATTCAAAGAATAAACAAAGTATGTAATAATTATATCTTCACCGACAAATCTGGTATGATATGACTGCGGTTCAGGGTTTGAATCCCTGATAAAGTATAGATACGAAAATGTGTTTATTATCTCATTCTTATTAATATATAACAATGGGAATTGTTATTAATATTATATTATACCTATATGTATCACTTGTATTATTATTAAATAATTATTTCTTTATGACAATTACCATTAATAAATGTGAACACATGATTCTGATATATCGAAGTTTTGAAATTACAAAAAAAAAATAGAAAAAAATTGAAATGGCAAGCGTAGGTCAACAATTTTGGGATAATGAGAGACACACGTTTAAGATTTGGGATCCTGTCAGTTTCCCTTAGTAAATATATGTAGGCGGATGTGGAATAGCACGTGCTTGAACAGCCGTATGCTGCGGACTTCATCGTAAAGGCCTTGGCACCAATGGTTTATACATACAGCTTGTAAGTGCTGAAAGATACAGTAGTACCTATACTTAGAGGTAGGCATGTGATTGATTTTTCATTCACGCTCACGACGGAATAATTTGTATCACGTTTGTTCACGCACGACCAAACTGGGAAATACGATCACGCCTACGGTTCACGTTCATATTTCGGTTTTAATTGTTTATTTCTCAGTGCCTTAGTTCTTTTATATAAAAATTATTATTATTTGTCATTTTGTCAAATATGAATTGTTACAGCGAAAAAACTAAAAACTATATGAAAAACAAGGAATTTCAAATTTGTTCAGACGTGAACGTGATTAAGATAAATTTGTCAACATTTACGTTCACGCATATCATGACTAAAAAAATTGAAAAACAATCATGATTACCTGGATTACGTCGTGAACGGCCGTGATCCGTAAAAATTCATGATTCATAACCATCTCTCTACTTCCAAACAGCTTTAAATATGAACTTTTCTAGATACGAACTTTTGTTCTCTCGGCTCCGCATCGAGCTTTAAACATTCCCTCGTGCTATAATATTTTTATTATGTCTTTAATACATAAATAACTATTATTTATATTTTATATTGCCTTCTTGGCCAATTTATGTTCCGTCAATATGATATTTTAAAATAAAATCTTAAAAATGGGAACACAATAAATTTTTAAAATTAAATTCCATTAAATTGAAGCACTGCAAGACTTGGCCTCAGGAAATTCTCTACCTCTATACCCAGGGCGAAATCTACGACACTTTTCTTTCTAAGAAATTCAGCAGTACGTGTCCAAACTTTTCCCTGGAAAGCAATTAAACATTACATGAAAATCGTCAATCCTACATTGTTTTTTTTATGTATCGCGTTATCCATTTTTACAATATTTCAAAATTCTGGACGTCAATCAAAATCCCTATTCGACATTTCTCGACATTAAATCAGAGGACTTGTCCGGAGAAATCCGGAAGCATGGCATCCCTACAAGTGAGTGACTTGTATCCGCTCACTTTCAATCATGAATAAAAAAAAAATAAGAAAAGATGACAATTACACTTGCAGGTCACCTTTGTGTACTAATTATAATTATTTGTTTTTTATTTCGTCAGTTTTTTTTTAATAATATAAAAATGATGGTTTACATTTTTGCATACTATGAATTAATATTAATTTTTAATTGTAAAATAATCATTTTAAATCGCAAATTAAGATGATTTTTTTCCATTCAAAGAAAGAAACTTAAGTATTACACAGAAATAAAAGTGCGGCCGTGAAAGTAAGACAAAAATCATATTATCACGACTCAAAAATTTAATAACAATCACGATTAAGAGGGTTGTACATACATAGAATTGAATCTTTATTTTTCTTGAATAAAGATGGTTATCCATTGCACTTATTAAATGTGCAAAACTTTTTTTAAAAAAAGTGTTACATTTACAGTGTAAGAAATTATTATAAAATATAAAGTAATTGCTTTGGAATACGAGTATGTTCCACGAAAAATCGATCAAACAAGAAACAGCAAATTACATATTGTTGTTATAATTTAAAAATATGCCCGATTAAAAATTTAGTTTACCAGAGAATATTTTCCTTTTTTTCGACTGATTGTAAAATCTTTATGAATGAATATAACGAACAAAATTATTAACATGTTTTATATACTTCAGCAATATTTATCGACTTATTCTTACCTCTTATCTTACGGTCGCTTAAGTTCAAATATTGGCAGCTAATAATAGGACATTCTGTATATTTTTTATTTTACTAGATAATTATTATTTATTAATTACATGAGTACCATTTACTCGCCTAATACATGAGCCTATATTATGAGATATAATTTTATTAATAACAAACTGATATTAATATTGGTACATAGGTAAGTCCATTCATCCACTACCTACTTTGAAAGTATTATTAAAAATTTTTGATTTATTAATTCATTATGAATTACAGTAATAAATAAACATTCATAATGCTCTGGTTTTGTATCCCATACAATTTACGTTTTTAATTCAATTAAAATGGTTTTCTAAACCTTTTTACATCGTATACATAAATCTTGTATTTCTAGCAACAAATCTGTAAAATAAATAGTCGTATTTACTCTGCTACATTTCGCAACTGCTACTGGTCTTTACAATTACAATTGATCGGTCTGCATTTACTATTTCATTTCTGTTTGTGCCAGGGACGTGGAAAGGCCTTCAGTTTTAAATTTATGGGTCAACAGGGTCAGCCGAAATGGCGGTAAACACTGGACCGGCTATTGTTGGAATGAATCGTTGAAAAATTACACGATATGCTTTATTAAGGGCAGCAGATTTCAAGTTGTATTTGCAATACAACGGAACCAAAAGGTTTTAACGTTTGGTAGGGTTCCAAACGCACAATTTACTTCGTGAGAATCAAAACTTAACGAATAGGTTTCAGGCATTTGCTTGCTTCTGCCAGTGTGTGATAGAACATAGCCAATATTTGCATTATAATATAATGCTAAATTATAAATAAAACACTGAAATTTTTATATTCTAATTGCATTCATAGTTCTCTATATTTGTCGATAACGGTTACTAAATTAAGCACATCAATATATGTATTTATGTCAACAGAAAAAAAAGTATCGCACTTACAGCTTATTAAACAGCATATAGTGGTGAATTTAGCTTATTGGGGGCCTGAAGCTAATTTTTTGGAGCCCCCTTAAACTAGGTAGCTCAATTCTGCTTTGTATTAGACATCGGTAATAATATATTTATACCGTAACAATAACAAAATTTTTAAATTCAAATTTTCATCATTTTTTGCTTAGTAGGAATTGTGCTTTAATCACAGATCTCATCGTAAAAATCGTATTTTGGAAATCAAACTAAAAACCGTGCTCATTCATCAAAACACGATAACAAATTTTTGGTACCATATTATAGTAAGCATAAGATCTGTTCATATTTTGTCATGTCATTAATAACCTAGCCACCTACCGTGTCAATATGCAAAAAGACATTATACAGTACAAAGTCAACAAATCTGTCATTATATGTATGTATGTACGTCCAACAACAGACACAATTAATAAAAAAAAATAAACAGAATAATACACGATGATTTTTCCAGAAAAATATAAATATATTATGAATTAAATATAGGTATTAATATGAACTTACTAATTTTCTAGTTCACTTACTTATCTAATGTCTAATAAAGTGTGGATATTCAGAATGAAAAATTAAATATATGTACTTATTTGTGTCAATCGCTTAGTAACTTAATTCTAAAATAATAATCTGCATACAAATATTTAATGACATTTTTATAAACTTCACACCATTTTAAGTATCCCAAAACTGACCCCAGTTTGACCTAAAGGTCATCGGTATGACTCGGATTCCATTTGCGTGAATTTCGTCTGCAAATACAGCTACTAATGATCTTTTGATTATTTGCATTTACAAATGTGTATTCAGTAAATACTTTCAGTTCATTTCTTTGGCATTCATGAGACTAATTTGAAAATGATTAACTTGAACTGAATTTAAACTGTAGATAAAGACGATAAAAAGAAAAACAATTATTTAATGAAGATTAAATTACAATGACAAATCGCAAACATCACATTACAATTTGTTGAACATTAAATATTAATTTTATGAAGTAATATGATTACTGTTATATAATATTATTTTTAAAAAATATAAAATTTTATATTTTGTATAAAAAATGTACATATGTAGGTAATGAATATATATTTTTTAATAATCCTGGTAGTATCAATTTGCTGACAAGCTACAAATATGTTTTAATTTATATTAAAAACAAGAAAAGGTAACTAAAATTCTTATCTTAAATATTTTTTGAATGAATTAAAACTCTATATTCAAAAATATATTATTATAATACTTTATATATTTAATTTTTTCAAAAAAGAAACTTTTAAGTTTAAAGTTTTTTTTAGAAATAAGTCGTAATCTCTATCTGCAAATTGCGATGAAACAAATTAGCACTGCACTAGCTTTACATGAAAACATTATTTTTTACCAACTGCTACGAAATTTTACAATATACGTTTTACTATTTCTAAGTGATGTCTGTTGGTGTCTGTCCATTTATTTGTATAAAGTAAAAATGTTTTTTATTGAAACTTCATATTTAACCACCTGATCAATGGTATGAGATGTTCAAAGAAAATTGATAGTGTTGATGTTCCCACTAGAAAATTGTTAATATTTCTGTTATTTAAATAGAACAAACTTTCATATTAATAAACCAGTACAGATCTAACACTAACTGATGGTATATATATATATTATGTTTCTTTTTATTTGTTTTTTTTTATGTTGGGCATTCCAATTTGAAAGACATGTAGATAGTCGTGTGGAAAAAAATGAATTTGCTGTGAAACATACAATTACCTTTATTTAAAAAAAAATAATGAAATTATTATTCTAATTAAATTTTATCCATTTAATTTGGAAAAGTTCAATTGATGAAATGGTGCAAGTAAAGTATGTGTATAAAATTAATTGATATTAAAATTTGTTTTATAAAAAGTGGATAAAAAGTAAATATTAAATAAGAATGTAACTATGTATTTTTATGGAAAATTTTATTGGCTATTTCAGCCGTTAAAATTATTACTACTCGATTGCCATATTCAGTTTGGCAACCGCATTTTAGAACAGTAATATTAATGAGTGTGAACTAAACTCAGGTCAAGAATCTTTTCACACTATATGGCCCTATATGGTCTTTATAATTACCCCCTGAACTGAACATTGTTAAGTTTGTTACAATTTGGCACAACCATGAAACCATCAGGTCGCCATCGTAGAGTGGTAGGAGTGGAAGCGAAGAGCAAGACAGATGTGAGAAAGTCAACCACAAGAGAACAAAGCTGCTGATGCTTGATTTATGCGATCTATTTTAGTGACCCCTGGTCATCCACAAAGAACTTAACCCGTATCCGAACACACAGTGACCCGGGTCCACAAAGGCGTATTGTCACCCTTAACCCAGGGGTTAAACGCTGACCCCTCGTAATTGTAGCGTGGATAAATACATCACCGATTTTTCATTGCCTATGGAGGAATTTGTGTTTGGAAACAATTTAAAGTGGACGGTGAAGTCTGTTGCTTGTTGGAGGCAACAGGAAATGTGCAAAACTGTATACGAAATATTTCTAATACAAAATACAATGCAGTCATTTGTGCTGTGCAAGTAGTCGTTTTTCAAAAACAAAGTATAATTTTAATCAAGAGATCAGCAGTCAGCACACAATCGTCTCTTGTACATTTACTTATACATATGTATATTATACATAGTACCGCAATTTATTTAGTCTGTAAAGTTTTAAATTAGCTACTACTGTTGTTACCTTCGCGGAGTGATATTGTGTACTTTAGTATCGATAAAAAAAATACTTTTTTCGTTCCTGTGCTGTTTCCAGTTTCAGTTGAACTTTATTAATTATAATTTTTAAGTTTTAACGTATATAGGATCCCGTTCTAAAAATACCTACCTACATTTGGGCTGAAAACTTAGAAATTTTAAAAATTTGTAATGTAATGTAATTAGTAATTGAATGATGTTTCTGTCTTGAGACACGTACGTATCCGTAAAGTTGCACTTCAAAAAAGAATATTTTCTAAAAATGAGTAGAGATACAATCTTATCGACTTTAATATTTCATTATATGAAAATAATGATGTACAGAAATGATTTTCTATGTATACGTTCTTTAGATTTTTTTTAAATTTTACTCCCTGTTCCTTTTTTCTTAAAACTTTTCATTACCTAAATTTTAAATATTCTAATTCAATTTGGTCTTTTTAGATTTGAAGTTTTTGAAAAAAAAAATAGAAAAATAGCTAAAATATTGTTTCGATTTTCGGCAATTTTCGTTTTAATAATGAATTGGACTGAAAACATGAAAATTATTGTACTTGTGTAACATTTTCCATAGAATCGAATTTCTAATACGATATGGAAAAATAAATTTTAATTTGACATAAAAATAATCAATAAAATTTTTACAGAAGATGAATATTTAAACCAATTATAATATTTGTTACCCTCAATGATACTTACAGAACTTAAATGAGTACCTAGTATTTTATCAAATGTACATGCTCTAAAGATATGATCATGATCATATTTTTGCAAGACAATGAGCAAGAAACCAAATCGGTAATTTATTATGATTTATCCTCTGGTTTTAATGTTCCCAGCATAAGCCCATATGGGTATCGTTTTCAAGCATCCACATATCTCTTATCGCGATCTCCGTAATATTACTTTAGTTGTTTGTATGTTATCAGTTATCCATCAAATGTTTTCCTAGGCCAGCCAATCCTAGCGCTGGATTCGCACCCCTATGCACTCTGGAGGGTTGGATAATTATTATTTTATTTATTTTGTTTAGCACAGTTGCTCATTCCCATATTGAGGATAATAAAGATATGGGAAAAGTTTTGATAGATGCGAAAATGGAGAGAAAATAAAAATATGTTGTGAGAATGAGAAATAATATATCGAAAATAAAATAAAATACTCAAGTATCTAAATAAGGAAGTAGATTATTAATATATCCAAATGTTATGTGCAAAAAATAACAATTAATAAGTAAATAAAATTAATGAACATTTATTAATTTGAATTCGATATTTATTGAAATATTTTTCATTGATTAATTTAGATTATTGAATGTTAGATGCATTTTTATTTGATGTAACAATAATTTTATAGGAAAATAAAATAGAAGACGAAAATATAGAACAAATAAGAAGAACATTACAACATGCCATGCTTTAAAATTGCTATAAGAAATAAATTTATTATCTTCTTCAAATCACCACAAAAAATACAAATAATGAATCAATATAGAGTTTGTATAAAAGTTAACCATTTTCCATAATGAGTTTACAGATTGTTCTTATTCATTTCTTTCTTATATTTTATTTAAGTGACGATCGATATCAGATAGTACCCTTTCCCAGGCCCACCCTAAAATTTATACATATTGTATTTATAATCAAATATGGAATAAATGTCAAATAAATAATAAACAAGGCTGTACGACAATATCTATGCATGTAATATATAATAGAATAATACAATTAATAAAACAGAGATTACGAATACAATTATTAATACACTTGTTCATAAAGTGAAAAATACCTATCTATCATTACCTCACAAATGTCACAAATAATCACAATGAAATAAGTAGTATTTTCAAGAATTTCTTACTATCTAGCAATTCTACAAATTAAATTAATGAGATATTGCCTCATTTTGCACTTAGCGCATTTGTATTAACTACTAACAGCTTCAGAACAACGATAATAAAAAAATATATATTTTCGAAAGGAAGAAAAATGAAATAATGTACAAAAGAAAATAATTAACTAACAAATAAAAAAAAGATTAGTTAAACCATTCCGAACAAACCCAAAAGCGCCAGACACGATACGAATACATACAATTTTTTGAATCCAATAGTTTTCTATTCTCTATATCTCAATTTTCCAGTAACTGATAATATTTATTTCGCATAAAAAATACAAAATAATGAAATGAATCAAAATAAATACGTCATTTTGTAGCATTTCAGTTTTATTATCCAGTTTATGATGCCAGTGTATAACAAACAAAAACGTATGACACACTTCCATAAATGCTAGAATAGAAAAAAAAATATGTTCCATATATTATATCTACATAAAATTTGCTATCGATCTACTTTCGACTACAAAAATGAAATATTTCACACACTGGGCACATTCTAACTGAAAATTGCTACTCCTTGTTACTTTTTTAATTTAATTCATTGTTATTAACGTCAAAAACATTGCTTATACTGTTTTGTGATGAAATTATTGTAAATGAAATTTTAATACGTAAAACGAATTACAAACTCCTGAAAATCTACTCGTAGGTACTTAATGTCTGAAATGTTTCTATTCTGTACAATATAAATTAAGTAAAGGTACGTCATTAAATTAATATTTTTATTGATGAGAATATTTCAATTCACAATACCAATTTATATGTGAAAGATTGAAGTTTTGTTTTTGAATTGAAGTGAGTGTGAAAAAGCAAGATTAGAAAGTTTAGTAACATTTGATTTTTTGTGGTTATATGGTGGCGTGACACATGTGATTGATAATGTCCCCCTGCAGCTCCCGCTCCAGCGGAAGCCTTGGTGGACGGTGGCTTGTTAGTGCGTCGGAAGTAACACATACCCGACATGGAATCTCGGGAACGCACCACACACAAACATTTTAATGATCACCAACTCCGGACAATGTCCAAGTAAAAAAGAACATCTGGGGAAATTCTATATTTCCGTCCAAACTCATCTAATTCTTGTTGCATATTAATATTTAAACTTTATTATTTTATATATTTTTTGGAGCCTCCGTTCGATATGACTAGTATTAAAGATCTCAAAATCAAAAGTAAGAATGGCAACTTAAATATTTTAACATAAAGCTCCGTTAAAATTTTCAATTTTATTTTATTGAAAATGTAAAACTTTTTTTAAAATCACTATTTTTGATTTATTGAAAAATATCAATCAATATTCATTTTATTTTTTAGGTTAGAACGAATGTAACAAATTTTTTTCAATAAAACAAGAGAATGAAATTGAAAATGTTACCAATATAGAAACCTACAGTGTATAAAATTTTAAGAAGTAATAATAATTTTTTAAAAAAATTAAAAGTGTCATCGGCGCAAAAAATCTTATGTCAAAAACTTTTATGGTTAAAATATTTGAACAAAATGTTAAACTCTTCGTACACAAATAGTGAAAAAGAAACCTTAACTATTAAATCTATTCTCACTCTTTATCTATTTTCAATTTAGTTAAATTGATTGAATTCCTTTGGACAAAGGATAATTCTAAATAAACTCTATTCTATCACTTCAGATGGTGTGCGCTAATACACCCTATAAATAATTTAAACAAATTGACAGAAAATCTATTAATGCAATTTTAGTTTCTTTTTGCTATATTCGAATAAAAAATAATGCATGATTATAATACCTAGGCAAAAAATGCAATTTTCCTCCTTGAATCCTAAAAACTAAATAAATAGGTTAGCAACATAAGTCGTAAGTTTTTGATAACATTTATTATTTAGTTATAGAAAATAAACTATCCTAGTAGTATGTAGGTTAATTATGAAAATCATATTAATTTCAAATATATTTGGTCATCTAGCAATGGAAAAAAATCTTTGTCGAATCCAGAGGAGTGACCAGGGGTGAATTTTGAAACAACAATTGTTTCACTCAAAACTCTAAATACCTCGGAACCCTTTATTTATGAAGTGTAACAACAACTTGCACCACTAAAATTAAAATAAACTAGCCAAAAAATATACTAGAGATATCTTACTGAGATTCTGTTAATCCTGGTATTGTTATGCCATAAAAGATTTAACGGATTTCATAAATATAACAATTTTGAATGATTTCATTGTTGTTCATTTTTTGTTCAATACATATACAGTACAAAACATATTTTAAAAAATATTTCTTTAAAGATTCCCATGAAATCCCTAAATACAAACATACAAAATGATCAATTTAAACTGGCATTATAATTCTTTACATTTCTAAATCCGATTTTGGGTTTCAAATAAAACAAATTCGCAAAAAAAGAACATCAATTATATTCACCTGACATCAGAAAAAAGTTCAATAGACTCTCCCTAACCTGTAAAGTTCACGACAGGTATGTCACAAAAAACACTTTCAGTTTTTTTCTTTTTTACCAGGGCACACCACGATGAGAAGTCAGTGTTGCTCATACTCTGCATCCATTTCTTTCTAAAGAATGGGGCTGTATTTTATTTCTGGCACCCTCGGTGGGAAGTAGGTAATAAAAAAGTGACTTCAGGGTTCAAACCCCAATAAGTAGGCTACTAAACGCTTACACACCGCAAAAAAATATGAGACCCTAATAAAAAAGGGACTGTATCTCTATCTCTTTTTAAGGGGATCGTTTTTTTCAAGTGAGAAAAGGAAAAAATGGAATGGTATTTCTGGGGTGGAATATACAAATTTTTGTTTGCATTTTGCCGCCAAATAGCTTGTAAATGAGTGATAATATTGCGGTTTTTTATAGAGGGTCATATTGCAAAAATGGTTTAGGGTGCAAAGAAAAATGTCGCCGGGAATTTAGGGTAAAATGGAACTTATTATTTTACAACAGCATAAATTTTATTAACAAATAGTTCACAATATTTTTTTTGTAATTTAATGAATGTTTAATTAATTAAGAGTATTGAATTTATAATTAGACATATAATAAAAATATAGTATCCCGTCACTCCATGGAGTAATATAGGACAGATGCTGAGCCGAATTACCATATTTAACGTCCCAAAGTAAGTACAAAAATGGCGCTCCTAGGCCCCCACAACATACACCTCCACACATCATTGGAAATAGTATATTACTAACCGAGGTGGAAAGTGTTTTATTACCGTCGAGGGCGAAAATAGCTTAACAAGGCGCTACATTATAAACATAATATGTATTTATTAATTTATAACAAATTGAAAATTCAATTTAAAACATGTCTATAAAGTATACATCTCGGCATACTTTGAGTTTCGAAAAATTAGAACCAAGGTTATCGAAATTCAAATTCCTTGTTAAATCTGCTTCAATATTCATAACAGTTAAACAGTTTAACCTGTTTTCAGCCGTTAAAGATCGCAAATAACTCTTTATTCGTCTAAGCACAGAAAACGAACGTTCTGCTTAACAATTACTCGGTATACATAGGAAGATTTGTAAAGCTATATTCAAATTGGGATATATTGTTATCAGTTTGTCAATTTTATTTACTTATCGCTGTAGGTTGTCAGTCTACAATTCCCAGAGTTTTGAGTCTTTCGAACTTTTTTCTTTTAATTTGGTTTAAAAATTAGTTCGAGTCGACTAAATGATCAAGATTTGTGGAATGCATGAACGAAAAAAATGATTTGAATAAAATAAAATAATAAATATTCTAAATTTAATCTGCCAAAAATTATCGATTTTCCAAGTCAACAAATCATGTAAAAATTATGATGAAACCAACCAACTGTTATTTTGATTATTAATAAGTAATTATGTGCCCAGTAATACCATCTGACTACTTAGTACTATTAGAAGCTTTTATAGTAACTAGTAACTATTTTCGTAAGAACATTGAGAATAGAGAATAAACTATTATAGAAAAATTATTACGAAAGTATCCAAATTCACATTCAATAATTTTATTATAACACTTTAGCGTTGTAACCTGGATAGAGAATTAGACTGAATAATTGTACACTTCATTTTAAAACAATAAATTGTTGGAATGTAGAGTAAATTTGTAGATATCAATGAAATGAAAGGTAAAGCATTTTTATTTTGAGGAAATCTAAAAATATCAGTACGTTTAAATTTTATATTATAATTTTTCTTGTAATATCCTTTTGTTATGGTTATACATGTACTATAAATTAAGTAGCCTGAAAACCAAGCCATTTAAATTTGGGTTAAATTTTCTTTCGCAATACAATTTTTGATTATTATACAAACCGATATTTACTTAAATATCTTATTTAAACTTCTATGATATTAAGGACGCGATTTGATCAACTTTTAATAAAAACCCCGTCTTCCGAAAAAACAGTTTGCTTTTGTCTGTTTAAGGTTTTTGCGAATATTTCGTGACACCATAAAGAAATATATTGACGACAAAAAAGTTGTTTTAAAATACAAATGCAAGTAGCAAAATTTATTAAAAAAAATATTAACATATTTGTAATTCATTTGCTTCCTAGTATAATTATTTCTAGTTAGGTACCTTTAGTTATAACAATTTTATGTACCTATATCAGTGGCGGAACTAGAGGGAAAATGTTAGGTGGGCCACGCGGTGGGCACCGGATAATCTTGGTGGGCCGTGCCATTGTTATATACCGAGTGTCTACTTTAATTTCTGAACATAGGAAATTCAATGTTACTTTTTTCATTTTTCAATATGTCTTTAGAAATAAAAACTGCATCCAATCAGGCAAAAAGAATTGGCCAAATGCCCTTATATATTTAAAAAATAATAAATAATTTTTACAATATTCAACCAATTTTCAGTAGGTGTCAGGGCCTTTTTATCAAATTTTCGGGCCCTAGGCCGAAAGTAATTTTCGGGCCCCCTCTTCCCCTTTTACAAAAACAATGCACATGTTTATATTTACTATGTATGTTTATTAAAATTTATAGGAACATTAGCTACCATTTTTGGAGTTAATGATAGTTGAAGAAATTATTAGGAACTGCGGTCAAACACGTTATATTGAATTAAACCGACATTTCGGTCACACAATGACCATCTTTCATATTAAAGTCCGGAAGATGGTCATTGTATGACCAAAACGTCGGTTTAATTCAATAAAAAGTTTTCATTACAAGTCCGAGTTATTTCAACTATTATTTATTAATTAAAGGCAAAATAGAACAATAGATTGGTATACATATTAGAATTATTACTTACTTAACAACAATAGATCAGTACAGAGTTATGCAAATAAAATAAAACTATCTACAAAGAAACTTAGCGGGATTTTTGTGCCGCAAATTCTTCTATTAAATCATTGCAGTCAAGAAGCTGTGCATCTTCGCATTCATTGTGAAGAATTGAGAAAGCTGTTAATTTTGTCTGCGATAAACTATTTCGTAAATAATTTTTACTCTGTTCAGAGCGGAAAAACTTCTTTCGCCACTAGCGTTGCTTACTGGCAAGGTTAAAAATATTTTTAATAATTTCTATACGTTGGGAAAAGATCCAGATATATTTGTACTTTTAATTAATAGTAACATTTCTGCAGGACTATTTATATTTGTACTTCTAATTAAATAAAGAAAATGTCTCATTTCATCATCTACATCTTCAGATATATCTGCTCGATATATTGATTTTAAGTCATCTAAATTGAGGTTACAGTCAGTCATTTTTAGTACAATGTTTAAATATATTTTTTAAGGGTTACAAAAATACGTTTCACTGTAGACGAATATTTTGAATCTACAGTGTCTTAAATCGTAAAACTAGCTGATGCTGATATACACATATACACAAATCAACTGTATTTTTCGTTTTTCTATATCTTTCAGAAGATCTTGGTTGCGTCCTTACTTATGTTTATCAATGCTCGAGGGAATTAACCCCAACAATAACAATATAAATTCTGCGTAATATAAAATTATAAAGGCCTGCTATCTTCAGATAAAGCTGGTCAATTATGTAGTGAACCGCACATCTAATTAGTACTAGTTTGGGGCGAAATCTGCGCAGAATTTGTTTGGATAATGTGTAACTTCCCCCTTCACATTCATCATTACCACTTACAAAGGAAATCAAATCGAACAAATTAAATATTGTATTGGTAATGGTAATGTTAGAAAAAATGTAAATAGGTACTGTATATTTTTAAATAATAAGAAATAAAAATTAAAAAAATAAATGGATAAATATATTAGAACAACCGGGGGCCCTGCGGGCCCCATGTGAAAGCGGGCCCTAGGCCGTGGCCTTGTGGGCCTAGGCGGTAATAAGGCCCTGGTAGGTGTCATGGAAACTGAACGACAGGTTTAAATTTTTTTGAAGTTGGCGCGAAAGAATCTATGTTACTTTTACTCATTTTAACTAGCACTAATAATCAAAATTCACATAAACTGCATGTTCTGAAAGACACGAAAACTACATGTGCACTGATCTATTGTAGATGTAGTGGCAGATAAGAATACGGTCAGTTGACATCAATTATAAATCAAATCGGCATGCTTTGTAAAAGTGCGCGGCAATGACTATCACAAATTTCTACGTAAAAGAGCGGCCTCATCAATCGGCTTAGCCCTTAGCGCAATTCTTTGGTTATACAAGCACTACCACCGTGCAGACACAATAATACCAATTAAATATTTCAAGACAAAGATTACGCCGTCTTTTTCTTTTTACAAATTTTTAGAAAAATTACTGTAATAATGGTATTATATATTTTATTGATGCCTGCATTGTTTACGGGTGGGCACGAGGGTGGGCCAACACTTTTAAAGGTGGGCACCGGCCCACCCTGGCCCACCTATAGTTCCGCCACTGACCTATATACCTATAAGTACTTGTTTACCGCAGCGCACTCGAGTTTTATTTTCTTTTTAAACAATTATATTAGAAACTGATCAATGACATTGCTAAAAAGGCTGAAAGAGGAGCAAAAAATAAAAACTTAAAATAAAGAAATAAATGTAATATGTATTTTAATAAATAATTATTATAAGTGGACATTATTCTTTAAAAGAACTAAATGTGTATATCATCTAACAGTACGTATTAATTACGCTCCTGGTTTCGAATATGTGGACAATAATTTAAAAAAAAAAGGAATTAAAAATAACGTAATATATTCTTAGGCTTTTGCTTGTGTATTATCGCTGAAAAATAAATGTTATTGTTTTAATGATATATATTTGAGGTTCTTTTTGAAATATTACAAACATAATTTTTATTGTAAAAGAGAAAAAATTAAAAAATAATATAGGAAATCAAAATAATTTACATTTTTTGCTAATTACAAATCTTTTTATATCTTACAATTCCTATATTCAGTTTTTTATGAAACAATACAAAAACGATAATTCTTGAACTTAATTTTATTTTTATTTTTACGTTTTTTAACAATTCGAAGAAAGTACACGTATAACAAAATGTAAAATGATCTTGTCTTGTTCAATATAAAAAAATAAAGAGTAGGTACGTCATTAATTTAGTGATTTATTATGGATGATATAAATGCACTGTTATCATAGAACGACAAAACCTAATTACCAATTTATCTATTTATCTTAAAAATAATTCCAAAGTACCTATTTACAATTCAACAAACTCAAAATAAACATTTCACTTTTCTTTTATTTTCTTTTCTTTTTGAAGGAGTTATCTAATATTGACGCATTGGCAATTTTATTTTCGCATTTTTCAAAGCTGTTGAATCTCAACAACTGGTCCGCTTGACGAGTTGTTTGTGATTTTGCCGGTTGTTATGCACGTTCTCTTGTCCAGATCCACGGCCTCCTGTGATGGCAGATGGCGTAGGAGGATAGAGTTTCAACCCTTAAAAAGGGGTAGCTGACCCCTTCCGCCAATTGTTTGCATTGTATGGGTTTTGCTATTTTTGGGAAACAGCTGAATTCGGAATTTATTTTATGAAAAGATGAATAAAATCAAAAACACGTGCGAGACAGAAAAATAAGCAACACATAGTTCACGTTAACAATAGCCAATCAAATTGTTGCAAAGATTTATTTCATTAATATTGTTATTGATATAGTTTCATTTTTTAAATAATACTATAATAATTTTGTTAAATTGTTGCATAACTAAATAAAATTGTAATTTCACAGAATCCAACAAAAGGAAGCTAACGTAATATTTTATGGTGTAAGAAAGCTTTTTTAATCACTTATAAAAATAAAATGGAAAAATCGGATAGGTACTGCTTTTAAAATAAAAAAAGTTATAAATTACCAAAAACAAAAAAGCGCATATTACAGCCGCCTCTGAAACAGGATGATTTTTATTTACTCGTTTGTTAATTGTTGTTTTCATTTCGATAATCCTCACAAATATAAAGATAAGGAAAAATGCTTAGCGTACGATAAGTGTAATAACTTCCAAAATATACAGAAGACCTTTAAGTAAAATTGAATTAATATTAAATCTACTGTGTATTGTAAAAAGTAAAACATCATACAATAGAACCCGTGGAAAAAAACAATTCTAGACGCTCTCATAGTACCTACTTACTGCTTTTACCTTTTTAGTTAACGAAGAAAAAATAATTATTAACTCTATTTAATACTGCGTTTTCAGTCGAAATAGTTTCATTTGCTTGCCTTTTACTGTTTATAATAAATACTAACAATTTAAATGTCATCATAACAATAGTTGCTATGTGAATGTTACTTTATAGATGCTACATTTATTTAATAACTATTAGATTTGCATTTTTACACCGATTTTTTTTTAAATTTGTTTAATTAAGTTTTTAAAAATGTTTCGTACCATTACATGTCAATATAAGAACTGAAATTATATGGAATATTTTTTTCATAAATGTTTCATTTAATAATTATAAAATAAAATTTTCGATTTTTTTTATATTGATTTAGGCCGTCAACACATACGCTGAGTTATGTAATGTTCTTCATATATATGTTGGTTTTTATTAAAAATAAGTATTGTTACAGCAAAAAGTTTAATGGAAAAAAATTGAAAATAAAATAGCTCGTATAAGACAGCCTTAACAATGAAAAATTTCTGCACCATTTAATACATAGTTGATTTTCCTGTTTTTGTTTTTATAAACTTCCCAATCATTATCTGTTAGTGAATTCGGCCTATGATTGGTCCATTCTACCCTTTGCATTTGCTATTTCTATTCCCACCCTTTGCTATTTTGTTCCACAGGCAAAAAGACCACGTCATCCCAACTGTTTACATTCACCCTGTTCTGTTTTTTGATCCGAACCCTTCACAAAATGGCGGACGGTAAACAAAATCCTATCCCGAAACCTTACTTTTTGAAAGTTTATTTTTTGATTGGCCGTTTTGCCAAGCAAATAACAAAAGATAAGCTATCACAGGAAACAGATAAGGAGCGAGATTTGAAATTTTACAATTTTTCTGTTTGGAGAAGTATAACAACTTTGGTGTTAGTATTTAATTTGAGGGTTTAGCTATTATTTTTGTTATTCATTACAATATCCTGTTTCACATGTTTTGGAAATTTTTAGTTGACTCATTTTAAATTACGTACATAAATTAGGTAATTACTTATTTATTAATAGTTAACACGTAAAAAACATACGCACTGTGTGTCATTAAAAATTCTCAAAATTTAATGAACAAAAATACAAAAACTTTAATGTAAAATAATGTTAACATCAATTAAATGTAGAATTTGACGAATTTTACTAAGAATCCTCTCTAGCTTTTGCTCATTTTTTTTCAGTTATATTGCAATTTTAATTTATTTGTTCCTAAAAACCGTAATAGACTTATAATTATTGTAATATTTTTTCAAAGTTTTAAACTAGATACCGACATTTTTCAAATTTTTAGGGTATGAAGTAATAAGGACATGATTACAGCATCCTACTTATTGAAAACTCATAGTCATAGCCTATATGATAAATACTACAACTAATATAATTTGTAAATCTTTATTAGTTAAAGTAAAACTTATTAATGCAGGCTAGCAGAAAAAAAAATCCTTATATTTTATAATAAGGCTACTTTTCAAATATAGTTTAAAATTTAGGTAGGTACGATAGGCAATGACAAGTAGGTACGAATATAAAAATGTAAATATACTATACTTTCATCTCATTTATATTTCGTAATACAATAAATTGTCACTTAGCATACTATGTGTTTTAAAAATCTGATGTTTACAACAAATTATTAGCCTCCCGCTATTAGGCATTTATTTACCGCCATTTTACATTTTTTTATCTTTTCTTATATTATAACCAATTGCTAATGGTGGTTAAATATTACTTTTAACTGGTGAATTCGTAACCCGTCAAAATTGACGTAATGGATAAACGAAATTTTTGAATTAATTACTCATATTATAGTCATATGAACATATGATTAATAAAAAACACTACACAGTAAAACAAAGACCAGATAATTTTAACAAATGGGATGATGCGGAATTTTACCGAAGGTTTAATAAGGGGTTTTAAGGGTTCAAACAACTCCCTGAAATTTATTAGGTACTTTATTAAAGTAAAAAAAATATATTTAATTTATGATTCTATAATGCAGGTCAATTTTATGTTATTGTTAATACATTATCTCTATGAAATGAACTCATTTTTTGTTCTCCTTATTCCGCATTATGTTCTTTCTTTAATTCGAAGTAGAGAATAATTCATTGGATGATCTTAAATTTGATTGTACAACTTGATATACTATACGACTACAAAGAGAAAAAAAATCAGCGGTTCAAATAAATAAATTCATAATACAGGATTTTAAGATATCATTTAAACTAACAAGCAAAAATTTATGAATCATTATTGAATATTGAAAATGCAACATCTAAAAAATGAATTTGGAGTCAAATGGAACATAGTAACTTTGTGAAAATAATAGGTATATAAATTTTTACTTTCGTGGTTCCATTTAGCAGGTAATAACTATAGAAAATCGATGTGAGCCTTGTTGAAGTTATTGATCTTTATGAGTTGCTCCTTTAAAAAATTGCGAAATAAATTTAATACTTACCTATTAGAAGAAAAAAGCATGCAAATATTACTCAAAAAAAAGTATTAGCCTACAAATTGTCAAAAAAATATAATGATAAGAACCGGCACGATAAGGTAGAATACAGTGGTCCTTCGTCCTGCGATAAGCTCTTTTTTATTTAATATTTTTTAATAAAGTACTACGAGATAGCAATAGTGTACAACTTAAAATGAACAATCGGTATCTTAAAATTCACGATAAAAAAAAATTTTGGGTGCGCCTCTGAGTGATATATTTACTAAAACTGATTGATGTATTGATGAGGTAACTCATTTAACAGAAAGATATGTATAACAATTATAAATTTGTATATGTAATAGTCTCATTATAAAATATTATATTCTATATGTTGTTGCCACTGTTGATTTGACTACAACAGGTCAACCGGAAAAGGCAAATTACTTGAAGCTCAAAATTGTATTTTTATGAAAGAATACTTCCAAAGAGATCAAACGAAAGGATTTTTTAAGTTTTCTATGAATCTGCATTAATAATTGTTACATTTCTCTAAAACTTTAGCAAATAAAAGTTTATACTATATCGGTTTTAACCATCATTCAACAAATGAGTTATTCTAAATATTTTTACCGCGACGTCACATTGCCTGCGGAGCACTACTGTGGAGACTGCACCGTAAAAATAAAAATAATTTACAATGTTGAAATTATGTTTATAATCAAAATTCATTTTAAATACAAAATTTTTAATTTTTATCGACCTAGCTTCATTTATTTTGTTTTTAAATTATATTTCGCTAGAACATGAAATCTAAATTTAACTTGTTTTTTAATTAAATTACTTGTCCCTCGTTATTTCTTGGCTAAAAACTTTCAAGCAGATAGTTTTATTCATTATTCTTAGATGAAAAGATGTGTAGTGAGTAGGCTTTGAACATCAAAACTATTTTCCAGGGGTTTATTGGTAGGGGAAGTTCCACATACGATTCTTCCATATAGGAAGGATATAGGAAATAGTGTATTGCAGAAACGTCACATGTAGTGACCAATCCAACTTGAGTTTGACCATCTAGAAAGCGGCGAAAGAACAAAACAAAACAGAAGAAGAAATAAACAAGAAAAGGAGTTCCAAAAGGTAAGAAAGAATATTGTATTACAACAACTATTTGGAAATTGGGATATATAATAAAAGTTTGTTAAATAGTAAATATATTATGAGAATAGGTATTTTTTTTTAATTAATTAAGTAATTAATCCACATTCAGGTGCAATACGTATTTCATATAGGTTTATCAACCCTCCCCCCTTTCCTTAGGCAACAATAATAAATAAATCTGGAGATTGTTTGATTTGGAGCAATTGTTCTAAAACAATTTTATGTTGATATTTATGTATTAGTAAAAAAACTTCTAAAAGGAGGTGGACCCGAAGAAAGTTTTGAGTTATTGACCCGATTTGCAACGACGAAAAAAATTTGTTTATAAGTTTAGTTATTCTTTTATATGTATAATTATAATTTTTAGTTATTTATTTTAATTCAAAGATTTTGTGTTATTTAATAAATTTTATGGTTACCATTCTTATATATTTCATTGTTTATGATTACTTAAAAAAATAAAAACGGTAATTCGCTCCTCCCTAGGAAAGTTTTTGAACGACTACTGATATATTTTGTACACATATCTTTATTTTATGCAGGTGTAAAGTATGAATTAGTTTATCTTGTTAAATGAAAACATTTGTTTATTGGAATTTTTGAACTAGTTTTTATTTTGACGTCTTGTAATTTTTAATGACATTACAAACTTAATTAAAATTTAATGTCTTCTCTTAAGCGATAACTACTAAATTTAATCTTAAAATTGTTATTTTATATGTAAAATTAATAGATCATCTACTTCATGTGTTTTTAACAACAAATCAAAATTATGTCATTAATATATTTTAAATATCGTCATTGAATAGTAAATAATATTATAAATAGCTTGAAATTCTCAAAATAATCGTAGACATAATTGGTAATCATTTCTTGGAAGATGTAACATTAGTTAAACTCGTATTGTTATCTGCTTTTTCTACGTTTACAAAATTTCTAAAATAAAAACTTTACAATGCAACCCTTTTAACTTTTTCACAGGAGAAAAAATTCAAATAACCTCCAAGAAATAGTTAAAATAACAAAAACTTTGAAGGGTGAGCAACCCTTTTGGTTTTTGCGTAGGGCAATAAAATGTACCGTGAAGTCTTGGTTTTTACCAAAGCACAAATACCGTTCGACATATTTAAGTTAATCCTTGCAATAAAACCCGTTATGCCACAAACCAGTAAATGCTTTAGGTACCTGGAAAATTCAGATTACTTTAATTATTCTGCACACTTTACGTTATACAAATCACGTATTTTCGTACTACATTAAATGTCATAACATCCTTATAACGAAAGAATAGTACATTATTTTCGCTGGATACTAAAATATTCGAGATACACACAAACAAGTATGTTATTGTTAACCCTTAGTCATTTTCTATTTATATATTTACTTTTAGAAATTATCCGCAAATATTTCACTGAAGATATTACCGTTTGAATTTATTCATAGTAGTTAGTAGATTTAAGAGTGTTTTGGTCATGTAATATAAAATAAATATTAACTAGAAGTTAGTATTCATTTCATTTGATTATTATTTATTGATATAGAATTTCATTTTTCATTTATTTATGTATTTTATAAAAATAAATTTACATCTATAATTTATAGGTACTACGAATATTAAGTTTGAGAGTTTGTACTTTACTGTATTTATCTTTTGTGTACATATGTAATACAGCATAAAAATTAAAGTCGAATTTAATAAATGAATACAAAAATTTTCAAATTCCCCGGGCGAAAAAAAGGGATTCATATCCCTAAAAAATATTAGTTTCGTAATTGACCTTATACCGAAAAAAAAAAGCTAAATTTAAAGACTGAACCACTGTAAACCACGATGACCAGCGCCGCCACTGATTGTAATACTGAAATAAAGAGCTTTTATTTAAAAGGGTTTTATTAAATTCTTATTTTATTTTTCGTAAATAAAATCATAGGTACTAATTAGAATTTCGTTTAGCAACTGTATACCTATAATTTCGTCATATTGTTGGTTATTGAATTATTCTCTGCAACATTTATGTTAGTTATAAAGGATTTATTTTCTTCAAAATATTAATAATTTTTTTATTAAAATTGTGTACTACAAACCTATGAGAAACTATGCTGTAATTATAATAGGATTTTTCAATTTTTTTTTTATAAATATATTATTTTTCAAATAAAAATATTTCACACGTATTTCTTTTTTGTAAAAAAACCCAATAGGAAAATAGTAATAAATTTAAAATTTTTCGTGACGCAGCAATCGATATAATAGATAAAGGAAAAACAAAAGTTGTGATGTCATCCTACCAAACATATGACAATCATACTAATCTATAAAGCACACTAACTAAATCACAGAAACTCTCTCATTGTTTTAAATTTTAGATTATTAATTAATATTGTTATTATTAATATTATTAATTATTATTTATAATATTGTTTAATACTATACTGCATGTACCTAATCCTAAAATTTATTTTTCACCTAAAATTCTTTCAAAATTGTTTTCTCGAAAATTACATTAAAAAAAATATATTCAAATTATATTCTAGCATTTATTATCAAAATCATTATCATGCTTTTAAATTCTTCAACCAAACAAATCTAATTTTAAATTTCTTTTTCTTTGTTATTGATTTAGAAAAACATTTATATCTGAATATAAATAAGTTTTCAATATTTAGACATTCTTTTGTATCTGGTAGAGATATAAATTGTAATCTAATTTGGAGACAGCAAAATATTGTCGTTTATCCTACAAGCTTCTTCAGGTTGTCAAGTCTTAAAGGGATAAAGGTTACTGGGACATAATCCGGGTAAATGATATAATTTACAAGCTACTAGAAAAGATGAAACGATTTACCAAAAGAACGGGTCATTTTTCCGGGAATGAGAATACAAATGAAAAAAGGTTACATTAGCCAATGCTAAAAATTAATAAAGATGTAGGTACAGATTATTCATAAGCTTGTTACAGTATTATATCTTCGAAAAATTTGCACCAAAATATTATTATTATTCAATACCCGTTGTACTACTGTTATACTTAAATATAATCGTATGAGGTTAATATTGAAAATAACAGAAATAAGGAAAAGATAGATATATGTTAATTTTTATATTAGATACTACAGAATAGCTAAGCTACATATTATCTTGTTATTTTGTACAATTTATTATCTTATATAACAATAACGATACGTTATGAACAATTTAAACGTAAGGTACAGAGTTATAATAATATTTCTAATCGACAAAACGGCATTAAACAATTATAATTTTGCATTAAAGTTTTATATTTGTATTTAAAAGGCTGCCTATAGTTTTTGATAATTGGTCTACTAGTTTAGTTAACTAGGTTTAGTTGTCACTGATTAAATGATACAGATATATTATAATTTATTTTATCCCTTGACGAGCAGTTTCTGAAATGATTTTTATAATTTGAATTTATCTTAATATTTAACAAATATCAAATATCACCCTGAAAAAGAAACATTGGTGTGTATTTGTATTTTCATAAATTGACTGTGTTTCTTTATCTCAAAAACAATATTATTATGGAATGTTATTGAAAAGTTAAACTTCAGAGAATATAAAAAAACTGGTAATGTAATACAAAAAATTGACAATAAAGTACCGTAAATTTGTTTTGTATTTACAATGGGGTATTAACAAAATACTCTACAATTTTAATATTATGTGTATTATGAAATTGATTTTTTAAGTAGTTCTGTTCCAATAAGAAAAACTTTTATATCTCTAGAATTAAGCATTTCTGGAAACTTTCTCAAATGAACTTGTTACTTTATTTTTAGGTGTTTAATATTTTGTTGAAGTTATGCTGTTTAAAACTGGGACATTTTGTATAATAATTTGAAAGAACAAAAAAATTAAACTAATGAAACGAGACAATTTGTTCGCTATCTCATATAGCGAACAAATTTAACAATAAAAATTTTAAATCAAATATACCAACATGCACATTGTTATTGAACAGTGATGCCGTATCCACCAAAATCTAGATAAATTACTTTTACTAATTGTCTACGTAAGGGAGATTGTAAATAAAATATATTTATAAATATGTGATATTAAAAAAAAAATGCAGATGAATTAAATTAAATTAAGAAAATAAATTACATATTGCGTACTGCAGTATGAAGTTAATTCTATTTATTATTGTTTTACGTCAGTAGTTTAGATATAGCCGTGGAATTATCGGTGGGCGCTTGTATCGTACGCAGTCGCTCCCGACCTATCTCAAGCCGGCACGCGACGGACCTTATACGCTCATATGTGATGAATGTGAATGTTAGCACGCGCATATTATACGGGGAACCCTGTGTTCAGAATCTCGTTTTAGGGGTTTTACCCTCTTTAGCAAGTCAGAATTATACATGGAAATGAGATGAGCTTTATATACCACTACACTCTTACCAAAAACGACCAATGTTTCCATTATTCGTTTATTCTACTCTACTAATCTAGTTTAAATAAAAGTTAATAAAAACGATATGAGAATATACTATAGTTCATTTTTTATAAAAACGAAGTGTAGTGAAATTTGATCTTGTTTTTTAATTTGATAATATTGATCATATTGTTCTATCTTCAACACACTTCGTGTGTGATGAAAACATTTTAATAAATATATATTTACTTACATATTAATTTAATTTCCTGTTTCTTTTAAAATGTATACAAATGTTATAAATAAAAGTAAAATTATTACAATTGTTAATTTCCATAGTCGGTGTCTAGTTATTTGAAAAACAGGCTATGTATGATTCTAAAAATATGAGTTTCAGTCCTACCGAGACTAACTCCTTACTATCTATTTCTCACAAAAAAATGTCCGTGTAGTGCATTTCCTACGTCAGCTAGAGTGTCCGAAAGGAGACATCGGGCGAATATCCTGTATGATGTGAATATATCCTTACACATATTTTCTATAGAATCAGATGTTACACCCAACAATGGGTAATAATTGTAACTATTCGTAAAAAAAGTGAATAAAATGTTTCTAATTAAAACAAAGAATTGAAGAAATACAAAAAAAGAATGTTTGCCAAAAAATTTTTTTTGTTATTCTATATTAAAATTTATTATAAAATAATTAATAATTTTCAGTTCGAAAAGAAGTAAATTTTTACTCTGAAATTTGTTATTTAAAATAAATTGCAAATATATTTATTTGTAATATAATCTATTTCTGTCATAAATGTAAAAACTAAAGAAACGAATTTATATACAACAACGCTTTTAAAAATATGTCCTATGTTCCTAAGTATTTTGTCATTTAACACAATTTATATTTCTTGTATAGCAGTACAAATACTAAATAATGTATTCTTAGTCATTTAAACAATTTAATATTTCCAAGTTATTATTTATTCTTCATTAAATATTGTTAACAACAGAAATTTAAAAATTCATGAATATAAGTCCATTTTTGTCAATATTAACAAAAATCAGCAACATCCTTCCTTTCCATGTTCAGCAAAATATTCCGATTTGGCTGTATTTTTTTCGTGATTGTCTGCCGTCCTTTTCTGCAGCTTTCTCTGCGTTGAAGGGTGGTTTCTATTGGTGCGCACTGGTGGTGGGGGTGGTCCGCGCATGGGGTGGCGCAAAACATAGCCCTCACGATCTCTCACATTTTTCTTCAGTTGTTGTTGTGCTCCAACAGACAGTAGACGTACGGCAGAATAAGTGATAGTAACAGTGAACGTGTGACACACCAGGGTAGAGATTGGAATACCAGTTGAGGTATATTTAAACTAGAACATTTTTTATATATTTTACATTGTTTATAATAAACAAATTTAAACAATGTAAATATATTTATACGCACCATTGATTTGTATTTCTTATCATTTAACAAATATTACGAATATTTACTTTGTTGTAAACGTTTTCCAATATTCCAATGTATACTTACATAAAAACATTCGAAAATATAAACAAATTTTTAGTACTTCTAGACAGTTCTGTTATATTGTCAACAATCATAAAACAGTAAGAGAAATTTATATTCCGTCATTGTTATATTGTAATATTTTGATTTTAATCCTAAGATTTATTACTATGGGTTTGTGCAAATTTTATTGCTTTGGGGTTTTACTTGTAAATCTATTGGGCTACCTGTACACCCTCTACAAGTGCAGAACTGAATTCTTTCTTAACCCATTAGTCAGGTCTCTAGGCCAACAGTGGAGACTAGATATTGCGAATATTTTATATTGACCAATTTTTTTAAAAGGGGTTAATTAAAATTTATCACAGACATGTGATATTTGAATACTTCTAAATTGTAGACGAGATGATACAATAAATAACATTTATCTTTTTATAAAAATTAGGTACATACAGAATTAAAAGTACACCTCAGATTTTAATTTGATAAATAACGATTAACGATGATTGGCGCCTGAAATAGAATTCACCAAAACAAAATTTAACTTAGCAAAACCTATTAGACTTTTTGGTACACTCTCCACATCAGTTTTGAGTGTCGATGATATGTGACTAGTACGTGCGCTGTGTGCAGTAAATATTAATAAAATAGCAAATTGGAACACCCATCAATAAGTAGTACCTACTTTACACTTGATGTACTATCTGTCTGTTACATTGCTTGTAGTAGTATAAAAGTATACAATACTTCTATAAGATGTCTGTAACTATCATATTAGTATCCGTAACTAACAGTATGATTTCTTTCAGTTCTGTTGACCTGCAGCATCTCATCCCTCGGTCCGCGCAGATCGAGAGCTGTCCGCCACGGTTGACATTGCGATGCGAGGAGGCGGCTGGGACATGCTGAGCTCCACGTGTGTGCAGAGCAGCGCCGTGCACCTGGGAGGGTACGACCCCGCCCGCGCCATGGAGGCAGGCTCCCCCGCGCCTGCCACGTGGATGGGCATCACACATTCACAAGTGGTAAGCATCATACATATGTACCTCCTAGTTTGTGTTTTATTATCCAACAACAAACGCGATCGGAAAATTTTAGATTATTTAAATTAGATAGTAGCAGTGAGATTTTCAAAAAAAAAAACAGAACAGAGCATATAATGATACAAACTACAATCAGATGTTCAATAATAATAGATAAAAATAAGCATTATTTCTGTAATGCCAAGTCTCAGGTAGAGAATGTTTTATCATATAACATTAAAGGAGTACATTAGTTATTATTAATACTACTCGTTTATTATTGGTTTCTTTTAATAAATTCTGTTTCTGGGGGTGTTGCAAAGAGATTTTTTTTTTTTTAATCAAAACAATTATATTTAGACTTGTTCATGTCTCTGTGGCAAAATTTCCTGGGAGGCAGTCCCCTGCCCGGTTCCAAAGCCACTGTTGATATATGATTGGATCTTAATTCACTACATTCAGATTATAATTTAGTTATTTGTACTAAATAAAAATCCACAAAATATTGTACATTTCATATGAACCATCTTTGCATAATTGTACAGATAATCAAAAATAATCAAAATTTATGAAAAATTTCAGTATCTGGCGTAAATTAACATAAATGTAGTATTTTTTAATTTGCAAAAGACCCAGTAGTGTGTATTTACTACCAAATACTATGTAAAATATGTTGTCTGAGAGTTCAAGTATCCTTTTTATTCAATACATGATTATAAGCATTTGATATTTCCTATAGTTAGTTATTTGTGATCACTAAAACTATATATTGTAAGTGTAAGTTTTCCAAGAAGAAAAAAACCTAAAACTTTAAAATCTTGAATTTTCTTTAAAAATTACTGTTTTTTACCGAAATAACTATTGAAGTATTTCATATGTGTGTTCAAACTAAATAAGATAAGTTTTTGTATTTTATTACATATTTTTTCATGATGATCCTCATAAGATAGGAATTGCCGGCTGATACATACATGAAGCCAATTTTAAATCTGATATAATATACGTTCTTAATTATTACTTCTATTATTGTGACATAAATTCTAAAGAGACACTTCTTTTCTAGAAACAAGAACCAATTGACAACGACTCCAGCGCTTACGGTAGCGGCAGTGATGCATTTTCCACTAGCCCGGCTTCTGACAGTCGGGATGCGCACCAAGTACCTTACTCTCACAGCCTGCCGCAATACTACACGCCTAATCGCGTTCCCACTTCTCTTTACCAGCCCATCAATGGCTTCAACCCACTTACACCGCCTAGTTTTGAGCCAATCTCACCGAAAACCAATGGTGACAATTTCCAAGAGCAAAATAACACATTGACTCCTTGCACTACGCCGCCAACTGAAGTCACGCCACCAAAAAGTCCCAAGCAAAATGTGGAAAACGAGGAAGATCATCTTCGGCGATTGCAAATGGCTTTCGAGAGGAATATGTTGCCCAATTCGCCAAAAGGAAGCGAAAATATGGAAGATGATAGTATGGAAGATATGGACGAAGTAGACGAACAAGGATTGAAAGTTCCATCTGTTAATAGTCATGGAAAAATCAAAACATTTAAATGCAAACAATGTGGATATGTTGCAGTTACGAAACTGGATTTTTGGGAACATTCCAGAGGGCATATTAAAGCTGATAAACTTCTTACATGTCCAAAATGTCCATTTGTAACTGAATATAAACATCACTTGGAATATCATCTCAGAAATCACTTCGGTTCCAAACCATTTAAATGCGACAAATGCAACTATTCGTGTGTAAACAAAAGCATGTTGAATTCTCATTTAAAATCGCACTCAAACATCTATCAATATCGTTGTGCTGATTGCACTTATGCCACTAAGTACTGCCACAGTTTGAAACTGCATTTGCGTAAATACAAACATAATCCGGCAATGGTATTGAACCCGGACGGTACACCAAACCCACTGCCAATTATTGATGTTTATGGAACGAGACGCGGTCCGAAACAAAAATCACCGAAAGAAGAAAATATGACACCTGTTCCACCAACAGTCCCACAACCTCAACATTCAATTTTCCCTCATTTCATGCTACCAACTTCACAACCAAACATGTCTCTGCCTTTCCCATATCCTTTGTTGGGAGCGTTCAGCAATCCTTTACTTTTCCCACAAGTTGCTCAAGGTCAAATTTCTCCGAGTCCTTCTAACGGTCGCTCCACTCCTGAAAGTTTAAAAATTGATGAAGACGAAAAACCAAGAGAAGAACCAAAGGAAGAAGAAACGAGACCAGAGGAAACTTCTGCTTTAGATCTCAGTAAGCCGGAAATAACATTACCTATCAACGTACCAGAAGTACCGGTCAGCACACCAATTGCACCTGCCAACCCGGCAAAGAACAGACGTAAAGGACGCGCGTTTAAATTGGAAAGAATCACAAAAGAGGCCTCTAGTGACGAAGAAATCGTGGAAAAGAAGCAGGAAGTTCAAGTTCAAGAACATAAAATTGATCAAGAAATCAAACTGAACAAAGCTAGTGATATATTCAATTGTCAGTATTGTGACATCGCTTTCCGTGATGTAGTTATGTACACTATGCATATGGGTTACCATGGTTACAAAGATCCCTTTACTTGCAATATGTGCGGAGAACAAAGTGCTGACAAGGTATCTTTCTTCTTGCATATTGCAAGAACTTCTCATTCTTAAACTATGTAGTAAGTTTTTATTGATCTAGTCACCGTATAGTCTCGTGAATTTTGTTTTGTGTACGCTTTGTGAAGTGCAATTTTTAGTTCTTGATCTTTCTTGATTTCTAAATGTAAATATTTTTTTATTGTAATTTATTCGACTGAACCACTTTTGGTGTTTATCTGTTTTGTAATTTGTTTTTCAAAAAACTCATTTAATAAGGAAAGTTTTAATGAATTTTTAATGATTTAAAAATTTATTAAAACTTGATTTGTGTTCATGCTTTGAAACTGAGCTGTTTTAAAGCATGAAGATAAAAACCAATTGTATTTTTTGACCTGAACATGAATGTGTTGGGACCATTTTAAGTAAGACTGATTGTAAATAGTTTTTTATGTAGGTTATAACACTTAATAAGTAAGGAAGAAACATATGCTTGTGAGCAAAAATCAAAACTTGTTTTATTTTATCATATTTTAGTCATGTACAATAATTATATGCTAGGATACCAAACAGAAATATAATTCTTTTCATAATAAACACTCGTAAATTATTCTTTTCTTTTCAGATTTCAGAAATATTTTTGTATAAAACCAGTTAAGTATTCTATCTGTAGTCGAAGTACCCACCCAGGTAGCTTTACGTGCGTTACGATATTATAAAATGTAATATATATAATTATTTCAAATTTGTCAGATTTTACTAAAACATTTTTACCAATTTCTAAATATTATTTTGGTACATGAGTCTCACTGTCTACTATAAAATCACTATTTATTGATATCGATTTTATTTGAAAATAAGAGCAGGTTATTTTCAAACATTTTAAAAAATGAAATTAATATTAGGTATAAAACTGTTTACATCACTCATATAACCTAATACTGCGTATGCCACTTTGCTTTACCACTCGGGCATTCTAGTTTAAATAGAGAGAATACCACAAAGAGCATTTGTTTGATAAATAGCTAGTAATGAATTTGATAGAAATCTTGTGTTGCACAGCTGTAAAAAGCAAGTGTAGCATGAATACTATTTTAATGTAAAATATAATTTCAATAATTGTCGACGACAGTCAGATTTGAATTCTGTTTAACATAATTATAATTTTATTTAATTAAATGATAGAATTTGTATGTTTATTATATGCACTTTTTTAATCAATAATATTTTCTTAGTTTTGAATACATTCTAACAATGGTTATCAAAAATTTATCAATTTGTATTTGTATTAATTTTGTGTTTGAATTTGTATAATTATTATAAATATATATCAAATTGGTACATATTATTACCGAATGTACTAATGTACTTTATCGGTAATGATTAATTTATTCCTTAGAGAAACTTTATCGTATACGCCACCATCCGGATACTGTAGCTCTTGTGGAGAGTGCACCATAGGACTCAGAACTATAGTCGGCCATTCTACTAACTAGAGTAACTAGACATTGACTGCGGAAATTGACAATTATGATTTTACAATTTCTTTCATTGTAACTGATTTTTTTGTAGAATATCTTTAATTGCAAATTGTATAAATTAATATTGGCGTTCAAACTTCACAAACCCTATGGATGATTTTATTGATTATTAAATATTTCGCATTTAAAAATACATATTACAGGTATTATTTAAAATATACAGTAATGCTATATGTCAAAAATTAATTTTTCGCCATACCGGAAGATCGGTAGAAAAACAAGTGTGTTTTAGGAAAGAGCAAAACGAAAGACATAAAATATATGATGATCGGCACATGGTCCATGTCTCTAGAGAGCGGGGGGCACTCAAATATCCAAACCCAGAAGTTAATAAGGCTAAGTGTGAAAGCATGTAGGAAATTTCCAAATATAAATGCTTCCTTCTTCCAATCTGCAACAATTTTAAAAACAAAAAAAAACATACCCTGTTGTAACATAAAAAAAGTACTAATGGATCCGTCAAAGTCAATATATTTTTGGTTATACATAGTAGCGTAATGAAGTGAAATAATACCTTATACTGAAATCTCGAACTAAAAGAATTCTTAAAATTTAATATAAAAATAACAATGCTGCTGCCATGCACCACTCCACTTGGGAACGGGTATGAATGTATACAGGTCTGTCACTGCATCTTTCATTGTATTACTCTTTATTCGACTGCATGTGTCCTGCTCTCTACAATTGGACTAAACAAAAAATCATTAAGATTTATCCATAAACCCAATCACTACAATCGGCTGTTGTTAATAAAATATAAAAAAAATTACCATAAATGCTTTACAAAAATATCTGCTGTGGACACATGACTTCCTTGTACGTACGCTAAATTATACACATTTTTGCTGCACTTCATTTAAACTTATTTCACTCAAAAATAGAGATAATTCTACGGCTAAATGTTCTTCAACTTCTATTAATTTTAAATCTTCGAAGTGAATTTCGGAAAATTATTAAAATGTTTATCATTATTTCTTATTAGATTATAGGTACATAATTATTTTAGTCGCTCAGAAACTTTTTGTAATTTTGCATTCAAAATTGTTATGCTACTCATACCAAATATCTGTTTCTGTGGCAACAAAATATCTTACTTAATTAAAAAAATTTACGATCCTACCGTAGATTATAAACAATATCATGTTTTTTTTATATAAATAATTTGAGTTTAAATGCTGATGTTGAGTATTATAGAACATCTACTCTTAAATTTTTATTTTTGCTAATAAAATAATCTTATCCATCTGTAAGTATTTAAAAGTGGCCCAAACAAGTATAGAAGTTTTGAGTAAGTTTGTGGAAATTGGTGTGTTTCTGTCTGGTCAGCTGTGGCAACAAAGCTCTCGCTACTTCCGCCTGGTGACATCTGAACCAGGACGGCACGTGGTCCAGGATTTTGTTACAAGGGCCGCTTGTGCCCCGCCAACCACAGCCCGCCAGATAAAGATACCAGCGAGATGCCCTTGTCTTCAACCACCAGATATTAAGATACAGATCTTAAAACATGCAAACATCAGATAATTAGGAGGTTGATGTTTGTGTCCCAAAAGATTGTCTCTTCGTTAATTACACAAAAAAGTGTTTCATAAAGTTTTACTTTTTTCAAAATACGAACAAACTTAGACTTTAGAACAAATATTGTATTAATTATTGTCTTCCGCAATTTACGAAACTGATATGAGAAAGTAAAGGTTAAAGGTCATACTAATAAATTCTTTGTTCTCGTTTTAATTTTTTTAAGATTATCTCTACAAAATATAATTAAATTAATTTCTGTCAATTAAAAAACTAAAAATTTCTTTTTAAAAGTTTTGTTGTAAATGAAAGTGATAATTAAACGTGACTCATAAATAACTTTATTTGATGCATGCATGCAAGCTCTACAGAGTAGGTATATCTGATAAATATTTTAAAGAGGTATGCAGAAGCTATGCAGAAAACAAATAAGTAGTTTATGTATTTCTAAAAATTAACAATTAATAAATTCTAGAAAATAACTCTCAAATTTATAAAATGCTATCTTTGATCTATCATAATTTTATTAGTATCTTAAAAAATTCGTTTTGAAGTTACTAATAAATGGTTTCCAAAAAAAATCTCAATAATATAATAAAATCTCAGAAAAATGTGACCAATTTAAATTATACCTATTAAGTTTAATCCTCATGTTATAAATTAATAATTAATACCCTTTTTTGTTATACCTATATTTTTTTAAATTGTCTGCAAATACTTTGTTTAAGATATAACAGATAATGTTACTGTCGTATTTTTTTTCATTGTGTTTTTTGGTTATATAAAAATATTGCCTTCATTTTAAAACAATATATTCAAAACTTTATTTTTTTCATAAATAATATGAATACTGCTCAATATTATTTTCTACACCGCAGACAATTATAATTTTTGTTCTTGCACCCCGTTTCAATACTTCTTACAATATATTCAAAAGCTAATAACTGTAACTATAAACAAAACGTTGGCTCCGAAGGAAATTATTTTATTTTAACGTCAAAAATTCAAACATATTGGTTACTTAATCCGAACACACGCTGTTTAATTTAAAGATAATATTTATTTATTTATTTATTTATTCAGTATCAAAAAGGCTAGAACAAAAATTTATAAACAGATAATTCCTGTTTATAAATTTCGTAAATAATGATGTATTTATTCGTAAATTATTAATGATAAATTTTATTACTTTATTTAAATGAAATTATTGGGATATTTTCCAAATACTTGGAATGAGTGAAAGAATGTATTAATCATTGTGATGTGAATGTCATTTTAACATCATAACCTCTCATTAAAAAGACGTGGGTGTTGGTTGTAGGTACGGCCGGTAGCCGGGGCCGAGAGAGGAGAATAATTGATTGATGAATGTGCAAGGGATGCATCTCCACCCCCTCTCGCACGTGCACGAACATCCTCCACGGATTTTCCGTATAATTATAGATTTCTACGCATCCAACATCTGCCATTGTTTTATACAAATGCCTGTTTATATACCCGAAAATAAAAAAAAAACCGCTTGATTATTTTTTAAAATATTATAATAATAAAAGTTAAGAGTGTGGAATTTAAATTCTTTATTATTAAATAATCAATAGATATCTAATGATCAATTAAAATAAATATAACAAATAATATAAACGTTGTAAAATAATCATTTTTCCAGTCGTTATCTAGAAAGGGAAGTATTGCAACAACAGATATGGTCAACAAACTGCACGATGGATTACGGAGCGTCAAAAGACTGCTTGACTAAAAACTGAACGACGGAATAAAGTAACTAAACAGGCTACATGATGTTAAAATAAATTTTGAGAGTACATATTTTGATGTCCTGAAATTGTACCAAACGATTTTTTAATTCGCTGAATTAAGGCTACTTACGAATTAAAAATTTAATATCACTGGATATAAATTATTTTAAAAAAATATGAGTTATACAATAAATATAGTATAACTTACAATAATAATAAATTGATGGAAACTTCTTGACTGAGGAGTCAATTTATTAAAATTTACATTTTTTATGACTTATCAACACCGGTCAAAATTGATTAAATTTTAATAAATTTGGTGTATCCTAGTATCGTTTTATTGTCCTACAAAAACCTTGAAATCAAATTTTTGAATGTTAGAAAATTTATAAGTATAGGTATCAACATTCAAGAGGTCAAAAAATTTATATCTATTTTTTATACCACCTGTATGTACAGAACAAATAAAAAAACAATTTTCTGCTTAAAATAGAATATTAAAGAATTAATTTCTTAAGTCTCATTTTATTATTTGCGGAAAATCGCAGTGGAGTACCGAATATTATAAATACATCTTCTTAGAAAAGGAATGTACAAACAGAAAGTAAAAAAGTATCATAGTATTTTTATAGAAAAAAAATACAGCATTTCATTTATTGTTCGTGATTTCGATTTTAAACATGAATTTTTGATTAATATGCATATTTTTAATGATACTTAAATATAAAATATGAAAAATTATACATGACTTACAGGTATAATAATATTTTAAAATTATATTGTAACATTTTGAACGCGCTGGCCGTGTAAATTATTAATATTTTTAAAACGGTTTCGTTTTCCTTTTATTCCATTAATAAAATATTCTTGCTTTGATGTTTTATATAACATTTTAATTTCAAGTAAAACTCTTGAGTAGTTTCCCGAATAGACTTATTATATTATTTATAATTATGTCAAATAAACAATTGTTATGATAAAATATACAATTATTAATGTACTGTTTAAAAATATACTGTATAAAGAATAATATATGTAAAAATAATTAATTTTCGCCTTATACATAGCTCAAGAGCAATATTAAATTTAATAAACAAGTATAAGAAAAAAGCTTTATAAAATGCTGATCCTTTTAAATATTTATTTATATTACTAGAAACTACACTGTATAATATACCTTTGTTTTTATACATGTTAAAGAAGAGTATTTAAGCTTTAATAAGATCTATGAATTTTAAAAATCGAACACCTACTATATAAGTTATTGATGTTTATTTTCGACTACAATTATTTCTTCGATAGTAGTTCTTTCAAGAATATTTCGTAATGTCACTAACCAAGAAAAATATATTATGTAAATAATTTATTAAAAAATAAATAAATATAAATGTACCACACTCATAGCTTGTTACCTATTGTTGGGTGTATTGGATCTACTTTATCGCAAATAATAAATATAAGTCAAAGGACATCTTCCGGGCCCTCATCTAGCTATTTGGAGAGTTCACCAAAAGAGTGTAGAAAATATAGTAAAGAATATGACTCGGTGGGATTTGAACTCGGGTTTTGAGAACCACATCTGCTTGTTCTAGCTATTAGGCAAATTTTAATAATTTAATGTATAAAAAGTAATAATTTAATAAAATTTAATTCATAGTCTAATAAGTGTCTATTGAGCATAATGACCTGCTATAGTTAGAACCTTACTTTGATTCCCGGCGACTTAAATAAAAAAATGTCAATGTGAACTTTTGTGTGTCCACTTTTCACGATAGTAAGTGTTCTGTGATAAAGCAAAAGCAAAGTGGATCAAGCCGTGCATGAGTTAGATATTTATTTATGTCATAGTTGTCATCAAGCAAATATTTTCGTTGTTATGTTTTTCCATAAAAACATATTTTTATCTATATTAAATAAACGATAACCAAAAAATCCAGCAATTCATAATGGTTAGTTTGATCGGTGAAATTTCCCCTTCCAAAATGGAATTGCAGTGAACGTCACCCATTCATTCCTGAGTTAATTTATAACGAAGACGTATAGTGTGCGTTGGAAACAAATGACCATTGGTCAGTGGGTGAGTCACCGCCGCCTCGATCTCATTACTCGTCGCGATCCAGTTGGCTGGGGGGCTATCGGAAAACAATAAATCCACCAACTACAATGGAAATAGCAGTATGGACACTGCACTGTTGCAAATATCCACAATAAATGATATGAAGGGTACTGTAGGGGTAAAATAAGGGTAGAAAACTACAAATACAAAAGAAATGGGAATGACGGCTGGTCAGTTGATGTGGACCAAGACCCAACAGATGTCACATTCACCAAAACGAATTTTCAGTAAAAGGATTTAAAAAAATTAAACAAGCTGTGCTATATTGAAATATCATTTTTACGGTATATTTTATTAATTTTTCAAATTTACAAATAAAAATTTCCAAACTTTCTACGAGTTTCGTAAGACAGAGTAAAATTTTAAAAAATAGGAATAAAGCTACATTAATAAATATAGTATTATATAATTATTACTGGATAAACGGATATATAATTTAGTTAAACTATTTTTTTATTTTACTTTATTGTATTTTTATAAAATAAATTTAAAAAATATAAAAAATAATGGTATCCTTGGACTAACAAATAGAATGACCAGGTGTGATTCTAAGAAATCGAATTCCAAACCCATCAACTTAATTTCTTTTCTATCAATTTCCTACATGAAATTGCTCCTTTAATGCTTCCTCCATGTCGGTTAGAATACTTAGGAGGCGACATCTAATAATCACTCTTCATGTTAGGTATAAAAATATTATCGATATGCAAAGACGCATTCAAGCGGAGGGAAGGACTCTCATGCGCTATATTGACAACTAATTAGTATTTGTATAATATGCGCTCTATCTACTTAAATAAAATTTTAATTTTTCTCTAAAACCGACATGACTTCGTACTTCGTTCTTATAGAATATTATCAGAAGAGCTGTTGAAGTTTAAGTCTAGATTAAAGTCTTGTTTAGATATCGAAACTCTAGATTGTTCCAAGACTACATTAACCTGTGCGATACGCTTTAGACAAGGACAGATAATTTTTGGCAGCCTTCTTTTTCCATTTTACAATCACTGTTTCAGCTCGGATGGAAGAAGCTTCGCATGATACATTTAAATTTCAAAATTTTCAAATTTTTAATTGATCTAGAGTTTTAAAAATGTTCTAGAATTTTCTCATCTTGATCTAGAATAAGAAAGTATTTTCTTTATAATCTAGATAAGACAAGACAAGAGTCCAGAAACTCTAGATCTAGACGGCAACACTAACAATATAATGATACATGCAACTTCTTACCTTTAAAACAATCTACTTGCATTTGAACCCAAAATTCAATTCTGTGTGCGCCACTGTCGATAAGCAAAATATAAATCAAAAGTGATTGATATATTTATTTATATTTTACTATTTTTAGTTTTTATTATGTCTAATAAAGAATATAAAATTCCGATTTATTTTTGTGTTAAATCAACTTTTAGGATTGGATTTATGGCAAAAAAAAACTTCCATAAAGTATATTCCATCTCTAAAATTTAAATATATTTTTTCTGAACTATAAATAGCAATTAATAAAATACAGATATCTCATTATCTTGTCAAGACTCTTACAAAAAAAATATTTTTAATGGTTAGACATTTTATTGTAATAAAAGTTTCCTGCATCTAGTGGGCCAAGAACCGTGATTCATTGCCAGGAAACAAATGAACGTTTGGCACACGATGTGGATGTGGACAATGGTCAGTGCTGAAAGGCCTTGTAATTGTCAGCATTTCAATTGTTCAACGAGGAGTGTTAATCTTTACTCCGCTCCCTAGCCTATATTATTGCCAGTTGCAATATGTGAGAATCAAAATTCTCTTCACACACATTATTCGCTGGATAAACTCATAATGAACAACACTACACAATTGAAAATTGGATTTATTGCAGATAATATTACAATGACGAAGAAAATTTTGAAATCAATTATTCTTATTTACTAATTAGCTATGTTAATGTTTAAAGAAATTACTACCAAAAACAGATTCTATTCCCATTTCCATTAATTTTGTTTTCTATATTAGTTATAAACAGATATTATTTCAGGAATATTTGTTTACATTTGAGTATTTCATCCGTTTAACTAAAAATATTATTTCTTAAAGTTTGTGTTGAAAAATTATTTTCAAAAATTAAAAATTATAGTATTCTTTATGGATTTGAGAATTAATTATTTTTAAACTTGATTCATCCGATAAAAATGATGAATTACCCAAGTAATTTTAAATTTTAAGAAAACGCAAGTCTTTTGGAAAGTCTAGCAAATGTGGTTATTTAATTTGTGAAATATTATTTTAAAAGTTTAATAATGTGTAACTATTACCTATTATAAGTGGGGAAATATGTGAAAAAAATAACTAGGTTTGTACATAAAAATTGAAAATTATAATAGGAAATATTTGGTTTTTTTATTTTTTACCATAAAAAATTTATTTAGTTTTTTAACTTTTTAAAAATAATTACTTAACTAATTCGTACTTACATTTGTTGCATGTTATAACATTTAAGATTAAATTTTTGTCTGAAATTCTTTTTAAATGTTTTAATGTCATTATTTATGTTTGAAATGTTTGGGTAGTTTTAATGATAGTTCATCTCTAATCGATCGATTTCGGCTTGTTTCCTTTGTTTTATTGTAAACTAATTATACCGGAACTCCACCCCATAGGCGTGCCTCAGTGGCGCCGCCATCACATCTGACGGAGGTGCAGGGAACTATAAAACAACACATCTGTTGCACTATTTTTAACCGCACGCCACTTCTAAAAACGACCACCGAAATACGGTGAAATATGTCAATTATTTTCCTAACAGACAGACATTGTTAATTTTTACTTTGGGGTAAACACATGGTTTCGGTTTGGCTTAAAAGAATTGTTAACGAGGATGGAGTACAACTTTAGGCATTTACTCTTTCCCAAAATAAAGTTTTAAACATAATAACTATTAATAAAATTAAAAATATCCTCATGTAGTATACATGGAAAAGGAAATATGTAAAACAACTAAGTCAATGACAAAAATAATGCTATTTTTTAATAAAAAGAAAAACTTATTAATAACTTGAGTAAAATAGTAATTTTTTATATTTTTTCGGAATGGTACATCAGTTTGAATAAAATAGTATTACTTTTAAATCTTTATTAATGCTACCAAATAGTACAAAAGTAGATTAAAGCTTAAATAAAAAAGATTCAGAAGAATTTGCTCGGTTCGCTACAAGAATTTGCACATAGGTAAATTTTATATTGTAAAAGATTCATATGAATAATTGAATAGTGAAATACCTATATTCAGGTTATAATACTACAAAAATTTACTAATCACTTATGTATACTGTTTTTTTTAAATAATAATTAATTTTAATATTTGATATGTTTAAAATAGTTATTTTGTATTAAGTGCGTGAAATTTGTGTTTTTATTGCGGGAAATGTCAATCGAACGTATTAAAACATTTCGCACACAAAATACAAACAATATTATTGCATCATTAATTATAATATTTTTATTTATCTATGTAAATTGAGTGAAGAATTGTTTTCCATCACTGTAAAAAAAAGTTTTCCAAAAGCGTGAAAAACGTTTTCCCCAGGCACTTCGCGCACGGTGTCAAGTAACATGACAACTGTGAAAATAATTGCCGACTTTATGTATTGTTATTAGAATAAAAATGTTAACATTTTTTGGCAGTAGATAGATAAATCAAAAGCAAATTTCTAATGTTTTATTAAATAATGACACATTAATTATGAAACCAAATTACCCCTTCAAATTAGTATAGTATAATATTAATATAAAAATATATTTATTAAAGCAATAAAAATAAAATTTTATTTTTACATAATATACATTTTAATAAATTGTTTATAACTATTTTCAAAAGTCATATATGTTTAGAAAAAACTATTTGTGAGATAATGAAATGAAAGTGAAAGGGTGAACGCCATTTTATTTTCTAAAAAGGCGGAGTTAAAGCTAATAAAAAGTTCCCTATTCAAACGCCGACCCTCAATTTTTTATCCACGTACGTCATCCAAGTAGGCGGGACTAAAAAACCTTTCCACTTTATATACTTCACCCTCTTTATTTTTTATTTTTTTGCATCACCTCTGAACCCTACCCCAATTCAACGCTCCCCTAATATTTTTATTAGGAAGTAGTCGCGTGGCATTTTTTAGAAACCTGCAGCCCATATCCGCATTATAATCATCCCCTATTTTTTCGGCGACCCTCTTAAATTCCCCTATTTAAAAAATTGGCGCGTGCTGTTTTTTGCCGGAACAGGTAGGGTATTTCCTGTGTGGATCTTAATTTGTTTGGCGTAAAATGTTCACTTCCCCTATTTGATAGGGGATTTTTTAGAAAGTTTTTTCAGATTATTTTTTGTGCATTTTACACTTGCTTGAAATGCACTATTTAGACACAGGTTTAAGGGTGTGAAATACAAGCCAATTTTTTATATAGGTATATATAATATTGACATGAAATTTGACTCGTCGTTTTAAAAACCAACAAGGCAACAGGGGATTTTTTTATGATTTCTTTTCATATAATACGGTCTTATTATTACGGATGTTCCGGTACTACTGATTCGATACCAATATCGATACTTTTCTTTCGATACCGCTATTTTAGTATCAATACCAATCTTCCGACATTTTACAACTATCACTATAGTTAAACAAGAAACTTCTTTTTTATTATTAGTCTTAATAAACTGCTATTTCTTGGTGTTTGCAATGAAGATGAATCAGTAGAGTAGCTATTGTAGATTTGCAGACGGTAAGCATTACAGACAATATTTTTCTATGCTTTTACTAGGCAAAAAAAAGAAACTTGTACCATACAATAAAAAATAAATTAAAAATAATACTTGCTAAATAACACGCAAACACACATTTTAAGTATAGGATTGGTTTTATCGACTAGATGTTAATAAAAGAAGGTCTTTTTTGAAGTTACAGTCATTTAATAAAATCCACTAATACTTACACCAACGTTTCGACTGTAAATCAGGGTGATAAAAGAAGACTGATGTCAAAAAACTAATGATTTCATATAAAAACCTCAATATACTATTTAAAAAATAGCTTTAAAATGCTAATGAATACAAGTTCACGATGGATCTGTCAACTGAACTCACCCTTTCATTTCATTAGCAAATTTATTAATTGCACAAATTGCGACAAAAATTTTCATTCACAATTTTAAGAATAACCGAAGAACCAACTCTGTGACTAAACGGAAAAGAATAAAATATATTTACTTTTTAAAACGACTGTTAATTTTGATTACCCAAGGTTTCAATTTTTTTAGTTTTCAAATTTTTGCAGGCGCTTAACGGAATTTTGGGGGCGCTTCCAAAAAGCTTCTGAGACGAGTGGGGCATATAATTTTATTTTAGAAATAATATATAATAGAAATAATAATAGAAAAATATTTATGTTTTATTTTTCTTTCTATCCGATATTGGTACCAATAATTTTTATTCGATTTTTTTATAACCACATATTAATAATATCTCAGTATTACATATCACTAAGTACTTATTTGTAATTATTATATCAATTTTTCATTAATTAATATTTTTACTGTATTTAAATTTATGTCTGTCAATGGACGGCTAAAAAGATTCTAATATAAAATAAATAGGTACTAAGAATTAAAGTAGTATAAAATAGTTTGATTACTTTACAAGTTCAATGTGTTAACCTTGCGAGTGGGCTAAATAGCTTTAAATATAAATGTTTTTCCTTAATGATTGTAGGTAATGGAGATTTATATTAGGTGAAAATATATTAGTAAAATCCGGAATGTGACATATGCCATGCATCTGGTATTAAATCTGTGAAAAGTTCCGTTACATTAGGATTATTGTAGTGTTGTGTTAAAATACGAAGCCATTTCCCATTTCTCGTTCCCACAAAGCGAATCTTGGTGCGCATTGTGCCGTCCCACGCACCCCGTAGGGCGTCGCAATTAAAACCATTAAATTACATGGGTAATCCCGGCTCAGCTCAACTCTAACCTAGCGGAGTTTTGATAAATGTAGCAGTTGATATAAAGGAAGGAAGGAAGGGTCAGTTATTGTGCGACTGACCCTTGTGTAGGAGGAGGGGAGCGATGGGAATCTGGACGAGCGGTCATCTCACTAAAACCCACAAATGTTATTAACGAATTTCAATGCTTTGCAATATCACATACGGTACACATGTCCACTCTACGAATTTTAAACATTTTTCTTTTTACTTAAGTTTTTCACCAAGATATTTAGTACATTTAAATTCATTTCTTTTTGGTTAAAATGCCCTATTAAAAAAAATATGACCAGCGGCTAATATACGCCGTAAAATTTATTTCAAATTCTAAATTTAAAATTCAGAGCTATACACATTTCACAGTTTATGTAGAAGAAGTTTAACGTTGATTATATTCAGGGCAGATTTATCGTAAATTTGCAACCCTCAGAAATATACAATAACATACCATTAATTGATTTGCTAACATTTTATAGTTATACATATGTAGTTATATTTTTAAGAAAGAAAAATTCCATCTATAGGTTGTGAAACGAAAACTACAATAAACTTTTTAAATTTTAAAATATACAATTATAAACGATTCAAAGAACACAACAAAATCAACATTGAGCAGTCGGTGCTCACTAAATACAACAAAGTTGTTGCCAATTACTTTCTGGGGCACAATGCGTAATTGTGATAATTTTTATTTATTTCATATTTACTGTGAACTTTGAATGGTACACAAGCGGAAAATAGGGAGATTTTTCTAATATTTAAAAATTTAGTAGAGATCGCAGCATCAGCCGAAATATCTTTGAGAAAATTTCACATTAATAACTCTTATTTAAGATCTACAATAGCCCAGGACTGACTAACCAATTTAAGTTTACTTTCAATAAAAAAACGAAGTAAGTAATTTAGATTTGTAAAAACATATTGATGAATTTTCTGTTTTAAAGGCGAGAAAGGTTAAATTCAGTTAGACTTTGATTAATAAGAGCTGAACTTTAAATTTGACCAAGTTAAAAAGAAATCGTCTGTTCCTGCGAAAAACCTTAATTTTTTTATGAGGGTGCCATATTTAGGAATTACCCCGGGAGCAACTTTTTCTATGCACTGCTCTATGAATTGTATTAAGAAACAATTAAAAATAAAAATTTTCAGTGTGTGCTACGTGTTTATATTGAAAATTTGAAAAATAGAAATATAATCCGAGCTAAGTACTGAAAACTTTTTTCCGAGCTATTTTAACTTGTAAAAGAACCATTGATTATTTTAATTAAAATTAATTTTATTTTACATGGCGGTCTTTATAGGTTTTTGACGAGAGAATACAATTCAAAAATATTTCTTTTTAATTTCGGCTCTTAGCTCGGGTTCATAATTCAAGTATTCATTTCAATTTAAAAAAAAATTGTTTATAGATTTTTTCAATAAAAATAGGTTTACCTATACATAGTATTTAAAATAAATCATTTTCATTCTACAAATATTGTGCAGTAAATGATAATAATAAATAATAGAAATAGTTTTTTTTGTCAATTAAAATTTAATTGTATTATTGTCGTCAAAAGAAATAATCTATCACAAAAACAATTACAACTGATTTGGTTGAACAATGAACGAAGTAAAATTTGCAGTCATATAAATCTCTGTCTACGTCGTAGGGACATTTATTCCTGTCAGGCGATGGTAGTTTTATTGACCACACGTTCGATTTTTTGTTCGGCAGCTGTGGCTCCTCAAGACCGTTAAAACGTTAAGAAATCGATCTAAAGACGAAGCCAAGTCCAACACTCAATACCCTACCCTCATGCCATGCTTATTTGCACGGAGACCTACACGAGATATTGACACAAAAAGGTATAAATATAGACGGTCAGTTGACGAAATTTGATACAAAGAAGACAAAATTAGATAAATCTTATTTTCCTACAACAATTAAATTGACAGTATCTTTTAACATAACAGTAGGTATAAATGGATAGTTTTTTTGTATTACTGCCTAAATTATATAGTATAATTTTGATTAGGTAAATTAAAACTTTATTACAAAAAAAACATGATACATCGACTATTTTAAATGATAGACTTATCAACGTATCCCCAATCCCCAAATATACAACATTAGGCTCGTAGACCATTAATTTTTTTATGAAACGATAATAAGATATATCACATTGAAATGAAAATACAATTTATAAATGTACTAACTGGGATACATATGTATGTGTATATTTTAAAAGCTTGCGCGATATACTAAGAAGTCGCTCACTCCAGTGATATTGAAAGTGTTTTCATGAGAATGAAGGCATTATTATATTTTAATTTAGGAATATTATCTTTAAATTATCTTTTAAATTTTAGTTTTTAATAATTAATCAAAATAATAATAATAACAACAAGTGCGGGAATGCTATTTTGATGAGTATTTTGTGGCGCGAGCTTGTGAGAGCTGCAATAGAACGAATCCGGGAAAAATATTCACGCAAAAAGTTTATACTATATTTTATATATGCAAAACATAAAATTTTGTGGTTATTTGTTTTAATACTGCCAAGTGCTCTCAACCTGTCAACATGACAGCATTTATTGCCAACATTGAACGAAAGCACTAAATTTATTTTTTCTAAATTAAATTTCATTCTGTAATCCAATATTTTCTTTAATTATTATTAAGTAAAAAAATGATTGAAACATTATATTTTTTTGTAAATATAGTTTTTTTAATAAATGCTTTAGAAATAACAGTGTTTTTTCCAAAATTTTCCGCACGCTATAATCTGGGGAAGACGTGAGATATAGAGATCCCCGATGTTGGTGACGCGAATCAACAGATTTTATTATAAGAGTGCAAAAATAGTTATATATGCATATAGTGTGTATATTAAGTGTTTTTTAGTCGAGTTCTGTTTAAATAAATAAAAATTAATAAAAGTGACACTTTACAAACTCTTAAGAGGGTATAAAGTTATACTTATTAAATACTTAAATAATATGTTCTTCATTTTATAGTAATTATAGTATTTATTTAATAGTTAAACAAAACACAAACATATAACCATAATTGACCCAAAAACGCAAACGACAGTTCAAAATTGTGCTACATGACCTATTCGTGACATATATTTCTGGTTTTTGGTTAATAAGAATTTTTATTGCTTTATAATAAACAGAGATGATATCCAGAATTGTAAAAAATTTGAAAGTACTATCACATAAAATTAGGACATATTTTACGATCTTAATATATATAAATTTTCTATTTTAGGCCATAAATAAAAAACATTAACTAAAATAAATTCGTCTTATGCTTTTACAAAATAAGCAAAAAAATGTATAAAAAATCGTACCTGCAAGAATATTATGAAATGTGAAAAAATCCTTGGTAAAAAATATCTGTCGGCAAGTAAAAAGATTTTAAACTAACAGTACCTATTCATGAAAGGGTAAAAACCTTAACATAGTTACGAAACCGTTATTTACTGGTGGTTACAATTAAGAAGGACCGTTACATTTAAAACCCTTTACCGTTAGTGACACAATTTTTTATTTAATTTTTTATGTTTGGGAACTGTAATTTTTATTTACCTATATTTTATTTGAAAATTTGCCGCTAAATGTCGGCACTTTTACGGAATTTAATTTTGCATGCTCTTCAAACATAAAAAAGATTTCAAATATAAAAATTGAGATATGTATGAAAGGTTAAGGATGTGTCAATCAAAATTTTATACGCCACTCTGACACTCAAGAAAAAGGAAAAAAATTTTGAGAAAAATATATACACAATAAATATAATTCAGATATATTTTTTTATGTTACAAATATATTTCAACAATATAAAAAAAAACAAAAAAATATCAACTACTGCCATTGTTTAAAAAAATGACGTAAGACTTATTTTTTTTATTAAAAATATTACAATAATATATTGAACTATATATTTACATTTAATAGTACATTATGTAACAAGTTTGATAAACGTCACTTTACAAACGAGCTTTTCCGGATATATATATAAAAAAAAACGAGCAATTAAAGTTGTTATAAGCGGGTTATATATTATACTTTTTCTACGGCTACAAATTAAAAGAGCAGAAATAGAGAAAATATAATTTATATTTGATTTAATAGTTTTTTAAATTTCTATGTGAGTTTATATCAAGCCCTGGTTTTGCCACTTTCAAATTCGAAAAAATGTCTACATGTCAAACGCATATCAAAACACCTATCCTTTCAACAAACGATTTCATTCACATATCTGACTGTTATATACTTATTCTTCCTCCTAACTATTATTATTCACAATTTTGTCCTTCCGTTTAGCAAAATCTTTGCCTGTACCACATGGAAAAACATTTATATACCCATTCTTGCCTATACTTTTACGTATACTGTACACAGATTTTAAATTTTGATATAGACCTTAACCTATCCATCAAAGATTGTCCGCCCTCGAATAAACATCAGAATGTTCCTATTCCCAAATATTTTTTACTCTGAAGGAAATATTCTAAGCCTAGGAAAATAGATAGATTTTTTCGCTATTATTCAGTGTTTTGCTGGCATATACCACTATATATTTTCACTAAAAGAAAAGGTGGAACTTTTTTTTATTCCCTTATTCTAGGTTAGGATTTTGGGTGACAGGGAATTTAAATAGTGGTGCAGGCTACTTCCTTTCATTTTTTGTGTATTGTGTGGCTCACCAAAGTATTTTTGTGGAAGTAAATAATACTGAAGGTCCCTAAGTACTTGTGCTTTGCTGATTTCGAAGTAATGATTATTCTTTTTTGTGCAGAATCATTGCAGAAAAATGACTGCATTCCGCTTTTTAAAGGAGGTATTTGGAGGCAAATATATGAATAAAATCAAGTAGGACATCAAAGAATATTAACAGAATTATAACATGTAATTTAATAATAATGTAATATACTTACCTATTACTATTCGGTGCAAGAGAAAACACAATTTCGTTCTACTTTAAATCTAAAATCCAATTTTACTTACTTGTGTAATAGATGATTGAAGTTAAAAAAAATGCTATTTAGTCTAAATATATCATTAAAAGAAGTATAAAAAATAAATAATAATAATAAAATAAAATATAATACCAGACAAATGACATTATTTTCTACATTAAATATATCAATTATAAAAAATATTAACGAAGTAGGTAATTAATTTTGTTGTATATAAAACATTTTCATATAGTTAATTTGTTTATTTTAGAAGACGATAAGATACATGTTTCTATGTTAGTATTGTGATCATTTCGATTTTGACATTTTGAGATTTTGGTAGATAATTTGAAGTAATGGAGAACGTTTTTACTATTTATTTTTATATTTATAATCAGGGTTGAGAAAATCCCGGATTTCTCACAAAAAAAACCCAACCCACCTGAGTTCTTTAAAAAAAGGGTTTTTAAAAAAAACAGTATTGGGTTTTATTAGAGAAATCAACATTTATGAATTATATATTTATTCTAAATTATATTATACGAATAGTTCACATTAATTTCTGAAAATTAATTATTTAATAATTTTAACACGAAATACGAGTATTAATACAGTTACATATAGTTTATTTATGTTTTTGTAATTTTTTAGAGGTACCGAATAAAATGAAATTCTTAAAGAAAATATGAGCTTTTTAAGGATTTTTTTTCGAGTGGGTTATTTTGGGTGGGTTTTGGTTGGGTTCAATATTATTGATTACTTTTCGTAAAAATCGATTAACCGAAAATGAAATGTCATAATTTTTTTTTTTAAATATCTTTTGCAAAATCATTTTACAATGTACCTATATTTGAAGATTATTTTCTTAAAAATTTAATAATTGCCTTGAATTTCTTTAGATTAAACCTGTTTAATTATTTTAAAATACTTTTTTTAACTCTTGATTTACTAGTAAATCTTAAAACGAAAATAAATGTATACTTGTGTAATTTGAATATGAATTATATTTCTATATTTTTCAATTAATTTTTATTTCATGTATATTATTTGTTTGATTGTTTTCTCATTCATAATATATTCAATATAACAAATAAAATAATAATATTTACATAATATAGGTAGTATATAACAAATGAGTTGTTCATATTCAAAATTAGATAGGTAGGTACATGATACATGACGTTTAACAAAGGAACAAATGTTAGATATAGAATAAATTCTAAGTATAGTTCTTAAATGATAAGAAGTAACGAAGCAAATAGATTTATGTAAAATAGCAAAATTTTTATATTAAAAGAAGATAAAAGATGAGAGAGTTAATATGCAAACTTCATTAGATTTTTAATGTTTGTTTCTACATTTTTTCATTTTTCTTGTTGTTCATTTCTATTTAATACATAAAGAAATGTTACCAATACGTATACCTACTTTTGCTACATTTGAAATACTCTCCATTTTTTAAAGAAATTCTTGGAAAATGTATACCCTAGTTTCCCTGGCATAGAAAATATGACCTGCATGTTGAAAAAACCCTGTGAATATACCTTCCACTTTCACTGAGCAAATTCCTTTTTTCATTTCGCTAAATGTGCATCGGCTACTTCAGCAGCGAGAAAAGCCCTCAATGGCCACGGGCTTTGTGGCTCACCGACAGAAGGATTACCGATAAAAACTTACCCCTAAAACGCACACACCACCACAAGAATACACTGTGTGCAGAATACTTGTTTATGTGTTTTGCAAGCTATTCGCATACCAAATCCTTACTGAAATAAGTAATATTATTGTGGTATACAAACAGGTAAATTTGTGGGATACATTCATGATTGAGTTGCAGAAAATATAAAGTACATAAAATTTTCTCACGTGTTGATTTAAAAAACAGATATTTACTGAGAACTGAAATAATATATTCCACATTAAAATTTATATATTTATGATTTAACATTATGAGATCACCACATCTTATTAAATATTTCATAATAAAAAAATAAAATAATAGTTAAAAAAGTTACATATTTATTCTGATTTAAATTTGTAATTACGCAAAGTAAAATTAAATTACATTGACAAGAATAACAGATGTGTAGGTACTTGAAATCTGTTATATGAGTAATAAGAAATATAATACCCCCGTTATAAAAATAAAGGTTTTCATGGGGTTTTACAAGCTCTGACATTGGAACATTTTACACACGTCCTGAACCACCTAAAGCTACAATTACTTACTAATAATACAGGCTGAACAGATCTGCTTGAGTAGTTATATAGTACGTAAAATATTTTTCTATATTTATATTGTCATATATATACCGTGTGTTCGAAAAAAGCATTTAATATGGGAGAACTGTTTTTGGTAAATAAAAACTGTCTGGCTATCATCTCAATTACTCCGGGCCGCGCTTAGCAAGCATGAAAGGCACGCGGGCGGCCCAATTTGGGGGCGGCCATTTTTTAAATTTAATTTACACTGTCCGAAGTCCAATAAAAAAACTGGGTATCCACTGGTTATAGTGAATTCTGAATTACTCGTACAGAGAGGTATTTTATTTTTGGTTAAAGGTTTGTTGTCACTAAGATTTGAACCCTAGAACTTACACTCTACTCAGTGAGTTGGAGCTTGCTTGCCATATGAGCTACCGCTGCCCGTTAGTAAAGATTCATTGGCAACCTGTGATCATATAAAAATTTGCAATATGACTAGTAATAATTTTCCTCAGCACAGTTTTTACAATTGCGTTATATTGGACGTCTAGTGGAAGTGGGGATATATCGTGTTCAATTTCTGATTTCATTCTACATACAGTGTTTTGCACAATCAACTTATGTTCGATTCAAAAGAAAAAGTATTTTTTTTTTGGTTTTGTGAAGTTCAAATTATAAACGCACTTTTCTTTGTAGTCATAATATATAAATGATTTTAAATTATGTAAATAAATAAAAGTACCTACATTGCACAAGAAAAAAAATCTTATTACCAAAATATAAAAAAAGTCTTTTATCTGTGGCAGGACAATACTACATGTATTCCTAAATGTTGTATAATTGTTGTTTATTTTAATATCAATATTCAATGAAATTTACAAAAATAAATTAAATTTTTTTTTACATGATATGTTGTTTCTTTAAAATGTATTAATTTTAATTATTTTCCATTAGTATCTTTTACAAAACATAGAATTAAGTTTGTAGGTATAAACATAAAAAACAGAAATCGTACTATAAGCTGGACAGTTTATATTTACCAAAAACTGTTTCCTTGTTAAATGCCTATGACAACACACGGTATATATAACTGTAACACAATACCTGTAAGTTACTAAGGTTGGGTTAAAACAAAAACGAAACACAAATTTCAATAAAATAAACTATGTAACTATCAAAACTTGCAAAATGTTTACAAGTCAGCGGTCAGTTTTACAGATTAATTCTTTGTGAATAAAAAGTTCAAATAAACGATAGTTAATAAGTGAATTACAAATAAAACCCTTAAATTTTATAAGATATTATGGACACTTTTTATGTAAAGTAATTAAATTTCTTTAATATTTACAATAATATAATTTATCTAGAAATGATATTTAAACCAATTATAACAAAAATAATATTGAAATTGTTATCTTTATTGTTTTTTGAAGATAAGTTATTAAATTGAAGTAAAGTACTATTTTCATTTGATGAATAACAATTTAAAAGACAGATTGTAAATAATATTTAGAATTAAAATATTCTGTTGTATTTTATTCTTCTCTGTATTTTCATTGCGATAGTGGATCTTGTTTGCTTCTAGATTATAGATTTCAAGGGCCGTAAAATCCACGTTAAATTTAAAGTAAATAAAAACTACAAAAAATGCTTCGGCACGTACGTAATCCTATGTTCCATGCCTTGTCCAACAATAACCAGATTAAAGAAAGATGTTTCTATCTGCAGAGATTATTCGGTGGTGATAACACGTTTGATTTCACCTCATCTCAACATCAGATAACAAAGGAATTGTTTGCTTTCTTGACAACTTACTTTCATGCGGACGTGGTTTCATGAATAAATTATAATATTAAAAAAAATTATGCAATAAGCTTACTATTAGTAGAATAAATAATATAAATTAACATTATATTACATTAAGAATTTTACTTAATAAGAATGTACTAAATTTATAATTATCATTTTCTAATATTGAATATGAAAATAAACACATCAGCTCATTTCATAAATAAATGTCTAATGAAAAACAAAATGTATATAGGTATCTAGCAGGAAGATTTCTGTGTTTGTTTTGTATGTATGGTAGACAAAAGTTGTTTTAATTATGCAGTGGTGTCGTTAGACTGGTTTTAGGGGGGCGAACGCCCTCTGTTCTGATTTACACCTCCTCTGTTTTATAGTTACAGTATTTTTGTAAATAAATATTTTCTTAAACTACGCTTCTGTAACAATAATGTGATTTCATCAATCATTAACAAAATATGAAATGTTTAAAAGCTGAAAATGTGCGCGCCCTAGTTTTCAAGTAAGAACGACATCCCTGCAAATATGTATATTAAAAAATATGAATATTAGAATGTTAATTCTTTGTAACCTGCTAAAATGATTTAAGAAATGTTTGTTCAATACGTCTTAAGAATAAAATTTATCATATTAACTCAAACGTCATACCTAAAGAAAGTAATTTTTATACAGACACTTTAATTCTTCAAAATAAAATAGTAATTAAATGAAAAATATGATGCAGCTAGTATAAAATTATTCAGAATACAAATAACAAGTGGCAGACAATTTCATAATTTTAAATTTTTTATCAAAATTAAAAAAATACGTAAACAAAATTGAAAATTGGTAACATTATCAAATTTTTTATAATTGAAAATATGATTTTTGTAATTAGTGAAAAATTTCGTTTGATTTATTTCTTAAATGGATAAATAAGTAACTTTTCATATAGTATTAAAAATGCTATTTGAATAACGTAAATATGAATTCCTATTTCAAAAATATATGTAGAATAATAAAGTCATAATAAATCAGTAATATTAAACATTTTTTCATATAAAGTTTGTAAAATCCAACTGGATTTTATACTAAAAATATACTCTCTTCTTCTATCCAAAAATCTGTGTTTGGTTTTACAGTGTAGCAGCCGTTTGCAATTTTTGGTCGTGCGACACAATGCAGGACCTTTTCTATGTATTTTCCTATCAAAAAAACGGGGGTTGGTCTTGCACCCCAGTCGTGTGCTAGGCACGTTCTGAGGGCAGATTTCAACAGCACGGGGTAAAAAAAGTCGAGGGGTGATTTACATAACACACATGCTAAAATGGAGGACTGTTTGATACTTCGTTGCACTTTCAAGAAGGATTAATACCATGAGTATGTAAAGAGAATAAAATATTATTTTGTATTTTTTGTCTCTACAACAAAAATCTGTTTTAACACCGAAAGAATCCATTAAAATTAGAATAGTCGAATTCAATTTATCTCATTATGATTGGTAAATTTGCAGAAATAAAATTTTAAAAAGTATCAAATGTCAAATCTCGTTAAATTAAAAATTACAAAACATGATAATGTTATTTTTGTGTAGGTACTCAAAATTAAAAAATCTGTGACAGTGATAAGTAAAAACAAGAGATAGAGCAGGAAAAGAACAAGAAAGATGACGAAGATGATTGGTGCTAAAAGAATAATGTTAACACTGTGCTGACAAAATTGAATTTTTAAATTCGCCATTACCATTTTTTTTTCCTTTTTTGTACAACTAGTTTTGTTTTTGTTTCTTTTATTAAACAATAAAATAATTCCTCCTAAAATTATAGTATATTATACTGAGGGACTAAAGTAGGTACATGCTTTAATCCTGAGAGTGAGGTTTATTTCATGAGCCTTAGACGAGGGAATTAATCACTTGAGAGATTAAAGGTACTTTTGTCACTCTTTTTTCATTTCCGCATAGGCATTTTTAAAATAATAATTATTTGATTATATCTATAAAACTGACTAATACATGACAGATTTGAAAACAAAACGTCATTATACACATATTTCTGGTAAGCTATACTAGGTTACATACAGGGATTAACAGCGCTACTTCAGTCTTCGAAAAGAAAGAGTACAATAGATTCTTAGTCCCGGAAGTGCAAAAAAGTTACTTTATCATTTTAAATAGAAGTAATCTATATAAATTAAATGTAAATGTTCGTTTGTTCAAAATCTTAAATCTCCAAAAATTCTTCACCGATAGCTTTGAAATTTTAATATGTACATAGGCTAAGTAATATTACTTAGTCTATGATACAATGTTGCTTTTGAATACGCGCGTATTTTTATAAACCTTTATATTACATTTATATTTATACAAATTTATCCAGACTGAACCACAGAAACGCGTGGTCGGGTACAGTTAGTATTAAATATAAAGGTGATGTCAATTGTATCATGAGGACATAAACTATCAAATACAGTTATTTATATCAATGATTATTTAAAGGCATCTGTCATGTAAAAATAATGACGGATTCATTCTTTTGTTATAAGAAAGGGTCATCGATGTCCATCGATGATGTTTTATAGTCTTCGACCGGTATATCTACAATTTAAAGAAAGTTTCGGCAAAATATGTATGTAAGTAACCTTTATATAAAATCAGCCAGAGCTGATTTTTAGTACGATCATAAAAGAGCAAATCACAAAAAAGTATTTAAAAAAAAACTCGTCTTAATTATTGTAATTTAATTTTGTAGAAATTATTTACCTTGATAAAGTATTTAGATATGACTACATATATCAGATTAAATATTTTTAGTTTTAATGACAGCGGTTCTTTTATTATATTTTACGCCTACAGCAATTACATTGTTTTTTGCACAAGCAATAAAGTTATAATTACAAAAATAGAAGTATAAATAAAAATACTTCTAATGTACAATTTACAGTTATAATCTCTAGAAAACAAATAATAATGATGTTAAAGTTACAATTTAGGTAATGTATTTGAAAAAAGAAGTAATATAAAAAATAACATATTTTGCACTTAAATAAATTAGTAAAATGATTTTACAAAATCATTATTTCAATCATAATTTATTATTTTTCAAGCTCTGACTATAATCATAGTACATATTAAAAATAAAAACTTGATACAACTTAGCAACAGATATACGTTCATAAAAACAAATACATCAACTTTTTAAATAAACATCAGAATTAAGAGAAATGCATTTTCAGAATGTGGAAGAAATAGTTTTTATTTTATAATTTTATTAACTTTTAAAAATATTTTACAGAAAATTCAATGTCTTTCCTATTTATTTAGAATTTGAAATTCACCTCTACTAACGGTTATGAGCAATTACAATAAAATAAAATTAGCTGAAATAATTTTGCATATGCATGATATATAACTAATGCAGTAATACATATACCTAATACTTATGTTTGTTTTATTTCAATTTTCATATCGTAAAATAATTAGGTACTTGTAATATTGATACCACTAGAATCTTTTGACAAAAATAATTGGTATATCCTAATCTCGGTTTCCCCTGCTGAATAATACGTTCCATTTGGTGTCATTCACGTCCACATGTCGATATGAGTTATATGAGTTTTTTGCGAGGTGTGGGGTTTTTGTCCCGTGAATGACTGCAGTCTCCAGTAACCCTAAGTAGCTGCAGCACCTGCCTTCTGCCCTCGCAAACCAGTGTCCAAGTGTCCGTTAAGATCTGGACCAGACCAACCAATAGCTACACAAAAAATCTCATGTGTACAACACATTACCTCCCCCTATTATACGTTTCATTTACTGCTGCTTTCTTTTCTTTATCTTTTTCAATTATACAACGTACGAACAACTATAATATTTAATTACTATATCTTATTAATGATGGCATATTGCAAAATATTAAACTAATTTTTTTGAACAACTTATTTATTTTCTGAAAACAGTCTAAACGATAGCTAAAATAATTATTAACTAATTTTGGTTTATCTGTTAAACCCAAAGGTACGTTATAGCTATTTATGTATTAGAAATGATATAGATTTTGGCCCGCGGTGCAAAATTGAAGCCCGACGCGCAGCGGAGGGTTACAATGCACCTAGGGCCAAAATATATTTTGCTCGTAATACATACAATATTTTTTGCACATCCGAAGTAGTATTACTTCTTCACCGCGATCAAAGTAAAACGATGTTCAAATCAAATTCAGATCATAGTAGTCTATTTGACATATGTACGTTGTCATGGATAACAATGAAAACAAGCAAGTAGTAAGTAAACAAGTAGCAAAAAAGCGGTGACACGTCAAAAATTTATTATAAAAATGGGTGAAACTGGGCACGAAAAGTTCTAGGGTGAAAAAGAATGTCATTTCGCCCTTAAAACTATGTTATTTGTCCGACTTTTACGCCCGGATGTGCAAAAAATAATATTTCACTAATAGAAAACTTTATTACTAATTGCAACATAATTTGCGAACAAATTTACAGATATTTTTTAGCCGCAATAGCTTATTTGGTTAACGAACTCTAATTACGTAAATTTAAGTCGAAAATACCCTATAAATTCATGTCCAAGATACAATATTAAGGATTTATGGGCGATAATAAATTTAGTAAATTATGCCATGATTAAACTTTATTTTATTTATTTAATTATGTTTAACACAATAGCTATTTAAGTATTTTTTTTTAATTTATTTTTTTTTTCTAATTTTGAATTTATCTTAATAAACTATTACTTTTTAAAACGTTTGGAAACACCACATTTTTTAAGTTAAATAATTCACTTTTCATCATTCAGTGATGAATTTTTTTTTCCAGACAGGTTATGAAAAATTTGGCACATAGATTAAGGAATAGTATATTAAAACATAAGTTGTAGAATTCAAACTTTTCAAGCACGAGTTTGAATTTCGGGAACGTGCGCGAAGCAGCGAGTGCCCGAACGAACGAATGCTCGAATTGCCTTCTATAACGAATGTTTTATACGATTTTCTCTGTTTCGGCTTTTATTTACATTATTTTTTATAATAATATTTGACAATTTCCATTAAGGGATTTTTTTGATAGAATAGTTAGGTTGGTGACAGTGATTTCTGTTTCGTCTGTTACCTAGGTAAATTAGAATTATTTTGTCAGTTGCCTAGATATTTTGTGTATTTAATGCAGTCATGCCAATCTCAAATAACAAAATATAACCAAAAATCGTTTAAGAATGAAGCTCCTTCTAACATCAATAAGCGTGCTGGAATATGATATTCTAATTCCAGCACGCTTATTGATGTTAGAAGGAGCTTCATTCTTAAACGATTTTTGGTTATATTTTGTTATTTGAGATTGGCATAACTGCATTAAATACACAAAATATCTAGGCAACTGACAAAGTAATTCTAATTTATTTGGGAGGCCATGAAACAAATTGCTTGTTTTACAAGGTATAAACGAAACAGAAATCACTGTCACCAACCTAACTATTCTATCAAAAAAAATCCCTTAATGGAAATTGTCAAATATTATTATAAAAAAAAAAATGTAAATAAAAGCCGAAACAGAGAAAATAGTATAAAACATTCGTTATAGAAGGCAATTCAAGCACTCGTTCGTTCGGGCACTCGCTGCTTCGCGCTCGTTCCCGAAATTCAAACTCGTGCTTGAAAAGGTTGCCTGCTACAACTTATGTTTTAATATACTATTGGCATTTCAAAACGTCAGTTAGTTTTAAAAAGAGACTTTATATGTCAAAATTATCAAAAGTTAATTACTAAAGTAGTTATTCAAAATGTCATCCCTCTATTTGAATTCACATCCAAGCGAGTCCTTTCTATAGATAATTAAAGAAGTAGCTATAGTAGCTCTCTGAAGTCTGAAGAGTATTAGATTCGGGTCACAAGAACGCAGCTATAGCCATAATGAAATATTCATCCCTGGTTTGGTATTTTTTAGCATAAACTACACTCTTTATGCGTCTCCATTTTCCAAAGATAATACTCGAAAGGCTTTAGGTTTGCTGACCTGAGTGTCTAGAGAATTGGACATCCTTTTTCAATACACTGTTCAGCAAAGTTATTATTTATTTAATTCTAACACTTCTACCAAAAGGAGACGGTGCCATCCTGTTGAAACGAAGTGAAAATCGACACAAACCCTTATTTTGAAAATGTAGCCATAGCAAATTATCATTTTGATAACAGAAATATGAAACTTCAAAGAAGAAACAATTGCTACAATTAATAAAGAAAAAAATGGAATCATGGCATGCTCTGTTGAATTTACTATCACTCATAAATTCAATCCTATAATATAGAGTATCTGAAATGAGTGTATAAGGTATTTTTTACTTCAAATTAACTCAGGAATATATCTGCCGCATAAGTCAACTTTTATTTCACCTACAATACCTAATGGTAGTTTATGTTTATAGATTCATGAAGTTCAGATTGTGGGTAAAATATTCAGACGTCATAGTTTATCAATTGTTAATAAAATGTTAACTTCATGGAAGCCAAGTTACATTTTAGCAACTGAAGTACGAAAAATTACTAAGTAATACTTTCTATTTTTCATACTTATTTAAAGTGGCATAGATAGGATTGGAGTTACATTCTCGAATGCAAAAGTGACATTTCGCAATATAGAATCAAAAATAATTATTAAAAATTAGCTTTACTAAAATAAACAGCTATTGCTAATTTATTAAGGGTCGGTTTTTCCACATCTGGTTAAAGTACCGGTTACCTTAACTATCGGTTATAATTAAAATATCGCATCGAAATAGCAAATAACGTAAATTTTTAACATCTTACATAAACATTTCGATGCTATATTTTTCTATTAACCGATGGTTAACGTCACTTTAACCAATGGTGGAAAAACTGGCCAAGTATGAAGATTTGGATTTTTTATACTCAGTTTTAAGAATCGTCAATGAAGGAAGTTTTTCTTCTCCGACAAAATTCCGCACATATGAATCTATTGATAAAATGTGTATTTAACTGACATGACGGAAAAGAATAAAATGTATTTATCTTTCTTACTGGCACTTTTAGTTTAGGTTACACAATATTCTATTTTTTTTAATTTTCTTTTGCAGGTGCTCAGCCGAATTTTGGAGGCGCTCTTACTTACTGCTTATTTACGTTGCTAAGAGAGAATTGAAACTAAGTTGTGTATAAAAACACCACAAGTTTATAAACTTGAACGCTAACAAGCCCATATATGATCTTAGCAGCGTCTTACACTAGTATAAACATGTCTCCAGCCTGATCCTCCACTAATCCAGCTCCGCTTTTTGCGGTGTTGACAAAGCTTTAATATCCCAGCTCGTGCTGCTCGAGCCCAATAAATAAAATATCAGTGACAGAGTGGCGCATGCATCCGCTGCTGCCGGCCTTTGTCAGGCTGCAGCCTGCGCTGGACCTCGCCAGGTGCCAGCTGACCACGTGGCACAATACACTGATTGAACGCTGCATCAATGAGTTTTTTTGGATTTATTAGCTTCTTTCAAAGCTCAACACAATTAGGCCTTTACCTTTACGATAAAGTGTTTTATGAAAGAATATAGGTATCATATTTTATACTCTAGCTTATTCACCTATACAGTATAGACTATATAGGAATATTATTTTATTTTTCAGTTCGTATTTTAATAATAATAAAGTATACTGTTGTAATAGCTAGTAACATACTTGTTATGAGTATTATAATCGCCGCAGATGTCAATTGAATTCCGAGCTCGTAAAGCGAGGATTTTAAGACATCTAAGGCCTGGTATGATTCACAACATCCGTGGTTTTTTCAATAGTTTACCGGTTCAAGAAAATGAAGACTAAAATTCTCTTGTCAATAACGTTTTCGTGACCAAATTTGTATGGGGTGATATGACGTCATGGTGACAGTTATATTATCCATGTTCTATATTATTTTGACAAGTCATTGCGGCAATAAGATAAGTTAGTAGAGTAACAATATTACTTTAAACAGAAACATCATAGTTATAGCATTATAATTACACGGTGCTGAATAAAATAATTAAATAAAAAAATAATAAATTTTGCATTAAAAAACGAATTTCATATTTGTCATTTTATTTCTTATTATTCCTTTCGAACAAAATTGTAATTTGAAATTTAAAAGTTTCATGATATTTGACATAAACAGTGGTCGCCAACTATTATGCAATGAAAAGTGTCACAATTTATGAACTTTTAAATTTCAGCCATGTCGCATGACACTAGAGGAAAAGCAGAAGTTGAGGTGTAAAAGTTTCGGCACGAGACGAAATCGAGTGCTAGAATCACACAAGGTGGAAAATAGGCGATTCTGCACGAGTCGCACACCATTTTCTATGACCACACTTTTAAACGTTACAGAACAAAAATACATGCACGAAAGTTATTTGACATAAAAAAACAACATGACGCAGATAACCTCACAAAGAGTACTTTCACGCATACGCAGTGTTGGCAATTACTAAGAGAAATCTTTTTCCTAAATGTATTTGGTAAGTTCTTTTTTCTTTCTAATTCTTTTACTCTTTCCATTTTTATAGTATTTCAAAATAATATAAAAATTCATTTATTTAGCGAGGTTTTATTTTTAATATTATTGACATGATATTTCAGCAAAATTAGCAAAAAATTGTACAACGTTATAACAGTATTTGAATGAGCTACATAAACGAACTCGTTTGAATTCAGTTATAGCTTTGTTACAAACGTAAAACCGTAAAATAAATATTTCTTGTGCTTCTGTATTATTTTCGATGACAGGTATAAAGTCAAAAGTATTTAGTACCTCAATATTCTTGAATGTTAGTCAGAATATATGATTTTTCTTGATTTTATTGTAAATATCAATCATTTATCATAAGTATAAATAAAATAATAAGTAGTTATTATTTTTGTACAACTTTACAATGAATTAGAATAGTTTACACATAAATACTAAATGTGTATATTAGGTACTCCTATATTTAGTTTAATTGTTGTTCTGTTTTCTTTTCTCAAGCTGTACATTTCTTATCACCCTACGCAAACTAATATTCGTTATTCGGCGTCTCGGTGGACATTTTAGGGTCTTTTTTCGTGGAGTGAGGCTTACATTAGAGGTGACAGAACAGTTGAGGGCGTCCCAGGATTCATTAGCGCCCGCCAAGTCGTTGCCGATGCAACGGACACCCACAAATGCAATTTGTCCGAGAGGGCCGGGCACTGAGAAAGACAGGGCGACAGAATGGAAATCAACACGAAATGAGGTGAATTAAACGAAGGGAGATAAATTGTCTATCGAATTCAACTTAAACAACACAAACAAACGAGCGTAACTAAGTGAAGCATTCGTTAAACGTGAGAGACGTGAATTAATTCTTGTATTTCATTCGACAGAAAGTTGCTTTAATCTTTATTCTGCTACTATTTATTGGTAACTTCCCGCCATCTTAATAAAATCGCTTATTAAGTATTTCATATGTAGACGTCATATAGGTATAGGTATAGCCTTCTGTAAAATTTTCACTAATATGATGTAAGGGCGCCGATTCATCGAAATCTCCTTAAGGGCAAAATTTCATATAATGACAAAAATGAAAACATAAAATTACAAGAAAAAATAAATACTAGATCAAACACTTTAGAATGCTCTAATTCTTGACCCACTGAAACCAGAGCACAATCCAGAGCAGCCAAAACTGCTCCAGAAAGTGCTCTGGTTTTAGTAGGGTAAGAAAAACTTCAGTAGGCGAAGAATTAGAACAAACATTTGGAGTACTCTAATTCTTAACACATTGAAACCAGAGAACAATCCAGAGCAGCCAAAGCTGCTCCAGAAGTAGCTCAGGTTTCAGTAGGCCAAGAATTAGAGCAAACACTTCTGAATGGTCTAATTCCTGACCTACTGAAACCATAGAGCACAATTCAGAGCAGCTAAATTTGCTGTAGAATGTGCTCTGGTTTCAGCAGGCCAAGAATTACAACACATGCTGAAGAGTGTTCTCATTGCCGGTCGGCTGAACTAGACCACCTTCAGGGCACAAAATGCCCTGTAAGGTGGTCTAGTTAGATCTCTACTCGGGACGAAGGTCGGAAGGCCCACTACCACCCACGCGCCCCGCCGAGTGAGACTGAGTGCTACCATCCCAGGATCTCCGGTATATCCTGGAACGCGCATTATTACTGGTCATATGTATTCCCATTGGCTGATATTCAAGCTGTAATTGTGGCTGTACTAGTGGGAATTTTTAAATGAAAATTTGTACTTATATAGATACTTTGATGCGAGGAATTCACTGGTATGTAACGAACACCTATTTTAGAGTAGTAGTCAATTACTCTTTAAAATAATAACAATTTAAGGCTTTATTAATGTAATTGGCGCCCATGATATGATAGCGCATGTCTTATCATTGCCATGAGTATTGCGGATACGTCAAAGATGAAAGATATAAGTTTTACAATTCTTGCAGCAGAAGTTGGTGACGTGAGGATCAACTCGACGAAACCGATTTTATGTTTGTGTAATGCTTGCGTATAGTCGCATCGAATAAGAAATGACGTTGCGTCATTTCAAATGTTATCAATTATAATGAAGTTTCATGTTCTGTGCCTAATGTAATCTACAACAGGCAAACACTTTGTATAAGTAAAAACTATAAATTCAGTACATGAAACCTCATTGAATTTGATGACGTTTGACATAATGCAACAACTGTACCTTCCTGCAGTTTTCGTTTCATTAGCCGTAATGCCGTAAATGGTACTAATTCCAACAGGCAAGTCTTAATTTGCACTTAAAAAGAGTATATAGGTAGTATGTCAAGTGACTCCAAGTATAAACTCTTTAGATCAGTGGTTCTCAACCTTTTTACATTCGCTGAACAATTTCAGATATTGTAAAATTTGACGATACACTAAAAATAATTATGTTCATTTAAGCATATTTATATATCGTGTATATAATTTTTTGACAGGTCTATATAATTCATCGATGAATTGTGTCCTTATAAACGCAATCTGAGTTTTCGCTAAAATATTATTTCTTATTTTCAAAAAAATTGTCTTGTTTGAACTTTGCTGATATAAAATTTTGAAAATAAATTTTATTCTTCGATAATTGGTTGGGATTTTTGATCATTTTTCTTCACAAATTAAAAAAAAAGCAGAATAGGCCGATTTTCTTCTTTGTCCGAAGTAAATCCAAATTTTAAATAATACTATATTGACGATAAAGTTTATACTTTTTGGGAATATCTTTGTTTTTGCAAGGTTCTGGCTCAATTTTAGGATGGCTATTTTTATTAACTGTTTTATCCGTACAGTTACGTTATCTTCGCCAGCCAATTTTTTTTTTGTTTTCTAATGATAAATTTGCCTATTTATAGTACAATCCTGTGAAATAAAATATTTTTGTTAAGTATACAAAAATATAGTATACAATCAATCAAACAAAAAAATATTTTTTGGCGATGTGAATAATACCTAAGCCAAATAAATTTAGCGACACACTACGAAAAGTCTCGTGGAACATACTATTTTAGTATTCAAACTAAATACTGTATAATCGCGTTAACGTGAACACTCAAATGTATGAAGTAGTCAGTAGTGTGAACAATGTAATTGCTAACATGGACTACCTAATATAGTGAATAATCTTAGGTCTTGCTGTTAATATGAACACAGTATATGCATTATAACTTGTGGACTTCTTCTATTTACTTGAAAATTGTGAAAACAGCGTAAAGTTGATAGAAGTACTGTTGCTGTGAGTAGTGCTAATATTATTATATCGAATATTATTTTTAAAGTTCATTTAAAATTTTGTCTAAAATTTAAACGTAAAACTTTATCTCTATGTCAAAAAGCAAAAATTTTGTCTGAATACAACAATGGTGCTATATAGTATAACATATTAGTACTGTAATCTAAGAAATATGGCATATACTGAAGTCCACTATTTGCTGTTTTAAAAAGAAGAAACTTGCTATAAATAATATCATAACTGGACCTGCCAAAAAAGGAAACAGTAGTCTTTTATAAATTATTTATTTCATAATATAATAACAGTTGGATATGAATAGGTCTGGATTTATACTGTTATACTGAGAGGTATGACTGAGCGGGAAATTAAATAAAATATATTATTATTTGAAGTATTTGATATTATGTTGAAATATATAAAAAAACTATATAATAACAAATTATTTAATTGTATAATTTAAAATATTACAGAAATAAATGTTTAAACTTTTTTTTTCTTATTAGAAATTAAGTTTGTCATATTTAAATAAAATGTTAAGAAAACTTGTTCGAAAATTATTTAGATAAGTAACAAAAAATTAAGTATTTATGTTGAGCACAATATAAGGTTGATTTTTTAAAATATTTTTAATAAAAAGACAATAAACTAACGAAAATACACAAAAACGAAAGAAGGCTTAAATATTAACTGACACTTACGGTAATCAACAAAAGAAAATGTACAACTAACAACCAAATTCAAACAATCGCGTCATGGACATCATCTCCCGAAAGGTGACTTTCTGATCATGCAAAGAAAAATCTTGGGCTCTATAATTAGCTGAGTGTCGCTACTGCTTACTTACTTACCTATACTGTGACTACTACATTTGAGTGTAGTCGAGAAAATAGACAAGTCGAAAAAGTCGAAATAATTAAAAGTGAAAATATCGGAAAAGTCGAAATATTCCATCTCTTACCCTTCCTTCAAGTAATGACTTAAAGTTTGAATAATTTATGACATCTGACCACTAAGCTACCCAACCCTCCATAAAAGGTTGTAAAGTCTGTATAAAACTATTTCAAATATCGCTTCCTCTACAAAATACAGGTCTGAGATAAAATTATAATAAATACTGTAAATTGTTTAAACTCTGTATATAATCATTATTGCAATCAGTGATTTATTCTTGCAATATTTTCCCATCATTAAGCTGAAAACACATTTTGTAGGTATGAATTTAAACAAAGAAATATTCAGAGACCTATTGAATATATTTTAATATTATAAAAGTTTAAGGGTAAAAAATTAGAAAAAGTTTTAAAGTTTCAGGTAATTTAAAGGTCGAAGTAGAAGTTAACGTCTAAAAGTCGAGATAGTTATTTGAAAACAAAAGTCAACAAAGTTTAATTCATGGAAAAGTCGACGATAAAAAAGTTTATATTTTCGAAAGTCTAAATTCAATTAATCTATACTATGATTTTCAAGAATCGATCGATCGATCGATTGTTTTAAAAAGTCCTCATAAATCGATTAAATCAAGTAAAAATGCTATACCATAGAAAACAGAAATTAAAAAATAGCTATTTTTTATAATTTAGTTTACTAATTATTAGTATTTGCTAGATATACACACTAAATAAACAGAACACCTTAAACACAAAAAAGAAAATGACGGTTAGTAGTTACTAGGTACATAATGATGCTACATTCAATATTTACTATTTAAAATATTCTGTCTCTGGCCTGAAATATAAAACTATTGCTTTAGGCAGAGATGACGTTTCAAGTGAACATTCCCTTAAACTGTTGAATCTTATTGCTAAAAATTTTCATCAATATTCACAATTTAGTAAATATTTTTCGATTTATACATAAATTACCTATTTCCTAACCATTAAAAAAAATAGGATAATTTTGTACATCAAAAATTAATAGTAAATTATACTAATTATAATATACAAAAATTATTTTTGTTCATTAATGAAATTATAAAAATTTCTATTTAAAAAAAAATGTCGAAACATGAAGTTTTTGTTCCATGTCAAAGTTTTGTTTTTTGTTCCGGTAGACGAAAATCTTTCCGGATATAAAAACAGCATCGACTATCGATTGTCTCTCCCTCGACAGGCGTCTAAAGAAGTCTCGACGCCCTCGTCGGCGTCTGCGAGGGAGCGTCCCTCACTCTAGACGCCCCTGCCGCTTTTTACGACCCCGACCACCAGGGAAAGAAATGGAAATTCAACCCCTATCCAACATGGACACCAATATTGGAGAAAAACTCATAACAAACTTTCCTATTGGCTACACTTAATGTTTTTTGCGGTTGCTATGATAAATGATTTTGTTATTTTGTAGTTGTGAATAAAAGAATAAAAAGGTTTAAAGTGGTAGCTATTTGAGTCACAGTGACGTAGCGGCAAAAATTTGTATCATAAATTTTATAAAACTATATTTATATAAGAATTTTAGATGTAGGTATAATTCTATAAGACATTGTTTTGTATTTTATTCTCAACTTGTTGCACATTATAGCTTTACAAATCTACTGAACATAATGTACCACATCTTGATAATTATGTGTTTAATTTACTGTTCTTTATATATTTGTTTTATATTTTTACATTTTACAATGAAACATAAAAAAATCACCTAATTATATTTTTAGAAAAAGGTGATAGTTTGAAATAAAATTGCGTTGTTTTAGCTGTTCAATTATTATGGTCATAAGGTGATACATGCAGGCGAATGAGTGGAACAAGATTCGTGAGATTCAAACCTACAATATACGCAAATGGCAAATAAATAAGTATTCCTGTATTTTATTTTAGAAATTCTGAACCCACTTTTTGAGACATTCTGGTTTTTAGTACGCCACTGATGAAAATCTACTCGATGTCAACAAGGTGACTTGCATGAAAATTTTTGATTGAACGTCGAAGCCTCTCATAAAGAAGTATTTTTTCCTAATGCGTAGAAGTTTTTGAATAAGCTTCACATATTTTTTGAGTATTTTGACTGAGTTATTGATGGATGGTTTGCAGAAATATGTCATTAAAGAGAACCTAAAATCTTAACAATAGGTTCATAAATAAAGCAGATTACGATCATATTCATATATTATTATATTATAAAATGTAAAATGTGTTTCACAAGATGAAAAGTTTGAACACAGATTCGAAGTCGATTCGCCTAAATTGTAATTGAGTTTTTAATTTTTTTGTTCAAATATGTAATTCTTAATATTTTTATAACTATAACTATGTGGTATTGTATTGTAATGCATTGGAATTTAAGGTTAAAGTAGAATTATAATAGAATATACAGAATTATTTTACAAAATAACATTTCGCCTATTTCAGTTCAGGATGTGTAGCACAACTTTTCTACGATGCTTTGCCTACTGTAAGTATAGTGTCATTTTTTTAAATCAGTCGTTAGTCATTAATTAAATTATGAGGTGTTCAGAAAGTGAAACATGCACCCACCTTGTTTTAAAATCTTAATGACGCCCCTGATTGTAAGTATTTAGTACATGTAGCCAGGTATCATTAAATTTTACTTGCATTTTGTATTGGAAGTTGTTATTTTATAATCTTTATATTTAAATTAAATTTTATTTTATAAACAATAAAATAAAAAAAGTATTCTTGTTGGCCAATACAGAGTAAGGTAAAACTAAATGTGTGTAGGTAAGCTACATACTGCGATTTAATTTGTAACTACAACAAATTATACTTACCTTATATCTATACCTTTCTAATTTTTCGGGTTGCCTGGATTTCTGCCTAAAAATTATAAAAAGTTTAAATATAAGTTTAAAAAATCTGATGTAAACACCACATAGCTTCCTTATACGCCTATGCATTTGGAAGTGAGATAATTCTATCGCTAATCGTTTTTGATTTATGCGAATAATTCAGAAAACCCTTCGAGCATAAGTGCCCTTTTTGCACTGCCGATTGCAAGAAAAAAAGAATGATGCATAACTACATTTTATGGTAGTCCCACCTACAAAATTTCAACATTCTACAGCTAATCGTTTTTGAGTTTTGCGAAAAATTAAAAATACCTTCGAGTAAAGTGCCTTTTTGACACTGTCGATTGCAATAAAAAAGGAAAGTGCACAACTAGATGTTATAGCAACCCCACATACACAATTTTAACGTTTTACGGCTAACTGTTTTTGAAAAATATTCTTCGAGCAAAATGTCCTTTTTGCACTACCGATTGCAATGAAAAAGGGATGGCACAACTAAATGCTATAGCAGTCACAACATAGAAAATTTCAACATTCTACGGCTATATCCATACATACATTTGTACGTACAGAAGTTACGGCGAAACTAGCCAAATGGATTACAATACTTCCTTTAATTCATACAAGGAAGTATAAAGAGAAAGATTTCACACTCAAAGTTTTATTTCTCTATCCACTGTATCAATAAATTTTTTATTTGCATATTAAGAATACATACAAATACGAAAAAAAAACTGTAAAAATTGTACAAAACTATTTTTGTATCACTTTTTTATCAAATAATTAGTTTATTTTTATTACAATGTACGAAAAAATACAATAAAATTTTGGAAAAGAAAGGTAATGTACTAGACACAAAAGATTGTTTAATAGTTTTTTTCAATTTTACATTCAGTTTTATTAATTTTTATTTATTTTTTTCTGATTTAAGGTCCTGGCATTATAAATTTTTCCAACTTTCTAACATCTTAGATTAGGACACAAAACACAAATATTAATTATTTTAATTTCGGTTTTTATTTTTAATTTAAGTTTGGCAAATAAATTTCATTTCATTTTAATTGAAATTATTCTTAAATCCTTATGTACCTACCGTATTTTATATATATTTACTCTCCTGTATTTTTGTTCTACTCTAAACACAAAAAAAAAACAGTATGGAATTTTAATATTAGGGCGCTTATAACAAATGTTGTTTGTAATATTACTAGTGGCCTCTGTGGTACAATCTAATAAGTAAATCACATGGCAGTAAAGTTTTCTATAATTTTATCGCCTACTACTAGTGACCTCTATAAAACACTATATTATATTTTATAGAGGTCACTGATCGCTACAATTATTTTCATAACGTTCCACTGCCCCTAATCTAACCTCAATCTGGTCTGTGATCAAGTTTGACGTATTAGAAACAAAAGATAGTCATTAAAATGTCTGAAAAAGTATCGCATATTGACAGAGATTTAGATTTGTCTAACGCTGGGCGCGGTGTTTGGCTAGTTAAAGTGCCAAAATACATCGCAAGCCGCTGGGAAAAAGCGCCAGGGGATATAGAAGTTGGAAAATTGAAGATTTCGAAGTATAACCTCACATAAAATTATAAGAATCATTAAAAAACTTTAAATCCACAGAAATCCAGGACAAAAAGCTCAAGTTTCTTTAACTTTATCAGAAGGGGTTCTTTGTTTAAATGAAGCTGGAGAAGAAAACATTCCAAAAGATCACAGGCTCGATGTGTCTACTGTTACACAACAAACTCTAGGAGTTTTTTCACATATGATCCGTAGGATTTAAACTCATTTTCAGTTATTATGTATTCATTTTATTATTTGCAGCTACAAATAATGATTCAGTTATCCCAGAATCTGAAAAATTGTTTATGGAAGGAAGAATTGTTCAGAAATTGGAATGTAGGCCATACGCAGATAACTGTTACATGAAATTAAAATTAGAATCAATACGTAAAGCCTCCGTCCCTACTAGACAAGTAAAACAACTGGATAGAATTGTTCAAAATTACAAACCAGTTTCTGATCACAAAAATAATGTAAGTTTTATAAGTTTAAGATTGAGAAAGTATTAAAATTATTATTTGTAGATTGAATATGCCGAAAGGAAAAAATCCGAAGGCAAAAAGGCTCGTGATGACAAAGAAGCAGTTCTGGAAATGCTTTTCGCTGCTTTTGAGAAACATCAGTATTATAATATTAAAGATTTGGTGAAAATTACACAACAACCTTACGTTTATTTGAAAGAGATATTAAACGAAGTTTGTAACTACAATTTAAAGAATCCTCATAAAAATATGTGGGAGTTGAAACCAGAGTATAGGCATTATAAAGACCAACCAAAAGAAACTAAAGAAGAAGAAATGTCTGAAGATGATGATTAAATTTTATTTTTATTAACATTGTAATTATACTGAAATAAATATTTAGATTATACGTGGCTTTTTTATTCCAATTCTATCGTCCTCTGTTTTAATGTTCATTTTCAAGCGAGGTTTAAAAACTATTTTTTGTTCCGACATATTTGTCAATTTAGATCTTTTCATAATAGTTGAGTTTGTATTACACATATGGATAGTATTTGCAGACAAAAATGAATTGTTTGTTATCATTTGTGGTTTCGGCATTACTACAGAAACAGTTTTTTCCATCTACAAAAATAAGTTCTTAGTACTTAATTTGACTACAAATTTGCAATATATGTTATTCTGAGTGGAGAAGTTTATGGTGTTATATCAAATACTATCTTCATTTTATTAATAATCACAAATAGTCTTACTTTCGATAAAATTTTCAGTTTATATGTCAGGTTAGTTAGACAATACTTTTCAGCTGGTAATGCAATTCCGCAATCCGATTTAATTAATGGTAAAGGTTCTTTATTGATATCAGAAGCAATTTTAATTATTTCCTATTAAGAATATAATTTGAACTCCACGAAATAATTTGGTGATAATTTTGTCTTACAAATCTAGATGTAGATGCATTCAACTCTTCTCTATTTCTTTCAAGTGCAAGGGATATATCCGAAGTATCAACCCATTTTTTATTTGCATGTTCAGAATATTTTTTCGCATTTTCCAACACATTTGTTACATGAACTAATAAAACAACTTAATTATACAAATCATAAAGTAATTATTTGTACTTACAATATGCATACTGCATAAGTTTGTACGGTATTCTATTGTCATATATTTCAACTTTTGCCTCATTTAAAATATCCTTTATTTTTTTAATAATGTGAGCAGTATCCATTGCATTATTTTCGTTATAATTTTTATCGAAAACCATTTTGAGCTGAAATGTGAAAGATAAATGTTTAAAAATGTCGGCGCACATTTCCCGTCATCCCAATTTTTCGGGAAAGTTCGTTGATAGTCGTGTATTTACGTTATGTTTTGATCATTTCAAACAAACTCAAACCAAACGTTTATCGTTTGTCAACGGTCATTTCTTTCAGATTTTACATGTGGGCACTAGTTTTTACAAAACAACGAACTTAACAGTTTTTTATCAGTTAAAAGGATAGACTGAATACGTCATTGTCATACGAAATTCTCAAAGTAAAGGTAATTTAATGAAAATGTGAATAAAATTATATCAACTTGTTATTTTTAGATGGGAAATCCAAATAGTAAACTTACAAATGTAAGTAAAGATATTCAGTTAGATGAAGGCAGTGTCCCATCTACACCAATTTTAACTCCAAAAGTTAAAGTGCTCGACAATGATCCTCGATCTCCAAGTGCAAATATTGTTCGAACACCAATCCATGTAAGTCTTCTTTATTACCTATCTGGCAAAATCAAAACTATGTTTTAATTTATTTAGAGCATATTGGACGTTAATAAACCAAGTACGCCCATTGTTGGAGTTATAAATTCAGAAGAAAATTCTTTTATCAACATAGACCCCCGTTCTCCAAGTGTGGAATTTGTTCGAACTCCAATCGTAGTTGAAACTGATAAAAAAATTAAACTACGTAATAAAAACCTTGATATTGTTAGACAACAATTAACGAACTTTTCTCCTATGAAGAATGTTGAACCTAAATTAATAAGTGTTACTCCAATTGTCAAAAAATCCGACCAAGAAAAACGAAAGTCATATGTAGGATTATTAGAAACTGATTTGGATTTTGTAGAAACTGATATAGATAAAGTTATTAAATTAAATCAAACTTTGCCTCAAGTGGAAGAAGTAGAACAAATATTTGAAAATATAGAAAATAATGAAATAAATCTTGAAACTCAACATGAAATATGTGAAGCAGAAAAACAAGAAAATACACTTAATGTTACCCCAACTGATGACCATATTGAAATTAAAACCAAAGAAGAAATTATCACTCCTATAAAAAACACTTTAGAAAGAATTTCCCAAATAGATAAGGATATTAAAGAAATAATCACAGCATACACACCAGCTATAATAATTGACGATGTTGATTCCAAAGAATTTGATCAGAAACTTACAAATTTGATATATGAAGATCAAGAAATAATAAATATTGTTCCAATTGCCTTAAAAAGTAAATCAGAAAATAGGACACCATTAAGCGAACGAAATGGAAATCAGCACAACAAAAAAACTAATAAACTGAAAAATAAACCATCCAGGAAAGAGTACAACGTCAGTAAAATTCCAGTTTTTAAAGAAAAGAAAGGCAGAAAATTAACAACACAGTGTGAAAATACTCCTCCAAGATCAATGGATGTTCAACCAAGAAAGGTCCTTTGGGATTCAGACAAAACACTTATTATTTAAGTTTTTTATTGTACCTTCATATTTTTTGTGACGGGACTAGGTATACTTTTAATTTATTATTATATATGTTGTACAGTTGAATGACGAATAAAATATCTTTGTTCAATATTTTATACAGCACTTCGATGGTAGATTAGTCCAGTTATACAAATAATGTTTTCGTCTTACTGTTTCCTCCAAACAATGTTTTCCTGACGTTTTTATATTATTGTACATTGTTTTCATTTCATCAATTGATACTTTATGGGTAACTAAATACATATTTAAACAACCTCTTGAATTCCATTCTGTATTAAAACGGATGTCGTGAAGTCGATCTATATTTGCTACTGGAGCAAGCCAGGTTCCTACACTTACATCTTCGGAATTGTATAGCCTAAAATATTTTATAAATAAAATATACATCTTATTATTGTCAAATTTATTCATACTTAAGATCGTCAACGTTTTTAGCTAAGTAAGCAACTAGTCCATGAGACAAAATATATCCGCCTCCTAATGCATATGGCAAATAATTATCACATAAAATCCAGTCTTTTTCAGTCCATTTTCCCTGTGATTTAATTTTGGCGTTACCGTTAAAATATCCCCAATATAAATGTTGTTTATGATTTACATCATTCATTTGAGAATTCAAGGAATATATTCGAGGATCTAAATTTAATTGTTCTTGATTGTTATTGTAATTCTTGCTATACCGTGGAAGAAATCTTTTTATATCTTCTTTAAGTAAATCAGTTCTTATAAATGTATCGTCATCACATTTTAAAACAAATGTAAAGTTTAATCCATAACTGATTTGGTCGTGTAACCAAACAAAACTCTGTAGCACTTTATTTGTAAGTAAATTATATTTATCTTCAATGGGAAATATTAACAGATCATTATACTGAGATTGTTCGGAACTTAAATGTAATATAGTATCAGTGCTCTGTCCAACAGATCCAAGTACAAAAAAATGTTTTGTATTTAAATCTTTATTGTCTTTGTGTAAATTGAGCCATGTTTCTCTTATAACAGTTCTTCTATCTAAATTTTTAGGGCTAGATATTATTAATATAATTAAACTCGGATTTCCCAATTTACTTATTTTATGATATTTAAAATTCTCTTGCTTCAGAAGTTCAGCAACACAGTTGTTATTATCTATTTGCATTACACTTAAGGTTAGAAATGAACCAAATACGAAAGAAAGAGCATAATAAAGAAAAATTTTAATATTTTTCGTTGGTAAATTCATTCTAAAAATATTATTGAAATGATAATTATATTTTTAAATTTAAATATGACCATTCTTCAACACAAATTTTTAAAATAAACACCGGATCAAACTTGTAAACAACTAATGACCTTGAAAGTTAACCACAATATTAACCTTCAAAATTAATGCCTGAGTCGACATCTGTCGGACATTTGCATCATATTTTTTATTATTATTATTATTATTATTGAAGCTCCCCACAGTAAAAAACGAATCGGAAAATAAATTTAACTTTCATTATTTACATATAAGCAATATTTAAACTACTAAAATAATATTAATAGATAACAAAATATTAGTGGTTATTTATCAACAGGAAACACACGCATACAGTTGATATTTTATATTTCAAATCGTTTATACTTTTCATTTTGCAAAAATATAAGCTGTTATATTCAAATATATTAATAAAATGTCTGAAGCAGGAATATGTGCTATTAAACCAGAGTAAGTTACTTGTAAAACGAACCATATTTATTAAGAATACACGTGGTTTTAATGTATAATAACATTTTTTAACTATTTTAGATTTATAATATCAGATCATATAAAAGAGGTAACACTAGAATGTGTCTCAGAAAAAGATAAACAACAAATTATATCTGAAAATAAAGACTCTGAGGAAAACAATGACAACCATGGTGAACCGGCTAATAAAAGAAAACGTTTATCAAAGAGTGAAAAGAAAAAACTAAGGGGGCAAAATAAAGCACGACCAGCACCTTTTAAAATTGATAGACAAATAGAATTATGTCACACTTTAGTTGATAACGTTGAAAATGAAGAAAAGAAGAATTGTAATAATGAAAAATGTCAGTTTCTTCATAATGTTGAAGAATATTTAAAAATTAAACCAAAGGATATAGGAGATATCTGTTACAATTTCAAAACTAGTGGCCGTTGTTCTCGAGGTCTTACTTGTAGATTTGGTAGTGGACATATAACAGAAAATGGTTTCAATAAAATTAATGAAGATGTATACAATAAAATTAAAAATCAAAAGCCTAGTACTGTCAATCAATTGACTTACGATTTATTAATAAGTTTACGTAAACGCACTTTTGACTTTTCTCCATCAGAAAATGTTATTAAAGCACACGACGAAAATAAAAAAAACAAAAATGAAAACGGAGAAACAAAATCTGGTGCAGTCACTGATGAAGATATCATAAAAATAAGAAAGTGTGAAAAGAAAACTATAAATTGGAAAGACAAGTTGTATTTAAGCCCTTTAACAACAGTTGGTAATCTCCCTTTTAGAAGAATATGTAAAGAATATGGTGCAGATATAACTTGCGGAGAAATGGCCATGTGTATATCTTTATTACGTGGAATGAATCCAGAATGGGCTTTGGTCAAACGCCACGAATCAGAAGATTTATTTGGCGTCCAACTCTGTGCAAATAATCCACATTTAATGACAAAAACTGCACAAATGCTGCAAGAAAAATGTGAAATAGATTTCGTTGATATTAATTTAGGATGTCCCATTGATCTTGTTTATAAAGAGGTAAAACCATCATAACTAAAACAAAATATAAATCAGAGCGAATCAAATTAATTTTCATGAGGCAAGAATGTATTTATGCAACTAGTGTGTAAAGTAAATATTTTTTACTCGAGTGCTGTTTAACGCACGAGACACAGCCGAATGCGTAAATTATAGCACGAGATAGGAACACGTAAATATTAATGAAAATTAGTTTCAAACGTAAATAAAACCAATGATAAATGTGCCACCATTGCGAGAAAAGTGTTTACGTTGCCTAGCAATGGCTACTTTTCAAGTACTAGTGCATGAAAAGTGACTACTAACTCTAAAAAGGGCATAGAGTATGTACTTTATGCCCGGTGGTAGGAAAACAATATTATTATTTTTTATTTCAAGTAAATATTTATATCCACAATGAATATCGATATCTTATTTTGTTAAAACATGTAGTTTTCTATTTAAAAAATGCGAATTAAAAAAAAGAACTAGTCGAAAAATTGAGACTAAACATGTCTGATATATTTTAATTATAGGGTGCAGGTTCTGGACTTTTGCGACGTCCGAATGTATTGGAATCAGTAATAAGATGTACCAGTGAAGTATTGAACATCCCATTGACTGTTAAAACCCGAACTGGAGTATATTCGAATCAAAACATTGCACATACTTTTGTACCTAAATTTAAAGAGTGGGGAGCTAGTTTGATAACTGTAAGTATTATCTTTTTTTTGACCCATATATAGGCGCTTTCTTTCGAATGTAGAAAATAATAATATACAACTATAATAGAAACATTTTCGGAAAATTTGAGCGAGGAAAGTTTGAATTTTCATTTTAAATATCTCGGTTTTAATTAACAAAATATACATTTTATAGTTACATGGAAGATCTAGAGAACAAAGGTACACAAAATCTGCCAATTGGGAATATATAAACGAATGTGCTAGTTTAGCTGACCCAATACCACTGTTTGGTAATGGTGATATATTAAGTTATGAAGACTATAAAACTTATAGAGTAAGTTATTTTTTATAAATGCCATGTATGTATTTATTTATTATTTTCTATTAGGAGTCTTTTAAAAACGTATCTGGTGTAATGATTGGAAGAGGAGCTTTAATAAAGCCATGGATATTCACAGAAATAAAAGAACAAAAGTTGTGGGATATATCAAGTAAAGAACGATTTGAAATTTTGAAAAAATACGCGAATTACGGATTAGAACATTGGGGTTCCGATACAAAAGGAGTAGAAAATACTAGAAGATTTATGTTGGAATGGTTATCATTTTTGTATAGATATATACCAGTGGGAATCTTAGAAAAACCGCCACAAAAAATAAATGAGCGACCGCCCACTTTTAGAGGCAGAGACGATTTAGAAACATTAATGGGCAGTGCTAGTTGTACTGATTGGATTAAAATAAGGTATTAATGTATAAAACTCTTTAATATTTTCAATAATTCGCTTCTTTTCAGCGAAATGCTCCTAGGACCAGTACCAGAGAACTTCCACTTCTTACCAAAGCACAAAGCTAATTCTTATAAGTAATTATGTTGTGTTATAATGAAAATAAATACGTTTAAAAAAACTTATTTGTTGTATTCAGACATCCCTCCGAAATATACTACTTTAAAAATATTCATACATTTTTTTTTTGAAATCACGAAGTGTATAATACTTCGTGCTCGAAATTCAAAATTAAAACTGTTTATGGCGAACTACAGTAGCGCCAGCAGCAACTCTAGCGGCGCTGTAAGAAATTATAATGAACCAACATTTCTTCCAATGAAGTGATAGGGACCTTTTTTACTGAGGACAACTACGCAAACGCAAGATATCTTGAAAACGTAATGCAAATGGCAGATCGAAAACTGTATATTGGCAAGTGATTGTCAAAATATTTATTTTTATATTCATAAAGTAAATAATTTTAATGTATACAATATCTTCTTGAATCAGAAGCGAATGAAGTAACGTGTTAAATAATTACTATGTTTAAAATTATAAGTAGTTGATTAATAGTGTGTAATAGTAATAAGTGTTAATTAGAAGTGTAGGATAACTAGTTTTACAATGGGGCGTTCACGCTCAAGAAGTAGAACCCCACGAAAGCATCATAAAAGTAAACATTCACAAAAACGTAGTAAATCAAGGGACCGGGATCGATCCGAACGACGATCAGCATCACACAGTAAATCTACAAAAATTAGCGAAAAATCAAAAGAAAAAAGCTCAAAATCTCGGTAAGAATATTAGCAATAAATTACAAAAGGAGATATTTTTAAGCAATATTATTACATTTTAGTAAGAGGTCACATTCAGTCTCTTCAAGTAGCAGTAGTGATGGTTCTTTCGAAATGTCTAAATTTGAAAGGCATAGTCGAAAAAAATCGCGTAGCAATAGAAAGATGGATGAAGTCGAGCGCTTAGCTGAAATGGAACGTCAAAGAAGACAACGAGAGGCGGAGCAACGATTAGTAGAGGAAGAAACAGCGAAACGGATAGAAGAGCTAGTGAATAAAAGGGTAGAAGAAGAGCTCGAAAAAAGAAGAGAAGAAATCGAGCAAGAGGTTGCGAAACGCGTGGAGGAAGCAAAAAAGATAATGGAGAAACAAATGATGCTGGAAATGGAGCGAAGACGGGAACAACAGCTAGAAGAAGAGAAAAAGCGAGAGGTAAGAGTCGAGTTCAGTTTGAGTGTGTTTGTATTCAGGCATGTTTAGCAGTGGGTCCTAAACATGACTGGATATGCTGTTGTTTGTGTGCTCCGTGGTCGGGCTGCAGAGAGAGCAGCCTGCACACAAACAACCCACAGCCATTTCTATTCCACGCCACGCGCGTTGCATTACATGTTCATGTTTAATTGTTCTCCTTGCCTTACTGTAATTAACGAGCATTTGCCATATTGGCCTCATTTTGTAAAAGCAATCTTGGGGCGCAGCCAAGAGCGCTCAGTGTAAACAGGTTCAGAAAGACGTTACGTTGGAAGATATCAGCATTAAGTACATAGAATGCATTTGGCGTCTCACTCAGGCTTTACAGACACAGCGGAATGCGACAGTCGACGCATCATAAGGTATTATCCACCTTTTTTTAATATTTTCAATGTATTTCATAAGATTTACTTTATTTTAGAACGAATTTATCTTACAGGTTATTTTATACGCGTAGTTTTCGTTGGCCCTTCTTCCTAGCATTGACTGAACATGTGTTGGTTTGCAAACTGTAAATACCCACTATTTATTCATGTAAACTATAGCCATGTTATATAAAACTGATATTTGCTAAAGCAAATTGAATTGTGTTGACCTGTGTGTGAGTGAACGAAGTGGATGTTGATCTGTTTGATTGTGAGCTAGGAGCCGGGCGCGACGACGCACGGGACATCGTTTCACGTGTGCTTATGTTATAGGAGGAGGAACGACGGAAACGCGAGGCCCTCGAACAAATCATTGCAGAGAATAATCGAAAAATCGAAGAAGCCCAGAAGAAACTGGTCAGTATCTATACATTTATTAATATTAATCTGGCAGAATAGACATACCGGTCGTATAGACTGAATGATTTCTTAAAATTGAGATGCTATTTTTTCATTGTATTTGATTTACAATGTGAAATTGAACCTAATTTAATATATCTATAATTATCCAACTTTTAAGACATATTTATATATCTCGCTTATCATTATAATTACTAGCTGATCAAAATTAAATTAAATCTAGTTAAGTACTTCCTTTTCTTGTATAAACTAATTTCTGAAAGAAAGTGCTTTATTAAAGAAGTTCAGAAGGTATATACAGGAGGGAATCGGAAGTTGTGCACATGGTTTTATTTGTAAGTTATTACAGATACAAAAATAAACTAAATAACAAAGTTGTAGGAGACCAAGGGGGGCATTTGATTATAGAATAAAATATTTTTTTAACCAGTGGTTTCCAAGTTAAACACAGAGTTATTTTTTTTAAATGATGAGATTACACTCGTACATATTTTTGCTAGTATTCGATATCGTATTTTTTTCTGAATTCAACCAGGTTTTTTAATATCCTTTTAAATTAGTTTTGTTTATTCGGTTTTTCTACTCAGAAATAATATAAGGTGTATTAAAATACATTTAAAAATATTTGAGGTTATCAATTTGACATTTAAAGTGGGGTGCAGTTGTTAGAAGTACCAATTTTGTAACAACAAAAATACCAAAAGCAGTTTCACAATATTGTATATTATTAAACATTTTACGATATAATAATAGGGCAATTGTTAACGCAAAGAATAAAAAAATTAGAACAATTATTTCTTACAGCCTCTAGATTTTGTTTTTGTTTTTCATCCGTAGCCTTCTGTACATTAATTTTAAAAATAAAAATTTTGTTTTTTATCGCCTTTTATCAATATTTTTATTATGTAAGAATATACAATTATTACATGGTTGAAATCAGAAAAAAATATGTTAACATAACTCTAGCGTTAACCGTTGATTGACTATTAAAATTTAAAAAATAATTACTTATTAAGTCACATAAAAATATCAGGAAGCTTGAGTTGAACTAAAAATTATATTTTAATCACATATATGTACACAGCGTGTCCCAAATAACTTGTTAAGCATGAGAACCTCGAGTATGGTAAAGGATGCGAGGTCGGTTAAATTAGACCAAAGTTGCATTAAGGGACCATTTTAACGATGTCTTTGTTTTCCTAAAAAATGCATAGGTTACTAGATATAAACTAAAATGTAGATTTTACTGTTCTTAATTTTCCTTCATAACTTCCAAAATTAAAGGATTATAGCCCATATGCTCCCATCCGAAGTAGCATTATTTCAAAAATGACAAATTTCGAGATTTAGCTGATCACAAAATAAATACGTCCCTAGGAAATATTACATACTGCCCCTAATCTAGACCAACCAACCTAACAATAGAATCATGAAAAACAAATTACATTTGTTTAACTGATTTGAACTTATTGAAGTAAAAAAAAATAAAAATCAGACTTTCTTTAATAAATATAAATATATTGATTTTTATGAAATAAATATAAACAAATAAATTTTAAATAAAATAGCTGGTCAGTGCCGATCGACGCCGAATAGTCTGCGAACCTTTAAGCAGCTTTTTCATGCTCTTCAAAACCGTATGCTTGGATGCTATGCGCATTGGCGTTCAATTTAAAAGCTTTAACAGGGATGGGGCCGATATTATCTTTGTACTTAGAACACTTTAATAAGTATGTAAAAAAATTTCAGGCATTGCCCGATGACTTGTGTCTCATTATTGATTTTAAAAAAAATATATATATAAATAAATCAACATTTAGGGGTTTCCTGTGCCATATTTTTTTTATGTCAAATTGGTTTCATGCATTTGTTTTTGTTCTGTAAAATTTAGCAATGTGATCATAGAAAAATTATAGTGTGCCACTCGTACAGAATCACCTATTGTGTGATTCCAGTACTAGACTTCGTCTCGTGCCGAAACTTTCACATCTCGTGAAAAATAGGCGACTTCACTTCACTTATTGCACTATATACAATTTGGTTTTCTAAAATAATAAAATTTGATAGAAATAATGCCTCGATTTTTTTTTAATATAGCTGACGTCCTTTATAGTACAGTCTCAAAGCAAGTTAATATAATTTTTTTCCGCGTTTTAGAGATTATAATAGAAGATTTAAATGATTTTGATGCATTATCCGATAATCTTTGAAAATTGTTAGTACCGCCTAAAATAATAGTGGGGGAAAACCATTCGTTTAAAATTTAAATAACAATTATATACATAAGTTACAAATGAAATCACTAATAAAATTATATTCAAATAGAATCATATTGTTGTATATACATTTATAAAAATGAATTAACGTTTATCGGACATACATATTTCTCTTAAGAATCTAAAGGAAAACTGTTTTGGAATGTACATATTTGGTGTATAACAATCTTACAAAACCAATCTGTAATTCATACACTAATGTTTTTAATTAATTATTATTTTTAATTTAGTTGTACAGTTTATCATACTTTAACACGTTGACTGCCACGGCAATTTTCAGAATTCCGGTCTAAAAAGCCAATTTCATTTAATCATATTATATTATTAAAAACTCTAATTATAGTACATAGTTATCATCAAAAAGCATAAAAAATGTATTTAAAAAGTTTCACAAACAATAAAAATATTCTTTTACTTCTTGATTTTGAATAATTATTTTGTAATTATATTTTCTGTTCATTTTTAATAAATTTTCTGTTCATGTAAGCCATCATTGATTTTTTGTTCTCTTGCCAGAAGCCATCTATCCATGTTATCACTGATATACTACGAGTTTAATCGTAGGTGCACGAATATGGCAAGTAAACACAGTACGAGATAACTCGTAGTCGGCGTCCTAGTAAAGAACGCAATCTACGAGTTAACTCGTAGTTGGCAGTCAACGTGTTAAACTGTAAGGATTTCGAATTTCACGGACACCGTGATATTATACAGTTAATAGTGACCATTACAGGATTCGATCCCCAGATCTAATGCTACATTTTTACTAATCTGTTCTGATAAAAATCAAAATTTATTTTACTGGTATCACGTGTTATCAGAATTTTCCAAAATTAAAATTAAAAATAATTGGTTTTGTTCATAGGCAGAAGAACGTCTTGCAATGGTTGAAGAACAACGTAAAATGGAAGAAGAAAGACAGAAACTGCGCAAGGAGCAAGAAAAACGCGTAAAAGAAGAACAGAAAAAAATCCTCGGCAAGAATAATTCGCGCCCCAAGCTCTCATTTTCCTTAAAACCCGTCATTTAGTGCGTATAAAGACATCTCCCCAAACAGTGAATGAAAGTACAATATATGACATTTTATTTTTATTTATATAAACGTATTATGTAAATATATTTTAACTTTAGGCATTTAAGACGCATTGTACACACGTTATACAACTTCGGCAATTTTTTTATTACTCAGTAAATACAATTTACATTACTGAAACTATTATTTATTTGTTTTTATACCTGAAATAATGTCCACAAATTCTGACAACATTTTACGAAACTGCGTGTGCTTTTCCTCGTTATCGGCCCTTTCTTTTTGATTCTGTTCAGAATGAATCATGGCTAAAATTTTTTCTAAAGTAGTTTTAACTTCTTTCCGAACTTTATTCGGATCAATGTTTAATATTTGTTTTATATGGGAACCAGTTAATTCTTCTGATTTTTCCTTAATCATAGCAGCGACTTCCTTTTCTGGAAAATCTTTTGGGACATGTTTACCAAGTTTTGAGAAAGATATACCTTCTATTATTAATGTACTGAGATCTTTTGGGGGTAGAATAGAGTAATTATCTTTGTATATTAATTCAAAATTGCCTGTTGATGCTTTTTGATTTCTTTGGTAGTCCACAGTAACTAGGGATATAATACATTAAATTTTAGTTTTGTTTAATATTAACCGTAGAGTGAGTATAGTATGAGTTTTATACTAACACCACGATATTAACTTAATTTAATAATAAGAATAAAGGTTCAAATTAAATTTTCGGTTGGAAATTTATGTTCAGATGTTTTTCGTTCTAGTTTGTAATTTTAAAATTAAAAGGGTTTAAACTCGTAATAAACAATGTAAATAAATATTATTCTATCGACATATCTTTACTCGTAAAAAGTATGTAAATAAAAAAATGGACTAGATTTTTGGAGAAGGATTTGAGTTTCTCATTAAAATATATACCTTTTACAACATCTTCTAATACTTTTGGACACATTTGAGCTGTAATTCTGGTAGACGGATATAAAGCTGGTCTTGAATTGATTTCAATTAAATATGGACGAAAATCTTCAGCCAGCATAAAATCAGCTCCACACAATTCAAAACTATTTATTCTAGTAGTAATTTTATCTTGGCACAACATAAATAAACCAATAAGACATTCTTTTATGCCTTTATAAATTATATTTCTCCATGCATATGGTTGTCCAATGTCAGAAAGATATTTACGGAATGAGTCTGAATGCCACATATTTTGATCGGGGAGAGCATTACTTCTATTTGCATTATTTCGATATCGACATTGAATGGAATTGTTAGTTAAATGTATTGATTCATGCAGTTTACTCAAATCGTACATTTGGGTACTAAAACGTAAATAATTATCCCTGAAAATTAGAAGTTATTAAAGAACATATAATATGTTTTTATTTTTGTTATACTTATAAAGCCAAACTTGTAAGTTGGGCATACAAGTAACTAAAAACCATTGCCGAATATCAAATTTCGTATTATGTATTAATAAAGGTTTTTCTAAAAAGAGAACATTACTAATAAATACATAATATTATGCCATTTCTCACAATCAGAGTTTACAGAAACTTGATACACATTCATCCAAAAATCCTTCCTTTTACAGTTTTCTTTTCAAGCGCAGTTGTCTCTCGTTCATGATTATGCATGCCCTTTTACTCTCGAAAATTTGTCTTTCATTATATTTGAAATTACATACAGCGATTTACATACTGGACGTTCATGCAGATACAGACCCGCAACTTCTCCCTCATATAAGCTTACCTAGTCCCTCATTCTCTCTCGATGGCCGACCAATGTCAGTTCACTTAAAAAATACCCCGTTCTCTCTTATTTCATTCTGTTTCATCCGAACTCAGTTTTCACTACTTTACATCGAAAGAAACATTTAAATTCCCTTCTGGAACCTGTCACACATGAATTGGATCAAAGAAATGTATGTTTCTGGATTAAAATTTCTTGTTGTTATTAAATTGTTGACGTTACAAGGTTCAAAACAGCACCTTTCATAATTTTCTTAATTCAATGCATGGTGACTAGGTTTATATATTTATTCAATCGAGTACATTCACAAATCTTCCAAACATATTTAATGTGTTGTTAAACGGAATAATAATGTAACAAGTAAATGACTTCGCGAATTGATTGCGAGATTGAAAAGCGAGTAAATGTCTTAATAGTAACTCTTAAGGAGTTGCCGATTGTGTGAGAGGATGTATGAGGGGTTAAAACATCTGTTTGTGTGGAAGTCCAGTGTGTACGTTGGTTTATTTAATATCAAGTAAAAAAGACAAAGTTTTCAAATGCAAGGAATATAAGAGTATGTTTGAACTTAGAGAGGGCAATAGAAGTTTTCTTGAATATGAATGTCTGTTCAGTATTTACTCACGTTTATATCTCACAATCAGTACTCAACAAGAAGATATAATATTCACTTGCTTCACTTTTCTCAAACATTAACACCTTACGTTCATCAATATTTAACGTTTTTCCAACTACATGTTTTCTTGATAATTAGATTGGAATAAAAATGAAATAATATACCTATATATTTTTGAATAACATATTTAACATCCTTTCTTTGATGTACAGTTTCTAAAGCGTACTTCAAAGTCCTGCAAACATGAATACCACTTCCTCTACTACCATTATTGGGTTTTAATAGCCAAAGATTCATATTTCCATCTGTTGATATATATGGAATATACCGTTTTATTTTTCCTAATATGTATTTTGCTTGATCTAGTAATAAAGGAGCATTAATAAGATCAGACTCTTTAAAATGTTGTCCTTGATGTATAATCTTATAAAATTTCTCTAAATATATATCCCATTCTGATTCTCTAGCTATTGCAATAGTACTATCCAAATCTTTATGTTCTTTAACTTTAATGTAGTTGTAACATTGTAAAGTAGCAAAATTAAAAACAGACACCGGTATTGTCCCATTTGGAGAGATAATATTTAAAGGTTTATCTGAATTTTTGTTAACCCATGATAACAAAGAAATAGCAGCTGTTAATCTAAAATCGTCGACAAACATATTTAGTTCTTCATCGAAAGCTAAATTATAAGTTCGTGGAAACAGAATGTTCGAATATCCTTCAATATAATACCAATATGCTTCTTTAAGAGATTCACACAGTCCAGCTTTGGAGGTATAAGATCTCGTAGCGTTAAAAGGAAATCTATTTATTATAGTTTTCTTTATTCTATCACTATTCACATTAAAAGGATTCGTCTGGTAATCCCAATAAAAGTCAACTTGATGTCCAGCTAATAATTTGGAAATAAAAATTCTTTTACACTTTTCTCCATTTTCTCCATTTCTCATTTGTTCGACTAGTTCAAAATTGGATAAATTTTCTAATTTTTTAAAATTATCTTTATCATCTTGAAGGTTTATTCGAATCTTTTCGATCCAACCTCGTTCTATAAATGCTCTTCTTATAGAGAAATAATTACCGCAAACCGTATAAGTTTTTCTATCCCTTTTTGCCTTGTTTACAAGGACAACATATTCTTGAATAATTTCCATAGGAGTTGCATTGCTTAATTTTCTAGGTATTTGTATGAAATTATAATTGTTTACTGCTTGTCTGGATACTATTGCTGAGTTTGTAGATGATTTTTCATTAAAACTCACGTTCGAATTCGAAACTTTTCCGTTATTTAGATTTAGTGATGGTACTGTAGCTTGAACGCTAATTTTTTTTTGGACACTGTCGCTTTCTATCTTATTAAAGTTCTTGTTATTATTAATGTTGTTGTTAACAACTGGTTTATTTATATTCCAATTTTGTTTGATAATATTTTCATTTTTAATAATTTGTTTATTATTATTATTATTTGTATTAACAATCTTGTTCAAGTTAGTACCTGTATTAATATTTGCATTTAAATTATTATTGACAATATTGGTAATTTTATTATTGTTGTTAGCACTGTTATTATTAAGTGTATTGTTATTGTTCGAGATATTATTATTATTCTTGTTATTGATAATTGGTTTTATTACCGTAACTTGTTTTTGTGGTTCTGATGACATATAAACTGGAGATCCAAATTTTTCTATCATACAATTTTTAATGGTACTAGTGGTTGTATCTTTTTCATCTCGAATCCTATTAAAGATGTCTTGAAGTTTTTCGTTAATAATTTTCAAAGAATTGTCACCCATTTCATTAAATTCGCCTTTCTTAGTATTATTATTAACTGCTTTTTCAGATTTTTGGTCTTTCGTTTTATTATCAACGTTCTTCATAAATTTTATTGGCTTTCCTTCTGGTGTGATAGGGGTAGCCTCCATTATAATATTAAAAGTATTTCTGGATGGACCAGGAATGCCTGCATGAGTAATCACAGTCGCAACAGTCATTTCTGGTGGGGAATTATCTTTTGGTACATTTCCTATTTTTAAGCATGGTTTTAATTCTTCAATAGGTTTTGATCGAGCGATAGAAGGTTCTATTTCAGGGGGACTTTTAGCTGGCACTATTTTCTTTTTGTAGGGCATTTTTTGCTTTTGATTCTCTACCTGCTTTTCTGAATTATTGTTAAGGGAAACAGTTCTTCTCTTATTATCAATAACGACTTTGGGACATAAGCGACTAGCTTCAACACTCACAGGTCGAGTAATATTGTTTCGATTTTTTTTTTCTACTTTAGCTGGAGCAACTGGTTTGCTTATAGATTGCTGAACGATAGTTTTCGTAGTTATAATTTTGTTATTTTGGCCACTGTTGTTATTTCCATGTTCTTTGCTTGATAAACTGGAAGTTGTTTTTTTAACGACTTTATGATGTATCTTAATTTTTTCCATTGAAACCACAGTAGGCTCATGAATTGGCTTGAGGACAGAGGTCACACTCTTCATAATTTTATTTCCTTCACGGACTATATGCATTTTGCCAGTAATTACATTTTTGTGCACTTTCTTGTTAATTTGTTTACCTATGAGTCCAGTTTTTGCATTATTGCTGCTCCTACTAATTGTACTTTTTTTGGAAGAAAGAGGGGTTGGTTTTGGTAATGTTGATTTGGTAATTGTGGTTCTGTTCGGCGAAGAAGATGATTGTTTCTCCATTTCTCTAAATTTATTATTGGCTTCGGAAGTTTTCAAAGGGAATGATTTGGGATGAAGTACGTTTTGAATCGTCGCCATAGAAAAATTTTGAAAACCTGATCCATATAAGAAAATATAAATTTAGAGACACATTTAAATGATTGATGTTTTACCTGGATTTGAATTGAAGGATGGATTTTCACTATTTTTGTTTTTTTTAGTGTTTTGAATATCAGATTTCATATTTTTTAAAATAGAGTCCATATAATTTGCAATTGAGTCTAATTTTTCGGGCTGGGTACCTTTTTTAGTAGAACAATGTAAAATTTTTGAAAGTTCCGAAGCCATAACTGTAAATTGATGAATTTGAAGTACCCAGTATGATTCTGACGTGAAACCTGTTAATTTGACTTTTCTAAAATAACATAGTGTACTTGATTATGATTTCATATACTTATTATATTTTTATGTAGAAGTATATATAAGTTTTTCTAGTGTTATTAATGTCCTCGAACACGCTCTCAGGTGATGTATTGGTCCTAGAATATTTTGGCCTAAATATACAAAACATCACACAAAATTAAAGACTTATACTTAAATTTTAATTAATTTTTGAACAGAAATTAGAATATAGAACTATAATTAAAAAAGTTGTTTTATTCTATTATTATGAGTTCTCTCGTCATCCCATTCTGCTGTGTTTGTTTTACGTTGATATTTTGGTATCTAAAATAATTAAAAAATTATATTACTTTGGTCTTTAAAAAAAATATTGGCATGTCGGTTTATGCGCTCAGGGATAAAATATACGCAATGCGTCTGATTAACCGATATTTATATAAATTAAAAAATATGATCATTCCAGATAATTTGCAAAAACTTATATCATAATAAAGAGAATACATTAAGCAATACCCCCCCATATGCACATTTCAAAAGCCTAGTAAAAGTATACTACTTACTGCTTATTGCAAAACTCAGAAGCGGCTATTGAAAGCCGATAACAGCGGGTTTTCTTGTTCGATGTCACATGCCACATTGTTAATAAATCCAATACGGGCTGGCATACCGCTGTTTAGTTTGACACTATATAAGTATATATATACATATATATATATATATATATATATATATATATATATATAACTATAACATTTATTTTCAGGGAAATGTAACAAGATTTTATAGGTGTATCAGCAAACATTTACTTTTTTATTAAATGGAATAGAAAATTTTTCTATAAAAAAAGTTTTATCATGTTATATATATTATTTGATATCAGGGCGAAAAAAAAAATTGAAGCATGGTTTACAGTCATCTTATAATCAAAATTAAATATATCCCATATCTAATTTAATTAACATCAAGTCGTTTCAGTTTTCTTATATTAGGCTTTCCATTTTTTTATGAAAATCAACAAAGCTGATATTTTTAAAATTAAAGTTAACTTCGACCACTTCAAAAATCCCGCCAGTTCACCTCCAGCTGCCTTTAAAAGTGAACTAATCCGGGGAAACCCGGACGGATGGCAGTTCTCAACGTATGTGAGGTAGTGCTGCACTAGTGGAAATATTTTTTTAGTAGCGGGTGGTTCCAAACAACCTATAATGGGGAAGTTTAGCATATTTTTTTTATTTTATCAAGATTGCCCTCAAAATGATATTCTACATTTTATTTCACCCAAAGATACCTAGATTTATCAAAAAATGAAATTTTATACAAAAATGACGTCAGAGTGGCTCGCGGAGAACGTATCGTCTATCTTAACCAGCGCGGGCTGGGTTCCCATCGCAACAGAGAAGAGTGTGGTGTAATGCCGCAAGATACAACCTACGTTTAAAAAGTCAGGTCTCACCATCCCTTCTGCGCAAGCGCATATCTCACTTGTGACGTCAGAGTGGCTCGAAGATAAATCATTAATTATAAATAATTGGCAACATAATTTTAACTTTCAATTACATTTTAAGTTATAATTATTCATATACTTACGACTAAAAGATATTTTACATGTAATTTCAACCACGCTAAACTTCCCCATTATGCGCCCTCTCTCATTAATTGTTTTATCAACTAGTTTGGCGTGGGCTGTGTTACCCTGTACAGGGTGCTGCGAATTAATTAAGTATTTTTTTTATAAATATACAATTACCCTTTATCCTAAATAAGAATGCTCGGCTCTGTGGTTATCGTTAATAAGATGTAGGTGGTAAGGTGGTTAACTTAACGAACACATAATTAGAAGATGTCTGCCTCTTTTCATTACATCAACCAGGGAACTGCTAGAAACATAAGTTATTATGAGTTCTCTCAACTATTGAACAAGATTTAATATTAATTTAAAGTACGGAAACCTTTATATACAGGATGTTCGAAAAATAGGGTGCCAAATTTAGGAAATATATTAATCAAACCAAAACAAGAAAATAATCCTAATATACCTATGTCCGGAAACGAACCATTTCGGAATAAAATACTCTTTTGTTTGAATTTTGAATTTTATTTTTAGTAATGGTTTTTACTGTTAAAATTACAATAGTTACGTTAATACTTGTAATTTGTTTAATCACGTTTCCTTAGCAACTGTCATAATTTGTTGTCACCGTAATTAAATTATTATGATATTGTTTAGAAGCTTTTCTATTAATAATGAACAGTTATACAAACTCAGAATTAACCGACATGCATTTAATGTACGGACGTGCGCATGGTAGTTCGCGAGGTGGTCCAACTACTTGGTCTCCACGTTCACCATTAGTTGAATCCGCTTGATTTTTATATTTGGGGTCATTTAAAGAGCTTAGTTTATTAGACGCCCATTAATAACGTAGAGAATTTGCGGCAAAGAATCATAGACTGTTGCAATATTATAAGACTAAAACCAGGAATATTTGAACGTGTTCGACAATCCATTAGAAGACATTTAGAATGTTGCATACAAGTTCAAGGAGGACATTACGAACAACTATTGTAATTTTGAGAGTAAAAAACATTACTAAAAATAAAATTCAAAATTCAAACAAAAGAGTGTTTTGTTCCAAAATGGTTTGTTTCCGGACATGGGTATATTAGGATTATTTTCTTGTTTTGGTTTGATTAATATATTTCCCAAATTTGGCACCCTATTTTTCGAACACCCTGTATATAAAACATAAAATAATAAGTATCAATATCCTATAGTCCTTAAAATAGTCAATGAAATTATTGCAAAATTATTTTTTTTAAGTTTGTCGCGACGCATTTTTACGCAGTAATAGTAATTTAAGCTGCAAGGAATTTATAAAAACATAATAAGTACATGTTACAGTATGAGAATATTTGTAATTTGATGTAAAAGTAGTATACTTACGTAAATGGTGGCGCGAAAAATAAATATTTAATTATTTTAATGTTATAATTATGTTTCTTCATTTTAGTTTTATTCATTCATATTTGTATATTACATATAAATTTATTAAAGCTAATGAGGAATTTCTAATGATTCGCGATTCTGTACAAAAAATTCCTTCAATTCATTTTAATTGCAGCAATAATAATATAGTTATTTTTTATTCCAGATTGCGAAATGGTACTTATGCATTCGAGGATGATTATATCGGTTATAATTATGGTTAAAGTTCGCAGTTTTCGTTCAAAATATCGGTTATTGGTTTTTATTAACCGGTTTCTTCAACCGGTTACACAATTTACTGTATTACCTGTTAGTTTCGCGCATACTTTCATCTTAGATCTAAACATGGACAACGCTGTTTAAATAAATAATTCTATCTCGTTTTAGCTGAAAATGCTGAAATTATATATGTGAACCAGTGACTTTGACATACACGGTAGTAAGTCAACCGAGAGTTGCCCCAACAAAATGCTATATCTATAAAGAATTCAGGTATCCCCTGAGTATTGGCTATAGTCAGCAAAGCAAATCCTTTAATTCAAAAAGCATAAATAAATAAACATTACTCTAGCTATTATTTTATTGTTTTAATACTTGAAATTATGTACAAAATCTCTGACAACATTCTGTGAAGCTGGTGTTGTTCAATACTGTCAATACTGTCTTCTTTCATTTTCTCAGAATGAATCATGGCTAAAATTTTTTCTAATGTTATTTTAACATCTTTTCGAACTTTATTTGGATCAGAATGTAAAATTTGATTAATATGGCAATCAGTTAATTTTAATGATTTTTTCTTGATGACAGCAACGGCTTTGTTTTCTGGATTTTCCTGTAGAGGATAAGTCATTGCTAAAGATTTATCTATAGTACTTTTGACTTCATTCTGTACTTTATTTGAATCAGTATTTAAAATTTTATTAATTTGAGAATAAGGTAATTCTTCCGACTTTTTCTTAACCACAGCAACAACTTCCTTTTCCAGATTTTCCTTTGTAGGAGAACTCACGGCTAAAGGTTTTTCTAAAACTTCTTTCGGAACTATATCTGCATTAATATTTGAAATTTGTTTAGGGGAATTAGTTAACTCTTCTGATTTTTTCTTTTTTATAGCAACGACTTCTGTTTTTGTATATTCCTTTAGAGGGCTATTATTAAGTTTTGAATAAGATAAACCTTGTATCATTAATGTATTGATATCTTTTGAAGGAGAAACAGTGGCATCTTTGAATATTAATTCAAAATTGCCGGTCGATGCATTTTTATTACGATGGTAGTCCACTGTCACTGTAGAATTAATTATTACATAATATTACTTGTTTTATAATATTTAAAAGAGAGTCCCGAACCGAAAGAATTAAAAGTTTGAATGGACTCAATTTTTGGTTCGATTTTTCTGTTTTGTTCGGTTTTTTAGTCTGGTTCGCAATTTTAAAATTATTGTGTGTCTCTAGTTTCTAATGTGTTTTATATTTAAATATAAAAGATTCTAAATTTAACACTTGCGTTATATAAATTTGTATTGGAAAAATTAAATTAAAGCAAATTAATTTTGTAACCGATAGCCTCAGTAAATATTAGTTTATCCTTTTACATTTACACTATTTTTCAAAACTTCAAAACTAAAATAGGACAATTTTTTATGTATATATTTCAAACCAATTTTTGAAAATTTAGATTGTTTGTTTGGGTGAGGAATCGGTTCGGGTCTCTTTTAAAAAATGTATACCTTTTACAGCATCTTCTAAAACTTTTGGACACATTTGAGCCGTAACTTTGGTTGATGCGTATAAAGCTGGTCTCGTATTAATTTCAATCAAATATGGACGTAAATCTTCACCCAGCATAAAATCAGCTCCACACAATTCAAAACTATTTATTCTAGTAGTGATTTTATCTTGACACAACATAAACAAACCAACAATACATTCTTTTATACCCTTATAAATAATATTATTCCAAGCATCCGGTTTTCCATTATCAGAAAGATATTTACAGAATGTATCTGAATGCCACATATTTTGATCGGGAAGATCATTACTTCTTTTTGCGTTATTTCGATATCGACATTGAACGGAATTATTAGTTAGATGGATAGATTCATCCAGTTTATGTAAATCATATAATTGACTACTAAAACGTAAGTAATTAACCCTGAAAATTAGAAGTTATTAAAGAATAAACATATATTTTTTTGTTATACTTATAGAGCCAAACTTGTAAATTTGGCATACAAGTAACTAAAAACCATTGCCTTATATCAAATTTCGTATTATGTATTAGTAAAGGTCTTTCTAAAAAATGAGAACATTAATAATTATTACATGCATCATATATAAAATTAAGTTATCCATTTAACAGTCATTCTTTTCTACACATTTATATCTTTCGCCTCGTCCACAGTCGTAGATACCCTTCTAGGAGATTACTATTGTTGGGATATAAAAAATATTCTAAGTGAGAAATATAAATGCTTGATATTTTTTTATATCTACAATTTTCATACACCAAAGAGTTCATCTCGTAAACCTTCTCACCATATACACACATCTACACAAATACTTTATTTACACTACCATACATTAATTTAAAACTGACATAAATACTACAGAGTATTCTATACTTATGCATAAAACTTTAATGAATTAGTAATTCTAATATTATAATAAAACTTTATAATGGAACTATAAATATGTATCTCAAATAGTAAATAAAATTGTTTGTATTATGATACTATGTGGGTGAGGTTGCGAATATGCGTTTACATGAATGCCCGGTATGTCAGTACTGCGTAAAATATTGTTAAGTCACTTTGTAAAATATTTCTATCTAAATAAGTATATCCAATTATAACACCCTAATACGCCACTAATACATTATAGTCAATTTCTAATTCATTTCTCTCAAACATTAACACCATACATTTATTAACATAACACATTTTTCTTACTTTACCTTTATATAATAATTAGTTCAGAATAAAAATTAATAATATACCTATATACTTTTGTACGACATATCTAACTTCTTTTCTCTGACGGACAGTATCTAAAGCAAACTTCAAAGTTCTGCAAACACGAATACCACATCCTCTACAACCATTATTAGGTTTTAGTAGCCAAAGATTCATATTTCCATCTATTGACAAATTAGGAATATATTGTTTTATTCTTTCTAACATGTACATTGCTTGCTGTAATAATAAGGTAGCATTAAGGACATTAGTTGCTTTAAAATGATGTCCTTGGTGCATAATCATATAAAATTTGTCCAAATATATATCCCATTCGCAGTCTCTAGCTCTTGTAATAGTAGAATCCAAATCTTCATGTTCTTTTATTTTAATATAGTAATAACATTGCAAAATAGCAAAATTAAAAATAGAAACAGGTATTATCCCCTTTGGAGAAATAATTTTTGCAGGTTTCTGTGCATTTTTGATAACCCATGATAGCAAAGAAATAGCAGCTGTTAATCTAAAATCGTCGACAAACATTTTTAGTTCTTCATTGCAATTTAAATTATAAGTTCGTGGAAACAGAATGTTTGCATATCCTTCAATATAATACCAATACGCTTCTTTAAGTGATTCACACAGTCCAATTTTGCAAGTATATGATCTCGTAGCATATAAAGGAAATCTGTTTATTATAGTCATCTTTATTTTATCATTATTGACATGAAAAGGATTCGTCTGATAATCCCAATAAAAGTCAACTTGGTGTCCAGTTAGTAAATTCGAAAATAAAACTCTTTTACATTTTTCTCCATTATCTCTGTTTTTTATTAGTTGGACTAGTTCTAAATTAGATAAAGATTCTAAATTTTTAAGATTATCTTTTTCTTTATCGTCTAGAGTGTTTGTCCGAATCCTTTCGATCCAACCACGTTCAACAAACGCTCGTCTTACAGACAAATAATTACCGCAAACTGTATATGTTTGTCTATTTCTTTTTGCTTGGTTTACAAGGGCAATGTACTTTTGAATAATATCCATAGGTGTTGGCCTATAGATTTTTTTAGGTATATGTACAAAATTAATATTTGAATTTTTTCCGTTACGCAGATTTAGTGATGGTACTGTAGAACGAACGCTAGATTTTTTTTTGACTTTATGGCCTTCATTATTAATACAGTTATTTTTAACGTTTTGTGTGTTAATAGTTTTCTTAATACTATTTTCATTAATAATCTTACTCAAGTTAATACCTGCTTTGATATTCACATTCATATTATTACTAATAATATTGTTGTTTTTATTTTTGTTGGTTGGAGTGCCCGGCTTTGATGAAGTTGGTGTAGAATTAATACCTGCTTTGATATTCACATTTATGTTATTACTAATAATACTGTTGTTTTTATTTTTGTTGGTTGGAGTGCCAGGCTTTGATGAAGTTGGTGTAGAATTAATACCTGCTTTGGTATTCACATTCATATTATTACTAATAATATTGCTGTTTTTATTTTTGTTGGTTGGAGTGCCCGGCTTTGATGAAGTTGGTGTAGAATGATTTGCGGCCAAGTTTTGGTTTGGGGCAGACGATGATTGTTTCTCCATTATTGCTTTGGAAGTTTTCAACTGGAATGATTTAGGTTGGAGTACGTATTGAATCGTCGCTATAGAAAAATTTTGTAAACCTGGCACATACAAAGAAAATTTTAGTTTGGCGAAATATTTGAAATGACTAGTTTTACCTGAATTTGGATTGAAAGATGGTTTTTGTATTTTCATTGTATTTTGTGTTTAAGTCTTCATATTTTCTTAAAAATAGAGTCTATATTATTTGCATTTGAGTCTAATATAATGATTGGGTACCTTTTTAGTAGAACAATGTAAAATTTTTGAAATTTCTGAAGCCATATATGTAATTTCATGTATATGAAGGATGTGAACGTGATACCTGTTAATTTGACTTTTCTAAATTAAACATAGTTTACTTGATTTAATATATAATTGTCACCTTGATGTTGACCGTTTCGGACCAATTAAATGATTGATCCTAATATTTCTGTACCGCGGCCTGAAATTTATAGCACGAGGGTTAACGGGATGCGGGTCAAAAACATTAAATACGCTTGATGTACACACAAATTTTTTTGTGCAAGCAATTACACTAATAAATTTTTGAGCATACAATAATGACAAATTTTAAAATTTCAAACTTTCATATGTATAATCTAAAAATTTAATTTTGTTCTTATGTACTTTTTTTCATAGACAACATGTACTAAACAGCTTAAAATATTCGTTCGTATTTTAAAAATGTTTTACAAAATTTATTATATTTTAAATGTATTGTCCCAATTAAACAGAATGGTATCCTAAATAAGTAAATTATTTTATATAGTTCCTGTTCCTTAAGATTTTGCTCAAATATGCGGCTGCTTCGAATAACCAGAACTTCTTAATTTTTGAGTGGTTAAAATAATAAAACACAGATATTTGAATCACAAATAAAATTTATTTTCAGATAAATATAACAAGAATATATAAGTAAAAATATATAGTGACAGTTTAATATAATAAATATAAGCAAGTGAATTTGAAGCTTCCAATTTGTAGTACTAATATATAATAAACATTATAATTTAACGCAACATCCATCAACTGATGGTTGATTATTCACTGGCAGTATAATATTTTCTTTAATAACTGGTTTGTAACACAGATTTTTATAACCTAGCCCTACAGTGAACAGATTTAAATTCTGACAAAAAGGTGCAGTAGTACTTTTCGTATCAATTTCTGGCAGTATTCGAGTAATTGACGAAACTATACACGAATTAAGTAATTTTGGCTTGGGCAATATATCCGATTTAATGTTTAAAATACTGGCAGTGTCTTTCTCCCATTTTGGTTTTTCACTCGACGATTTGGCTGATTTGGACTCTATGCCTTTCTTCCATTTGCTATATAGGCTTAGAGATTGCGATGGAGTACTTGGCAATTTTGTCCTCTGGGCGTGCTCGTTTGATTTCTTCCTGCTTTTGTTTTCTTTTGCTGCGTTGCTTTTTGCGCTGTGGAAGAAATGGGGTTTAGAACGTTGTTTGCAAGAGAAAGATACTGTTGCTTTGCGCACGGGAGTGAGTTGTTCCGCTGCTCCATTCGGTCTGTGATGTGTCAACGCCTGCGTGTTCACCATCGATACTTGAGGCGCTGCTGGTAGTGACATTTCATCCACTGTTTGCACCGTCGTTTTGAATAAAGATTCATGTAGCTCTTCTATTAGGTTTCCTATTACTGGACCATTGTAGTTTTTAATCATATCTACTTCAATTTTTGGATTTGGGTTTTTGGTATTACGATGCTTAGATTCTACGTTTTCTTTCTTTTCTGATCGTTTTTTCAGTGAAGATCTTTTCTTGAATATTTTTTTACCCCGTACAGATAGCGTCATACCCAAATATGCAGGACTTTGTAAAGGTAGATTTTGTTTGTAGATTAATTCGAAACAACCAGTATCTGCTTTTGGATCTCTGCGTCTATCAATCACAACTAGAAAATTTAGAACAGTTAGTAATAATAATGTAGAATATTGCGGATTTTTTATACTATTCGTTTTTAAGCATCCAAATTTACTTATTATACGATATAATCATGCAAGTAAGATTCATCTCGTGCATTGTTTTTGGCACGCATAAACAATCTGCTGTACAGAGAGTTCTCTGATAGTTTAATGGACATGCTATTTATGAAATATTTTCTCTATATTTTTTCTTAATTACCGGTGTTTAGCTTTAGATTATCTAGGAACATTTTTTGAGAATAATTTGAACTTTTTAAAATTCCATTCTAGTTTTTAGTAAAGTGTTGTTTTGATTATAATAGAAAAATTATTCATAGTGCAAAAATGTGGCAGTGTACCGAGTTTCAACATACATAAAAATAGTTCGTTTTAATATTCCGTTTAAAAAAAAAAAAACACAAAAACCAACCAAATATTTGTGTTCAGGATAAAATTTTGTTGGAATTACAATTATGAACACAAACAACTTGTGCTTATGTCAATAAATAAAAAAAAACTATATCTGACGTTCGGTAACAAATATCTGTTACTAATATTAATAATAACGTTAATATTGAAAATTTCCCGCTATTTTCTTCAATGTTATGATTGTGATACACTGTTTAATTCGCAATACCCTCTACTGTAATCTCAATTAAGCTAAACTAGTTCGGGAAATAAAATGCAATACTGGAATACAGTGAATTTATTTAAAAATTTCAATCAACCTAGACTAGTTTCAGCGTCCACTTGGATCATCTACAGGAGATAATTAGTCTCTGAAATAGAATGTAAAGAATGTCATAATATAAAAAAAATCTTAATGTAATACATATTTGTTTTATATTATAACATTCTTTACACTGGTTAATTACCTCCTGAAGATGAACCAAGTAGGACCGAAAACGGTTGAAATTGATGAAATTTTAAAATAAATTGACTGCATCCCAATATTCTATTTTATTTTACTACAAATTCCTCAGTCAAGAACCTACTATTACATAAACAAGTGTGATGGTTTTGTAAGTATATAATAAAATATATTTACCTTTTATTAAATCTTCGAAACATTGAGGACACATTCTTGAAGTGACACTGGTAGTTTGTCCCATTGCAGGACATGAATTAATTTCAATCAACCAAGGAGTGAAATTTTCAGCAATCATAAAATCAGCCCCATATAATTCAAAAGTGTTCGGCCTTCTATCCATTGTGTCTTGACTTGCGAGCATTGCACCTATAATACACTCTTTCATACCTGGATGTATGACTTTATACCATTTCTCCGCCTGTCCAATTTGTCTCAAATACGCCTTAAAAGTATGATTATCCCACATATTATCATCAGGAAGATTTCTGTCTCGATCTGTACTTGTATATTTGTGTTGAACAGCGTGATTAGTAAGATGGACTGATTCATGGAAAGAATCGAGACTGAATTTTTGGGTACTGAATCGTAGGTAGCAATCTCTGAAAAATATCTTATAATATATTATTAACAGTGTAATGTGTAGTACTTTATATACCTGTACATCCATATTGTAAGTGGTTGCACGCAAGTAACCATAAACCATTGACGAATATCGAATTTTGTTTTGTGTATTAATAAAGGCCGTTCTAAAAATGATAAATTATTACATTGTTATGTATTAACATATTAAAATTTAAATTTTATAGTGGTTCCGTTTAATCGGGACATACCGAGTCTGCAGGACACTCGGGTTCAAATTTGAAAAAATATTTTTTAATTGAATATATTTTTAAATAGTTTAAAAGAAATTTACTTGAAAACTGTGATAGATATACATTATTATATTATTATTTCTACTGTTACATTTTTTTTGTAAATTATACGGAATGCTGTTTCAAATACGCAACACAGATTCCTATTATTTTAAAAATATTTTTGTTCCTTAATATTGTTTTTTTTTTTAAAGATATGACTCAAATATGAAATTGCTCTGATAAATCAATTCGCTTAATTAATCGGAATTGATATTAAAATATGGTTTCTACTCTTTAAGATTAGGTTTGATGACCCAAATAAGTAGAATCGATATAAAATAAATATTTTTTGAACAGGCAAAAGACCTTTCTTATTTTTTTTTGCAGGGTATTTTTTTTAAAAATAGTTCATCTAAAACTAATAGCGTGTAAGTAATAGTTCATTACATTTTTATTTCCACAAAATATTCTAAATTAGTATTTCCCAAACTATTACAGAATCAGGTCCATTCTACAAATCGGTAATTTTTTCGTTATTAATAACAAATAATTTTAAACATTTGTATTATTTTTAATAGATAGAAATAATAAATCTGAATTAACTGGAACTCATTATGAATTATTTATTCAATAATGTATAATGAGAAAAATACTTTTTTTATAGTTCACGTGAAGTATTTTTAATATTTAACGAGATCCACCAAAAATATACTTGCATGCCACTATCGCATTACAATCTACACTGGAAAACCCTGTTCTAGATATTAAGTTATAGCACAAGATACAGTGTTTGAAAAAATGCAAAAGTGGAGTTAGGGAACTATTATATGAAAAGTAAATCAAATACTAACCAATATATTTCTGAACGACGTATTTTAATTTATGATTCATAACTCTTACAACGTCATGTACATCTTTCACTAAAATAATATCACGGCCTCTACATTTATTTCCCGGTTTCATGATCCAAACATTTTTAATTCCATCTAATTCAATTTGTGGCCAATGGGCTATAATATTTTTAAGCGTATTCTTGGCAGTAGTTTCAAAAGCATATAAAGAATAACAACCATTATCTTCAAACTTTTCCCCTTTGTGAATAATTAAAGTAAAGTTTGTTAAAAATTGATCCCACTCGTGGTCCCAAACTTTGTGGAAATCCTTGTCTAAATCCACATGTTTTTGAACAGCGATGTATTCGTTGCAACGATCTACAGCGAATTGAATAGCAGTAATTGGAACCTTTCCTTCTGAGTTACATATAGATATTGCTCCATCTGAATGGAGTTTTTGTACGAACCATTTTAAAAGACTAATACAAGCCGTTAAACGAAAATCTTCCACAAAAGCAGTGCACTGATCAGCGAAATTTATAGTATAACACCTCGGGAATCTAACAAAAGCTACTCCTGGTTCATTATGCCAGTACATTTGCTGCAGTAACAAACATAAACCTTCTTTAGATGTAAACAGAGAACGAGAAAATCTGTTCATCACTTTACTTTTGTTTAATCTTTGTTGCCATTCGTTACTATCTTTTCTCAAACTCCAATAAAAATCTACTTCGTGATGTTGTAATAATCTTGAAATAATCATTTTTTCACATTTTGCTTGATGTACTGCAGAAGTTTCCCATTCTTGTTTTGGAGGTAAATTTGAACAAACTTCATCCATGGATGGTGGGTCGGACAAGGAAACATTTTTAAACGCAGTTTTAAACTCTATTTTCTCAACCCATCCTCTACGTAAAAGAGCATTTCTTATGAATTGAAATCCCCCTTTAACTGTAAAAGTTCTTTTTTCACGAATGGCATCTTCTACTTTCTTCCGCAGTTGATTTAAGCGTTCAGCATCAATGCAACAACGGAATTGTTTTGGTTCGTCTCCAATTCTTTCTGCGGAATTGACTGGGGTAGCTTTTGTGGATTTTGAAATAACCTTCTCTTCATTTTTTTCATCTCCATCAGTTGCGAATGGTAGTGGAGACGAATCGTCAATTTCTCGATCTTCGGTCAGTTGTATGGGACTGCTGTCACGCTGTGATTCCATGATGTTTAGTTCGCTGTCAATTTTGTTAATATTGTCGCGCGGTGACGGAGATTCGGATTCCATTGTTGAAGTGATTGTTGTTTCATAGTCAACCCTATCTTACACCCTTTCGCTAGGAAGTCTCGTCAGGAACTGAAATGCATGAGTTGTCTTTGGTTAGAGTAGGTCACATTGCATTGGAGATATCTCCAGGGTGGAGCAACAACCTAGTTTCATCCAGGACATGGAGACTGGTACTTTGTTGTACATGTATGTAATCAGCTGTGAGCTGCAGAGCTGACGTCATGCGACGCGACATGCTTGTCGACGTCATTATATAACGATTTTTCATGTTACGTAATATTTCATTTCCTACGCTATTAATTATTCTGCCTTATATATTAGCCAGCAACAAAACCATTATTACTTTATTTTATATCCATTGAAATTGTATAAAAATGTTGAAGAATTATATTTGCATTTTGAAATGCTCGCGCGATATATTGGATTGTGCGCAATGTAGTAGGTGGGTGTGCCGAGCGAAAATATAAATGTTTATTTAAACTGTATTTTGTCATTAAATATATTTATCAACGAATGAATAAGATATGCTTATATTACATGCTTTAATATTTGATAGCACTTATAGCGAAATGAAAGGAAAATAAATGAAAAACAAATGCGTTTGACAGTTGTGGCGCGCTGACGTTGTGAGCATTTTTCGTTCGTTGGCTTCCTCCGTATTTCTGACTCGAAACAATATGGCGCACAGTCCTGAGAAGTGTAAACTGATGTGGTAACAAATGTGGCATGTTTGCGTTTCATATGGTCGCATAAAAATCGAACTTTGTTTATAATTGTGTAGTAGACATTAGGTTGTGCGTTAGTGTTCGTTGTAATTAATTTGCGTTAATTGTGACATCTGGAATACCTTTGGTTATCCCACCTGAGGAATGTTAAGTTTTTGTCTGATTTGTGATACCATCAGGTGCTACAATGCAATTTGCAATTGCTAGATCGAATGTGCTAGCATTGCACTTGAAGTGCTATTAAATTCTTAATAATAGAGTGAGCCCTATGCCATAAATGAATGTGGTGGTTGTAAGATTGACGGTTACTTGAAAGAATTTGCGTAAGGTAGCGCGTACTGCAGGTGGATAACTCAGCTCAAACCACCCTGGAATTATGGCCTTCAATGAGGTATGTAAATGCTTTTGGTTTAATTTTGGCATAAGCAAACACTACTTCTACAGACACCTCTTACATGTTTTGATTATCTGTAGGATGATAAAGCACAGCAATAATGTGTGTACTGTTATAAAGAACCGGAATAGTTACAATATCATTTTCTTATATAATTTTAAAACCATTGAGGAAATAGTCATATCGTTTGCTAATTATTTAGTTAATAAATATGTCATGATTTTGGAGTAATAATACTTCAGGTTTAATGTTGTCAAATTTTATTACTCACAAACTTAATTCAATATTTTATCAACATTTTAAAGATGTCCATATGATTTCTTATCTTGAATATTTTGTATCTGAATCTGATATTGAGATAATAAAGGAATTTAGTATGTTAGGTAAATTTAACAATATTAAGATAAGTTATCAAAAGGTGTCACATTTTTATTAAATATCGTAATCGTAACTACATATATATTCTTCTTTTTACAGAATTTAATTAAGTATTTTAAATTGAAAAATAATAGTAAACAATTTTTGCCTGAGGCTTTTCATGACTAATTTCGTATGGGAAAAATCTTTTGTATATTTTCTTACACGCGTTCCAAATAAGATAACGGAATCTTGTACTGTGCTTATTATTACGAAAACAAACGACAATTTTGGATAATAGAGTATAAATTATTTTAAATATACAAGAACTTTTCGGTTACCTTGTTTACATATTTACAGTTATAAATATAAAACCTTTAGTAGGATCTATTGCTGAGCCTTTAATTTATTATTTTACATGCTTTCAGTACAGTTTCTTTTACAGTTTCACTGTAAATATTGTTTATTTCTATTGGTTACAATCTAAAAGAAATCGCAAAAAATGTCAACTAACCAGTATAGAAGAAACTTGGTTACTTGCAGCTTTCTTTGAAAATGTAAAACGAGAATACGTCTTTATATTTTTGGAAGTATAGAAATTGCCTTTATATAGTAGAAGTTTACCTGCGTTTCTATGGAACCCTATATTTAGTAATATATGCAGACTTACCTGAATAAAGTTAGTAACCGACGTTAGAAATTGGAGCATACAATATATCATTATTTTTATAATTTACATATTTAACCGGCAACTTATTGTAAATATTTTAATTGTGTTTTTAATGAACTTTAATAAATAAATTCAGACCATAAAATATAAAAGTGTAATTGAATATATAATATGTACGATCTTTTTGATATGTTTGTACTAAATTTTGTGTGCATTATTTTTTAATATACAATATTTTATTCATAATATATTAACATTTTTGTAATGGGGTTTATATTATCAATAACGAATTTTTATACTGTACCTACATATTAAAGTATATCCAATATATTTTAAAAATGAATTTGAACTTTGGATAAATACCAATTTTAAATTTATTTAGAAACATAGCATTTGTTTAGTTGGCAATAGTTAATATAGTAATATTTAAGAATTTATTTAAATAATAAATAAATAGTTTAGTATATCAAGTTACGCAAACTTTATTATTTAGTATTTTTTTTTGTAATAAAATAAAAGAATTCGCATATTGATGTTTTCTATAATATTTAAAAATGACCAATATTGAAAGTATGAGCTGAAACATTCTAATTTACCATTCACCGCATTTCGCTACAGATATCGTAGAGGCCAGTATATACGCTATATTCTACACTAAGTCATTCACCTTGCGACCACCTGTTCCGCTAGCTTAGCATTCCTTCATATTGATAAAACGTACTTAAGCAAAGTAAAGACATAACGTAGACATAGACATGTGCTTCGTTACTGAAGTGTAGTTCTGCAAATGTCGCACGTTTCTTGTGATAACAAAGTGGGAATGATAAGGATAAAATTAGTCACTAGTAAAATGAGAATGAAATAAAAACATTTGAAATATAATAAACGAGATTATAAACATGTAAATAAACATAATAAAGTCAAATAAACATTAGAAAAGTTGAGTAATTAATGATAATTTGTAGCAAATACCAAATAATTATAAATACATTTATTTTAGCGTTAGGTTGGCAATAAATTTTAAGTTTGAATTGGCATACCTGCTTTTTAAATTCCCACGTCAACCACAAATATCAACTAAAAGTGAAGTAAAACCATTGACCATTTTCGCGCTATAGATGAGAACACGAACGTATTATTGTAATTCATGTATACACAATAATTATCAAATTTTTTTGTAGAATGTCATCTGCAGTGACTTATTGTTCACAATAATACCAAATTTAAAAACTTTAACCTAAGAACTAAAACTGCAGACATGGCAATGACAGAAGATATTAATTAATCAACTTTTATCAAGTAAATCATTCGGAGTTATAAAATTTGAAATTCGTTTTTATTTATTATTTACCAAACGAAGAAAGTATCGAAGAACATAGCAGACCACTTTAATATAATTATTTAACGATACAATTTTAAAGTTTTGTCTGTCTGTAGTTGTGTGGTTCCATAAAGAACAAATTTGGCTAAACAGATTGTAATAAAATTTGATATTTCTACTTCTGGTATTAATCGATTTGATTAACTTTTGATAAAAATTGATTAGCTTGAAATCCAAGTATTTTTTAAATTTGCGAATATTATTTTATCTTAACCGACACAAATTGATCAATACCTAACTTAATTATATTCAATATTTTCAAAATTGGTATATATTTATGTCTTTATTAATTGTAGGTTTGTAATTTGAATGTAATATTTAATTTATTAAAATTATTTGTGCAAAATTGGTTGCACAGAATATTAAATGACACTTTTTAGAATATACCTACTTAATACTAACGAACTATTTTGTAACATTTTGTAAATTTATTTATTTTAAAAACGATTTTGAAAGCATATAAAGTTTATTTGTTAAGTGAATTTCAAGAAGTGTACAAAAATTGAACTTTGAGTTAATAATTTAAATATTGGAAAACAACAGAAGTTGATATAAAATTCAAACATGGCATTATCAGCAGCAGTGATTTTGAAAGTATAATCAAGTACATGAAGACATCTGCTATCTAATTAGAATTTATAATTATTTTTATTATGCAAACTAGTAGAATTGTGACATGAGCCTACAATTTTAGCGCTTTTATGTGGGAGACACGTATTGTTTACCTTAACGACAGCGGTAATTGCTAATTGCCAGATGTTATATTTTTATTATGCCCACATATTTCACTGCATTGCTGCTTTTATTGATGCTTACCCGGCGAAGAACATCACATAAATTGGATGACATCTATTGACATAAAATAGAAACAATTTTTATTTCTGTAGGTTTTAAAACATGAATTTTATTTTTTAGTACATATTTTTATTATTTATGTTTTCAATGACAATCTTTAGAATTATTTATTTCTTTAAATAAATAAATAAGTATAACATGAAGGCCTGTAAACCATTCTTGAATGATGAATATGTTAGTTTACTTTGTCATAACTTTTGGTAATGATTACAATTTTTGGTAGAAGTTATCTTTCAAATTTTTACAGAGGAGAGTGCACTACAGGAGCTATTTTTATGTGGAAAATGGTTTACATTATTTATTCTGCAAATTTTGTTATTACAAAAATCATGCTGTGGCTCTGTGGCTAACACAAAACCGACTATCACTGTCGAATGTGTAATATATTACTTGTAAATTTAATAGTAACTTCAAATATTTATTTTCGACATATGTATTTGTTACCAAATATTCGCACATTTCACGGCTAATAATATTTGAGTTATGCGAAATACATACATACGTACCTATAGACGCCACATCGAAACTAGTCAAAATGTATTCGAGGATGATCAAAATGGATATTTTCGTTGAAACATGAGAAACGAAAATTTTCGCGATTACAATACTTCCTTTACATCGTACAAGGAATTATTGATGATATTCACCATTAGTTTATATTATACATCCGGACCTACAGAGATCACTCTTAAAATAGTCAAAACTTAAGATCTTAATTCGTGAACATCGGTTAAAATCTCGAAATGTGAAAAATTATGATTAATATGTCGCTTATTCATGTCGCGCTCGGTAAAAATGAAAAAGTAAAGAGTTTTCTATATCATGTAGCTTCATGTAACATTTACTTATTCATAACCCACAAATGTCGACGTCTAATTTTAGTGCATGTCTTGTAAGAAATGTAATACTTTCTGAGTATAAAAATGAATTTAATATGTATTAGTGTCCGACTGAAGTTTCGGTTTCGGCCAAAAATACTGGTTTCGGCTGTAGTTTCGGTTTCGGCAAAATTTTTAGTAAAAATAAATAAATGAGACCTCGTATGACACAATAACAATGTGATCTGCTTAGTCAGTTATTTCTCTTACTCTCAAGCGCAGAGCGGTGCAACAGACGACACTGAAGTAATGAAATGTAAACATTTTTGGTGCTGATCTTTTTTTTTTTTTTTCGAAAAACGGAATTTCCCTCCCACCTGTCAACACTGAGATTGTCAGAATGTCGAAGTATCAAATATTATTTGATTGTGGATATTTGTGGGGTGGTGATACTAAAGTAAAAGTAAACTAAAGTTTTTATTACCTGCTTTAGTAAGGATAGTTGTATAGTGGTCCCCATTAATGAGTACTTTTGTTAAAAGTGACGTTTATAATGCAAAATCAGACTTCATAAAAACGACTTTATTATAAAAGTGAGTTCGGAGTATGGGCCCTTATTTTTGTAAATTTAAGGTGATTTTCTAATAAATTGCAATCTTTTATTTAATTTAATTTATCGAATAATACCTTAAATAGTAAGAAAAACACTACATTCCAGTGTTTATTAAAATTTGATCTTAAATACATAATGTTTCGGTCGGATATAAATATGGTAAAAAATAACAATAGTCTTATTTTCTACAAGAACATAGTATAGATGTCACTTCAGCTGCAGCCATTTTACCAGAATTAAATAATCCTTATTACTATATATTATTTCTATGTTACCGGGGAAATGAAATATTGTTGGATGAAAAATTTCTCATATTAACAAGTATGAAAGTAAATTAATCATCATTTTGTATTCCTGGTTTCTCTGTTTGTACACTTGTATTGAGTTTTCTGTGCTATAATTGGTTAAAATTTTGGTCCTAACCTCGGTCCTAACTTATTCAAAACTATATGTTTTTATAACAGAAGATTATATATAAATATATATATTAAAAACAACTAACATAGATATTATAAGTAGATACATTATGTGTAACGAAGAAATTCAGGGGTTATTTTTTGTCCACATCAGATTGTTTAATTGATAATATGAATTTATTGTTACCGTGGCACGACTGTATTATTGTAATACTATTATGTTTGTATTGTGATGTAAGAATACATTTATCAGTAAAAGTAAATGAAATTCTTTGAAACCAACATAGTACAAATGACAAGGTTAACATGTGAGTTGTTGAATAAATAAAAATTTCAATTTAAATTTGCGTTGACTGGCATTCACAAACCCGGATATGTAAGCCCTATGCTAAATAACTACAAAATTACTTTGAATTAAACTGCAGGGCTGGACAAATTCCAATAAACTGATAACGAGAAAAGATTAGAAATGACTTAAAATCGAAAAATAAGTAAACCCATTATCACAGTTATTCTGGATGGCAAGATTTTATAGAATTAAGCATTTACCAGAGGTTACCTTCCAGGTACTTACAGTTAATGTGGAGAGTACACCAAAGGGCCACATTTGTGTGAAAAATATTTGAAAATTAATATCACGGGTTACCTATTGCTTGGGCGTGCCAATGTAGATTAATAATTAATCTGTACGCTTTACTGTTTTTGCGAAGTAGAGCTATGTATGTTGCAGTTGTTTAAATAAGTTTATGTGAATTTGGCCAGTAATTAATGTTAGTCGTACCCGTCCTATACGCGTGTGTGTATTGTACAAAATGTTGAATCGTAAAGGGCAGTCTATTAGAAGCGGTACAAGAGAAACTATTGCACATGTGAAGATGAAGTGAAATGTAACAAATTAAAGTTTCCTCGAATAACGTTTTTTTTTTCATTATTTTTGTAGTATGCTTTTATCCGATAAAAAATAATGCGCCGCTTATGTTTGATATATTAGATAGATTTTAAGAATGATACATAGGTATACATCGTAATTTGTAAAGGGCGTTTATCAGACGTCACATCAAGGGCACTCAGCAGATTTAGATTGCATTACAGTGGTCATTTTATGTGAGAAATTAAAAATATGATAAATAATTTATCTCGGCGGGTCTTGAACTCGGGTTCTCAAGAACACGGCAGTTCATTCTACACACTAGACGGCAGAATTCTTAATAAAAAATATTCTTATTTCTATAATCACAAAATAATCATTTCCATAAATACACGAATGAAGAATTATTTGAGTTGTGAAAATATAAAGACCCACTCGCACAGAATATTTTCAAATTTGGCTATTTGCGAAGACAGCTGTAAAGGATCAAAGGTTGCTTTACGATTGACAAATCGTGATCGGCCAGTTCTTTGTAGGTAGAATAGAAATAGAGCAGTCGTTTTTCGCTTCATATCTCTGAAAACAGAACTGTTATGTTTTATTCATATCTATTTTTACTTAAATTTTAATGTTTTTGTTTTCAGTTCGTTGCATTTTATCTTTATTTTTTAGATGGATGAGATATTATTTATAGTAATATTTTATTTGTCAGTAAGCATTTTCTTGTTATTTGTCGATGATGTCTGTATATAAAGGATAATCCATGGAGACAATTTCCTTATATATCAATTAGAAAAAATGTACTCATTTATTCTATATGATGAATATACCTATTACTTTTTCGTAATAATAGTATCCAAAAATATTTTATAAAATTTGAAATTCATTACATTCTGTAACATTTAAAGTTTTCTATATTTAGTTATAAAATTATAAATAATGTGTTATTTAAAAACTTGTGGCATATGATTCATTCCAAAATACTTTTGAGATATTTAAATATTTATGACTGATATCATTCATGTATAAATGTCAATGTCAAGAATATATTGTACTGTACTACATTTGCATTATACTGTAATCTAATTTTTCAGAGTTATGTAATTTTGTATTTCCAAATCTAAATCAGAATAAATATGAAACTGCAACAAATGAACTATTTTATAGATAAAGGTGACTTCGCGATTAAAGAATTACATTAATTATATATGCATCAAAATTTTTAAAAATCATTTCTACAAAATATTTTATCTGAGGTTATATTTTATATGTTTGCAAGATTAGCATTCATAATGCCAACCTAATATCCGAATTAATTAAAAATATTGTCTAACACAAAATCAATTAGAATGAAATAATCATTGATATGTTTAAGACATATTAATATCGACCAAAACGTTTAATTTGTTTTTGTTGTATAAAGCCACGGTAAGAATTCTTTGATTTCTGGTCACATCAGCTTTTTTCGGTCCCTTTTGGTTTTTATCTGTATACCTAGTGTCCCTAGATGTAGGAGGAGCATTATCAGCATGTACATAATGCAGCAGTTTGTGACAGCTAGTAGTGGTGGGGGTAATTGCTCGTGACTGCACCTGTCTCCGGAACACTCACTTCCGGTCCACCGGAGTGATGCTGCACCAACTTCCGCTTCATACAATCATATTCAATTGTTTCGTTATAGTTAAATTGGAACTGTCAAACTATATTTGGAAAATGTCAAACATAAATATAAACATGTATACTAACAACGTGGAATATTTGTATGTCCTTTAAAGGTTAAAGTAAATCTGAAGCATTTCTAAACTAATAATTCAAGTGCAGTAATGAGGTTCTTAGAAACGATAAGTGTAGAAATAATACATTTATTACCTATTAACTATTCGAAACTTAATTACAGCTAAATTTAGCTACTACTTAAAATTAGAATGTATGACTATTGTCTGGAGAATTTATTATTAATTAGCCAGATGGAGCAGATGTTTATTTTGAAATTTGATCTGCGTTTTTATGCATAATTACGAGTTTCTCAGAATGCATAAATAGTAATTTTGTAATTATGTTTTTGCAATAATATGCAATTGTCTTTTCCAAATGAAATACATACGGTATAATTTAAAAAATTGTGTAGGTGCTATGAAAAATTTAATTATGTAATGTAATTTTTTTTAAATAAAACATAATATTAATTATTAATTTTTATAAATGATCGTTTTTACTTCATTGTACGAAGTAGGAAAAATTTGGATTTTCAATGGAAATATTCATTTTGACTATCCCTGAATCCATTTTGACTAGTTTTTGCATGACGTTTGTACTTTGTACGTAACCTATGTTCGAACGTATTTCGCATAACTTAAAAATGATTAGCCGTAGAATGTTGAAATTTTTTTATAAGGGATCGGGACTACTATAACTACGAGTTGTGCACCTCCCTTTTTTATTGTAGTCAGCAGTGTCAAAATGACACTTTGTTCGTAGTGTTTTTTTTTTAAATTTTTCGTGTAACTCAGAAATTATTAGCTCAAAAATGTTGAAATATTTATTCTGGAATTGCGAATTGCTATAACATCTAGTTATGCACCTCCATTTTTTGTTCCAATCGGCCTTTTCAAAAGGGCACTTTATTTTTAGTAGGAAATAAATAAAAACAATACGAGTATCTCGTTCTTTGCGAATTTTGAACGATTAAAATAATTTTCTGTAATGCAATAAGGAAGAGTGATAAACAGTTTTATAAAATTTTACAAAAGATGATCCATTTCGAAGGGAAGTTGGAATATATGAAACGCATGGAAGTTGAACGATTAGCCGTAGAATGATCTCACTTTCAAGTGAAATAAGTTTAAATGAAATGCAGCAAAAATGTGTATAATAATATATACGTAGAAGGAAGTCTTGTGGTGTCCACATCAGATTTTTTATTTGTGTGATAATTTTTTAATGGGCTGTGGTGTCTCACTTAGCAACTCAAACTGAGTGGAATATCAGATCTGGGGTTCGCATCCCTAGTTTTTCATCTATTAAAGAAACACCGATATGTCCGAGTGGTATGGAACCCATCACAAGTTGAAGATTCCTTCACTGGCTATTTGTTGACAATCAAACCACGAAAATGTAAGTAAAACTTGTCACGAAACATGTATGTTAAATACTTGAGGTCCTGTTCCATCTAGAAATTTTGTGTCACAGATGATGATGATAAATAATTTTAATATAACAACATAAAATATCCAGTTTTTGATATGTAGATTTTTTCGTATGTATGAATTTTTTGTGTAACTTGCGTAGCCAAGTACAAAAAGTTTTATTTATGTATAACTGGTCATTAGGTATTTAAATGATTTAGTTGGTTGGTGTTATAACACTTTATACAGTACTTCGGGCATTTTAGAATGTAATTCTTCCTGCAATTAATATTTAAGTGTAAATTACTTTCCTAGTTATTCAGTAGGGTATTTAAAATTACGGACATATTTTATACACAAGAATAAATAAAATGAGCATAAATCTGGCATTTTTTAAACTTATTAAAGTGATACAAATAGTAATAGGTATAAATATACTTAAATAACTATTGTCTTCACATTTTATTTTTCTTGGTTTTCCAGTACTTCTCTAAAGTAAGTAATAAAACAGTACGTACAGTTAATAATAATTTAATGTACTAATATATAATCGACTGTTCTTATTGTCAAAATCAAGAATTTCGCTTGAACTATTTATTTTACTCTGCTATAAATTGGGGCAAATTCTATTTAATGATTTAAGTACATGACGGGACGGGCCGATTTTTACTTCCTGGATAAATTCACATCAATTTTCCACATAATAATTAAATTGTTGACAGTTACACTGACAATGATGTTTGTCTTTGAAAATCAGGTTTGCTCTCTTTAGAAGAGTATTTACGGTGGACTAATTGCGGACATCATACCAGATTTGAGTGTTCTGTAATTTCGAAATACTTTCTACCTAATATTGAATTGAGCGGAGAGTTCTGGAATCAATTCCCAACCAAACATGATTTTAAATAGTTTACAAAGATAAACATTCAGAAGTAGTATTTTACCAATTGAGTATAAAGTACTACTGAGGTGTTATTAATGATAAAAGATTATTTTAGGCGACTATTACATAAATAGTTATTTTACATATCTACTGGCGTCTTAAAGTATCAATATTTATTTGACATTTGTCAAAGTTTAAATTTTCAGCCGCTGGATTGTTTATTTTTGACTTAGATAGTTCATACTAATGTGATTAATTATTGAATGATACATGGCAGCGCCTATGGATTGCAGACTTTAATTTGAAAAAGTCAGCAGTTCTTCGGACGAGCATGGATGCACACACTGAAGTCTTTGTTCAATTTTTGGACGAAGGGACTTCCCCGTTTGTGAGTGAAATAAGTCAGCTGGACAGAGGAGTTGATTACACTTGCAGAAGAGAGTTCCAAGTGAGGAGTACGCTGGGCTTGGATCGCTAGTTCTTGTCAGTTAGGACTATAACTATATCTGTACATATATTAATTAAAAAGTAATGAATTTGCGAGTAACAATAGCGGCCGTAAAGTGGACTTTGACAGATGTCAAAAATCGATTTTGAATATTTTTTTTTTATTCTAAACTGTAAGTGGAGGCTGTACGTCGAGACTGTTATAGGCTGTTGAATTACATAACGGAAACTAAAAATAGTTATTAATCAAATATCTGGTTGTGCCATAAATTATGATTCATCATATTGCTGAAATAGATTGAAACAACTTGGCAAAAAGCAATGGCTGATATTTTTTTATATTTCTTTGTTAAATGGTGTTTATTGAAACCCGGCAACAAAGAAACATCCTGCTATCGATTTCGTCTCGTCTGTCAAAAAACTTGTATCTCTCTCCACAGTTCGTCAGTTCTTATCAGCCACGTGTTGATCCTGCGGATCAATAGACTGTCACCCGTCTTTCCACGGCCCTCTGCAATGCCTCTCCAGCTCTTGCTTGTCTACTTCGGTTTGGGCAGATTTTAATAAATGATAAACCTGGCGACGGAATGTGAAGCTCAGCAAATGGAAGTGAATTTGCTGAAGACGCGAGTTTACGCCAGCAGGAATGAATAAAATTATGGAAGAGATCTTTCGAATGGATGCTATTTGATGACGGTATAAAATATGTATGCGAGCTTTCCTCAATAGTGGATTGTGTATTGTGGGGAATTCCCACGAAGTTTTTACAGTAATGCCAAAGAAAATATTATGGAACATGCAGATATGATACTCATATATATTTCACAGATTTTATTTTAATTCATATCAAGATTATTTTTTTTTGTTTCTCGTTGCTTAGACAAGAGACGAATATAGTAGGAAACAAGAGGTGAGTTGTGCGTCAGAGGAGAATGTATGTTGAATACGTCATAAAACATTGACAGTCAATGGTACGATTAACGATAATTGCTACCCATATTTAGTTATAAGTAATAAGCATTGCAGACAATAAATATTCTACCGGTTTCGGATTATTGGAGATCGAGATAAATTATCTTCCAATGATGGGAAGCACGTACTGCCTTTAGTACTTAAATAACTATTGTCTTCCGAAACCTAGACAAAAGAGTATAAGAATTGTGCAAAAAAATATTTTTTATGAAATAGCACATTTTTCTTATAGATCTAAACTTCTAAAGAAACCTATTTTCTTAGAAATTCATTTCAAAATAACATTGTTTTGCAAATTATGATAATTACAGAGTAGAAATAATTTTTTGAGAATTTTGTTGAAGAAGTTTTTACACCACGATGTGGTTTTAATAGATAAAAAATATGTTTTCTCACTTTTGTGTACACAATAAAAAAAAAACAATTGTTCATATAATTTAAAAAGGAAACGAAAATAGTATAGTTTGAAATGTCATATGAGATAGTGTAATAACTAATAAGTAATAAAATAAATACAAGTAATACCCTTCTTCAAGTCTATTAATAAAAATTTTAACTAGGGCTTGTAAAAATTTCAAAACCCGGTTTTCGGATTTTTCAATCTTTACTTCCTTGTACAAAGTAAAGAAAGTACCTATTATAATCGCGAAAAATTCTGGTTTCGGATTTCAACGGAAAATTTTGACTAGTTTATGTGTGCCGTCTGTACATACGTATTTCACATTAATCAAAAATGATTAGCCATAGAATATTGAAATTTTGTATTTGAGAATAATATAACATCTAGTTGTGAACCTCCTTTTTTATTGCAATTGGTAATGTCAAAAGGACAGTTTACCTGAATGTTTTTTATAATTTTTCACATCTCAAAAACGATTAGCCGTAGAATGTTGAAATTTTGTAAGTGAGTTTGCTATAACATCTAATCGTGCATCACTATTTTTTTTTTAATCGGCAGTGCCAAAAAGGCATTATGCCCGAAGGGTATTTTTAATTTTTTTCACAGAACTAGAATGATGAAATAATTTTAAATGAAGTGCAGAAAAATATGTGTTAATAGGTGTACAAGGAAGTCATGTGGTACCCACATCAGATTATAAAAAAGACCTACTTTGTTGTTCATATTTAGGCTACAATAAAATATAATAAATAATTTCATGAAGCTATTATTGTACGAATAAATTCTCTTATGATTTTATTTGTTTAATAATTTTAAAAATATATTGATTGGAAGGGCGGGGCGTTCCATATACCGAGTTGTCACAGAAACAAACATTTTGAAAAAATTAATTTTATCAACTACGGCAATATTTTATTATTTTAATAATTATAAATGTATTTCAAAAATACTTGGTGCCATAAAATTGAATGTACGCAAGATATTTATGTAAAAAAAAATTTTGAAAGGATTTATTAACAATACGAAATAAGCGACAAAACTAAATTTCAAAATTTGTTAATTAACGGGACAAGCACCACGCGTCAAATCCATGAAAATATATATCACGACTCGAATTAATTTCATAAGGAAACAAATTTAAATATTAATACTTCTTGAGTAATAATAAAAAAATAAAATTATGGATCTATTTAATAACAAAAAATATATACAATTGACTTTCATTGGAGACTTTTGATTTGAAAATAAAATATAATTCAGAGAATTAAATTATTTAATCAAAAGTATTACTTCTGGGGTTCTGGGTACCTATTCTGTAACTTATATCACTAGTGATACGCGTTCAAAATTGTTATAATGTGACTGCCATCTAGCGGTTTTTGAGTGCAACAGGGAATATGACGTCACTCATTTTGTAAACGATTCACTAGCGCGAAGGGTAGTGATATATTCATTTCACTAGTGTTATACTGACGTTTGGTTTGTGCGCTTGGCGGTTTTGTTTCAAATTTGAGTAGTGACATTTTATGAAAATTACTAAAGAGAATCTAGAAATTATGCAAAGGTACGCTATAGACAATAAACACAATTTTATACAATTTGACAGTTGTGCCAGGGAGTAGTGCCAACTTAAAAATTATTTTACTAAAACTTTCAAATACAAAAGTTCTCAAGATAACAACATTGAACATTTGACACGTGACGTCAATCAATATAACAATTCAAATCGTTGAAAAGTTACAGAATAGGTACCCAGGACAACCAATTATACTTAAAACCTAAATTCAAATTTAAATAGAAGATAATTCGCAGTAATAATAATGTAAAAATTACTATTATTTTTTTAAAAATCTGCTTAAGTATTTTTTGATATTTTTTTTTTCACAAAACTATTTGTATTCATTATTTTTTATCCTTACTTAAATAATAATAATTATTAAAAAATTTGATCGGATTTATATTTACTAATTCACTTTTCTGCATCAAGTCATCATCCAAAAACCGGCTACAAATTCCATCGTTCATATTTTTCAATTGTAGAATATTTATTATGAATTTCCGGATGAAATAGGCTGGCGTGTACGGACGATTTGCCGCGGACGAATCCTCGTGTGTGAAACTTCCTCGGTCGTTTGCCCGGTCAGTCGACGGTAACTGAACCAAGTCCCGCTGTGGCCTTGTCTGCACCAGGTAACGCGATCGAGCAGTAGTCCAATCCGAGCTGAGCTCACAACACATGCACCCAAATCCGCAATATCGCTAACTGTTATGCGCTTTGTTATTGGCGGCTGCATTGTCAAAAGTACATAGGTAGTGATAGTGGAAAGTGATGCTAAACAACTGGATTACAAAATGAGACAAGTTTCGGTAAGTTGCAAAAATAATCAAATTGAAACTGATATTAATTCGTAAGGATTCCATGGTATTTCATGAAACAGTTGTTGGACAAAAAGATAATAGTTGTTCAACGGTAACAGTGAATTCGCGTCATCAATAAAAATCATTATATTAATCACATGCCCTTGAGACAAGACATAACCGTATTGTATTATTTCTATGTTTGTTTGTAACAAAACCATTCAAATGACTTCGTTTATAGTTCATTCCAGTGCTCTTAAATCTATTGCAGTTTATATTTTAATGTTGAACTGGTGAAATACATCAAAAAATATTAAATGTCAAACTTCGCTAAATAAATAAAAATGAGGTGTGATAAGTTTATTTCTAATAAATTTTGTATTCAGAAATAGTAATAGCAAGAAGTGGTAGAAAGAATTAGAAAAATATAAGACGTAGATAGTTGGTGTTAAAAAAAAGGTTAGGTCAAACACCAATTAAATCTGTCACGTGTGTATATAGTAAGTTAAATAAATCAATGAAACCTATTAGGTATTTTTATTGCGCTTTTAAATGTTTGTTTTCAACTAGTATAAAATCCTGAAATTAGCTTTAATTTTCTACTTTTATCACAAAACACATTTTCATTGATTATAATTACAATGGCCAAGTTGTAAAATCTCTTGATTCAACTTGATCTTAGCCAATTTTTTACAAGTTATATTTATTTATTTGATATTAATTCAAAATAAATAAACATGAAATCTCAATACCACCCCTACGATACCTATATATTATGATACTTTCTAATAATATATAGGGTGATGACCAGAACACCCGAACATAGAGATTATTACATAAAATCGTATTTTCATAATTTCATGTTGTCCTAACTATTTTAGGTAATAATATTACTTTATAGATACAGATATGACTTATAGGCCAATTCTGAACAAATCTGTAAGTCTTACAGATCGGTAAATCTGTAAATAATTTAAGATACTGGGGTGTGCTCATCCGATCGATGCCTTGTTACGCCTATGAGAATATTTATTCTTCTACAAACCTTTTGTAATATGTGTATAATTACTTAGCGCGTTCGTTATATGAGTGTGGTGAGCTTACTGACTACTGTACCTAATATATTGAGCCAAAGTACAATACAATAATAATTATATCTGGTTTTGACAAGATTCACTTGTTCTATATTATTACAATGTATATACAAAGTTGTTAATTTACTACTTGTAATTTTATAGTTTTTAATAATGATTATAGTAAAGATGTTTGCACTTGCTACTGAGCCCCATTTACCAGCTGTTAGTTAAAAATGTTTCGGAACATACTAAACTTTTTGTAGAAACTACAAGCTAAAACCTCTTAAAAATAAAATAGTAGTAAGTAGGAGTAAGTAGTTCCGGTACTTATTTTTTTAAATTGATTATGATGATGTAGTTTTCTACGGTTCTTACTGAAATAGTTGAAATTATTGGTATTTCGATATTGAAATCGTCGAAATTATAAGCACTATCAAGTAAATAATTGAATGTTTGTTATAACAATTTATTCAGTTATACTAAAAATCCAAGCAAAATTGTCAGTGCAACATTGAAATCCTTCTTTTAAAAGATCCTAAACTGTGGCTATTACAAAATCGACCGCTTATAGAAAAAGTACTCGATCTATACGATAAAAAATTTGTTCCGTTTTTACCTGCATGTTTTAGAGTAACTTTTTTGTTACTATTATGAAATATTTGCAAAAAAGATTATAAATGACACGAGTAAATTTCCACTTCCAGTTAACCGATTTTTGCTAACAGTTGAACAAATCGTGTCATTGATGTGAATACAAGGTATAATAAATATCCATTCATTTGATTCGCTTTGGAAATTAGTACAGTTCTCCTATATGCATAAGAATACTTTTCTTCTGGTCGCCAGGTGGATAGACTGACAGACATGTAAAAAATAAGAAAATATTATGTATATCAATTCGTCGATATCTGTCAAAATCTTAAAATGTGAAAATAAGTAAGATTACATTCTTGGTCATTGTCTTATACGATTATATAGAGTGAGCGATTTAGAGTTCAAATCCCAGCATCACAAACTATTAACCAAATAAAAATACCGCTGTGTCCGAGCGGTTCGGAACCTACGAAAAACTGTAGGTTTCTCGTAGAGATGTAGGCTGATAAACTACACCACTAAAATATAGGTAAAAAGATGCTAAGAAATCTCCTTCAAGAGTGTCAAAGAAGATCAAAACAAGAAAAATTTGAACATATTCAAAACATATATACATTAAAAAAAGAATTTAGTTGTTTTTTCGTTGTACTTTCGCTGAAAATAATTTTATCCTTAATAAAACGTGTTCTTCGTTTTGACTAAATCCCTGTATTTATTTTTGTCTAAAAAGATTAGTAGGCTTAAAAAATAAATTGGTTGTTTTTATAAAACACCTTGAATATGACGATCGATAAAAATTCTAGCTGTAAAAAGCAATTTGACAAAAATATTTAGTTTTTAATTATTATAAAATCCAATCAAGGACAATCAATAAAAACTTTATTGGATTTGGTTTATAAATGGACAACTTCCTCTTAGAAAATGCAAGTACGCTTGCCTATGAAACAGATGTAATTCTTACTATCATAAACATAAATAAACTTTCAAAATGTGAAATTTAACTACGTCTGTATAACTTTTTTTACAATCATTTAATGTACCTACATGTGTGTAGATATGAATATATGCCAGCGTAGAGCCAAAAAAATTTCGGTTACCAAATGTCACTATCAAGTTACTATTTAAAGTATCTACCTACATTTTTGTGTTAAAAATAATTTTGGGTTTATAAAAACCAGATTCAGTTATTCGCAGCTTACGCAACTGTATAATTGTCACCAAAGTTTCAAGGTCGCCGGTCGGCAGGCATATGGCTTTCGTGTGCAAGGTGCCGCAGCATCCGTACACAATGATGTCAGATGTGGAAATGGATAGGACTAGGACCCGACATTCAATCATGGCTAATAAAAAGCACAGCGGGACATAATTACAGGAATTGATAGCCTAGACGGCAATGATGAGCATTATCATTATCATTTGCGGACGTAAATAGAACTACTATAAATATGTGCACTGCAGTTTATAAATTAAAACAATCGATTATTATCATCACAGAACTAACTCTCGACGTCATTGTAGAAAATGTACATTTAATGATATTTAAAAAAAATAAAAAATATTATATAAATTGTCATAAAACAATAATTGTAATGTATGTTACATAAATTAAATTTATTTTATTTTTAGTATACATGTATTTTATTTTTTATATCGTTGAAAAGAGGAAAAAAAATTATTTAATGATTTCACAGCCTACTTTGAGGCCCATATGAAAATTGAAAGTTGGTATCAATTTCTCGAAAACGGTATGAGAAATAAAAATTTTTAGTACTGCTGTGAATTTGTCGTCATAAAGTACCTGAATAATATGCAAGTTAAAATTTTTTTTTTTAGTGAAATAAAAAAAGATGTAGGTAAGCAAGAAACAAAAATTGAAAAATTTACATTTTTGTTATTCTAGACGGGTCGTAATTCGTGAACACCGTTAAAATTTCGAAATGTCAAAATTGGTATATTTACAATATTTACCTTATTAAAGGCTGTGATTAATAAAAATGAAAATAGACTAGGATAGATGCTCGGAATTTCGAAGACGCTTGAAAAAACGATTAAGAGCTCCTGTATCATAAAACTACAAGAACAGTTTAGTATGGTATACCGCAAATTCCTTTGGGTTTATAAGAGTGCTTGCAGTTTTCAGGTTTGGATAAAAGTATATAATTTAAACATCTTTTGGTTCAATGCTCCTGTGTAATCCAGATTAAAGAGTTATTCAAAGACTCAAGAATACTTATTACAAAAGAAGAAAATATCTAATTAATTTTTATATAATTTAGCCTGGTTTTAAATCGTCGCTATTTTACTTTATAATATTTTTGTTAGGAAAAAGTTTAACTCTGTTCAGAACAGTGAACAATTAAATTCGTTTTATTTGTGACTTAAGTCAGGGGAATTTAAGCGAGTTTGACAACCATGAGTCATACTATAAACCATATTGTAAATTAAGAATATTTATATAAAAATTATAAAATAGAATAAAACTTTTTCAAGAACCAATATTAAGAAATTCACACACAGTGTATGTTTTCTAATGTAACAAACCGCCAAAATTTAAAATAATTATCTGAGAGATATTAATTATTAATGGGGGAAAAATGATGAGCAAGTGGTTTATTTCAGTCTTCTTGCTCCCGCGATCTCATTACAGTAACGTCATCTCTTCCTATTTACGGTTTTAATGTTTAAGGATTAAGATAAATATATCAACAGGTTTCAGAAAAATATAACTTTTACAAATGAGACAGTTTCGGATAATCATGAATGTGTATAATATTTTATTTTTGATTTTTCTATTTATTTGAAAAATAGACATATAAACTTGACGTAAATAGGTTGTGTATATTTGCATAAATATAATATATGATTAGTTAAGTTTAAATCCTGACAAAGTAACAATTCCTTCAAACACTGTATCATGCAAAATAACCTTGTAACGCTTACATGTACATAGAAGTAACCGAGTCTTATCCGTCGTTTAGCACATGATTAGCCTTAAACTTTGCTAAGCGAAATCTACACCCACGTGCGTACTTCTCTACAAGGACTTACACAAGCGGAGAGAAAGATAATATCAATCAAATTGTAATCATTTTTAAATCCGGCGCCTTTGAAGTTTGTTGATCTTAGCGAACTGTGAAATAGGAAGATGGTGAAAGTATAATCTACCTAAACATAAAAAAGGGTCTTCGGTGGAATCTGGGGTAACCTGGTAACTTCTGTAAATTATCATGTGAAATGAATATTGTAAACGAAATTGATTATGTGATCACAGTAAAATTTAATTTACAGTAAAGTAACCACACGTCCCGATTTTGGCGAAACAATTCCGCTTTTTAAAGAACTGTCACGTGTCTGGCGGATTTTTAAGAAAGTCCCGCTGAGAAAATATTTTTTTATTTTTAATGTGGTATAAAAAATAAATAATGTGCATAGGTATGCTACACATTAAACACATCTAAAATTTTCATTGGGCGACATTAAAAAGAGATTTTATGGGAATATATGAAAAAATCCTTCGAATTTATTAGTAATCATTTTCCAAAAAGAAATATTTTCCAAAATGATTTATTTTATGAGGTGTCTTTTGTGAAAGGATATGTTACTGATGGTAAAATTAAACATTGGTTATTGTATCGAAACACAGAAAAATGGGCGGAGACAAGAATATTTTGAAAATTGTGGAATACACGTCCCTATTGGGAACTAATGTGGCTAGCGAGCCTTTCTTTCAACTATTAATAAAATATGAATGACCGAGAAAGAAAATCTTAATTTTGTTTATTGTATTAATTTTTTTTGTTGATCAAATTATTAGTTTTAAATTTATTAATTTATATTAATTTATAGTTGCGTATTTAATTTTATTTTTATTTTTAATTGTTGTTGAGCTTTCATTACTAACTCTATTTCATTCCATTTTGTGCCTTTTTTTGCTATGAACATGTGTCATTTTTAATTACAACACAGTATAAAAGTAAGTTGTGGTCATCACTATTGCCACTACCTACACTAACTGTACCCTATTGTGGTTGTCGAAATGTCAAGGGCAGTAGAACGTCACGAGCTTAATTGAATTTGTAGGGAATTTATAACAATTTTTTTCTCGCTTATTTGTCTTAAAATGAAAAAGAAAATATGAAAAATTTTCTGAAAAAAAAAATAAAATTATAGGTTTCTTTCCAAGCAGTCTGGTGTGCAGAGGACATTGAGGGGCGGGTGATTTTAATTCTTTCATATATATGTTATACTTTTTATATTGTAACCATAGCAACAACGTCAATGTATGCTCTGGCTTACTTCGATTTTGTTTAAGCCTAGATTTATAATAGCTTTCGTTCTACCGTTATAGTTTTTTTATTTCATTTTTTATTATTCAACATTTGAAATTTGACGTATGCATTTCTCTGATGTCACATATTAAGGTAGGGCAGGAAAAATGACATATCAGGTGCTGCCATCTGGCGCTTGGCGCTTGCGTTGGATGTTTACTGCTTTATAAATCAACATTTCTCAAATAATTAAAATAATCATATATTTTTATGTGTATCTTTATAGATAAATAAACTCTTAATTAATATAAACATTTTAAGGCTTAGAGGAATGTTTTATTGACAATGTATAAAATATTTCTAAAATTTTGTTTTGTGAAGTACGAATAATAAAGCAATTTATATTATAAAAACATATTTTTTATGATTGTATGCCCTACTGTGACATTCATTTTTTAAACGATTGTGAAATTATCAATTTGTTTGAATGTTTATGTTTCAATTAAAATATTCATGAATAAAATATCCAATAAATTTTATTACGAAAGTTGCTAAAATTTAAATTCTTCTTCTGGAGTGTGTCAACGAGACTAGAGAAATCTGTGTTCCAAGATTCCAAGGACTCATTGAAAAAATGTTACATTATCGAAACAATATTTCTTCATTCAATATGTATTTTGTTTCAGTTTTTAATAATTCAAGAGAAATAACTTATTGTATTTTATATACAATGATGAATATTTGAATAAAAAAATGTATCAAAACTTGATATTAATTTAATAATTTCATATTAATATCAGAAAATTAGAGAATTTGTTTCAACATACTTACATATCTATGTTATCTTAGAATTATATGTAAATATCATTACGGTTACTGCCTACCAATATGCTTATAGCAGTTTACGATTATAAATAATATGAAATATTTTACCTATTTGATTTTACTTTTAAAATATTAATTTCATTTCTGCCAAAAACATATTTTTTCTTATTTCATATTTTTAAATTTTTATGTAGAGCAAATAATGTTGTTGGTTCAGTTTCGTCGAAATATTTTTTTCTTCTCTATATTTTTAATTTAGTTCATATTCGTTTATTTGTAATAATATGTAAAAAATAATATACCATTTGTTGCAGCAAGTTATACAATTTTAAAATTAAAAAAATCCTAGATTTAACTAAAGTTTGTAGTAGACGACTATGAATTTTAGGACATGTTCTAAGTTGGATTTTTTTTTTATCAAATCATTTCAAATTGTTTTATTTCTTTTTTGTAAAAATGTAAAAACTACTGTATATCTTTGGTAATCTAAATTCTAAAACTAGTTTTGTATTAACTTTGGAAACAAGTTTAAATTCCAAAAGAAATAGATAAATTAACTTAAGAAATCGTGTCAAATTAGTTTTACGTAACTAATTATAAATCAACGTTGGGTATTTAAAGAATTGTATAATTTACTTAACGCAAATTTATTGAGTGAAAATGACGACTTATACCTATTATCTAATAGACATGTGAAAGATGAAACACGCATTGCAAAACGATGTCAGATAAAAAACTTAAAAATGCTTTTAGCGAAAATAAAAAGTAAACAGTAATTATTACAAATTTGCGTTGCATAGTTTAGTAGAAAATGCAACCTATATTAGAAGACTTTCAGTAGTTTGTGTTTAATACGGTCAAAAATAAGTAGGTTTGCAAATAACTAGCATGCTTTTTAATGGCGGTATTTACTTCGCTCTCTTTTGTTCTACTTCCGGTGTCGTAGGTCAGATAATTTTCAAGCCGGAAGTTCTAGTACGAGATAATAATTAGTTCCCCTATATAAGGCACACGGCACAATTGCAGATGAATATTCAAAAATCCGAATCTGAATTGGCCAGCAGCTTCATTCTCGTTATTACACTTTTAATGTGTTAATTTCGTTATTCTTATTTTTACGTCTTGCCTATCATATCAATATACATATGTATAAGCCTACCAAATCAGTATACAGATAAGGGAGGTTTGATCTAATGTCTCAAGTGTGAATTTTAAACATATAAGCAAGAATTACAGATGCTAGAATACAATTTTCGAGACAATTTTACTATTTATACAGTGATGTCTATATGTCTGTAACGATTTTTCTTCAACGATAACTCCAATATGATACATATAAAAATTGTAGTATTTGGTATTTCAGAGATATTTACATATGTATGTTAAAATTGGTTAACCGGACGTCGTACCTTACTTGAAGTTTTAACTGCTTTTCCTAAAAAAATATTTTTAAATTAATTTGTTTTTGTAAATTACGTTAATATTAAACAAAGTTTTTTTAATTTTCTACCGACCTGCATAGTTACACTTTATATATAACTTCTGGCTAAATAGAAAAAAAAAATTGATTAATTTCACGGCTTGTTTATGCTGAGGAATTTGAATAAAAAATACGAATAATTCATATGTTTATAAAATTTAATATACCTATATGCTGTTGTCAAATTTGACGCAAAATAATTTTAAAAGATAAAATGAGTACATATAAAGTTTTTATTGTAAAATACAAAAAGGTAGAAAAAATATAAGGAATAGTTATGCCAAAAATACCTGTTTTCATCGGTTGCGATAGAGTATTACAAATTTGATGTAAGGAAATTATGAATTTAATTTACAATATTCTGAACAAAGAAATTGTTAAACTATGGTACTCATTTCATACGAGTATGTCAGTTCATATGATTATGAAATGGACATTCAAAGCAAGTTATACACTATACTTTTTCTACGACCACGATATTATTTCTTAATTTTTTTATTGTTTTAATAATAAATCACAATCACATGAGATATGAATTTATGCTTTAATGTTGTCTATGATTACCGTGGGAAATGAAAATGTGTTTACAATATACTATGTATCTGTAGCAATAACAAACAAGCAAATATCTCACTAGTCGTAGAAAAAATATTTATAGAATATATTTTTACAGTAGGTATTGGAAGGAAATGTGTTGGTCACATTAAATTTTATTTTTTGCAGAAGTGTTGTACATAAACTGATATTTTCTTTTAGTGCAATTTTATCACAGTATTTTTTATTCTCTATATTTTTAATTAAATTCAAATTTGTTAAATTAAAAAATACTGCATATGCAATTTAAAATATCTATCATCTGCTATGGCTCACCATTCCTAGATACAAGTTTAGAGAAATTTTTTGCATTTACTTGAATTTTTGAGGTGTAGATTGTCGGACACCGCGAAATTTTTATTTGTTACGAGACTTAAATCTCATATTTCTCTCATTGTCTGAATCACCGCTGGTCGTTATGAAAGTATTCCTCACTACGAAATAAATTTTGAAAAGAATATATGAACCGCCGGGATTTGAACCCGAGAGTTACGGCTCATTGAGGCTGTTCTTATCTCGCCGGTTGACATGTTCTTTTTTCTTTATTTATTTGAGTATTGGATGTTCAAATAATTTTGAGTATGTGGACTTTTGAAATCTTATACAATACACAAAACGAAGTTGAAAAAATATGTGTACTCGTATGTTTTTAATCTCTTAAGTTAAATTAACTTTTGTTGGAAATGTTTAGAATGCAATATTTAAGTATTTTTCCGTAATGAAACCTTTGTAAAAATATAGGAAATACCCTGATTTGAAAGTTACCAAAACATAATTACTAAAAATTTAATTTAAGAATTTTAAACTATATGAAATACAGTGGCTCACAAAATTATTCGTACACCTAAGTTTTATATTTAAAAAGTGAAAAATGGAGTACTTTAAAAAAAAATTGATGTATTATTGACGGGATCAGATTCTGTTATTTTCCAGAAACAAAATGCAATAGCCAATTATGAAAAAAATATAATATTTTTCTTATGTTAATTAAATAAAAACAAAATGTGTACAAGAACTAGGTACACAAAATTATTCGTACACTTATGAAATCTTACATGTAACGAGTCAATATTTATATTTATAAACATGAAACATCTGTGATTGCATAATTATCATTTGTCTGAGTATTTTGTATAAGATTTTTTAAAAAATAGTTCACAAAAATAAGAAATTATGGTAGTTGAAAGGCTAATCTGCTTGAAATTACTATACCAGTGTAAATCTTTAAGGGAGGTTGACAAAATTAAACGAAGATCGCACTAAATGTTGAGAACCATATAAGTAAATATAAAAATGAGAACCAGTAGAAAAATATTCACCGTGGAGGCCTTAAATTATTTTTAAGTCAGCAGAATAAACTATATATTGAGCGTTAAGTGAAATCAAATCCTAAAAATCCCATGAATAAATTAATATTAAGAATAACTAAATTTTTTAAGGGTCTATTGGAACATAGACTATTCAAAGAACTTTAAGAAATTTTGGTTCTAATGGTCTTATAGTAAAAAGTGGGCCCTATAATTCCAAACAAAATAAAATAAAGAGACTCGCATTTAGAAATAGTACATTAACACGGATTGTTTTTTGGAAATTGGTAATTTTGCGGATTTGAGTGAAATGGCAAATCTTTTGATTGGAGAAATCCAAATTCTGAGCTTAATAACTGCATTTTATGTAGTACAGTGAAACACGGCGGCAGGATCATATTAGTTTGGGGATATGTAGGAGCTAGTTATGACTATATGGCCAATAAAATCAAAATTTCTTAGAGTTCTTCGAATAGTCTATGTTTCAATATATCCTCCAAAAATTTCATATATATTTTTTGTTAATTTATTCAGGAGTTTTTAGTATTTAATTTCATTTAATGCTCAATAAATCGTTCATTCTGCTGATTAAAAATTTTCTTACGGTCCCCACGACAAATATTTTTCAACTACTCCTCATTTTTATATTTACTTCTAATGTTGTTAACAATTGAGAGCAATATTCATACAATTTTGACAACCTCCCTTAAAGATTTACACTGGCAAAGTCATTTCACATAGATTCGTCTTTCAACTACCGTAATTTCTTGTTTTTGCGACCCATTTTTGAAAAAACCTTCTACAAAATACTCAAACAAATGATAATTATGTAAGCACAGATGTTTTATATTTATAACTATTAATATTGACTCGTTATATGTAAGATTTCATAAGTGTACGAATAATTTTGTGTACCTGTTTTTTGTAAGCATTTTGTTTTTATTTAATTTACATAAGAATAATAATATTTTTTTCATAATTGGCTATTGCATTTTATTACTAGAATATAAGAGAATATGATCCCGTCAGTAATATGTCAATATTATTTTTGAAAGTACTCTATTTGTCACTTTTTAAATAGAAAACTTAGGTGTACGAATAATTCTGTGAGCCACTGTAAATCTTGATCAGTGCTAAATTATGGTGTGTATTAGGAATAAGATCATAAGCTATTGCAATTTTAGAATGATTTTGCACTTTCTACTATAGCTTTGAATTTAATTTATGTATACAATTTTGTACAAAGTAATTGGCACAATTTATGAAAGGTATAATTTGTGATATAACGATTTAATATTTTTATTTTTAAATATTTCCTTGTTAATTGACTAGGTATATAATTTCTGTAAAAGTTCAAAAAAAGAAAGAAGATGAATACTATTATATAAGTTTTGCTTTTCGTGTAAATATTACATCTCCATCTATTATTTATATTTCTCATATAAATAATGTATAAAATTTTAATTTGTGTGTGAAACATATAATTATATCAAATGGTGAAAGTAAAGGTAGTTGACATATTACAAAATATGTTTTATTTATAACCTATTCGTATATTTTTACATTATAATTGTAACAAAGTACATAAGAAGTAACCTAATAAGAACATTTATTCTGAGAAGAATTCCTCCAATGGAACTCTTTGGAAGAAGGACTGTAGCATGGCGGAATACGCTGCACCTATAGCTTCACCTGCTCTGGCTCCTACCTCCTCGTTCACGGCTTCCCAGCTTTCATCCAGAACATTGTTCATGGCTTCGCCTAAAACATACATTTTCTAAAGAAACTATCAGCGCAGTCATATTACATTTGAGCACTCTAGGATAAAAAAGTAGCATTTTACTCAAATTAAATATAGGTAGTAGGTACTTGAAAATTTTTGCAACGAAAGTTTTGTTGGGGTTATGTTTTCACGTCAATTTCCCAATTAAATAAAATTTCTCGGTAGATGATTTGTAGCAAATACCTTCTATCAGTTCTATCGTATAAAAATATATATATAAAAAAATAAATAAATACAAAAATAAAAATAAATACATAATTACCGATATATGCGCGATAAAGCTAAGCTGACGTACCCAGTAATGGGTAATTTAAATTTATTTTTATACAAAAGTAGTCAAAAAACATTAAGATTAAGAGTGTTATTAAAAAACTTGTTGACCCCTTGTTTAGTAAGCTGTATAAATATTAAAATATTGTTTTTGTATTAAAATTATAACTACATTTCAAATGAATGAATTATGTATTCGGCCAGAATTGATAAAATGTATTTCAATATATTGATACGGAGTTGAGCATCCTTTATTATATAAAAATTAAATTCCCAGAATATGTATAATAGTCAAGGAAAAAATATCAATGCATGAATTATTAAAAGATTTTACTTATGCAAATATTTGAACTTTAAAATCTAGTATTTTCTAAGGCATTTTCTAAAGAAAACGAAATAGGTGAAGGTGACGTCGTAAATTCCAATAATGATGCGATTTTCCAAGAGTACGGTTTAAAAAATATCTCATTGAAAATTAATTTTGGAATTAAATGGAGGTTACGGTATTAAAAAAAAATGTTTTAATTGGTTAGTGCGCTAAAAATTATAATAAAATGGATTGTGAAATCTGGGTAATGATTTTAAAAATGTCAAGTATTATCCAAATATAATGTCTAATGGCTGGTTGCACCAATTGAAGTTAAATTTTAACTGTCCCTTAAATTGTAATAAAATGTTAACATTGTTGTACCTATTTTCATGACTCAGCCTCTGATTGTATATATTTTTTATTATTATTATTTAATCTTGCAAAATTGATGATGATGACTGTATGATATAATAAAATAATAATTACATTTAGGGTAAAATATGTTTTTTTGTTAAAGATAACATAAGTTGTTCAGTTTTATGAATATAAACATATGAATTTTATTAAATTATTCGTTTGTATATTACAAATTGCTAGTTACAGTAAAAATATTAATAAAAACTGTACCACTTTGGACATCGTAATCTATTTATTGCTGGTTCGAATTCTGCGTAGCCATAGATGAGAAAAAGAACTCGGTAAAATGTCGCGTTATGTTGTCAACCATGTTTGTTTATAAAAATTTTCGATAACTGTTGCAAAATGATCATTTTCCGGGAACGTGATTCATGATATAATATTAACTTGCTATCTTGAATTTTAATTTAAATTTCTCACAAAAATAGTCATTAAGAGAACTGAGGTTTAATCCAGAAAAGAAGAAAACCTATCTTATACAAATACATATATTAAACTTAATTCGGAGAAAAGTCTGTTAGTTTAGTTTGTTTCAATTTATTTGCAAATGTACTAGGTTCGACTTACGCAGCGGGTAGCTTCAACGGATTATCCGAGTCCCAATGGGTTGTAACAAAATAGTCGAATTGGGGCTTAATGGTCGCCACATATTTTTCTTTAATTTAGTTTGAATTTGCTTGCAACCACAATTGAATAATTAACAAATTACATTAAAATGATATTAAATAAATATTTTCAAATTATAAATAAAAACAGCTGGATGTAGAAAGTACCGTTTTTCCATTTTTTGGTCAGTACGAAGTCATGTCATTTACAATATTTTGGTACAAACTATAATAACAAATAAACAGAACTACGTTTTACATGTGTAATATTTTTATTGTTTTAAAAACAAGTAATAATAGTATATTATTTAACAAGCATAATATGTAGGCTATATTACACGATGATGTAATTAAAAATACGAGCGGTAGCGAGTATTTTTAATCATCTGAGTGTAATGTAGCCATATTATGCGAGTCAAATACTATACTTTATCTACAACTATCAGGCATATAACAAATCTGATATTATTTGTTAAATATTCAGTTAGGTGTGGGTAGTTCATATATAGCTTAACAGATGGCGCGACAGTAGCACTTAAATGTCAAAATCACTTTTCAAATTGTATTTATTATACTTTTATAAGCATATATATTGATATTTATAATAAAAAATATGTTATTAATAAATTAACAGTTTAATAAAATATTATATGTTAAATTATATGCCCTATTTATTACAGAAAAGTGTAGCGTGTATCATGACATTTCATATTACACTTGTGTAATATGAGTAGTATATTATATGTAGTATCACACGTATAACGTACCCATATTTCAATAGTTGTAGATAAAGATATATTTATGTTAATCTTTTACACTTTAAATACTGGAAAGTTTTGCCGGTTTGTACTCGTAATTAGGTTATTGGAGAATCGGTGGTTGACTGGTTAATTGTGTATGACTTAAATGAACGGAATGTGAGATCTAGATTGATTTTCAAAAACGTCAACTGTTAATAAAATAAAATATAGTATTAGAGTGGTACGAAACCCAATGCAACCTGTACATCTGTTACAAACACTGGATGCAGAGATCTTACCGAAGAATTTTAATATTTTTATTATAATTTTCATTGTAACTATATTTGTGTTATTTTTTTGTAGTATTAAATATTTTTTTGTTAAAATCCAGTTTAAATTTAATTTGTTTTCAGTAAATTGAAAAATCGAGTTTCTATTATAAACGTTGTCTTCAAAGTTCTCGTTTTATTTTATTCCAATTTAAAATTTGTAATCCCTTTGCGAATCCAACAGAAAGTAATTCCTATTTAAAATGTGTTTCTTACACAAATCCACGGATTATACTCTGGGTATTATTCTTGTATTTGGTTTCTCAAGCCATTTTATAATATAAGTAAATTCTTTATCTCACCTAATCTCTCGTCTCCTCCGAACAGGTTGTTGAGGCGGAAATGAGCCCTTGAAACTGTGTATTTCATGTTGTTCTTTACAATTTCTATATATTGTGTACCACCATTCTCCTTTAGAGTGTAATCTAAGTGGAGGTCGTTGTTCATGTTTACTAAAAAAATACATTTATTTAAAATTACAATGTTATTGGTGTTAAATGTTTTGTTCTTTTTCTATTTGTTATTTTATTTTGTATTAGATGTACACGGCCATTGCTTTAACTCAGACTGGTTAAAACTATATAAATAAAAATGTAAATGTAATTATATAAAAATACGCGCATATTGGAATGCAACATTGTGTCAGAATTTCAAAGCAATCGGGGATGAATTTTTTGAGATTTGAGAATTTAAACAAACGAACATTTACATTTTTATTTATACAGATTTGTAATTAACATTTTTAAACAAAGTTAGTGAACGACTCTCTATTCTAAATCATAAGGAAAAGTAATAAAATAAGAGCCATGAATTTATCGGGAAAATTTAAGAATAGTTGTTGCACATTAACATACAAACGAGTGTTAAAAATTTAAGATACATTTTACCAATTAAATTCATAACTCGAATTAGATTTGCTTGCTTATTTCAGAAATGACAACAGTTCAAATTTAAAAATATTTATATTGTAGGTTAATTAATAGTTTTCACTGAAAAACTTTCTTCGGATGTGTGGAGAAATTTCAAAATAAATCATTTTCAAAAGCGTATTAACTATGAATTAAGAAATATTAGATAAAATTTTGTATGTGTATGCTTGTTTATTTTATGTTCACGTGAAAAAAGTACTCTATTTAACCTAGGTACAGGATGAGCTACAATTTTCTCATGTGAATTATATGCTGTATATCACACTTCTTCTGTAGATATTTGTTGTTTTACGCCTTGTAATAATTTATTAATGAAAATTCACCATTTGTTATATTTACTATAATAATGTGTGCCTGTGCTAGTAAATTACTTACTGAAAGTAATATTGGATGGTCCTTTCCCCTCTATTGGCAAAAACAGCAATTTTCCATTTACTTCATAACCACCTGCGAAGTTTAGTCTTGGCGTATGAAATTTTATATGGATTGTTTTTTTATCGAAATCAATTCTGCAATAGTTATTTGTATCACTAGTCCAGAAACTTAACTTTTTCGAGAGCGAGCCGATTTTGACAAGCGAGGCCTGCAAATAATGCGAGATCTCGCAAAAGTGTTTCTGGGCGTGTGATACACAAGATTTTTTGCGTCGATGACACTTAATTTATTAAAGAAATATTAGTACTATTTAATATTTTATGTTAGTAACATTTTCGATTAAGATGAATATGCAGGTAAACAATTCACTTTTTTATTCAAAAAATTTAGTGACTTTTGTTCTAACCCAAAAAGTAAAACGAATGTGAATTGATATTTTTCAACAATTAACGTAATATAATCGTACAACACGAGTATAATATGAATAAGAAATCAAAAATAGTTGTTTTAATTAACGTTTTACATTTCTAATAAAATAAAAAAAATTGACAGAATATATTCCTATAATATTTAAGTTGGCATCCCAACATTTTGCCGGCCAGAGCTGGCTAACAGAGTTTCTAGACGATTTTGAGTTCTTTAATACTAATCATAATGTGACAGAGGCGCAAAAAATATTTTTTATTAGTTATTTATATTTGGAATGTTATATTTAAATTTTCTTCAAGAGTTTTTTAACATTACAATTCACTATATACTAGTCTAAATTAAATGAAATTAAATAATAAATATGTAGGTACTATCGAACAAAAGATGGGGTTATTTATGAATTTTTGCGATTTCGGATAAAGAAAAATTTTAAATAATATCAATAGATAGAGACTTCTTTCTGTAGAGTAATGCAAATTTAAAATGCACCGTCTGTATATTGGAATTGGAATTTTTACAATTGAAAATTTTACAATTGAAAATTATTTTTTAGAATGTATTCTTGTTTTTCTGTTAAATTTATTGCATTTAATTGAATATAAAGAGAAAGATAAAAAATTACTCCTAAAGACATAATATAATATTCTACATACTTGACCGAATCGAATTTAATTTCTTCTAAGCCTGTAATAGTAGATTCAGTTAAGTTCCCCTGGAGATTCTCGTCTACCTTTATCCGAAGGAAAGGAACATAAAATGGATTCATTTTTAGTATATGGGCAGCTTTATCACCTGGGATAGAAGATATAATTTAATTATTAATACAAGTTTTGTAAAATTATAAAGTTTTTACCTTGCACCATTTTCGGCCAACAAGCATTGGCGCTATTTGTTAGACATGTTGTAAGGTCGGGATCTGATTTACTACATTTTGGAAAATATTCAGCTGCAAAAGATGTTTTCCATTAATATTTTTTTTTTTGCAACAAAAAGTTATTTTTGCGATCGGACGAAAACTGACACCTTTCCGGTGTGTTTTCGAACCGAAAAATGCATTATTCCGGTATTTTAGTATTGTTACTACGCTACGAAAAATAACAGTCCAGGAATGTTTTTTCCGGCTAGAGTCAAAGCATTCCCGCACAGAACGCAGTCCATTGTTTTCCATAAATAAAAATACAATCATATTTATTTCATTATTATTCCCCGCAATTTTCACCACCGTCCGAGAATATATCACGTTTCCTACTAGATACAAAATATACTATTATTATCTGTGCTAGGGAGTAAAAATGAAAATTAAAACAGTATATGCTTTTGAGATCTCGTGCAGAATTACCTTTTTCTTTTCGTAAAGAGCAGAAAATTTTACACTAGAAATAAAATGTAGTATCAACCATTGTATTTAAATATTTTTTTTATTTTAATAGAATTTAAATTATGTTTTACGCCATATTGTATAAATAATAATATACTATCATAAATATTAAATAAAATATTAAAATCCCATTTAGGATGTCAAAATACATGTACATATTTTGAAAATTTGTTACCTCTTTTGATATCTGTATCTACCTATAAACAAATATGCTAAGCAAATAAATCGTATATCAGAAAAAATATTTGAAATCTTATAATTTTAATTGTATTTACAAGTGAATAACAAATAAACTGTTGTACAATATACGCGAGGTAACAGTTTTTACTACTTCTTGGAGGTGACGGGCTCGCTTGAACGGCTTGCCTCACATTTCCTCCTATTACCAGTAAATACCTTTTTACCTCCCTAATATTGTAAAATACTATATCTGCTTATGAAAAAAAAGAATATAAAAAACTGGAAATGTAAGAAGCGAGTTTTATTAATAAATACATTTTCCATGTAAATATTATTTATCATTATTTAGTAACTTTAAAATATAGGACAAGAGAATATATAATAGGAAGTCAATTTTATTTAGAATATAAATTTTAATAGCACTTTAAGATTACGAGCAAATAAATTTAGAAAACATCACGACTGCTCCAATAAGCTTTATGATCCATAAATTAGAACAATTTCCAATTTCAATATGCTAATTTTATCAAGAGATGTTCCATTTTCTTTAATAAACAATGTAAATTGCAGGCTCTACTGCTATACGGTATAATCGTTCATTTAAATTTTATTCATTGCTCAAATTAAATACGAATTTTTACTGCACATTTTTTTTCAATAACTGTGTGAAGGAAGCTTTTATCTTCCCATCATCTAGTGAATGGGGAAATTTTGTATAATCTCTAGTTCGATTATGTAATATCAAAGTCTCTAAACAATTTGCTTAGGTGTTATAAACATTTTTGTTTGAAAAAGCGCTAATCGAATCTGTCATATTAGATAAATACGCTAAAACAATTTGCATAGGTGTTACAATTTTTTGTAAAAGCTCTTCAAATTAATACAGCAATAATTTTATTAAGAACTTATTCCAAGAAATTACCTACTATAAAATAAAATTTAAACAAGTGAAAAATAAATGGATATAGGTACTTATTGATGCTAGATGACCATTGTATTTTAAAATAGCATTTAGGAACTATAAAAAATCCCCAAAATAATAATTTTGTGAGCGAATACAAAAAATAAACTATTTGAACACATAATAACTTTGGAAGTTATTGTTTTTATACATCGCCCTGTCCATTTGGATGGGTTGCCGCACAACGGCTCGGTGTGTGCTGACCTTGCAGAGACTGTAGGCTGACAACCTGCATCTCTAAAATGCAAGTAAAACATGTCACGAAACAAGTACTTCAGGTACTTGAGGCCTTGTTCCACATAGGAATGTTGTGCCATTGATGATGATGATGATGATGTTTTTATACATCTTCACGCACTACAATTTGTACAAAAATAGATAAATTAATTATCAAATTTAGTAACACGCAGAAATGAAAAATGAGGTTTCTGCACTGTGCATATATCGAAGGGACAATGAATAAAAGTTGTAATAGTGGGTTTTAATGTTTAATTATTAAAATTAAAATTTATATTATTCTAGGAATACGAATAAGAATATGAATATAATCTGTAGTAATATATTAAGTGCACAAAAATTATCGAAAATTCTGAACGAAAATATGTGTTGCAAAAGACTGGATGAGTTTGTTGTGACAGGAATTTGACACAAAGTACCCGAGACGTACTTTTTCTGTCAAATTACTATTAAAATAAAGGAATTTTTTTTATCCACAAAATACACTCACCGGCACAAAAATCGATCCATTTACAATTTTTAGCATAACTTTTTTTCTATGGGATAAATCAAGTAAAAAATATGTAGATATCGTATAAGCTGTGACAAAAAACATTTTTATGTAATATGAAATTTAAAAAAAATAATCCAAGCTCACTATGGAATTAAAATGTTTTTTGTTAATTTCTTATTTCCAGTTCTTGTATCATTTTTGACATTGTTTCTATATCAACGTTCCCAATTTTGTCAAGAATCGTTGCATTAGTGTTCATTAAATTGTAATATGGTTTTAAACCCGACCGACAGTGCCAGAGCTATCGCTCTTATTCAAGAAGGACGATCGCAGTACTACGTGGCTCATGTTCTTGGTGTTTCAAGATGTAGTGTCCAAAGGGCTGTTAGACGTTTTCACGAAACTGGAAACTACACCAGAAGAGTTGGATTAGGCAGAAGAAGATGTACAACTGCTCAGGATGATCACTTTTTAACATTAAGAATTTTGCGAAATAGGGACACTACTGCCATTAGGGTACGAAACGAGTTGCAAGAGGTACGGGGAGTAGCAGTAAGCGAAAGAACTGTAAGAAGAAGATTAGAGGAACACGGGTTACGTGCGAGAAGACCTGCAAATGGCCCACAATTGACCAGGGAACATAGAGTAGCGAGGCTTCACTTTGGTCGCGAACACCAAAACTGGGGTATTCAGGAATGGAGCCAAATCCTATTCACTGATGAGTCGAGGTTTTGCCTCAGTTCTCCAGATGGACGTCAAAGAGTTTGGCGAAGGGCTGGAGAAAGGTTTTCCCAGTGCAACATTGTGCCAAAAATTAATTTTGGTGGGGGCTCGATCATGGTGTGGGGCAGCATTAGCATGGAAGCTCGCACAGAGTTAGTGGTTGTAAACGGAGGTGCAATGACTGCAGACAGGTACATTAGAGACATTCTGGAACCACATGTTGTGCCTTTTGTCCCTCTTCTGGGCAATAATTTTATGCTAATGCATGATAATGCCCGTCCTCACGTTGCTCGAGTCGTCAATGAGTACTTGGAGGACGTTGAAATAAGGCGCATGATTTGGCCTGCAAAAAGTCCCGATCTTAATCCGATCGAACATGTTTGGGACATGATGGGAAGACAAATTCGAGCCCGAATTCCCGCTCCTGCAAACTTAGGAGAGTTAAGTGCAGCGATAGTGCAAGTATGGGAAGAAATTCACCAAGGTGCTGTTCAGGACCTTATTGAGGGGATGCCAAGACGTATTGAAGCTGTAATTCGAGCTCGTGGAGGCAATACACGCTACTAACATTTTGTTCATCTTTTTGTTTTGAATAATTGTTTTGTTCGTTATTAAGAAATTTTGTATAATGTTAATTATTAGTAAAATTAAATGTTACTGCATATTAAAATTGTTTTACATACCTTCTAAATTAATTAAATAAGTCAAAATAAAATACTGTGAATAAATCAAAAGAAATCTATATGAGTAAAATCAAATATAGCCCATGGATCGAATTTTGTGCCGGTGAGTGTATATTTGTTGGATAATTTTCAGAACAAATCAAACCAACTTTGTTTATAAATCTGTTTCACATCTGTTTATGTATATTAAAACCCTTAACATAAAGTAACCCTACATTTTTATAAAAAATTTAATATAAATTTTCTAATGTCACATTCCATTTTTATATCAAAATTTATAGTTTCATACAAGTTACCATTAAAAAGTAATCATTTCTCGGGATTGTTTTTGATTACTAAAAACGAAAAGTTCAGTGTCAAATCAGTGCAATTGTCGTATGTAATACTATACGTAACTAGAATTTTACTTGAAATTTTTGTCGCTATGTTCACGACTGATTGTTGTGATGAAAATCAGAACGAGTGCGAAGCACGAATGACGATTTTCCAAAGCAACAAGCAGGATTAAGTTAGGCAAAAAATATATATAAGTAAAATTCTAGTTACGAATGGTGTTCTGCATAACATTTCCTCGAAATAGATATATTTATTTCAATTAATTTCTTGTCCCAATTTTGAGGGACGTTGTATCTAAGCAACGCATATTTATTCCGCGGCAATTGTCAGTAATTGACAAATGTCAGTGAGATTTGAATCTGATTGGTTCAATTCACAAAAAAACTGATTTAATAGTTGACAAATTGTGAATGGAATTGTCGCTGTAAGTTTTTGAAATTTTTCATCTACTATGCACTGTTTGCTGTCACTATTGGTCCAAAATTTTAAAATCTTGGATATGTTATTGTTTATTAAATTGTGAAGGAAATAGTCAAATAAATTATTTTTTGTAACATGTCAATTAAAATGTTGGATTTATTGTGATATGCATATTATCAGTAATGTTATTTATATTAATACCAGATGTGATTTTTTGAACTTCTTGCACTAATTCATGAAGCATTATTATTCCTTGTTAGAAACTGCTTGGGACTTTTCTGGAAGCAAATTGCCAGTAGCATCAATGGTATTTCTTCTTTCTTCGAGTACATTGATGTGATATTTCACCGTAAAATTCACTTGAACTCATTTTTGCCACAAAACAATAATAGTTACTTAGAATTGACATTTATGTTTGTTTGACAGATATTTTTATTTTTGTTTTGAGGATCGGAAGAGATTGTAGTCATGTAAACAATTGTAATGTGATTTTTTCAATAAAAATATAAATCATATGTACTGACAAATAACTTTAATAAAGAAATTAATAATTAAAATGTTACACTTGTGCCTCTTAAAGCATCTGAGCCACATGTGCAAATAAAACTTACTTTACGCACATATCATAAATACTATTATTTTAGTGTTAAACGTGACAAAAACTGAAACGACTCCCTTAAAAATGATAATTTAGACAACTCTCACTTCTATTTTTGAAATTGTAGATAGCTTTTCACATTTTTTAACTGTTATGGAAAATAACTAATGTTATGATAATGATAATGTAAAAAATTTGTAAGTATTATGTAACTTTTGTGAAGAAAACTGAAAGAAAAATAATTGTACAAATATCAAGCAAACAAGTAGTTTTTTATTGAGTTGACTAAGTTTATCATTTTTTTTATAATTTTAATTCACTTGTTTTTATTCATGCCAATGTGGTATTTTGTACTCTTAAATATCTTAACTTTACCCCTTGTTTGAATTTTTTTTTTATATTTATATGAAAATTGATTGTTTATATCAATTCGGTTTTATGTTGTTATAGTAAAATAAACTAGAACTTACGTAATTTGGCCGCACTGCATACGGCCACTAAACATAGAAAAACCACTAACTTCATGTCTTACTAGTGCACGCGAAAATGAAGAAATTTCCTCATATGTGGCTTTTATATTGCAGCCATTGGCCTTGGTTTAGCAAGAAGACATATTTTGTTGATTTTTTGATTTTTATTATCAAAATCAAGTTTTTCAAATCGGGTTTTTATCCTATGGTTGAAACATATTTCTTAAAAATATGTCAGATACGATTTTTGTTCGTAGTTTTAGCAAATATACATAAGTATAAAATATTATGTTGTTTGTTCACTTCAAACTTTTAATTAAATCGCTATGATATATTATAACGATGTTTTGATACAGAATTTTGACGCATTAGTGGCGAATTATTGTTTTCATTAATTAAAAGTTAATAGATGTTAGTGATAAATTTTATTTAAAAAAAAATAGTGTCTATTTTGAATTAAAATTGTTCCACTTGGAGGTAAATTTAGTTTTTCATGATTACTTGAAAGAAATTTAATGCATTTTATATGAAGTACTTCTAAAAAAAAAACAGTGAATATAAATGGTGATATTATTCACAGTAAATTTATCGTGAATATTAAATTAAATAAAAAATTTGTTGATATTTTCGTCTAATTTGTATATGAACGGAAAATATTAAAACCTGCACATTTTTAAAATAGTATAAATGTGGTTTATAATTATGGGAATAGATAAGTTTGATTTGACAATAATTTATTATAAGAAAAAAGAACTTTGCAATAAATATTATAAATAATAAATTGTTGATAATTTCAGATAATGTTTAAAGCGTTCTAAAGCCATAGCTTGTCAATCTTACTTTAACAACAGTAGTAGAAAAACTATATTACCAATGCATGATGATTTTTTAAAACTTATACAAATAATTGTTATTGAGAAATGTATGGTGGGAATTATAAAAATAACGTAGTATATAGTCATAACAATACCATATGACTGAAGTGACTTTTTATACCATTTGTGTTTGTTATTTTTAAATTGGTTCAAATGTGATTTTTATAATAAGTAAATAATTGGTCTCGTTTAATTTACTTGTGTTTGTGGTAAAGATAAATTACTGGGCAATAAGTTTTCTCATTTGCGAGTTATTTTGACCCAAATTTGTACGTTGTCAAAGTTAACTAATTGATATTTCAATACATTAACTAAGTACGTAGTTTATTAATGATATATGTATAGAAAATGACATATAAGATGAAATGTATTATACATATTAGAGTGTAACAACGGGTATACGATCCTTCATCGTCCATATTAGTTGGAAACAGTGAGTGATTTTGTCGATTTACAATGCATCATTGGCCTGAATACGATAGAGCAATGACACACATCTATCTTCTGATTGTTCGTCGTATGAACTAAATCAACCAGGGGCTTGTTAATTGTACGGAACTAAACTACCATATCGTTAAAAAACTATACTGTGGCCAACACATCTCCTGCCCTTCACTTGTTACGTACAATATTATTTATTTGTAGCAAAATTTCCATATCTATCCTGATTTAAATTGCTCACTATGCAAACAATTCCTATAAAATTGTATTACAACAAATGTATTCGCGACATTGAATGTTTTTAATTTGTTACCGTTTTAAAAGTCTTTCTCGATAAATCGCTATTAGACATTACAAAACTATGTAATTACAAATTGATATTTCTACAGTTGTAAAAAAATAGTATGTTTTTAATTGTCAATAAGATAACAGAAATACAGAATTAAGTATCATTACTCTAAGAAATCATTATCTTTAACATTCGTACAAATTTTAAGGTTATGTTTTGCTTTTAAAATTACAAATTGATATTAACCTGCTACGAAATCTTTCGCAAAGTTTGACAATAACATACGCCACTGAAATGAAAGTTTTAACTTGTCATTTTGAAGGAAAAGCTATACATTTACTCTGATTTAAATTGGAAATTATGTAAAATTTAATTCTAAATAAAGTAGTACAAGTACATTGTAACATATATTCTACAAACTTATTCGTAGCATTGTAATTTATTATTCATTTTTCAATATTTCAGGTGTTTTTTCGAAGAATCATACACTACCAAATGTTAGAAAATATTATGCATGGTGTGGTATCTCTAAATTTGTGAAAGGTGTAAAGAAACATTAAAATTTCTTCGAAAAACGGTTTTTATATATTTTCAAATATTTGCAAAATATGTACAGGCAAGCATTATTTTTTTTACATTATATATAACAAAAATATACATCGTAATATTCTTATTTTAAAATTATTATATGAGAATAAAATGGAATATGCCACACAATAATATTGGAACGAAAATAATGCATATTCGAAAGTGGGACTTTTCAGTACACACTTTATGCCCTCTTTAGAGTTTGTAAAGAATCACTTTTCACGCATTGGTAGCACATTTATCAATTGTTTAATTTACTTCGGAAATTATTTTGTTATTAATATATCGGTTTACGAAAAATATTATATGCAACCCATACGTGTCACATAGTGTTTTTTTATCTCGTGCTATAATATCCAGTAAATAACACTTCATTTAAGCGTTAAGCCTAAAGAATGAAGAGTAATAAAATGTGTGTATATCTAGAAATAATAACTGTTTTTGCAATGAGGAATTATTTACGAAACAGGTACTTCAATGAAATAAATGAGATGAAATAGCCAAAAAAGATTTTTTGCTAAATATTCCTAATGTAAGCATATATTTTACTTTGTCACACAATTGAAAAAACGGCAGATTTATCTATATTTTCTGTAAAACATTAGAATCGTTTCTATAAAAATATAATAACATATAATTAAATAAGTACCAGTTAACACGTATTTGCTTTTACATCTATATATTTATATTTTCATCGAAAATATCTGTCTATTGAAAGATGTGCAATTTACGACCTATATTTTGTGTCATTAATTTCTAGAGGCCTATAACATAAATTTTCATTTTCAGTTTGTATCTTTCGTAAAGACAAGAAATATTTTGATATCGAAATAAATTTGTTTTTGTGCATAATTAATTTGTCGTTTAGTAGAATATGTTGTGCAGTAAAACTTTGATTTATGGGGGTAGAGGTTTAGTAATAAATTAAGTTTTTATAAGTCTTGTAGATATGAAAATTTTCAATATTTTTTTGAGAAGCTATATGTATGTGTTTATAAATGAGTTAAAAAAAAATGTTTTGCATAGGTGTATTTTTAAAACATCCATATAATTATGTACAATGAAAACCATATAGTTAAGGGGGCGATCTGAAAAAGCGCCACGATGTGGCGCTGGGAAAATAATGAACTATTTCGGAATTTATTCTATAAGATCCGACAGATGGCTGTCGGGTAGTGTGAATCTGTACACATGGTTTGAGTCTGAAACGAATGATAGACCCTTTTTGGCAGGTACACAATTCTTTGAAATAATCTCTTCAAATAAGCTAAATAAACTCGTTTCTGTAGAACATGAATATCTCCACGATCTCCACGTTGGAATTTTTCCATTCATAAAAATTAGTTGTATGATGAATGATTCTATATTACATAGAATGACCCTTTATTTTTTTAATGAAATCAGTACAAAACCTATGTTCTATATTTAGATTACTTATTTTTGTGTGTGTTTTAACAAATACTGTTTTAGTTTCTTTAAATTTGATTTCTTCGAGGCTTTTATTATTCTTAGGCAAAACATTTATGAATCAAAATATAATATATTGTTTTTGCTTTTTCTACATTAGCTTTAAAAACAAGTCGAAAAATCATGGCGATATTTCTGCTATAATTTTATTGCTATTACTGTTCCTCTCAAAATCAAACCTTTTAACCAAATCACTTACTAATAAAATCAAACCATGTCAAGAGATAGAAATTTTAGTTAATACTTAAATTATATGAAAATGTTTAAACATCTACCAAAAATAATTATAAAATATCGAAAATCAGTACATTCAGTACTTACAGTATGTAGAAAAATCTGATGTGTCCAACACAATACCTCCCGCCACTGTAATAATATATTCTATACAGGGTGTTTGGTGGAAGGCCGGCACCCAGAATATTTTGTTCATTTTAAAAGATACAAGAAAATGTTAAGGACCAAAGTTAAACTAGACAAAGGGACTCATAAAATAGCTGTAGTAACAATTTTGTGTCACTTCCGGTTTTAGCGGAAATGTGTCCAACTTTAATTCTGGCATAGGGAATCGGTATTTTTATATATTTTTTCGAAATGTACATAAAATTAGCTTTACAATGATACCAAAATATCATTGTTTTACTTCAACCATTTCAAAATGGCGACTCTTTATTTTTAATATATTTACTAATAAAAATTCATAAAAAATGCACCATAGCCAGCTATTTGAGATTTCGTTAGCTGATACCAAACAAATAATGTCAAAAAATAATAGATCTACCTTTCCTGACGATGTAATGGCAAAATTTGTTATATGTGACAAATTGTGCAAAAAATGATGGCGGCCATTTTGAGTATTTTTAATTTTAAATTTTGTTTGTTATAATTAGAACGTTTTTGTATTGTGTTGATTATTGTAAGGTATTTTAAAATTAGTTTTTTTTTCGTTAATTACCTATAGTTGTAATACATAAATATGAAAATAAATTGTCGCCATGTTGAAATGGTTGAAGTAAAACTATGTTATTTTGGTATCATTGCAAAGTTAATTTTATGTACATTTCGTAAAAAAATATAAAAATACCGATTCCCTATGCTAGAATTAAAGTAGGAGCCATTTCCGCTAAAACCGGAAGTGACACAAAATTTATACTAGGATCATTTTATGAGTCCCTTTGTCTAGTTTAGCTTTGCTCCTTAACATTTTCTTGTATCTCTCAAAATAAACGAAATATTTTGGGTGCCGGCCTTTCGCCAAACACCCTGTATATGTTTTTCAATACATTTAATTTGTAGTTTTAAATTTAGTTTTGTTATTGCAGTTGAGAATATTTTTAATTCATTTCATACCTAAAATTTTCTTCATAAAATTTGTATGACCAATATGACAGCTATTTTTGACGTTACTAAAACCGGAACCGAACTTACTTTGATTCCCTAGAATACGATTTTACTATTTTTAGCGTGATGTCTGTATGTCCGTGTATGTCTGTGTGTCTGTGACGATTTTTCGTCCACGATAACTCCAATACGATACATGTAAAAAATATAATATTTGGTAATTAAGAGTTCTATTCTAATATGATGAACTGATTAGATTTTGACTACAATTGGTTAACCGGAAGTAGTACTTTATTTGAAGCTTTAAACCGTTTTTCCTAAAAAATACCTCTAAATACCATATTTTCGCAAATTTCGTTATTATAAATACAAAGATTTTTTAATTTTCTACCGATCTGCATAATTACGTTTATATATGACTTCTAGCTAGATAGAAAAAATATATATATAAATTATAATAATTTTACATATCGTTTAGGCTGAGGAATTTCGATAAAACAGATGAGTTATTCATATGTTCACAAAATTTGACATACAATGTCAAATTTGATGTAAGTATGTGTAAAAGATAAAATAAGTAAAAAATGAAGTAATTTTATTGTAAAATTTAAAAAGACGGAAGAAATATATTAGGAATGTATTTGCATGCGTGAATCAAAGTAAGTTCAGTTCCGGTTTTAGTAACGTCAAAAATAGCTGTCATATTGGTCATACAAAATTTATGAAGGAAATTTTAGATATGAAATGAATTAAAAATATTCTGAACTGCAATAACAAACTAATTTTAAAACTACAAATTAAATGTATTGAAAAACTTATATAGAATATATTATTACTACAGTGGCGGGAGGTATTGTGTTGGACACACCAGATTTTTTATTAACATTTCACAAAATTATAATGTCTTCATTTTTGTGTAAGTGATATTACCTACAAGTTACAAATTTCAAATAAAATTTTAATATATAAACAATTTTTTAAAAAAATAACGTTATTTGCCCAATGCTGTTGGTAATATGTTTATTATTGAAGAATTCTTATAATTGATACGGGATTAAAGATATATGTACTTAAATTTTAGAAGCTTTGGGAAATCCAAAAGTCGAAAAGGCAAGTAAGGTACTTAGGTATATTTTTAAATTTCCTTGAATGACCGACATAATCCGTTTTCGGTGTTTCTACCACTATTTTCCTTATAAGCCGACATTTAAATAAATACAGGAATTCTTGAATGACCGATATAATCCTTTTTCGGTGTTTGCTGCTTCCATTAGTTTCTTTCCAAATTTACAATAAAATAATTTTAAATAATATTTTTATAGGAATTGATGTGCTTCTTCGATATTTTATAATAATTCTTATATGACTTATTCTATTTTCTAACAGGTTTCTTGTACATATACATACATATCTATCTGTGAAATGTAGCAATGATATTATAAATTAATATTTATTTATTAATAATATAAATGTAATAATATACATAACATAAATACATACGTTTTATTTGATTTTGTGTAGAACAATAAGAACCCTTTTGCTACGATACATCTATTCCATGCACCCGTTGTTTTTTTCTCGATTTAAGTAGTAATGTTTTGTATATTTCACAAATGCTACTATGTGAGTATATCAGCTTTGAACATTTTTCAAATTATTTAGCATTATTACCGACATCTACAATGCTGACATCTATGACACAAACACCGAACTATTTTAGCGGCCATTGCTTTTCAAGAATGCTAAATTTCGAGAAAATTTTCTTCACGATTTTTACAAAAATGGCACAATCATTTTACATGAAACTTGATTTTTTGTTTATAGATTTTAATAAATTGTGGCCTGTAAAATTTTAGTGTTGCAATTTTCAGTTCTAAGCAAGAAATGAAAATTTTTTCCTTCGTATAATTATATTTTTTATTCCAAAACTATTTCAGACCAAAGAGGCAATAATATATTGTTGTAATAATCTGTTTTGGTTTCAATTTTTTGCTTCAGAGCTGAGAAAAGCTTGAAGAAAAAATAATTGTTTTGCTTATGCAACCCGCAATTCCCGAACCCCGCCTTAAACAATTTTCTAAAAAAAAAGGTTCAGGGCCCCATTTATTCTACTGGTTTTAATAATAGTATTGAACAATAAAGTATTGAAATATGTTACTTAAAATGCATATAATTTAAAACAATTGTTTGTTTTCTGCTGTCAACTAGCTGTCAAATGTCAAAGAATATTTATTTTTTAAGCAAAAAAATGTTGTTAGATATTTGATTGCGATATGTTTTGTGTGCTCGAATGGGTTTTTTACTCAATTCACTCGCAAAAAAAATATTCTCCAATACAAAAGCACTATTTCGCTATCTAGAATCAAAAATAACTATTTGTAAATGGAATGTTACATAAAAATAAAATATATTTTGCGAAAGAGGCTATACCATTTTGTTTAAAAGTTACTTGGTACTGGTTGTTTATTAATTCTGTTATTTATCCACCAATATTTTTGGGATATAAATTATCTCTTGCTGTGATTAAATTTAACAAATTTGATAAATCTTTTTACATCGCACAAAAAAGTATTAAAAAGATACTTAAAATTTAGTATACATGTCAAACATGCAAATTTCAATTATTTTTGTTTATCTTTCATTTCATACTTTTTAATTTGGTGAATTTTACTATTATACATTTATCTACACATTGTGATAGCTATAAATTTTGTGATGTATGAAACAGTATAATAAGAACGGTAAAGACATTTTACCGATGGAAGATAATTGTTTGGAAAAGGAGCGATTTCAATTATTGTCAGATCGAGATTCCTTACCGTTCGTAATGCTTATACGAGTATAATTTTTTGTATGATCGAAATTGAATTTCCTTCAATAGGTGTAGGAAAAGTATCCTCAATGAGGTGTATTAAAATTCATTCGTGGAAAACTATAGTCCGTCTATTTTTCAAACTTTCGTTTCATTTTACAATATACCAAAGTCCTGTTCTTTGTGGTTGTGTTTCTGTTTAAAAATAACTGCGAAAATAATTTGCAAGGTACCATTTTTATCAGGTTGTATAAAAGTAAATTTAAAAAAAATCGACGAAATCATATTTTTTTTATTTGTCGGATTTTTTTTATTTTTAAATAAAAATTTAAAGAAACAATAAAAAAAACTATAGTAAAATCCGTTATAACGATACCGCTTATTGCGACAAACTGGTTATAACGTCAAAATACGCTTACGTTATCTTATTTTTATCAGTTATAGCGACTTTCGGTTTTAGCGACGAAATTTATGTTACCTTCGATGTCGTCATAACCGGATTTTACTGTAACAAATTTCAAAGTAAATTTAACAAAAAGTCACATATTAGTACAAAAATTTTCTACGATATAAATTCAAAATAATATATCAGTAAAGTTGTTTTATCGAGAAAGATTTAGTAGTTCTTGAAATTATTGTCACATGGTAACATTACCCACACGCTTTTCTTCCCATTTACGTAAATCTAGAATATTAAATAACATCTGCATCACCTGTGATTTAAATAATTGATTTTAAAAATAAGCAATCTGATTTCAATCAATGCAACACTAATTTTTATCAATAATTATAGTATTAGTAAATGTACTTTTAATTTTAATAGCAATATCTTAATTTACTAAATCATTTCTGGGATTTTGCACTAACAATGAATTTACATACCATTTTGTTAGACGTAGTAACCAGTAAAAGCAACCTAAACCTACTCTCTTGGAAACCCAATCAATAAACCTTTTCTAGTACCCGATAGGGCAAAAAGTTATACTTATTATGATGAAAGATGCGGTTTTAAAAGACAACTCGAAACTCGATCTCATAACCTTTTATTTCAGTAGAAATTACATCTGAAGGAAGGGTAAATAAAATAATGAAAAACATTTGTAGCAGTCACAGTGAATTTGAAAAGGTTTGATGTTTCTGTGTGCCCTCCTTTAATATTAAATCCAAGAGGCAGTAAAAAGTCAAGACCAAATAAATAATAAGAATCTATTTATACTCGAATCAATATGCAGCTATATTCGCTTGAATGACTTAGGAACCACATTAGAAAATTTCCCCGTTAGGTTGGTAACCCTGGCAACTTGGCACGGAGCAGGGAGCAGTGTGGCCAACACAACAAACGCTAAGTTAATGTGTAATTACGTTGTCATCAGGCGCAATTGATTGAATTAATGTGACAGTTCAATTCTGTAATTAAAGCCTTGTAATTAGTTTCCAGGGACTTTATGCACCCGTCGCCATTTTCTACAGAGTTAACATAGTTTCTTATTATGTTGGATAAATTTACATAACTTACAAGTTTTTGAAATATTTTTATACCAATATTCTGTGTGATCAAAGTTTAATGTAATAATAAAGTTAATATCTTGTAATTAACATTTTAAATTCAAAGAAATATAAGCGCGTTTAAGGTATTTGTTAATATATTCAATAAGATAACTTTATTGAGTTAGGTCGGGACTAAAAATATCACTTGAACTAGAAAAAAACAAAACTGGTATATTATGGATGGATACTGACGTCAGAACCATAACTGTTTTTTTTATTCTAAATTTTTAAAAATAAAACAATAATTAACTGATTTAAAGAAATCTAATGAACTCTGCTTTGTGCACACAGTTTCACTGTTTTTTTTTTTATTCTAAATTATTAATTAATAACATAATTTAGCCGCCTCTAACCTAACCTTCAATTAAAACAATTAAAAATATATGAGCGATTCCCTATGTTTCTTTACTCTTTTTTTTTCTAGTCGCTTGTTATATTGAGCCCCAGATAAACTATTTTTCTTTCTAATATTTTGCTAATAAGATTTAAATTGAATGAATGAAGAATCATATAAAACAGCAAAGATAAGTGTGTATATAATTTGAACTATACAAAACTAAAGAAATTACCTTTTCTTTTGAATCTAACAAAACTGTGTACCTAACTGAAAAAGTTGATTGTGCAAAAGACTGGATTTGTGATTTGTCGTTTTTTTTTAAATAGGTAATATTTAATTACATTGCAAGGTTGGTACATTGATCTGGACCACCCTGTATGAATCAGATTTATGACAACAAATTAGATATATAAAGTTTTGGAGTTCAAATACAATATATAGAATATTACGCACAACTACCGCGTGAGTAATAGTAGAATTTCACATAAACCGTTTTTCAGTGAAAAATTACAAAGTCAAATACCCATTACATTCGAAGGCCCATTCGTTCAAACTCTCATACACGCTTCGACTTATTTTGCATACAGATTTAGCAAAAAAAAAGTTCCGTGCCAATCGAACAATCGTTAACTGTGACCTGCCTTTATCAGTTGCATCTCCAATGATGGCGTAACTTGAATTTTATTTATTTCCTTATTTTAAATACTACCATTTTTGAACTGGTACAATATTTCATCAAAATTAAGAAGCTAAATTATTATTATTTAGGTATACGTTATATTGAGGACACTCGTCTAGACTCGATACTGAAACAAGTCCACATTGCTCGAGACAAATTCAAAACCGATAAATCTGTACACTTATCCTGACTAAAGCAATCATATACCTATATTGAATGCTTTTTGCAGATGTCGTAATGATAATTTCTACCGGACAGGATGTTTTGTTAATGTTACTTCTGGAGCATTTGAGATATCGTGGACAGAGTACGACAGTGCTATTTTTATGTGGAAAATAGACCCGGCAGGATTTGAGTTCGAGGTCGCATCACCACACCCGGTCATTCTACCCATTAAACCACGAACCCCATATATGTTATAGACTACAATATAAATATTTGTAACAATAACATTTGTCCTTCGTCAACCAAAAATATATGAATATTTTAAATGGCTACAATTCCTTCTACACAAGCGCAATGTTCCTTAATAAATCAAAAATTATAAATAATTGGTAACATAATTTTACCTTTCAATTATATTATATACAGAGTGTTTGGCGAAAGGCCGGCATCCAGAATATTTCGTTTATTATGAGAGATACAGAAAAATGTTACGGAACAAAATTAAACTAGCCAAAGGGGTTCATAAAATGATCTTAGTAAGAATTTTGTGTCACTTCCGGTTTTAGCGGAAGTGTGTACAACTTTGATTCTAGCATAGGGAATCGGTATTATTATATTTTTTTTTCGGAATGTACATACAATTAGCTTTACAATGATATCAATATATTATAGTTTTATTTCAACCATTTCAAAATGGCGAGGTTGTTCAGTATTGTACAATGTTTTTTGATATACTGAATCAAAAATAATTTAATAAAAATTTATTAGAACGTGCAGCAAAGTACATTAAACTATTTGATCGAAATAGCCTCTGTAAACATACGATGAATATTACTATGACTGACAACATTTGTAAAACAGCCCGTATTTTTTTTTATGATAGTATATTGTGTATTTAGTAGGAAAGGTGATATATTCCAGGATGGTGGCGAAGACGAGGCCAGTAACACCAGTAGTACGAGAAATCACTTTTCATACGTGGTACATAAACTATTATTTTTTTCGATCTGTTTATATTCAATAATAATGAAATAAATATGATTGTATTATTTTTTACTGTAAACATTGGACTGCGTTCTGTACGGGAATGCTTTGTCACCGGCCGGAAAAATATTCCCGGACTGTTATTTTTCGTTTTCGGTTCAAAAACACACAGATGTTAGTTATTGTACGACCAAAAAAAATTATTTGTTTTATAAATCGTAATTTATTTGAACTTTTTATTCACCAGTCATTTACTCTTGTCAGATCAGAAGTAAATTAGTTTTGCCTTGCTAATAATATAAATAGTTATTTACATGCGAGGTGGGAAATGTTTCATTTCAGCCGAGGGCTTATATATTACCGAGAGGCGAAGCTTCGAGGTGAGATATAGCGCGAGAATATATATGTATTCTATATTATTCACAATCATACAAAGCAGACGTACAGTTAATTGTTACATAAGATACAATATTTTTTGACAACTATTATAATTTGTTTTAACCTATTTTATTGCAGAGATTTATGACAATGTTACTAGGCAACCTCTACATAAATACTTCCAACCCAAGAGATGGAAGTGCAATTTGTTACTTCCAACCCAAGAGATTTGTCAATACAGTTAGGAATGACTAACTTCCAAACCTCCAAAAAGTTAGGAATCGGCATATTACTATAATCATTGTGAATAAATACTATTACTGGTTAACCCGCAAAAACATTCTTTAGCTCTAGAGACAGAGCTCTAAAATAAAACTTTTAGGTCTATATACATCATAAATTAATTAAAAGAAATGTATTAAGAGGTTCAAGTAAAGTACCTATCCAATTCTGTTTGGTTATAATTACTATAAAAAATCAGTTTTTCATACATACCGCAAATCGACGAAAAACCTTTTAAAATTGTAATGAAGTGAATAACAAAGAGGTTACATATTCTTACATCGCAAAAAAGTAAAACGGATTCAAAAGCCCTAAGACGCTTTACCAAAAATTCGCTATCGAAAAGTTTAATCATCTTCCTTGGTAGGACGGGATATAAAAATGTATAGCCCGGGGCTGTAAGAGAGTATCACTTGTACTTGCGGGCCGGATTTATAATTCGGCTTTATAAGGGACAGGGTAAAGAAAAACGTATCGTTTTACTTCAATAAAATGATATTAAAAAAATTTAAACATTGTAAAAAGGAATTGTTATAGTAAAAAATATCTAAATTTGTATTAATAGAATTCAACTTTTAATGAATATCTATAAAAATTCTAATCTTATTAGGCTTTCGAGGGCTGGATTTAACAAGATTTGAAAAGGGATCCGCGGGTCATACACATTACATATTCTGCTCTAGCCACTTTTGGATGGCGCTTCATAATTTCTAGAATGTCTGCACTAATTAGTAATAAAAAACTTATTTACAGAAATTTTGAATTTAAAATCGGTTAAATAAGATTCAAATGAATAGATCAACTATATTTCTATATTAAATGACAACCTTAGCCTACATAACACACTTGTACATTATTGAAATCTTTTCATATATTTCTTGCATACCAGACAACGATAGGTGCCAATTTAAATTAAAATGATTGAATTTAAACTAATTTAAACATTTTATATTTTGCTAGGTATTTTAGAAAAAAATTGTAAGGTTCGTGGAAAAAATCGAGTTTTGATGATAAACACGTTTCGAGGATCCTAGGATCCGAATAAATTAAAAATAATGTTTTGTTTTATTACATTTTATTTAATATGTTAAATAAAAAATATATAGGTATGTATTTTCATTTTCTTAATAATGAAATAAGAAACGAAAAATATTATAATATTACATACAAAAAGACTATATGTTATAAAGGTACTTACATGTATTACTAATTTTGGAAAGTCAATAAATTGTCATATACTATATTGAAGGTACCTATATTCTGATTAAATTTACAAAAATTATTGTACGATATTTTGCAACCGTATATTAATCAATTTCTTCAGGAAAAAATTAAAAAGTTATGTTATCGTTAAAAATTTTGAAGGGGGTTTGAACTTCGAACCCTCCCCCACTCCCGAGTACAGCATTGCTCTTTGTTTACTTTTCTACGAATTTATATATATATATATATAACTTTTAGGTTAACAAATAAAAATGTACGAATTATATTTTGTTTTACACATGGCTCAGGCTCTTATAATAAAACAGAGGAGTTAAAATACAAAAAGATTGAATATATAAGGAATATATTGAATACAAAGTATTTAAATTAATTTTAATTAAAAAAAGTAATGAATGTAAAATTCAAGTTTGATTCTTTGGAAAACTATTAGACCTATATTTTTTTTTGTTATTATATCATAACTTATTCCTGTTATAATAATATTGGGTAGTGGTTTTAATATTTAATTAAATTTTTGTAGTTATGTAACAACTTTCCCGATCAATATTATGAAAAACAACATAAATTTTCTTAACAGCATTAAAAGAAACCCACATCTTGTAACTTTGCCAAGTATTTATTTATTATTCATCCACAATCCAATATATTACTTAAATCAAATTTTTGTCTTCTTCTTTTATCTTCAATATAATGGGATATCCGTGTATATTAGTAAAGAAAGAGACGGAGATATTGAAGTGAATGAGTAAGAGAATGAAGGAAGGCAAAAACAATTTGCTGTGAGGGATAAAAACTAAACTAAGTTCATTAATTAACGGAAATGTGGAAATAAATTGTACAAGTTTTTCTCCAAATTACTGCACTAAACGATGTACAAGGGAAGGAAGAATTTATTTCTTAGTTCTTATACCAGTATAAGTAAACTCTTAGTTGTTTTGGTAATCAATAATTAAAATAAAATATAATGAAAACTATATATTTTATTTTAAATGCATTAAAATAAAATTAACATTTTAAAAAAATTTCACCGTAATATATGTAGCCTAAACAAAATTTATAGGCATATTAAAGCACAATAAATAAAAATTTAAAATAAAGGATATAAAGGTTGAAACTTTAATATTTTACAGCAACTTTCATTAAATCAGATTTTGTTAAATAATTCTGGGTCATTTGTTAAATATTTCTGGGTCACGAAATATTTGCAAAAATTGAAAATTACATCAATAAATTTTTCGTTGACCGATTTTTACCAAAAGTTGATTACCTCGTGCCATTCGCAAAAATTTGTTACGTTTAATTTGATGGACACGTGTCCACGGACGGTCAGACGATTACATCGGCAGGAAGAAATATTTGAAATAGACATGGACTTCCATTCTTGGACTTAAGGTCATTCTTTTAGAATTTCAAAATACCTCTCTTCACAACTTGACTCTGAACCGTTTTTCTTTTATATCGTGATTCATTTTTTAATGATTTTACGCACAATTATATCGTAATTGTTTATTTATAATTTGGTTACCATGGCGGAAATTTTACTTTACGCCCTTGGACGATAAAGTAGAGTAAAATGCCAGCCGGGCCGTAAAGAACATTTTATAAACATTTATCCATTCTTGTAATACCTCGTATTAGTCATACCTATCCTACGATTTACCAAAATATTAATCTACTAAACTTTTATTAGCTTCTTGCAAAATTTGGTAAATAATTTTCTGAATGAAGCTCTATGCATGAGATTTTTATTTATTTACAACTTGCTTACGTTGTTTACAAAAAAAAAAAACACCAGGTTACCAATGCAACGCATCTCTCATCATGTTTTTCGCACGTCATCTTGTAACTCTGCTTTGTGTCTGGCTTCAAATTTACTCCACAGTTGTAAACCTCCTTTTTCGACCCTCTGTAAGTAACTAATATTGGCATTAGAAATTTATGTGGAAATAAACCGAATTTTTCTTTGGTTCAGTTATGTTTTTCGTTCAATTTCGGTACATAACCGTGCTTAGAAACATACGTATGTAGGCGACCAATAAGCAATATTGTATTTTATTGTGTAATTTTATAGGCAACTTTACTAATATATTTTGAATTTACGTAATATATAAATTGTGTTAATAACAAACTTAATACGGGCATTATTAGAGTTATGTTTAAAAGTTGTTTGAAATTTGCATACTTCAGAAATTATGAAATAAATTTTAATGAGGAGACATTGACATTTTGTTTTAATATAGATAATTCAAATGTTTTAATTTAATTCATTGGTATTTTTGCAAATTTGTAATTATTAGATAGCAACATTCTAAATATTTCAAGGTTAATTAACAAGATTACATAATTTTATTTTAATGTTATTAATATGTAACTGTAACTGTTCAACTTCGAAAATCACATACAGTCTAATGAACGTGATACGTTGGAATGAAAGACGTACACGACGAGATTCAAACCTGGAACACATGGATGTCTGTGTATTTTCTTACTTTGGTAAAAAAAAAACTTGTGTTAAACAATTATAGTCATGCTCATTATATTTATTGTAATCCTATTACTGTGTAGCTCTGCCAAAGCAAATGCTGAGTAATCCCATAACAACCGTTAATTTGCTAAACTTCGCAGCGTGGAAAGCCAAACTATGTAAGATAAACGTACGTCTGTAGGCACAAGTTGTATACAAGCAGCTACAAATATTTACTTATTAAATATTACCTAACAACGCGCACTAAGAAGCTGAGAATTTAATTGCTTCTGCAAATATCTGACAGTATTCGGAGAGCATACATTCTACATACATATTTTAATCAACGAAATAATTGGCAGCATTGGAGACAAAGTACGATGTATGCATGTTAATATCCGAAATTGAAGTTGAATTGTTATGACTATTCCTATCATAATTTGTCATCCAATTAAATCACAGTATTCAGGTGAATTGAACCAATTATATGCCAATTAAATTGGTAATTTTTACTAGTGCAGATTGCCGCGATGATTTCGCGACTAAATAGGTGATATTTAGATACAATGTCTGTTAAATTTTATTAAGAAGTAATTTATTGAAACATATACAGGGTGGTGACCGCGACCCCGGAACATAGGACTTTCACATGTAAAATCATACTTTCTTAATTTCCTGCTTCCCTAATTATTTTAGGTAAAAAAGCTTCAAAAAAACGTTGTAGAGCATAAAATTCTAAATCAGAATAAATTAATTTTACATGTCCTATAACGGCAGAAATTAAATATGAAAATACTGAAAATTAGCTCAAATATAGGGATAGCCGTGGAAATGAAACAAAATTGTAAAGAAAAGATTGACGTATTATCTGTCAGAAGAATATAATTTAAAATCGAATGTTAGTGATAATAAAACGTCAATCTTTTCTTTACAATTTTGTTTCATTTCCACGGCTATCCCTATTTTTGAGCTAATTTTCAGTATTTTCATATTTAATTTCTGCCGTTATAGGACATGTAAATTTAATTCTGTTTATTGATTCTGATGTAGAATTCTATGCTTTACAACTTTTATTTGACTTTTTTTTACCTAAAATAATTAGGGAAGCAGGAAATTAAGAAAGTATGATTTTACATGTGAAAGTCCTATGTTCCGGGGTCGCGGTCACCACCCTGTATATTTTGAGGAATTGTTATGACAAACCATTCTTGAGTAGAATTTTATTCATAATTTTTTCCTAGCTCACTACTTTTTGTTGATTTTGAAAATTATCACTCGTGTTATCGCACCCGGTCCGATTTTCGTCGTATCAAGCAGTCGTGATATCGACAGCAAAATTGTAGTCACTATTAATAAAATAAATCAGAAATAAGCGATAAAATTCTAAATAATAATCGCCACATATAATTTGTCAATATATTACGTTTTAACACTTTTGATTTTCGTTCGTTCAGATGTACATGTATTTGTTGAGCAAATTCGGCTGGACGGATTTTAATGAAACTTCATAATACTTAAATTTTTCATATCAATATGAACGAATTGACTAACTTTTGAAAAAATCGATCAAGCGGTAATAGTATACATTTATTATGTTTGCGTTTTCTTATTCGAATATTTCGTAAAAGAAAAAAAAAGTTGCAGTAAAATATACAATAAAATTTTTTTAAAAAACAAAATAATGATTTAGTCACATATTTTTATTATTTTTTATCGCTCTAGCAAACTTATTTGGTAGTGGCGTTTGGTTCTGTAAATAACATTGATGTCAGACGGACATACAGAAATCTTGTTAATAATAATAATAACATTATGGGCAATATGATAAATTGGAAAATATTCATAATTACTGGTTATTATATATAAGTCCCATTAGTATGGAGAATTTTGTTAATTTGACATACATACTGGATATTATACATAATCTCTAATAGGTACTAGGTTGTTAGGCTACGTTAATTTGGGTTGGATTGGGTTAGTTGGTTTAGGTTAAGTTTATATTAGGTTAGATTATGTTATGCTATGTTTAGTTTAGGGGAGATTAGGTTATGTTAGATTTAAGTCTTATTACATTAGGTATAGTTTGGTTAGAATTTTTTTTAATACATTATTATCTTTATCAAATTCTCCAATATTGGAGGTGATTATATATGATAGCCGGCATGTATACATGTGAAAAAAAATTAAAGAATTAGAATTAACATGAAAATGATAATATTTTTATGTAACATGCTTTTTCAAATAGGTACCTGCCTAGGATGGGACTTTATCATTATGAGTTAAGATAGAAATGACGTTTGGTTTCTTTTGTATAAAGAAAGGATAATCTACAAATGAATTTAATAATATTTTTTATTGGACAGTGAAATACTCACAATGTATACCACAGTTTGTTAAAACTGTAGGATTAATGTTACACCGACTGTCGTGTCTCTATTAAAGCAAAAAATTCATTTGACTGAATTTCCCAGAGGGGTCATTTCGAATATAGGGTGAAATAATTAAACCCTTCAATGATTAAGAAAAAAAACATAATTGGATACAATTGGAAACGTTGAAACAGTTGATTGAATTAGAAAAAAAATGTAATAAGACGATTATAAAATGCAATACCTAAGTGGTAATATTTAAATTGTTTTATTATTTTCGAATGAAAATATCTACACATTTATTTCTTTCTCTAAAGACAGTTTTAAAAATAGTAAGTAATGTCATTACGGTAGATTTCGCTGTAGATGTATAATTTAATAGAGATTTCACATGAAAAAGAAACTTCTTACCATTCCCGCCATCACTCAACAGCATTCAGTCACGAGAAAACTGTCATCATCATTCTGATTAAATCCTCACATGGTTGTTACCATGACATACGAATAATAATAATTTCAAATGAATATTTGATATGTTCTACATATTATCTCCCGATTTTATAATATCCTATTTTTTGTATATTTGTCATTTACTTTATTCTTTCATTTATGTAATATCATATAAAATAGATGAATTTTGGTTTCTTTACGCTTTTCAAATCATTGATTTTTTTTTTGTATCACTGAATATAGAATCAAATAAACTCTCGACTTTTGTGTATTTTCACAAAAAAAAAAATTAAAAACATACAGATTGAGAAACACTGGTGTAAGTACTATTTACTCCAACCTTCAATTTTTTTAAAATAATATTTCGATATTTAAGAATAAAATAAGAAAATATATCAATTATTGTATTATCTGAAGTACCTATAAGTAAAAAAAAAATGAAACTGTACTTGGAAATAAATAAATATTTTAAATATTGTAGTAATGTAAGAAAATATACGCAACGAGTAAAACAAGTATTTGCACATTAGGGGAAATATTTTCACCTCTGGTTAAAGTACCAATTACCTTAAACGTCTTTTAATAGAAAAATATTGCATCGAAAAACGAAATTTTCAAAAACATTCGTTATTTATTATTTTGAAGTGATATTAACCGATGGTTAAGGCAACCGACGAAAAGTAAAAAAAATCGGTCCTATGTTGAATATAATTTTTCAATAATTCTTTCTTTATTCAAATTTCTGGTCATCATATTAAAAATTGCATTTGCTCCTATCAAAAAATGTTACATATTGTCAAATTTCAAATAAAATAAGTGAATTTTAGGAAAATGCAAGCGTCTTTTCATATTTTTTTTCATTTGTAAAAGGCTTTTATCTGTTGTATTGAATTCTATAATGGGTTATTCCGATGATATGGAATTTATGCAAAATAGTAACTTTTTTCTATAGTTTACATGATCATATAATAAAACATTTTTAGTAAAAAGTTTTCATTCATAATTTAATTTTAGAAAATTGACAACTAGAAGCGGCCTTGAAAACTGTGACGTAGCGTGTATTTTATATTTGACATTCATTTACTTTGCTGCGATCATTTGTGTTTCTTTGATGTTTCTGATATTTAACCAAGTTTTCTTGTTTAAAAGCAAATGCAGTCTATTAAAAATTCATATCTCGCTTGATATATACATATTCTTACTCAAAATTAGATATTCATATTAAAAAAAAATTGATAAAAAAAATATCGGAATATACCATTATATTAAAAGAAAACTTAATGTGTAATTATTTTTTACCTACTATATGTAGTACACGTAAGACATATGACAAGTGAATGAAATATAAAAAAATAAGACGATTTAATTATTGTTGTATATACAACATATTTTTATTGAAGTTATTATGTCTTAAATTAATATGTAAAAGATTCAAACGAACAAAAAATTCAAATATTTCCTTTATCTCAGTGTAGTGTTCAGCTCTGATTATGCACGTATTTAAATTATATTACCGGTATTTTTGAAATACATACATAAGTTTTACCTATATCAAATAATTAAAATAATTTATTATTTCAATTTAAAATATAGATTATATTCATTGTTCTTTCTTTTTAAAATGAACAATTATGATCAAATAATATGACTATAACATAACTTAAATTTCTACGATTATGAAGTATCTTATTTACCTATAATTAAATTTAAAGAATGCTACTGTATCATCTTTACGTCGTACATAAATACATTAAAGTTGTCGACATTACAAATGTCAAAACAACTTGTCCTACTTCCATATAAGTGTATTGTACATAACGGAATCAAGTAGTTTTGTATTCTCATCATCTCATCTGCCAGCGCTACTAACTAGCTGTCAAATACAAAACTTAAACATCTGTGTTCATTGCGCTTTTGTAAAAAAAAAATCTTTTAAATAAAATACTACTTGTTATAGTAAATAATTGTTCTAACTATGTATGTATAAGAGAAACTATATAAACATGAAAACATTGCGTAGACACTATATTATTTCATTTCAAATTATGGAAAATATTACCACGTAGGTGTACGTTGTACATATTTTTAGATTTACATATTTTTTCTTTTTGTAGTTGTTATACAACTTTTTGTAGAAATACGATCTCATAATTAGTAAGTTTAAATGTGATTGACATATTTCAAAACAACATTACTAGCATTTTTTTTGTCATCGGTCTCATCTCACCTCAATTTAATGTGAGATGAGCTCAGCGGAGATTTTTGAGAAGGAAAAAATGACAATGGAATATTTTACCAAATTTTGATTTTTACATACGTGATATTAGACAAAAAAATACCTGATTTTTTAAAAATGGATTCATTATACGTAGTACACGAGAAAATAATTATAAAAAATTTGGAAAAGGAATGCTTTATAACGTCAGCGTGGTAGAATCGTTAAAAATAGACTGGAAGCGTAAGAGACAGTCTACCTGTCTTTTTCCACGATCCTGCCATGTTGACGTCATATATCCTTTGCATTTGTTTTTAATATAATAAGAAGCTATAGAGGTTAGTTTTTATATTTTGTGATTTATACGTTGTTTGGCAAATAGTAGGCACCTAGATTATTTCGTTTATTTTGAGAAATACAAAAAAATGTTAAGGATCAAAATTAAACTAGACAAATGGGCTCATAAAATGATCGTAGTAAGAATTTTGTAATACTTTCGGTTTTCGCGGAAAGGTATATAACTTTAATTCTAGCTTAGGGAAATGACTATTTTTATATTTTTTTTTCGGAATGTTATAAAATTTAGCTTCATAATGTTATCAAAATATCAGGGTTTTATTTCAACCACAAAGAAAATGATATGAGTTCTATTAAACAAATTCATGCTGTAATTACTTTATATAAATTTGTAAACTGAAAATATGTAATAAGAAATAATACATAATAAATACAAAATTTTAGTTCTTTAAAAATATTATTTCAATTGAAATGTATTTCTTCGAAGAAATGTCTCTACAATTTTTTTTCGCAAATTTCATTATTATAACATTTTTTTTTACTGTAAAATAGAAAAGATAAGAAGGAAGAGTAAATTAATGCCTAATAGCGGAAAGTAACGTGTTGTAGTATTTTTGTTAATTATTATCGTTTTATTTGCATTTTAATTGTGAAGGTTTTCAGTCGATTGTTTATAGAATTTTAATTTGTATTTTCTGAAATTATTACCAACTGAAACAAATTTTCCGGAAATAAAACGTCCCATATGTACTATCGTTCAATTAATCAGAAGCTTTTAATTAAAAAGCTCATGAAAGCCGCAGAACCGATAGACACAAATAGGCAGAATGTGTATAGGTGTGTAAAATCAACATCTAACAGCTCGGCAGAGTGTACAACCGTGAAGATAGAGTAAAGCAGCAGCGATAGTTGCTGACCCACATTCCGCAATCCAACGGTCGTACTCGCATTTAAATCGTCCGTAATAATTATGTTTACACATGCACCCACCACGGGAAATATTTAACCAGGACTGCAGCGCAGTAAATCAACAGCCATCCCAACCAGAAACTCGTTAAATGCAAAATGAAATACCCTCGGAAAAAAGACGACTACATTATAAATTCAGTACGGTTTTCAGGTTAATTCTAATAAACAGTTATTTTTAGTACGTTGTAAAATGTATTTAAATTAATAGCTGTAAAGCATCATACAATTCAGATATTTTACATAAAAATTGTAAAATACATAATAATTAGTGAATACAGGATGTTCATTTTATCACGTCCAGTATTACATCGCGAAAACAATAAGAGATATGAAATCGACTAAATTAGAAAATATTTTTTGTTCCATAAGGCTATTTCAATGAGCTTAATTATCTTTTTCAACCAGTATGTCTCAAACTGTCGTGATATTTTTTATTTGCTTATTCGATAGTGAATCGACTACCGGAATTTTTTCGTAAATGTTTAGAATATATTAAAAACATTGTTATATTTAGCAGACATTCAATAAAAAGCGTTAATCTATTTAAATCATTTTTCTGCCGTGTCAGAGGTTTGCCATCACTAGTGTATTGTGTAATGCATATTTAATTAAAAGTTGTTCTTTATTCATACTTTTAAGTTCATTTACTTTTGCTCCCCCGTATAGGTATGTAGGTATATGGTCAATATATGTTCACTATATGGGTGATATATGACAAATATGTCCCGGGTAAAAATTAAGTACAAAATAAATTGAAAAATAGATCGGAAAAGGCAATGGGTTATATTTCAAATATGTAGGTATATTATCCGATTGAATTTTGACAATTCATTGTCACAGTAATTACTAGACTTGTATTCAGGCGATTGATAAATTATATTACTGGAATGGTTGTAACATGTTTATTTAAAATAAAATAGAATATATAATTTTACTCTGTACTAAATTTACAAATTATTATTTTTATAGAATATCTCATTATAAGATACAAAACTTATCCGTAACCTTCAATATACCTTTAAAATATATAAATGTTATTATCATCAGTAAAACACAACTGGAGCAAAGAATTTACATGTTGAGTAATGATGAGAACTTAGTTCTCAGAATTATCTATTTTTAACTTCAATATTTAAGGTTAGGGGTAAGTTTATATTATCTTTTAATATCATATAAATTTATTATTGTCTTTATGCGACTCTATGACAGTTATTTAATATTTCCCATGTATTGGACGAATATTTTTAAATACTATTGTATATATTTCGTACTAATAATTCTATTTTAAATTATTTATCATCATTCAATTACGTACCCCTTGGTAATGCGGAAATACTTGACTTTATTTTAGTTTTAATTTACTCTGGAAGTACTTAAGCTGTTTATTAACTTTTTTATATAGCTGCACACTGTTTGAAGTAGGTACTTTAACGAATACATCTTTCAAAATCCTGTTATATTTTAATTATATTGAAGTGCCTTCAATATTGAACAATACACACATATGTGCTCTTCAAATATGTACTTTAGAATTTTAAATATTTAACAAAGATAACATATGTTAGTAATTATACAAATATTTGTGCTGGATATTAATGTTTTTTTTTCTTTGTTTTAGGTAAGAATTACTTCTTCCTTTCCAAAGGTGGTGAGTTTGATATATGCATGTTAAAGAAATTGGAGCTTTTTGAATTTTGTGAACTGATGCAGTAAATGACATAATGGAAATAAATTTGTATAGGGTCAAGACTAATTCCAATATTTGCAATGAAAAAAGTAAATTTATTTTTGTTTTTTAAAATTTTCAAATATGTATTCAAGTTACACCAAAAATAAAATATGTATTATATTTTAAAGTCTTTTATTTGTGTTATTAGTAAGAAATATAAAACATAAGTAAAAATTAAGATTTTTCTATACTAATACCATTTACGGGCAGTGGTGACTCACTTGGTTTGCACGTAGGACTCGATTTAAGTGGAATAGAAGATCTGGGGTTTAAATCCCAACATCACCGATCTTTAATAAAATACCGCTGAGCTCGAGTACTTCCAAAACCTACTGTAAGCTGTAGGTCTTTTACTGAGATTGTGTGCTAACAACCCTTCTAATAAAAATGCAAGTAAGAATTTTTAGCAGAAAAAGATCATTGAGAAAGAAAGGAAGAGAAGTAGAATTTGAAATAAACATCTACAACTACATTACTAAAAAGCAACTCGAAACAAGTACCTTTGTATTTGAGGCCTTCATCCTTACAAGAATATTGTGTCTTATTAAGAAGTACCTTAACATTTTTAATACATAAAATGAATATTAAAGTGTAGTAGGTAGTATTTTGAAGAATCTTTTTTTTAATCATAATATTTCCATAAGATTTTATAAATTAATAATATTTGAGAAGTCCTTTATTTCTTCTTCCAATTTGGGTACAATACATAGGAAGTTATTCATTTGAAATACAAAAAACAATGTGAATCCTTATTTACCTGACATACTCGTGTTGTGTGTTTTCTATTTTTATCTTGAAAGAAGAAATTTCTCTGTCCATATGATTATGAAAATCATGTGTATTAGATAATATACAATGTAAGTAGGAGTGGCGTACATGCAATGCACGCCTACACTTCAAGAAAAATTCTAGAGCAAGAACATGCCACTAGCAAAGGAATGACTTGGACTTTTAAAAGGAAAGAAGTATGGTAATTGTAATGTGGGCAGCTAGAAAATAACAAATTATATCTTTCTTACAAAAAATATTCTCTATTCCATTTATTTACTTCATATATAAGATTTAATTAAAAGATCTTTTATAATTCACAATTTAATTTCACAGCAATAAGGAACAGTTCACTCAGAACCTAATACGGTAGTCCTGTAAATTTACTGCTATTAAAATATCAAATTTCACATCACTAAATCTAAATAATTGGAATCGAACTGACTAGAATGTGATGTCTGAGTAGGGCCGTCCTAAGACATTTGGTGCCCGTAGGCTACTGACAATATTGCGCTCATCGTCATAAGAAAATCTAATCGGAAGTGGATGACAGGTGAAGTTTTTAAATATTTATTTTCCTACCTGTTTTGATTTGAGTAATAATATGATATATATTTAAATTATTAAATAAATCACGAAGTATGCACCAAATACTTAAATCATTTAATTTACTCTGTCCCAAAATATTATTTAAATGTAGTTACGGTAGCTCGAGTCTGAGGTTCAAATCTCAGAATCGCCAATCTTCAAATAAAAGTAATTTAGAACTCACTATAACCTGTAGGTGAATGTTCGATTTATTGGAAATTTGAATTTCCGCCATGGTGGCATTTGACATTTGTAATTGATGTAATTAAAGACCCTAGATATACAAAGTACCGCAATCCATAGATCCAATGCGTTGAACAGAGATAGCTATAGTTTTGTCCAAAAATGGCGGTAATATAAGTAATCAGTCTAATGAAATGACAGTAATTTGACATATGGGAAAAGTAACTAGCTTGAGTTTTCAATTGCACATTTTATAAAGTTTAAAAGAATTTTAATAGTTATTGTAGTTACATAAAACAATACATAATAACATGCTTACAAAAGATGGCTAAAAGTTTTCTATGTGAGATTTTTTTTGCTGTATAAATTCGATTTTATTTAAATGTAGGTATTATTTATATTTACAAGAAAAAAAAAATAGTGAGAGGAGACACGAGATATTAAATTAAAGATTGTATACCATTGTGCATTGTGTGAAATAATCGGAAATATTTAAATGTCAGTTGTTAGTTTAGTTAGTTATTGGACAGTTTTGTTTCCGAGATATCATGTATAAAATTTAACCTTCTTTTTCTAATAGTTTTTCTATTATTTTATAGTTTATATACGTAGCTATCTAGTTTAAAATTGCCAAAAATATTGACAACTGATCGATGTGGATTGGTGGTAACGTTCGCGTTTCACGTGCCCCCGGTTCTGGGTTCGAATCTTGAGTAAGGTATGGATCTTTTAATTATCTCATTCCCATTAGAAATTACATAATAACGAAAAAGTATACAATATATGAAAAAACTGTCATCCATATCAAAATATCACCTCTTTATTTACTATATGTACCAAGAAGGCGTAATAAATAGGAATAGTTTCATATGCGCATTAAAGTTTTGATTTGTTGGATTGGAATTGCCGAATCAATTACCGAGAACGAATAAGGCATTGTTAAAGGTTATAATTTTTTTGATCACATCTTTAAATTACTAATCTCCTGATACGTCATCTTCTATTGTGTATTGGATATTTTTGTTTTTAACGATTGGTTACACCTCTATTACCGTTCTTTGATCTTTTGTATTCGAATAAAATCATTAAAAATGTATTTATTATTATTGAGCATCGAGTATATTGTACTACAATAGTATACTTTGTAACAAGTTTTATAAACGTCATTTTATTCATGAGTGTATAAAATTGAGTCTTCAATAGTATATTACGTACCGTGAACTGTAAGTGACAGTTTTTAGGTCGAGAATGTTGTTTGGGAAGTCGAGACCCGAAGGGTCGAGAATTCCTAAACATTCGAGACTTCAAATATCACTTACAATTCAAGGTTAGTAAGCTATTTTTTGCAATACCTACAAAAATAATAGAAAAAGAAAAATAGGTTTCAAAATTAACGTCTGTCAGATTGATGTCAAAAATAAAAGTTAAATTGCAATTGAGACTAAGAGTGCCATGAATGTTTATGATGATGTGGAAACTAAATACTTGCCATCCACCATGAATTGTAAGTAACACCCTTACTGTCCACCGTGCACGGAAAGTGTTTACTATAACCATGGAAACCAAATTTGCAATAAAAGTTCCACTTACTGTGTTTAAATTTTGTTATTAATGGGTAATTTACTGTGCAGGTATTGCAAAAATATGTTTTTGGTAGCTAGTCGTGGTTTTTTAAACGTCCCGAAGTCACGGCTTCACAATTATTGAATAAAATTTTACTTAACGCCACGGAAATCAGTACATTGTCGATTATCATATTTTAACAATGAAAGTAGAAGATATAATAAATATAATTTTTTAGCATATCAATTTGACAAATGATTATATATTTTAAATGTATTATTAGTAGAAGTATGATTGTACAGTTTATTTCCCGTAGTTGATTCTCACATCAATTTCTGCTGCAAGAATTATTAAACTATTATCTTGCGTCTTTGTCGTAAACGTATGGTATAAATAAAACTTTTATTCCCTCTCATTATCGTACGTGTTACAGAGGGGTGTATACGCTATCTGCGTCTAACCAACGACAAAAATGAAATAGAAACAGTAGGGTAATTGTAATCGTAGGAAGGGATAATTTCAAGTATTCGAACAAAAAAAAAATATTTCAGTCGTCATTTATAAAGGTGATTTTGGCGTCAACAATTTGTGATGCATTGTGTGCTGGTGGTTTTGTTTAAACTACAACTCTTTTTGTGTGTTTCATTCATAACTATATTTGTATATAGTACCGTAAGTTTTGACATTTGTTTACTTCGGAAATTAAACAATTTCACCCGACAAGATGATGTCATCAATCCGTCTCTCCCCAACGAATTGAATCACAGGGTTACTATTGATGACGTGAGTATCAACTGTAGAAAATAGACTGTTCTTGTCATTGGCAATAGAGAGATTATTAGCGTTACAAAATTATTATATTTGGGTCGTATAAATTAGGTAATAATAGAGTATATGTGATTAATGAGTTTTATAGATGACGTGTGATTTGCTATTATCTGGGAACGCCTGTATTATTGTTTCTATCATTTGTTTCCTTGCTTTGTCATCGTGATTAGAGTGAAAGGACTGAGCCTAACCTATATCGCACACGTTGTAAAGACTGCAGTTCTTATTATATCATTCATTCTTTCTCGTTTTGTCAGCAAGGGATTGGGTAGATAAACGCACAGCGCTGAAAATTTATAGAGGATTTCAAACTTGAATTCGGATTGGATTTAGACCGATTGTCTCTCGCAGTTTCATTTCAGGAGGATTAGCAGAGATTATGGTTTTAAATAGCTTGATTCTTCAATACTGATCCACCAGATATACATAACAATAGTAATTTTATCTGCGGTTATCGTAATATTAATCGTTTTTAATAAATAATAGTAACATACAAGCATTGGTGAAAGGCATAAACGTGATCTAATTTTCAAGTACATAATTTATGTAATGTATTCTTGTCCACAGAAACAAATAATAATTTATCTACTGAGATCAGATAATATAATAAAATGCAATTTTGTTATTATTACCAATCATAACATATTGTTAAATATTCTATACATTATTCTTTATAAAATAAACCTTTTAATTTTTTTCGCGCCTATACATTCACGTAAGTTTAACTTACTTCCATAGCAACGTAAGTCATAAGTTCTTGATAACTTCCGTTATTTGGTTACCATTGTATACATAACAACTGTCTTACTAGCAGTGTAATTATGAAAAACATACAAATTTCATACACATTTAGTCGTCTAGCAACGGGTAAAAGTAACTATAAAAGTCTGAACTGTCAAGTTAACTATCACATTTTACGAATATATAACTATTATCATACGGTAACATGAACTTCTGTTCAGCTATCTCCACCTCAGTTCATACCTTCCCGAATATTATAGTGCACATTCCTTATATCTTAAATACCTATTAAATGTTAAAGACTGTTAAAGGTATAAAATGAATTTTTCCGAATATGTAGAAAATTAAAGGTAAAATGAGGTAAAGTGAGAAGTAATGTGCTGGCCACATTAGATTTCTTATTTTGTTACATGTCGTGTATATTTAGCCAAAAATATAAAATACGTGTTTCTTTCGCTGCACGAAACGTGGAATAATTTTATATTTGAATATCAACGTATGATATCCTATCTGTTTTATTATTTTTATGTTAATTTTTAGCTTGTATATCTATGAATAACTTTTTATTAAATTAGAAAGTTAGTTAAATATATTCTGGTATATTTTTTCTCAATACCTTGTGATAATAAATATTATTAAGCAGAGTTGGCCATATTTAAATCATGATTTAAACTAACTGTTTTTTTTTAAATAAAAATCATTGATTGTTAATAAGAGTGTGCTTTTGATTGTCACACACAAAATTACGTCATTTATTTCATTCAACATGTCTTTAATTTTTGCCACATTAAACTAAACAAATCTAAAAAGTAGAAAAAAAAACTAATCAAAAATATGAAATCAAAGCTATAAATATATTGCTCAATTTTTAAAAAATGTGTTCACTTCGATCATGTTTTTTCCTTTTCTTTTTTCAATATAACATTTTACTCAATTTTCTGTTATGGTATAGGACCCCATTTGCAATATAGGTAATGTGTCAAGTAATCATGACAAATTTATTATAGAAAAAGAAACAAGCTAAACTACATCATCGACACCGATGTTCATTTCATGTAATAAACAAAATAAAAACATATTTAGCCATTCCGCCAATTTCATGACTCCCTCGCTCATATTATACCGTTTTTATATATTATCTGTAAGTCATCCTACAACAATGGCGACAATGATAATATTTTGATTATGACGTTAGGCATTTCTACATAATCCAGTTTCAAATGAAATGGCTTATTCATTGTACCAAAGCGGTGCTATGGTAGTGCAGAAAGATTGAAACTTAAATTCTGAATTTGAACGGTTATGTTAATTCTCTTCAGAGAAGAGTTCTGCACTATAATAAAAATGCAATACGACTGCATTAAGCTCATGCGAATGGGGCTTTAGGTTTTCAAAGTGCTAGTGAAGTGGTTGATATCTGCACTAGATAACTGGTAAGATGTTAGAGAGCTGTACAAAGTTACATGTAATTTTATTTTAGATATATGGAATACTAAAAAAGCTATAATTTTCATGATTATTGTAAAAAACTCTGAGAATATTTTATACAATTTATTTTTATCTCCTGCAACATTGAACAATTTAGCGCAACTTTGAATATAACCTTTTGACAGTTTTCGCAATTTCCTAATGTCTATTTAAAATTTCTCGCTATGATTTCAACTTTTTAAGTTTTCTGGATCTATTATCCTGTAGTATCCTAAGGATACGCCAGCGCTTCGATCGGAATGATTCTACTTTTAAATACGCGTCAGAAAACATCGACAATAGGTTACGAACGTTGCTGTAAAATAAGCAATTACTTATGTGTTGAAGTGTGAGAAATCATTTCTCACAGTATTTGCCAACACTGCGCATGTGCAGTGTGGGAAATATTATTTCTCACGGTCTTTGTCAACACTGCGCATGCGTGAAGGTACTCTTTGTTAGGTTATCTGCGCTTTATTGTTTCTTATGTCAATTAACTTTCGTGTAGGTATGTATTTTTTGTTCTGTAACGTTTAAAAGTGTGGTGCAAAAAAATATATAGTGTGCTACTCGTGCAGAATCGACCATTTTCCACCTTGTGTGATTCCAGCACTCGACTTCGTCTCGTGTCGAAACTTTTTTACCTCGTGAGAAATAGGCGACTTTCTGTACTTATTACACAATATAATCTTGTAGTGAGAGTTAAGGTTTCAATGCTTTACTTGATGTTCAAATTACTTGAATTGACATCAAATCAGGTAGTAATAGCCGAATATCAAATCAAATAATAATTCAAGTACTAAAAAAATTAAGTAGTTCTCTAAAACTGATTGATTTTTCTTCAATTTTATTATGTAAGTAGTATCAAGAAATTAATAAAGATTTCGTAATCAATTCTGTGATGGCCAGAGTTGGTTTTTGTGAATTTAACAGTGGTTTACACACTTTTTCTCCTGCCATGTTCGTACACATAATATCAAATAATCATTTGAAAATTTAAATCCTATAAAAACAATCTCGATGTATCCCATGATAACCAGATAAAATATTATAATATTTGTTGCAATTTTCTAAAAATAAGAATACAATTTTAATATTGTAAAGTTAGGATTATACTCATATACTGGTATTATAAATGTTAAAACTCATTATTTAATGTAGGGGCTGTATGTTTTAACATATGTAAATTAAATAATTCGATTTTTTAAATACCTTTTTGAATTTATTATAATTACTTTTATTAAACTTAATAGTATTGAGGAAATAAACTACATAAAAATAAATATAAAACTATAATTATTAAATATTTGTCATAATGGCCATAAATTATATAAATAATTTTAATGATGTAACGATTCAGTTTCATTGCGGTATTTCGTAAATATTTTGATGTATATACAGGGTTTAATTTCACACTAGCTTATGGTAGATGAGAGAGTACTCAACTCGTATATTCTGGAATTCATTTCGAGGACACTTGAAAGGATTTTCACTTCAATTAAGCGACTGACTAGACGATTCAAGCTACACAAACATTTTTGTAGATGTATCAAAAGAGAAAATGAAAGAGTAATAATAAACAAATAAACCGTAACGTAATTCATTCGTCTGGTAATGAAAACGACGCTGCTTGTTATTATGAAGATCTTGAGTTTGTATCCCGTTTGAAGTACACATATTTCAATGTATGTTTATTCACTTACTCATTAATTATGAAATAATTTAACCTATTGAAGTGGTATAGTAAGAGCTGCTCTGGCTTATTTGATTACTGCTCTTTGATTCGAACTGAATAGATTATAAGATCTGGGGTTCAAATCCCATCGTTGCCAATTAATTAACAAAAAATATATCATTAGAAAATGTTATCACAAAATAAGTACCCTATGTAATAACTACTAATATATTGGTTAAAAAAATTAATAAATAAATAAAATTACCGAAAAAATGCAACATTTGAAGAAGAAACGATTTGCCAGTCGGATCAGATCGCATGAGTTGATTTTGTTCAGATAGTTTAGATGGATCAGTTCAGTTATTCAGTGCAAATGGAATGCCAGTTTCAATCACTTTAGCTCGTTTTTTTCGTTTATGTTTAAATGTTCAATCAACAATGTTTACAATATTTTGCCTTTTTTATCATCTCCGATATAAATTCGAATTTATAAGTTATTTTGGGTTTAGGATCATACATTTGTAACTTCTCCATTTCTTTTCAAATATTTGAAAACACAGCAAAATCATGTGACACTCTGAACTGAACCAATTTATTTAACCCGGTTAGTGGATTATTTAGGATCAGTTCGATCAGTAGAGGGGCAAAGTGATCCAGTCAAATGGAATGAAAAATAAGTGATTCGGATTCAACAGTGTAAGTTGGATCAGTGGCAAATGGAATACTCCTAAAATGTAACAGATTTCTCCTATCCTCCAATTTTAAAACAATTATTATTTTATATTTTGCTGTTATCCGATAAAAATGAATCGCCGACTATGTTTGATAAGCTCAACTTCGATTCCCTATTATAATCTTGCAATAGTTTCTACTGCTAAGCAATGACACAATCTCCTACTCATGAACTACGTACAATATTAATTGTAATATTTTGAGAAATGTTTTGAATTTCAACTTTTAATTGATCTAAACTTTGAATATTTCCCCTTGTATAAACTTCTGGTTTTAAAGGTCACTAATAAAAAGAATCTAGATGTGTAACATCAAGTGATCTACCAGATCATTCTACGATTCTACCATTTCCTCTAAAATTATTAAATTAAAATTGTTGTTGCACTTGGTGTAGACCTGTTAGAAAATTTTATAACCCAAAAAACAAATGTCAAATTCTCAATTAATTATCGAGTTGTAACCATCGATATGATAAATCCCATGTTTCACGTTAAAAAATACTCACGGTAAATACATTTTTTTCCGTTGAAAGAAGTAATATTTAAAAATTTTCTATAATTAATAATCACTTAAGGAATACAAATTTACATTTCTTGATTTTAAATCCAATATTGCTTAGTCAATGAAGACTTATTTTTAGAATTACAGGAAACACTGCTTTCATGTCTATACAATTTCTAGAATTTTCGTTCTTTGTCTTTCGTATTATTCATCCAACAATATCTAACTGTTCGGTTATAAACCTTTATACATAAACTACGAATATTACTGAAATGTTACTTCTAATTCGAGGAGAAACCCCGTTTTTCCATAAAAAAAACCCAACCCACCTGAAAAAAAAAATGATTGTGTGTGAAACTAACGTACGTGTAATCTTGTCATCCTCCCTTACTTTAGGTAAAAATCCAAGCAATCATTGGCATTGTGTAACGCAGAATTTTGGTGCCTTGGAATCATAGCGCTTCCGAATAGATTTTTTCCTCTGTATTTAAGAGATTATGTGATTAGATTAATATGCAGCATTTTTATAACATGTGAACTGAATCTCCGGTTATTGTTTTGGTTTGGACTATCACGTAGTCAACCATCGGATCGATGTTGCAGTTATATGTATTGAGCAGCTATTTTAGTCTTAAATTTTGCATTTGATATTTACGTCCTGCATCTAGTCTGATACACATCTAGTGTGTAACTTTCCACCAATTGCGCAACAGTTGAAGCTTATGATGTTGACAATCGAAGCGTGATGAACCACGACTAACAACCAATACATAACCATGGTGACCGGATTCGTGAAACAACGGAGGAGACAAACAAAGGAAGGTGCGCCATCGCCAGCACATCGCCCTCCGACATTCGGTTTCATACACACGAGTAGGCCGGTGGGATGCATTTGTTTGTTCCATACTAGGATTCCACATAGATGTTGTTTAAAGTCAACAGGATTTGATAGATTCCAGTTTCATTGTTTTCGATGGATGGAATTTGAAAGAATGAAATTTTAGTTTCAAATCACTTTTATAATACTGTCAGAAAAGTTAAGTACGTGCAATTCATACAGCAAGGCTTATTTTATTTATTTATTTGGCATCGTCTTTTAAAACAGTAAAATTAAATATAAACAGGGTTTCTATATGTTTGTTTACGAATTCACACTGCATCAGTGTATTAAGTTCACTTTTACGAATAAATTAATGAATTCAATAAAATTGCACGATTCAATAAAATGTCTCTTTAAATAAACTTTCACGTGTCTGTTTTCGAGATAAAAATATTGTACCTCTAAGAATGGACATCATGTATATGCGTAATACATTATTTTTACAATAGATTTACATATATATTTTAAGCATCAAATTAGACTCTTTTTAACGTAAACAAACCGTTAGTGTACTTGCACACCCTTATTTTGATCATGGAATTTATCGTCTACTTTATCTACATACTTAATTCGTAAAGTGGAAAATATGTTACTAAATATAAATCAATTGCTGATTGGTTGTAGGTATAATAATTTTACAATAGATAATAAATATTTATTAATGTTATATTTTTTTATTCTATATAAATGGGGAAGTTTAGCGTGATTGGAATTACAGGCGAAATATTTTTAAATTGTAATTATATGAATAATTATAAATTAAAATATATTTAAAAATTAAAATTATATTTCCATTTATTTATATTTAATTATTTATTATGGAACTTTTGTGACTTCACAAGTGACTAAAACACGCATGCTCACAATGGATGGTGAGACCTGATTTTCAACGTAGGTCGTAGATTGAGGCAAAACTCTGTGTTGCCATAGGAAAACAGCGCGCGCTGCTTCTCGTAGACGATACGTTCTCCGTAAACTTCTGTGACGTCATTTTTGTGTAAAATTTCATTTTTGAGAAAACTAGACATATTTGAGTGAAATGAAATGTCGAATATCATTTTTGAAGACAATATAAATTAAATACAAAAAATTGCTAAACTTCCTCATTGTAATGCTAATGAATTTTATATTTAATTAAAACCTTATTTTATATGTAATCATAATTTCAAATTGTAGAAATGCAGTTTAAAACTTCGTGAAGTTTAATACTTGAGACAGACGGCTTAGCGTGTCTTGTGCATCCATGTTATTTTTTATACGATCGGGCATTAGAAGCGGTTTATTAATTGTGTTTCCAAGACAGTAGGCTACTTTTACTAGTTGCTATAACAAAACGGTAAGAACTTCTGTTCTACTACAGTTCTATAACGGTAAGAAGTTTTATGGTTAGTACAAATGTATGATTTAATAAATTAAGTTATTGCTATTAAAATTAAAAGTGCATTTATTAATACTACAATTATTGAATGGTACCTTGCAAGATTTTTCGCAGTTATTTTTTACACAAAAACACCTATAAAGGACGGAACTTTGACATATTGCAAAATGAAAGGAAGGCTTGAAAAATACCATGGCAACGGACTTTCTATGAATGAGTTTTAATTCACTTTTTTTTACTGATATTGAGGGAAATGTAATTTAGGTCGTGCAAAACTAATATAAGCATCCTCCTCTTCCAAACAATTGTTTTCGATCGGTAAAATGTCCTTATAGTTTTTAATACTTAATGTTATTTTTATTTTATTATTTTTTTTTGCCGTATACTTTGAATAAAAAGAAAATGTAATTTAGCTGCATGTTTCAAATGTCAAAGGAACAATGACGTTAGATGGAATCCTAATTAATATTTATTAAATTAATTTCTTGATTTTTTTTCTAAAGATTGTCCTATTTATTTGAGAAATAAAATTTTAATTGATTAGTATCTAGAAATTCTTAACTAATGAATATATAATTGTGTTTAAAATATGCAGAATTACTTTAAGGTATTCTTTTTAATATTCTGTTGGAGCTTGTAATGAACTGTTAAGTTTAATAGTCAGTAATCAGTCAACAATAAGGTTAGAAATACTTCACACGACATTCGAAAACGTGAGGAAAATTAATGATAGTAAGGAATTTGAAATATTTGTTTTATTTACGTTACAATTACTATTTTACCTTGTGCTAATCAACATTTTATATGTAATTAACTATTATTTTTTATAAATTATCAAACTGAATCAATAATAAATAATATACATTCGAAAACACAATTTCCTTGAATCTAGAGCGGTAAAAATTTCCCAATTTGATGTGGATTTAAAGGCATGTTGTATGACCTTACTCGCTTTTTAAATATAGCATTCGATTGCATGTCACATGAACAAATATTAGCTTAGAGGTACTCTTTATCGCATTATGTAACATGTTATCTATTCCATTTTCATATGGTAAACATACTTGTGGTAGAAATGAAATTAAAACTGAAAGGTATGAGAAATACAAAACAAAAGATAAAACAACAAAACAAGATAAGAAAAAATTTCTAAATAAAACTTACTTTCTGATAAGGAAGTTTATAACTTCGGTTGAAACGTAAATGGAATGTGAAAATGTGATACATTTTTTTCACATTAATCATATTTTGTTTTTGTAACTTTATAATATTTCCATTGATTAATTTTGTTGTAGCATATTTTTTTATTAATTTTAGTGCTAAGTTTAAGTTTATATTTAAGTAGAAAAATGTTGTGAACTTTTAATAGAATTATATTAAAATAAGGACAGATTTAAAGAATTTAAATTTAGTACTACAAAATAAAAGAATTTACAAATATTTTAAAATAATAAGTAAATATTTTTGAAATTTAATATAAAGTACCGTAAAGAATAACAATACCGTAATTGCTACTAACATACCTAGAATAGTTACGAATATCATAACCGCCGCAGATGTCAATTGAATTCCAAGCTCTGATAGCGAGGATTTTAAGTCAAATAAGGCCTAGTATAATTCATATCATCCGTGGTTTTTCAATAGTTTATTGGTTCCATGTTATTAATAAATATTATTTAATAAAATTCTATTGTGAGTAACGTACTCTTGATCAAGTCTGTGTATGGGTTGATATGACAGCTATATTATCCAATTATCCCACGTTATTTTGACAAATCTATACGGTAATTTCGAGGGTAATTTATTACCATACTGACTTGTCAAAATTATTTGAGATACAATTATGTCTTAGTTACCCTGCTTACTTTTGTCTATGTAAACAATGGCTTAAAATCCTGTAACCGGTAAATTCTCTTTTACCGGACTGAAATCACAAATGTAAAAATGGAATTGCGATACATTATGAAATAAAATTACTTACGTACTTCCAAGGAATGTTGTACTACAGAAAGAATATCATACAAATATTTAAAATAATTGTATACCTGTTTTTTACCACCCTACTAAAAATTTGGGTTTTTTGTAGAGGCTGTAAGTTGACAGATTAACAACCTATACAAGTAAAATGTAAGTAAAAGTATTTAGAAAAAGATGGAATTCTCATCTCGATTTCTTCTGTTGCTCAATGAAATGATGAGATGCTATTATTATTATTATTTTCATTTTCATATAATTTTAATGTGACAATATTTGCATATATGTTAAAGTTTCATGTGGAATTATGATAAAAATTTTGTTTACACGTTTAATGCAGTGAAAATCAATATTTATTATATAAATATTTATGAAAACTAATTAAAGATAAATATGCTTGAAGTCTACATGTGCATTATGACGTCATATTACAAATAGCCACTAAGCGAGCTTCTGTCGTGTACTAAGGGTCATCTGAAATCATTTACAAATTACAAAAATAAAAGTATTTCCTTGAACACAAAAGACATACCTACATATGTATGTAGCAAAAGAATTACTACCTTTAGTAAACGCTGTAATAGCGTGACGAATTGGTCAGATGAGCAGGCGGATTAACCGAACGAATTGACTGTCATTCTCTTAAATTAAATTTTAAACAGTAATATGTTTATTCAAAATTCTGCATTTGTAGAACAACTGCAGATTGTAGTTGTTGTATAATTTACTTGTCGAAGCTGTAACATCATTTTGTCCTGGCGATATATTGATACTGACGTAAACAAGGAAGCATTTCAACTTGGGAATGAATGCAGCAACTCTTTTCCATCAATAATTTTGTGTTTGCCACCAGTGGGTCATGTGAAGCGACATTGATCATTCTATTCTTGTCACTCGTTGGTTCTATATTCTCTACCGTGCCCGAGAGATCGCACAATTAATTCACGAACACGCGACGTTCCGTGCACAAAATCTTTCAGTCTCTGGGAAATTATGAGTATTTTAGGAACCCTAAAACGTGCTTACTCCTAAAATGCAGAATGCCGCTTTAGAGACAGTTGCAATATGATAATGTCAAGTCGTAATCCATTTGTTTCAAGGCATGAACTAAATTCAAGTGATTTCTGTGGCTAGTGAATTTCTTACTTCTTATTTATGTACATATTTTACTCCAAAGTATTTGTCTGTCAGCTGTATTCGCTAAATATGATTTCAACTATATTTCATATAATATCACAGTGTTTTGTTCAAATTATTTTAGTTTCATGAATAAGCTGTAAGTTAACAAAACTCAAACTTTATACAAAATATTGAACAATTTTAGTAATGGCACTTCACAGATTTAGAGTGAATTTTTTAAATTCGTTCGACTTTCTATTGTACTTTTGGTCAGATCAATTTTTATTTCCACTCTTTAATTAATTTCGTGTCCTAATTATAATAAATTTCTAATGATCAATATGTACCTATCAGATAGTCTTTCCGACATAAATTAAAACGTTTTCAAATATTCTAATTAACTATTTCTTTATTATTTCTTGTATTTAGTTATTTTATACAATAGTTGTTGAATTATTTCCGATTTTTATTAAACGTAATATTTATATTTATTCTTTGAATATTGAATAAATATATAAATGGGTGAACTTTTTTCCATATAATTTACAAAAAAAAAAAGTTATTTATTTGATGTAGTAAGTTCGTTCCATTTTCAACGATGTCATTATGTTCATTTCAGTCAATTTCAGATTGAAATGAAATGTATATAAATATGTCATAATGCTTTATAATAGTCGTTAGTCAGAATTATAAAATACTTTTCAGAGAATTCTATAACGATAATTTGTATGACACAGGTTTACTAGAGTTCACTGTTGGAGCTCTGGAAGTTATAACCGGAATAAGTAAGTAGTGAATCATACATGTTGATATAACATATCAATAACGAATTATTTTTAATAAAGGAGTATAAACAATTGTCTTTGAATATTTTTCATTCTGATTTTCAAATATTGAGATTTTCACGGATGTCCATGAATTTATAAATAAGTTTATCATTATAACTATGTACATATATAGAACCCAAATATTATTATCTTTGTCAATTGCAACAAAAGATAAACATAGCCAATAAAACGCAACAATTTAAATTTTTCATATATAGAACTATGAAAATGACGCACATATTCTTGTTTTTTATTTCTTATTTTTCGTTACAAATTAACTTTAGGTGTTGGTCTCGTAACTTTAATAATTTAATTATTTGAAGAAATAACACATCTACGAAATATTTTTTTTATTAAATTAGTAATAGAACAGTCTGAAATACATAATAAAAATATTACAGACTGTATTTTTATATAATGACGTGTATATTTACCGATAATACAATGTATAAAATGGAATACGCGATTGGATTTCTTAAGTTTCTGTAGTATTCTATCTTTCTCTGCAAAAGTAAATTAAAGAAATATATATAAAAGTAAGTAATATAATTTTTATTTTGCTATTTCTCTAGTGATGGGTAAATTCCCGGGAACGAATATTTCGGAAAATTTCCCAGGATATTTTCCGGGGAATTCTTGGGGAGAAATTAACGGTAAATTTCCTTATAAAAATCAAATTTCAATAAAAATTAAAGAAACTTATATAACAATTATATCTTAATCTTTATTAAACATCCAAAAAATATTATAAATATATATATATTGTACATTGGAATCAGTCTCATCTGCATCGGACAGAGGCTGGATATCATCGTCTTCGTCATCCCCTGAAGATAAGACAATATCAGTAGAAATTTGTCCCCATCGTAAACTTCGTGAGGTTCCTGGTTGTGGTTCAGATGGTGATGTCGCTGTAGATATATTCTGATTAGTATTAATTTCAAATTCAGAGCGACCACAGGTTTCTGTGCTTGATAAATTTGACTTCGATATCGATATATTTGATTTAGTTCGCCAGTAATGAGCAATATAAGACAATTTTATTGCACGCTCAGTCGATAATTCATTAAGTTTTTTTGTATGGATTGTCGAAAATGCAGAAAAACTCTTTTCAGTAGAAGCTGAGATAGCTGGAATTGATAAAATTTTGACAGCGATAATTGATAGTTGACTTTTTAGACCAATAATTCCTTTCCACCAAACACTGGGCTTCATATTTTCGTTTTGCACAGAATCCCATATGAATTGTTTCGCCCAAAGGCCTTCATGGGCTCGATATTGTGCAATTTCTACAAGCAACTTTTCCTTATCACAGAAATGTTCACTTTTTGCAAAATTAATTATGTATTCAATGGTGTCTATTTGTTCCTCATGTGTTAAATAGCATCCTTGAGCTGTTGGATCTAACAGACAAGCTGCTTTATGTATGTTTTTAAGTGCGTATTTTTTTCTGTCTATAAATTTATCCATAAAAGTTCTTTCTTCATTTTTGTTTATTAGTGCAAGCGGAAAATTTTTCTCGAAACTCATTTTGATGTCACTAAACGCCTTACAAGCTAAATTAATTGTATCTTCATTGCTTTTTAATTTCAACACCCAATGAACAACTGGTTCCAAAAGGTTTTTAAAGATTTTAACATGCACCCAGAAAATTTGGTCATCCAAGAGTAATTGCTTCCTTTCTAGTCCTAATATGTTTCCAGCTTCTTCATCTACTGCCAGCGTTTGTAAGCTTTCTTTATAAACCAACAACGATTCCAACGCAAACAAATGAGAAACCCATTGAGTAACTATAGGTAAAACTAAACCGTTCGTACAATTTTTTGATTTTTTAATTGAATCAAAAATACGTCGTAATACTTGCGAGTTTTTTATACATTTAATTATATCTTTTGTTTTTACAATGAGATTTTCTACGAATGGAATTTGAATCAAGTCCATTATAACTAAATGCAATGTATGCGCCAAACATCCAATGTGTGAAATATGTGGAAACATGTTGTTTACGGTACTGGTAGCTTTTCGCATATTTTCTGTATTATCAGTAATTATACATATGCACTTTTTATTATTATATTGTTCAAGGAATTTTATTATTTCTGCCGCAATATATTCAGATGTTTGACGATTATCTTTTGATTCTACACTTTTAATATAAAAAGGTTTCTGGTCTGAGGTGGTAATAATGAAATTGATTATACCTTCCGATCTGATATTAGACCATCCATCCAATTGTAAACATATATTTTCGGACATGGCAATAGTTCTTTCCACATCTTCTTTTACATTCCTGTAGTGAGAATCTAATAGTGTAGTTGATAATTCTTTTCGAGTTGGCAAATCATAGGTCAGCCTCAAAAATTTTAAAAATTCCTTCCAATGCTGGTTTTCTACAATAGCCAATGGTACATCGGACGAAAATATTGCTTTAATAAGTAGATGATTGGCTTTATCCTGAAACTGGAAAAACAAATTTATATATGTTTACTTGGTCACGTAGATACATTTAAATGTATGAAATTTAATCCTGTGGGACCAGGCACTATCAATCCACTGATCTCTATATATACTTTTGGATAGGGCATAGCATATGTAAAAGTGAAGTCTGCGGTGGCCATTTTTCTGATGTCTGAATCTAATCTAATAGGCGCGAAATATGAATAAAATCATTGGTATCTACAACGAAATATGAGAAATCCTTTTAAATTTGATTTGTTTTACTTTTTTTTATTTTAAATTGCTTTAGGTACTTATGTAATTGATAGAATGATGCTTTCATGATAACAAATTGCAATTCTCAAATTTAGTTACTAAAAAATAGGTTGAAAACGACTATGAACGAACTATGCCTAAATGATATAATATTTCTGAGCTTCAACAATCAACAATGATATTTTACGAGCATTATAATAATCATTTACTAAATATGGATTTTCAGTTTTTATTCTGACATAAAATCAGTTCTGCATTTTTATATCATGTAAAAATAGAGTGTATTATACTAAAAATGATATTCTGTGAACTTTATGCATAGTATATTTTTACTTGTAATTTTTAATATTTTATTAGATATTCCTTTACATCAAATATTAATATTTCTATAACTTTTTGCGCAATACGTTGTTTTTTTTTTCATATTTTACTCGTTTTCACCATTCTTTCAATTAAATAAATAGGCACCTTAAGTTAAATAACTACAAGAAATCAAATTTAAGAAGATTTCTCATTTTTCGTTGAAGATAATAACAACTTTATTCATATTTCGCGCCAATTCCATTAGATTCAGACTTCAGGAAAATGGCCGCCACAAGCTTCAGTTTTTCATATGATATGCTCTATTGAGCAGGTTTTATATATATATATATATATATATATATATATATATATATATATAAACAAAATACATGGTAAGTATTAAAGACTATGTAGAACTTACATTTTCTGATGTACCTGTAGTATCCATATTATTGATAATTCCTCTTGATTGTGACGATTGTAATGATGGCGGTGTTAATGGGAGAGCTGTTGAAGTTTCTGATGAAACTGGTGATGTCGAAATAGCGCCATTGTCATCGTTTTGTGTTGATCTATTCTGCGTTTTTGAATAAACTATATTTTTCAGTATTGTCTTTAAATTAGCTGGACAGTTTTCACATGCTTGGAGAATATGTTTAGTCATTTTTGTAATATTTTTAACTGTGTACAATAATGTACAATGTTTACATTGATACACTGTTTTGGAATCCTTTTCAAATATAGTGAAATTATTAAGAATTAATTTTAAATTTTTCTTTTTTCCACTCATAGTTATGCCAACACACCAACTCACAAAGGCAAATAGACGGACAGTAACTAGGTTTGAAATTAATCGGAAGAGGTTAGGAAATGTCGGTAAAGCTGCGCATGCGGTTAATTTTTCCATTTATATCGGGAATTTCTCATCTTATTCAGGAAATATCCAAAATGGAATTTCCGATTTTTTTCCGGGAAACGTGGTTAGAGAAATTCCCGGTAATTTTCCCAGGAAATAAAAATATTCCTAATGAGAAAGTAAAAGTAAAAAAAAGTAAAATAGTAAAAATGAAAATAAAAAACTAAATATTTTCGATGTAAGATTTACCTGTTTATTTAACATAGTAATGTATAAATTCTACCTTAATTAAATGTTCAAAATAATTGCATTTTGATCTTTTAAACAGTTACTCTTTTCTGCAAACCAAAACACAACATGATCAATTATTATCGCAGTTGTAGAAATTGTTTGGCCATTCAATGAATTTTAGAGTTTTGGCGACAGATATTAATCAAATGGAGCTAAACCAACAAATGCATCGGATGGTTGACAATTTTAAAGTAGATTTCATGGAATTTTCATGACGTGATATGAGATTTGTGAGCTCTCTGATAAACCTTAAGTCAATTCATCTAGATTCAAAATTATATTGCGGAGAATATTAATGTTTTCTTGCGTAGGCATTAAATCCACCACCCAGATCTCTTCTCATTTCTAATATATTTTCTTCCATGTTTAAAATGGTGAACTTTTAATAGTAAGGAGGAAAGACCTCTATGTTGGTAACATGTCATCATAAATTTCTTTAACAATCCTTTGAAAAAGGAATAAACTTTACTTAACATGACTTATTTTTAATGACAATTTCAAAAAGTCAAATTTTTGAAATTAAGTATGCGTATTTACCCAAGTTAAAACTTATATCCGTATGATTTATTTACGTCGACCAGAAATATTCAAGGCTAACCATTTATCAATACCCCTCGTATTTTCATTAGGAAGTGGTTATCGGTTCTGCGGTGAACACAACTAATTGTTTTTATGAAAAAAAAAAAATTGTTCGAAAGATTTAGCCTCTCTTCTAAAGCTCTTTGTTTAATATAGTATTACTTTCGTAAAATTTTGTATTTAATAGTACCTACCCTCTGACGTACAAGTTTAATTCATTCCGTCATCGAGTCAGTTACAATTTTCGTATTTCAAATCAACTTCTCATTTGCTTAACTTATTTTTTCCAATAGCTTTTTCTTCTTTTTCTAACGTTTTCATCAGAAGCTTATTGGCATCTAAAAAAATTCGTATGTTGGGGGCACTCGTATTTCAAAATACAATTCCAAGAAAAAATATATAGTAGCTTTGATACAAAAATAAAAAGAGATGTCTTAGAGATGGTTGATGCTGAAAAAATAAGGTTATAAAAAACTAAATTTTGAAAAAAAATACAATTTTTGTTTTACAATAATGATACATATAAAAATTAATAAAATCAATGAAAAAAGTGTTTTAGGATTATTAAAATTAAAATATTTTAATATGTAAAGGGGATATACCTACATTAAATATATTTTCGAACACTAGTGAAACTGAAAATTATAAACCTCTGATAAGATCCCCTATACGCGTGTACAGGATGAATACTGAAAACCGTGACATATGGAATTATATTTTTAATATTTTTATACAATTGCAAGAGGCCCGGGCTATGAAACGAAATTAATTTAAAACAAAATCGAATCGTGGTGTTCTCGAACCAGGATTATGTAATTAATTGTTATGAATCCATCGTCTTATCCGCTCGGCTATGGAGCCTTTTGTTTGAAAGTTTCTTATTATAAACTTATGAAGGATAACTGTCAAAATACAATCTATTTTATCAAATATTTCAGTTAAAAAGACCATATTACGGAACATTTAGTATTATTGGACGCAAAATTAAATAATCTAACCCACGATACCACCTACATCCCATTTATTTAGACGGACAGATGGGAACAGCAAAAAAATTTTCCTATGTTAATTCCCTATGACATGGTTTACAGTATTCACCCTATATTTTAGCATGTACCAGTTAGGGAAGCATTCTGTGTTCAATATATGTAATAGTGGTACATAGCATTATAATTAAAAAAATATATTTTAACCGCGTTTTAAAGGCCACTTTTTCCATCTCTGGTTAAAGTGCCGGTTACCTTAACTGTCGGTTAACAGAAAAATATCACATCGAAATAGTAAATAACATATAAGATAGCCGGCACTTTAACCATAGATGGAAAAATCAAATGATCTAAATCAAAACAACTCTGTTACCAAGAATCATAAAATTCCCCAAAATTTTGTAAATACGTTTTTTTGTTTAAAACGTACTTAAAGTCTAAAAAATAGCCCTTGTGTTGTCTATTTAATATAATGTTGTATGAAATAGTGATCCAAAATGTATTCAGTAGTGAAATTGTGGCAATGGATCAAACGACAAGAAATAAAAATTATTTTAAATAATTTTTTCTTGAACACGTTTCGATGCAACCAGCCTCATCATCATCTCTAAAATTTGTTACAAAAATAACAAAAAAAAAATGTATTCAAATTGTACAAAAATCTTACCTAAAGTAACATTACATAATATTTAATATATGAAACATTTTTCCAGCGTAACCCTTATCTTTGATATCTGTATTTAAACATAATTAAATAATAAAGAGCTGTGATAAGCGCGTGGTAAACACTCCTTCAGTCTCTCCACAATCCATAAGCACACGTCATTTAGTCACCTTCATCTGTTATTGTAATCGCGGTAAAACATAACGGAGCTTGACTAACGCGGACCATGGATCTGACAGTTGAATTAAGTTCGCGGGTGAAAACAGTTGAGGACTGATTGTTGTCAACAAGAAGGTTAACACTTCAGTGTGCGGTGATTGAGTGCTTTTTGTTTTTAAATTAGAAAAGTGGACGTGAAAATTAGGAAACAATAGTGCGTAGGAGAAAATCATAAATTAGTAATTTATATTTTTTTAAATAAAAGTGTACATAATGATAATAATAATGGTTGTTTAATTTATAAAACTATTTATATATTATTTAAATAATTCGAAATAAATTACTTATAGGTTCAGATAATAAAAAAAGACTATAATAGAGTATTAAAATTATTGTATGTAAGTACCAATCGTAGTCATAAATATTAAAGGTATATTTTATTATCTCTATATATTTTGTTTTATAGTAGAAAACAATGAAAAATATTTCCCAGAATAGATATTTTAATCTTTTAATAGTTTCAGTTAGAGACTATACTTTAGAATTGGACTCTGTATTATAAAAATGTGAAATTTAATTTACTACTTTTTTCTCTAAATAAATTCAAGTAGATTCAATTTAGTAACATCAAATTATTGGCAGTAATTAAATATTATAAAAAAAAAACAATTACTTAGTCAGTGCAGAAGCTTCTGTCCCACAGTTTATTTATTTTATTGATAATAAAATAAACTAAATACTGTTTAAATTTGTCTAATTTAATTTATAGTCACTTATAGCAAAGTATGTATATGTAATTCCAAATATTGTAATATTTCATAGAATATATTCTTGACACAAAATTTTGATGTCAGATAATATTTAATTATTTTTATTTTTCTTAAAAAAAATAACCGTTGAAAAGTTTATGCTACTTTCAAGTTACTAAATATTACCCAAAATTAATAATATCCTAGAATATCGCCCCTAAGAGCCGTAATCAATATCAAAATAATTCATTCATTTGGTATAAATTAATAGTTTATTCATAATAGACGTAAGTTTTATTAGATTAAATTTTATAATTCTTACTGGCCAAGTAAATTAAAGTGGATTACTAGATTTACCTCGTTATAATTTTTTTATTGTTTTGTTTTTATCATTTATATGATATTTCATAGAGATACTGTACAATATTTACATGTAGGTAATCGCTTATAACAGAACTATGACTATAATAATAGGAATGTTAAGATAAAAGTTTTGAAATATCATATACAAAAATCAGTAATAGATTATTCTGTGACTCATTTATTTAAACAATACATTATTCTAAAAGTTATTTTTATTCTATGATTACACTGAATTTACGTCGTCAATAAAATGTCATTAAATTAATGATATTCTCATTACTATATATTTATATGAGACAAAACAAGATTGTTTTATATTAGATTATATGCTACTACTGAAGTGTAGAATCCAGGTATTATATAGAATAGTTAGATTAATAAAAAAAATTAAAATTTAAAATTACAAGAATTCAAATTAGGTTGGTTTTATTAAAATTGTTCATTTGAAGGAAAAAGAACAATAAAAATGATTTACATAGTAAATAGATGTACATAATTAATTTAATAAAATAATAAGATTATTGAAGAATAACATTTTATTTATTTTTTTGATTCATAGCATAATTGTACATAAGCAATTTTTAGTTTTATAAGTTAAAAACCATATTTGACAAATAAAAACATCTAGATTAGCAATTTTCAGGTTATGAGATTTTGTGCAGGATGATGACATGAATTCACTTTTATCGTCCGACTATATCAAACGATGTCGATAATCAAACATATGCAAAACGAATACAAAGCATTTTATACGAAGTAATCAATCAATTCGAATTTGATTGATCAGAAAGAAAGGCCTATACAATACAAACAATTAATTACCATTTTGTCGATCAGCAAAAAGTTTATCAATATTGTAATGAATCAAATAGTGAGCTGGCAAATTTGAGGAGGGAAGAACTGCGTATTTAGAAGCAATTAAACTGTTATTTGTACACAGCAATGAGATCATCCTGGCAGTATACTTGTGTTCTAAGAAAAAGGTGTGTCGCATGAACGTATACGTATGTGTATGTTAATATGTAAGAGGCATTTAAGCGGACGCACACCTTAGAATATTAATAGTATAACGTTATGTAATATGGAAAATGTAACATACTTATCATATTTCAGAACGGTTATTATTATTTCGTACGTGAAACAATTTAATAATACCTACTACGTAAAATATTTATTTGTGTTTCATATTGAATAGTAATATAAAATGTTTTGAACAAGAAATAAAACATGTTCCATTATTTTCATATTTTTAGTGGACTAGAAAAATAAAAATATAAATGATCATATTGTAGTAGAGATTTACATATTTATTTTTTTTATTTTCGAAACTTTAGAGGTTCAAAAGCCTATATTATATATTATAAGTATGAGAACTTAAAAAACAAATAATGAGAAATATTATATTGATTCTTTCGTCTGCAAATGTACAAATATTTTCTCTACTCTATTTTCCCAGTTTACAAAACTGAAAGAATTCTAAAAGAAATCAAAACGTATGTACATACGAGTATATGATTTTAAATATGGAACAATATATTTTGTTGCATTCGTAATTTGAAAGTTTTCTGCCAAATTATGACACTCATTAATTATTTTTGATATTATGCTGAAAAATAAAAACAAGAAGATGATTTTTATTTTATTATTTACCTATTGGAACATGCGTACATATATAAGGCAGTAGAATATTATTCCAATTAGATTAATTTTAAGATTTCGAAATACGAATTCGCAATGTATATCATATTCCAATTATTTTTAGCGAGATATCTGTTACGACTGTTCGTCGTCTCCTTGTAGAAACAATTAATTTTTAGCAAATTGAGTCGAACGGTTTTTTTTTAAGATTCTTTGAAAATAATGGTACGATTTTATAGAACCTGTGTTTAACTTGTACCGAGTTACATTACTTTTTTCTACATCACAATGAAACTTTTGGTGCATTTTAAGCAAACTAGAGTGCTATACTTGGGACGCCGAACAGATGCACTAATTAAATTAAATTGTGCAGTACAATGTACGAAGAAGTTTTACACGTTACAAATTAAGAAGTGTGAAAAAATCTGTTTATATTTCAAATGATATTAATACTTGAAGTATTTTAATAAATACTATTTATAATATTAATATCAAATAAGATAATCGTATAAAAACAACAAAAATATTTGACAGAGATAAGAATGCGAACGCAAACGAAACGTAATTGCGGGATTAGCATCGATTCCATTATTACCGATCTCAGTACTCTTATTCCTGCAGATGTGTGAAGTGTGAAAACGGGTTACCAATAGCATAATATTCTATTTAAATTTAGCGCACGTTATTGGGAGGAGTTTCTTGTGCATCTGTTCGGCGTCCCAAATATAGACTTCTTTATTATAAATATATTATTAACTACATCTTTGATAAAGCATAACCACAGAATAGTTATAAGCAGAAGCGACCTTTAAATTTGTGTTCTTCCCCTATCTCTCTTTCAGATGTGAGGAAACTTTCCGATTTTAAACAATGGGCCCTTTAAATTTGTGCACCTTCCCTATCTCTCTTTAATTTTCGCTTCTCTTTCTTACTGTCGCTTCTGCACAGAATAGGTTTATTCAGAAGCGACAGTAAGAAAATCTGAAAGTTTCCTCACATCTGAGAGAGAGGTAAGAAAAGAGAACAAATTTAAAGGACTACACAATGCTTCAAGGTCATAGAACTGACTAGCGGAACATGAAAGGTACTGACACGGAAAGGTACTGACACGGAGTGTCGCTTCTATGTGTAACTATTCTGTGGCTTCTGTATAAACCTATTCTGTGGCATAACTGCACACCCAGCAATAGGTCATAAAACATAAATAAAGAGAAAGAAAAGAATTATTTATTGAAAATATAAAATAAACATGTTCTGTCTCGTATAAATTTGATGTATGTAACATCATTAATTTAGTAAGTTATATTAAAAACGTGTATGAATATAGTTCTGGTATTCCATTAAACATATGACACTAATATCAAAGTAGACTCAAAAAAGTGATTTTTAGGTAATCTGTCAACTGTCAAATGAAAACTGTCAAAATAAAATTCTTGTGATATTGTTTACATATCGAATAATTTTGTTTAGTGAGAAAGTTGTACGAGTGAGAAGAGCCCGTGATTAAGTTGTGGTGAGGTGGTTGTGATAGTGACTCCGCTTCCGACAATGTAAGCAACCGCGGGATGTGGCGTTGCGGGCAATACACAGGCGGGGAGAGCGGGGCGCTGGGGCCCGGGCCCGTCCTGCGGCAGAACTCCACGTGCGACGTGCAGCTGCGCCCCGAGATCACGAGCCGCCGCTGCCCGCGCCCGGCGTCCTGGGCTGCCTACGAACCCAGGACGGAATATGTTTGCAACAGCGTAAGAATATAGTTTTTTATTTCAAATAAAATATTAAACAGATACTATTATGATTTTGATGATATATCTAGATTAGATTAGATTAGATTTTAATTATAATTATTAATTTAAATTTTGAATTTTTAACTTTACCATTAATATGCTCTATCGATAATTCAAATTGATATACCTACCTACATGTTAAAAATGAATTTGGTTTTTCATTTATATAAAATGAAAGGTAAAATCTGAAGTCTGGTATCAACTTCCATATGCGTAGTATCAACCGTTTTACTATGGGTATTTTAATTGTAAAACCTCCCATTATAGCTATAAGCATATCTAGAATTGTTATGAGTATTATAACCACCGCAGATATTAATTGATTGCCGAGCTCGGAGAGCAATGATTTTAAGACGTCGAAGGCCTGGTATGATTCATAACAATAACGTCTGTGGTTTTTCAATAGTTTACCGGTTTCGCGTTATTAATAAATATTTTTTTAAAAAACTCTTTTGTGAGATAATTTTTCATAATCAAATCTGTATGGTTTGATATTATATGACAATTGTCATTTCTGTACCATACTATCTGGTCAAAATTACATGATATACAATTATAACTTAGTTCACCTGTTTAGTTTTGTCTATGTAAATAAAAGCTCAAGAAGTGATAGAAATAAATCTGTTGAAAAAGGGAAACATGCATATCCGCAGACCAACGAATTTAAATTTGAAATAAAATAAATTAAAAATTATTTCCATGTTCTTGGAAAATGCAGAAAATTTAAGAGTCCCAAAAATAGACCTTTTTTTAATATTTTCAGCAAAAAATTCCGTCACATTAATTTTACAATTATTCATAAATTAGAATTTGTTTCGAATCAATTTCAAAATACGCACCATTGGGTGAGCTCTATATCCATTGTTATAAGTGCTACTTTACATTGCAAATTAAAATAAATTTTAAAATTTAGTATAAAACCGTAGTGCTTTTTTTAACAAAAACTTATATTATTTATAATCAAGTTGTTTGCGGTTAATTTTTATTAAAACTTCCGGGCATAATTTTTGACTTCCTGTACAATGTAGTTTAATTATATTACGAAGTCAGTAACATTTGAGTTGCACGATTTATTTTCTTCTGGCTTTTCACCTTTTTTGTTGTGAAAACTACAAACTTTGGTGCAAGTTAAACAGAAAAGTACGTTAACAATTAACCTCTGCTCATGCGCCGAGTTTCCCATCACGTCCGCAACTCTCCTCAACATGGATCACTCGATAATCTGATCTGGATCGCAACAACGAACGTTACGTATCGTAGAATTAACGGCGAGTTAGTCCCGTAAATTAGGTTGCCCCATTTTGTGCTTTCAAACTTTCCTTCACTACGGGCTTGCTGATATCACCAACCTACATTTAGTTTTGCAAGAAAATAGTTCAAGAAATAAACGCATTATTTATGGGGATAATGTTTGTGAGATAACTTATGCACGAATCTGGAACACACTTTTTTATTCCAAAATATTCTTTTAAAATTATGAGCTGATATTTTTTTTCTAATTATATTATTCGATTAATACAAATTGGTATAATTGTTTATAAAAATAAGCGTTTTACACGTACTTCATTTTTGCTTTTATTTTTATATTTTTATAATTATTTATTTCGATCATTTATTTTTAAATTGTAGAATTTTTCAAATAAGTCAGAATTGTAAATATACAATCCCAATCAATAACAACTACTCACAAGAGCATTATAAAAACTAAAATAAAGTAAAAAAGACATTGAATACAATTTTATTTATTATTTTATTTCATAGTACACGTATTGTATGGAAATTTTATTACAAAAGTTCAAAATTTAATAGATATTCTAAAAAGTAAAACAGATTATGTTTTTTCAGACGTATCAGGGTGAACACGTGCATTCGATCTTATCGTGGACTAATTTTAAGGCTTTATTTAGAAAATTGTCCGCATGTATCATTTCGTGACTTGGATAATAAACATTAGAACACCTCATCCTAGTGAAATCTAAAAATTTCATATAAAAGAAGTTGGTTCATATGGAACTAATAAATAATGTTAATGGTTTTATAGATTTTTAACATCTAGTTTTCAAGTATTTTCAATCAATATAATAGAACAATACGTTTTATTTAGAGTTTCGACTAAATCTGAAGAAATTTCACAATGTACTTTTATTTTTTTGTATTTTGATGTTTGTTGATGTTAAATTACAAAAAAACATTCGAAACGAATATTTTTCTGCGTCAAAAATGAACGCAATTAATTATTTAATCATATTTTTTTCTGTACTCGTTTTAAAGGAGCTTTTTATATATTATATAATGTTACCTACCGTACGAGAATAGTTGTGTTGGTATTTACATTCCGGCCAAATAATGTACGAGTATATGAAATTGGAATGTTTTTCATAATTACCCTGCAAGGAGGGCAGTTATTTCTATAACTTCCCGTAACGTAATAACGAAAGTTATCTGTTATCAGGAACTTACGACTTATGTTGCTATGGAAGTAAGTTAGACTTACATGTAAGATGGCGCAAAAATGAATTTATTTTTAATATTTGAATTTTTATTTTATTTGTATACTGTACAGTATAAACATTAAGAGATATGACCGTATATATGTATGTATGTAATAGAGGAAATTTCTTGTTGAGCACTTTAACTGATCTGAAACGTATTATATCAGGGATTATTTTTATTGGGAATTAGATATTAGACTTCCCCAGTAACTGTACAATATACAAATAACAACTTTTATTTGAAAAAAAATATGATTTAGGGTATATCGTACTGATACTGATTTGTGGTGGTCACAGCATTTTTTTTCAATTATGTAACCTACATTTCTAGGATTATTTGTCTCCTTTTTTGTCCAATTAAGCAGTCTGCACTCTGTATTTCACCGGTAACAGACATAAGTACTTATCGAAATTTGACAAGCAACAATTGAAATTGAGTTAGAATCAATGCACAATACTCTGGTCTATAATTACATTGAAACACGGTTTAATTCTATCAGGTCTAACATCTGTAATATTGAACGACAGGGTATAATCGTCTGACTTAATCGACAGCTTAATAGGATGCAGTTCTATTACGCGATGCTAAAATAGCACATTGATATGGTACAATACATTCGTGTTCTATATATAGAGCGATATAATTAATGCAGCTCCATGACGCATACATACAAATAGATTTTAAAGAAATTATGTACTAAGAAGCCCGTGGCTCAAATTGTGCAAAGACCGAAGTGGTTCTGAGTTCTGGCATTCGAAAAAATGACAAAAATAACGGTTATAAACATAGTTTTAGAGTCACATTTATTCATTTTTTTTATGACTATTATTGTACAATAAATAGCCATTATTGTACAATTTACAGGTTATTTAAGTGACACTTAAAAGTACAAATAAGAAAAATAAATTATAGGTAATATCAAACAATGCGACTAATGAAGAAATAAATAAGAAATGTTTGGACTGCATAGTATTGTATTATTGTGTTGAAAATTTAGTTTCATTTTATTTACTAGTGATGTGTCAATATTTTCAAGGGTAACATAACAAGTAGTGAGCTTATTGACAATAATATTTTTATTAAATATTAAATGTCACGATTCGTACTCGATTCTCATACACTCATTACTAAAGTAACGTTTACTAAACTTGTGTTTTTGCCCATTATTCATATATTTGTGAGAAGAAATATTTTACATATAATTTCATTTATGCTATACAGACTAAAGATAAAAAATTCGTTGTTGTCTAGTCATTAAAATTATCATATATAATACCATTAGTAACTAGAATTTTACTTGAAATTTTTGTTGTTATGGTCACGACTGATTGTTGATTGTTGCGACGAAAATGGAAATGAGTGCGTAGAACAAGTGACGATTTTTCAAAGCAACAAGCAGGAGTAAAAATTATAAATAAAATTTCTCAAAATATTTACATTTTTTCAATTAATTACTTGTCACAATTTTGACGGAAGTTTTATCTAGGCAACGCCTATTTAGTCGTATAAATTCCGCGGCAATTGTCAGTAAATGACCATTGTCAATAAGATTTGAATCTGATTGGTTCAATTCGCCAAAATATTGGTATCTAATTGGATGGCAAATTATGAGTGGAATTTTCAAAGTTATACCTACATGAATTTAGTATGTGAAATGACAAACGATAGAGCAAATTTTGATAATTTAAAATTTATTTTAACTCACAATAATTATGTATGTTGTTATATCCCCATCAACTATGAGTGCCTGGAGGTTGACGTCTGACCAATTTTTTTGTCAATAATAGTATATTATTTAACAAGCATAATATGTAGGTTATATTACACAAGGATGTAATTAAAAATACCAGCGGTAGCGAGTATTTTTTATCATCCGCGTGTAATGTAGCCATATTAAGCGAGTCAAATACTATACTTTATCTACAACTATCAGGCATATAAAAAATCTGATATTATTTGTAAAATATTCAGTAAAGTGTGAGTAGTTCATATATAGCTTAACAGATGGCGCCACAGTAGCACTTAAATGTCAAAATAACTTTTCAAATTGTATTTACTATACTTTTATAACCATATATATTGATATTTATAATAAAAAATATGTTATTAATAAATTAACAGTTTAATAAAATATTAGGTGTTAAATTATAAGCCCTATTTAGTACAGCGTGTATCATGACATTTCATATTACACTTGTGTAATATGAGTAGTATATTATATGTAGTATCACACGTATAATGTACCCATATTTCAATAGTTGTAGATAAAAATATAATCATTCCCAATAATCAGTGGAAAATCTTATGAACATAATCTACTAGTGGATAATAAGTCATGAATGAACATCTGTATTAAAATTTAAAAAATACTGTTTGGAAATCAATTTCGTGGAAATGATATAGAAAAATAATAAAATATGACTGCAGTGTAATTTATGTTGAAGTTTATATAGGTATCGGATAATTTTTACCTGAACAATATGTGTATATTGTAAAATGTAGCAAGGAAGTATATCAAAGTCAATCTGACATTTACAACGTATGGGCATTATGGTGTGCAACAAGGCCTCATACTAAGCTCGTGCATGTCGTAACTCCTTTAGCCATGTGTGACAAATCTACATCCACACCTACACTCATATTTATTACCTTTATCTACGAAACAGAACAGTTATTGTTATTTATCTTTATACGATCATTTCCAATGGGTGACCTTTCGAAACATATTTATATTAGATTGAAAGTCATTCACTCGTTTTTTGTTATTAATACTTCCATAAGTCAATGGTTTCAGACACAAATTTAGCTCACATAATTTTTAACAGCTATATTACCTTGAGATCAAAGATATAAAATAAATAGAACCGTACAATGACTAAAATAATATTGAAACTATTGTTTTTGAGTTATTTAATAAAATGTGTTCGTTAAAACTAAAAATAAAGAATATAGAAGAAAAGTATATCACTGTTTTTCATATCGTCATATAACAATATAATAGGTATGAACATTTTTGGTTCCTACAAATAAAATCACTATAAACTATTTTTGATTAGGTAAAATATGGTTATACAATCATTTTTCCAAGGAGCGATCGTAGAAATGGTTTACTGTTCATGCTGGATTAAAAATAATTGCTTTTTGCCGTTAAGAATATATTGTGTATCTAGAAAAGTGATACTTTCCCTGACGATGGTGAACATTGAAGGATGAGCTGAAGACTAGGCTAACAACACCAGGTGTCCGGGAAGACACTTTTCTTACGTGGTACATTTACTATTTTTTTTTCAATCGGTTTACATTCAGTAATTATGAAATAAATATGATTCTATTTTTATTTACGGAAAACAATTAACTGCGTTCTGTATGAGAATGCTTTGTCATGTACTTACTTTCCGGTTTGAAAAATACTTGAAAGTATTTAAAAAAAAACATATTTTTAATTAAACAGAGCTTAAAAATTATAATTTTAATAATATTCTTATGCCCATATGCACCAACAGTGAATAAATCATTCAATAATTATTAAATCAATATGACTTATTCATTAAAAAAACTATTATAATTTAAGGATTCCATTACTATGGAGAGATTTATTCATTAGAATGCTGATTTCATATTCTGTGGTAGCTAAAGCAGCAATTTAAAAAAAATGTTGTGTCTATCACGAAAGGAAAGCCTTTTTTTCACTCGGACTCGAATGCCTTACTCGTAACGCTCGTGAGTCAAACTCGAGCTCGAGTGGTATAAAGATACACTTTCCTGTTTCCTCTCTAGTTTAGCAAATAACTGTTGTGTGTACAAACTATAACTTTTTAACATAACTAAGAATGACACCGATATAAAGCCAACATAGTTGGGTTAGTGATTACTCAGGCTTCTCATAACTCACGTGTAGTGGATGTATGTGTTTATTTTATCTGATCACCTTATTCGACTACTTACAATCTTGGTTGAGCGGTTGTTAAACATTAGAAGAGAAAAATAGCGTTAAGTTACCTTAACGAAGATAAATGGAGAAACTTGGTTCTTTGAATAAGTGCCATCTATGTGTGGAATTAACCCAAACCGCGATAGTTACTTAACGTCCCAACATTTGTTCTCGTGGTTTGCTTAATCCTAGTCCCAGGACCTTTCACGATCCTCGGGAATACGTTTATGTCATCCGATATCACTGCCTGACACTCATTTGTCTCTAGATAACTCCAAACTTTGTAATGGAGATGTTGAACAATTGAAATAGTTTTGTTATAGGAGAATCAATAAAAATATAAAAATCATTATTTATTTTACGTCTATAACTAAGCGTTAACAGCATTCCAACGAGTTCCTTACTAGGGAGTCTCACTATGCCAAATCTATATTAATTTGCAATAGCTTTTCTCGACTCCTTTTGGTATAAAATGAAGCCAAAAATCATCGATATTTTTTCTCGAGATATTTTATTTTGAAATTTTCAATTTTCATAAAAATTTAATGATTTTGAAATATTTGGTTGGCTATATTGGATCCGCCACTTTGAATTTTATAATTTTGATATTAGATTTGACTCAAATAACATAAGAATCTTCTTTGAGATAATTCGTCCAAGCCATTAAAATGCGACGCGGCGAGCAAATAAAATAATTTATTTACAATATGCTTTATAAATATATATTTAAGTAAGAATTTTATTTCAAAATGAAGTTTATTACCAGTTGCATGTTGCACCAATATAAGCCAAATTAGAAATTAAGACAATATCGTACCGAAATAAAATGTCAAATAAACTAGGTATATAACATTGTTGATGAAATTTCGAATAGCATTTGGTTTTTTTTAAACTTGTTTTTATTTTTGTTACCCTAACTGAACAATAGAGCTTAAAATATCTCAGTAGGAAGTGGTAAAATAAAAAATAGTAAGTAATATTTTTATAACAAAAATAGTGGAAAAATCTTTTGAAAAATGTAGCATTTGGCAGCAACGTTGAAAAGATCGAGTCTATTTTGTCATTTTGTGTCGTTGAGTAACACCTACAGCATATTTCACATCGTATAATATGAAGGAAGTCTGAACCGACCTTGAAGCTGGCAGCTAGAGCCATTACTGTTCTGCTTTTATTTCCCCGGAATAAAATCAAGCTGAATGCGAAATGTTTCGCCAATACCAGACACAATACCCAAATGGCCTAATCTATTTCAATGTCTGTTTCTCTGTTGTCATATTCGTGATTTTAGATGCAAGATCTTGTGTAACGTTTTGCAATTGTTCATTTGAAATTTAGAATTAACTTTCACTATTTGCTATTTGTATTGCAGATTTGAGTGTAGTTCTCGCTTCTTCACTTATTTAAACTAATATAGCCGTTCGTGGTAACAGTATATTCATGTCATCAATAAAAATAAGACTAAAGTAATGACGTACGTACTCATTAAATCATTTAATGAGACAGGAAGGGATCGTTTTATATTTTCGTTGTTACTTATATGGTTGTCAATGACAGGTATTACAGTAGCAAAGTATTAGTCATAGATCAAATTATTAAAAAAAAATGTTAGATTTTAATTTTACATCCGTACAAGACCTAATTTTAATAGTCAAAGGGTAAAAGTGGATTAGCTTATCAGGATCATTTTATAAAGACTGTTTCAAAAACATACCGACAAAGTTCCAAAATCAAAACAAAACACATACTTTTTGTTATTAAACTCATGTCCACAAATGAGCCATATCTCTAAAGAAAAAAATTGTGACTTAAAACAATTGACAAAAAGTCATTAAATTTTTGGCAATTGTCAAACAGTTAGTAGTGTTTTTGTGATTTATTTTATATTGTTCAATTACTAACACCATTATTTAATTATTAAAAAGCAAGTTGCATAGTTATACTAAGTATAGTTTCAAATATTACATGTTAAAACTTAATACTTAATATAATTTCTGCGGTTTATTTATAAAAACAATTTCCTAATATTTTTGTTTTGTATATATAATATTTCCATTTGATTTTTCTTGTGAAAATTAAATAAGTCTAACTGAGAAGCAACGTTGGAATGAACAACGAAATATAGTCTGTTTTCTGACGTCACGATCAATCATCGCCTGTCGAATGTTACGCCACGCAGGAAAAAAAGGAAAATATAAATAAAGTAAACGCCAGCGAATGACAGTTTGGGGTTACCGTGCGAACGAACAGTAAATGCATGTGAAATGCGAATATATAACGTCGGAGCATTTGCATGTGGAGCAGGATAGGATGGGAATGTTTCAGAAGTTGCGCTCGTGTATTTTTGGAAAACATGGATGTTACTTCAAAGCAAAGAGGAAAAATAAACGAAAAATAAATTGAGCTTTTTATGGAGAATTCTTCTTCATAAATTGCATAAAACATCGATATACAATTTACGAACATAATAAGGAAACTCTTATAAAAACAGGGGACAGAAATGTTAACCAGATTTTTTATGAATTTACTTGTTTTTTAAACAGAAATGTTCCCTATACATATTACCTTGCACTTTGAAAATTATAAATTCTAAATACTCATAAAAATAAGATATGTAGTAGTATAGATTACATTACGTGAATTGAAAAATAGTAATTTGTATAACGAGTGTTGAAAGTATAGATTTGTCGCACGGAAACAAAAATTGCAGCTCGAGCGAAGCAAAAACACGCATCATGAAACAAAAGTTTTCAAAACATTTTTCAATGTTGAAAGTAGGCGTTTGTAGCTAAGTATGCTGCAAAATTTTGTCACACACTTTCGGAATTTTTGAAGTTTTTACTATCAGAAGCTAAAATAAAAACAACAATCAAACAATGTACAAAAATAGGTTGTACTGAAACATCGAATTGTATTACTAAATAAAAACAAATAAATTTAAAAATCATGCTGTAATGAAACAATGGGAAATATTTGTATAGTTAGGAGAAGTAATTGTTGTGGGTGTACACTTGCATGTGATTTAAATTTAAATGAATCAAATGTAAATGTCATATAATACCTATTCTGTATTCTTAAAAACAAAATAAACACGCTATTGTATAAAAAATTACTGACTTGAAATATGTTTCAAATAAAGATTAGATTTTAGTTTTAAGCAGAATAAACACGCTACGGATAAAACGATTTACTAAATCATGTTTTTCTAATAAAAATTATTACTGTAATATTTTACAATAACTTTTTTCAAATTATTTTCTATAAATCTCTTTTGTTACTAGAAATTCGCAATAAATGAAAATATACAATCAAGTCTTCTTCTAGTTGACTGATTTTTAGTAAAAATTCGTGCCATTTATGTCAGAAGCTAAGATATGAAGTTTAATATCCGTTCAGCTATATTTGCTTTACACTTGTGATGTCTACGTATCTGCAGATGGATTGACAGACTGACATATTTCATACTGAAAATAATCAAAATGTTATACAGAGTGTAAATGGAACTAGGGAACGCGATTTTTCTTGGAAGTTATAGGAGATGCAAAGAAATCTTTCAAATAAAATAGTTAGTGTTTTTAGTATGCTACCTAAATTAATGTAAATCAGAAAAAAAATAATTTAATTTTCGGAGATATATCTATTTTTGACTTTTTTTTAAATGGTACGCCCTGTATAATTTTATACTATTTAGTATGAAATAATTTTTGCTTTAAAAAAGTTTTATATGTTGTACCTTCTAAACTTCATAGAATTCGAGATATTGAAGAAAATAATAAAATAGTTTTACTCAAAATTAAGGCTGGCTATGAATACAAAATTATTGAATTACGACACATTTTAATCTATAAATGTACATCAAATTTTAAACATTCTCGTTAATTGAGTGTTCTTCCATTTGTACAACAAATAATAGTTTAAGTTATCAATCTTTTTCACAAACTTATAACATTAAACTAATACAAATGTCAAATTTTGTTTCCATAGCCAGCTTTATATTCCAGTAAAATTATTTTAATATTTTCTTCAATATCTCGAAAACTACTAAGTTTAGAAGGTATAACTTATGGAACTTTTTTAAAGCAAAAATTATTTCGTACTAAATAGTATAAAAATATACAGGGCATACCATTTAAAAAAAAGTCAAAAATAGGTTTATCTCCAAAAATAAAAATATTTTTTTTCTGATTTACATTAACTTATGTAGCTTACTAAAAACACTAACAATTTTATTTAAAAGATTTTTTTGTATCTCTTATAACTTCCGAGAAAAATCGCGTTCCCTAGTTTCGTTTACACCCTGTATATAAACTTTAAGTCGTGGTTTGCATCAAAATATAAAATAAGAATATCAGTTTCATTGCAATAACGGCAACAAGAGCGGTCGGTAAAAATAAAGCATATTACTTTGTGTGGAAAATTGAGTTTGGCAGTGGTGAATCACGAGGCAGAGTGGTCTGATTCGCACTGATGGCTGAGTGAAATCTGGATTTGATTTTTCAAATCGCCAACTATTAACTATCGGTAAAATTGATGGGATATAATTATAATGCAGAAATGCAATCCTGCAAATCGCAGCGACCTTTCTTGATTGATGAATGCCTCTCCCTTTATATGTCACACAATTATTTTAATACCGCGATAAAAATGATCAGGTATTTATAAATTTAAAATCTTATATTTGGCTACATACTGATCGAACTCATAAACGTGCAAAACGGTCAGAAAAAACAAATTTTTGAGGCATTTATTAAACTTCTAGCATTTTCTCGGTAAAAATATTATAAATCATTTATAGATAATGCAATCTTTTTTAGTTTTTTTTTTTGGACACTTGATTAAATTTTTTAAAGTTCTTTTGGCGAAATATTCCTTTAGAGTAATTTAGATATTATTCTTTAATAATTTTTAATACCAATTATTACCCTGATGAAGACTGATTTATACAGTCGAATCGTTGTGGTATTATTGGATTATTACTACTCCAAAAGTTTTTCCTAATTAGTAATTACTAAATATAATTTCATACAAAATTCTCATGATCTTCTTATAAGATCTGTTCCATGAAATTTTTAAAAAACGCGATGTATTGTATTGGATAGTACAGAGTAGCAATGTATACTTTATAAACCCAAAAATACTAAAGTGCAACAATGAACTGTTGGTAGTCTAGCACATATTTAAGAAATAAATTATTTAAATAATTTGCAATGTTATTAGATTATAAAATAAAACATTTTTTACGAAAATGATTTTAACATTTCTTACAAACATCATCATCTTCAACAATTTCATCCATATTTTTATACCGTGACACCGTGAGTTTCCTTTAACGTAAAATGTAGAATGTGGTTTTACCACCTCTGATTAAAGTGCCGCCGCTTATCTTAACCATCGGTTAATAGAAAAATATTATATCGAAAAACTAACGTAAGTTGTCAAAAATATACGTTATTTATTATTTTGATACGATATTTTTCTATTAACTAATGGTGAAGGTAACAGGTACTTTAACCAGAGGTGGTAAACTGGCCCTAAAATAACCATTGTCCTTTACCTACGTACACAAAATTTCATTTTTATCTTGGGGATTGGGATTAGAAATCTTTTAAAACTAGTACTTCAGTGACGCCTACTCCGGCTTGCACTAATTTTTTTTAGAAAAGTGTCCATTAGTTCAGAATTATTTTCTTTCTCATCGAATACACTGCACTACTTTTTTCATCGAACAGAATGTAAAAAATTTACACTGGAACTATCTAGTTCATGTTATCGAACAGTTCTGTACTCATATAAAATAGAATAGATTTATTGTTTATAAGAAATTACATTTCTTTAACAATGGGTTAACCTTGATAACTGTAGAAAGTCAGTTAAAAGTATACAAATAAATATCCCTTTAGTAGGTCATTGTTGTGTACTTGTTATTCATTTAGATTTGATAAAATAGTATATTGTGTATATCTAGTAGGAAAAGTAATATATTCCCGGACAATGGTGGACATTGCGGAATGACTCGTAAGCGCGGCCAGCAACACCAGGAGTCCGAGAAGACACTTTTCTTACCTGCTACACATACTATTTTCTTTCGATCGGTTTATATTCAATAATTATGAAATAAACATAATTGTATTTTTATTTACGGAAAACAATGAACTGCGTACTGTAAGGGAATGCTTTGTTTCAGGCAGGAAAAATATTCCCGGACTGTTATTTTTCGTAGCTAAAATACCGGAATAATACACATTCTTGCTCGAAAACACATCGGAAAGGTACCAATTTCGTCTGATCAAAAAAAAAGTAAATTATGTTTGATATTTTTCATTTTTATGGTAAATTCCATATGTAAAACATAATTGAATCTTGATTTGAAATTTCCGAAGGCATTTTTTGTTTTACATGAAGTGTAGTAAATCATGAGAGAATAGTTTTTGCTTGTTAACCATGTATAATTTGTCTATTCTCGTGTTAGAAACAGGAATAACACATGAAATATTAATTTAATATGCATGTAATCTTTTCTGCAATGTGACATTGGTTTAATGCTTTAATCTTTGGTCATGAGAAAAGTATGTGTTTGTGTAAATAAAATTATATTTATTGCACCTTATTGTAACTGTTGCATTATTTATTGCTCATTATAACCAAGGAAGGACGTATGCTGCATTTGGTATCATATAAATAATTGCATTAAACATTTTAATATCCAGATAAGCTGGTGTATCGAACATATGTTCTAGTAGCATCTCAATCAATAAATCAATACGTGGCATCTGTTTGTAACGTAAAGTCCTTCAAGAGGAAAGAACAATTTTATTGTGAAACATCAACTGATCCACTGAAACTGTTGAATTGTCGTAAAAAGACAAATACATCCGTTGTACTATTTTTGTAGTACATTATTTGCACTATTTGCAAAAGTAATAAAATGAGATTAGTTTATATTTGTATATTTTTTGTTTATAAAATGGAAAAATAAATTTCTAATAAAACCACTGAAACTCTTTTATGTTATATTATTTAGAGACAAATCTATTATTGTAGTAGTACATTATTCACCACATCTATTTATATGGTTAGTATTGCTAGTTAATTGGTCAGTGCTTTAGATACTTGAGGCCATGTTCCATCTAGGAATATTGTGCTATACATGATGAATGATTACACAAAAAAAAAATTTATACTTTCCGTTAACAATTGCCGTATTATTATTTCGAAAACGGTTTAATAATATAAAATATTGTTTATCTGTTTTTGGTATATTTGTTGTTGTAAAATTGGTACTTCTAACAATTGCACCCCACTTTAAATGTCAAAATGATAATCTCACATATTTTTAAATGTTTTTTAATACAATTTATATTATTTCAGAGTATGAAAACCCAATAAACAAAACTAATTTAAACAGATTTGTAAATATTTTCACAATATTTTAAATGCATTTTGACAAATCATGGAACAGTATACCTTCTTATAAAATTTGTCTAATAATATACTATTTTATACGTTAACAATCATTCCTCTATATTTATATCGAAAACGGTTTAATAATATCGGATATTGTAAAACTGTTTTTGGTATTTTTTTCTAAAAGTTGGTACTTTCAAATTCTGCGTCACACGGTAAATGTCAAATTGATAACCTCTAACATTTTATGTTTTATAATGCAATTTGGAATTATTTTTCATGTGAAAATTAAATAAACAAAGCTAATTTAAAAGAATATTGTAATTTAGTAAATCTTAAGGTATATTTGATTTTTTTTTTCTTGATATTATAAATGAATTATGTCAGTTTTAAGTGTCTTACTTTATTCAACACGGTTATCATATTTTACACAAATCCTTAGATTACACTTAATTAATTTTTGTAATTTAAATTTTTGAAATTTTCATAAAATAAGGGACGCAAAGTATAAAAAAATGTATATTATGTTCGTTATATACGACATATTGCTCCATTCATGTTTTTGGACAAAACAACTCATGGAACTATGTATCATCTTATAAAACTTGGAATTTGGAATCAGAAGTAGAACTGGAACAAACTAGTAAAATTTTCATAACGAACAGGAATGAAACTGAAAATATCATGTTTTAAAATACTAAATCGAACTTGAACCGGTCAACGTGAACCGGTTTGAACTTGTGTACATCAAAAATATTCTTACTGTTTACATAAATAACTTTTAAGTTACATTGTATTTCTATTGTACAAAAAAATAGATGAAAGTGCTGCTACCTATAGTTAAAAGTTTGAAATTATTTAAATTTAACACTGGATATTTACGAAAATTGTTCAATATACAAATACAAATATATATGTATGTCGATCTTTAAAAAAATTATTCCTTTTCGATTTAAAAATTTGAAATTAATGTATTAGAAAAATTGGCATTGATTTATTTATTCATTTAATGGAAATAAGTATTCTAATATATGTATGCATGTATCTAGAGTTAGTTGAGGCTGGTTTGTGATTAATTTAATTTACAAATTTATATTTAGGAATTTACATTTATAAATATAAATTGTACATATCTGCCTGTACTGGTTCATGATTGCGAATTTTAAAAATTTATAATTTATAATTTATCTACGTTTAAAATATCACCAAATTTTATATTCTAAAATTAAATTTGTCCAACCATTTCACAGTATTTTAAACAACAATTTTGAGGAGAGAATGACAGTTTCAAGTGACATGGTGAGTGACAATTATGACATCATCATCCTTATTTCTGGTCAAACTTTTAGATATACTTTGATTTGTATGCATTTTATGCATGATATAACTGTTTTAAGAAGTTGATTGGATACATTTCATATATTTAAATTCACTATAAACCAGTAAGGTAAATCGTAAAAGTTTCAAATCTAATTCAGAACAAATATCTGTAAATCTATAAATAATGAACTAAATCATAAAGAAAGCAGCCACTCTTATGTATAATTTTATATTAATCAACAAAAAATAGATGCGATTTTGTCAGTTTTTTACAGATTTGCAGATCTCTAAATCTTACAGATTTGTTCAGAATTAGCCCATAAATTTGTAAATCTAAATTTATAAATTAAATCCATCATAAACCGGCCATAATAGTCATATACAACTTATTTAACTGTATTTAGCTCGAAATAAATCTATGCTAAAAATGTTAAATTCTTAACTTATACATATAAACGGAGACATATTTGTATATATGTAGGTTTAAATATGTAACTTGTCCATGGTTACATTAGGAATACTTTCCTTTATTCTTTTGTAAGTATATATTTATAATCTTCAATCATAAAAAGAGTTTATTTGATTTCATGTATTATAACATAAATAATTCATGTTGCAGACTTATATTAATTTAAGGATATTTTTAGCTTCTTAGATATAACGCTAAGAGGTTAATATTTAATGAAGCATTTATTAATTTTATTGGATATTTTCCTCACTGAATATGTATGAAGATATAAATTATTTAAATTCGAAATAATACTTTCTCTATCAATTACAGATTTTACAAAAACTTAGAAAGTAAATTCATCATGAAAAACAATTTCTTGTGCAAGTTATTCGCCGTTGTGATTAAGAAAACGATTCTTTCTTCTTTTCAATCTTGCAAAGTAATTTCCGGATAAAGATTTAGATAAGTTTACGAGATGCAACAAAGATGTCACTGCACTGCGAACAAATGAAAAAGGGGAAGCAGAAAAACAAAAGAATCGTTGTTTTTATGCTTATGTCTCCATTTTCTAAGGGATGACGTTTTGGATAGTAACAGTCATTTCTCTTCCAAAATCACAGGGGTTGTTGACATTTTTATCTACATTTGTATGTCATATGTGGTATGCATACGAAATATAGAAACAACATATGAATCTATAAATAATTCAATACAGAGATAGGTTTGATAAATATTCTAACGTTCCAGTTATGTTATACAATCAAAACTTATTTTACAAACACGTTTTTAATATGTTTTTTCCACGACCACTAATGTAAATAGCCATTATTGTACAACTTATTTATCCATCTAAGTGTCACATTACGGAAGACCATGTTTAGAAGTTTTTGATTTATCGAAATTATGTTAGCGGTATCAATAATATAAAATTAATTATAATTAATTTAAAACATTACATCTACTGAAGAAATAAATAAATGTTCTACATACCTACTGATTTATTGGATTGTAAATAGTTTCAATTTATTATTTAGAAGCTGACAGTTTGACATGGTTGTAGTTGGCGCTACTTACTATTGATGTCATTTCTTTTAATGTATTGTGTGATCGAAGAACAGTCAAATAGTAGTCGTAGAAAAAGTATAGTACATAATTCGAGTAGTAAAGCAATTACGCACTTGTGGAATTACAAACCCACTATAATTATAAGTTGTAAAGGTCATTTAATTAGGCTGTAGGATGATGACTTTTTCACTAAAATGCAAGTGAAACAAGTAGGATAAGTGCGGGAGAGATGGACCGGTAGGAGAGATGGAATTGCGGTCTTAAAAGTACATTAGAGTGATATCTCTCATAAGGAATGATAATTTCGTTGTTTAGAGACAATGTAAGTAGGGTCTTGAAAATTAATACAGTCCTCATTGAATAATGAAAGATTTACTTAAAAAAAATGCCAAAATTTTTTTGTAAGTTATATACACAGTTAGTTAATTACTACTTCGGAAGGTTTAATCTAATTTTTCCTGTATGTACATACTTTATAAACATGTGCATAAGACTTAACGTGTCCTATAAAATGGTTGTATTTGTACACAGTCATAAGTAATTTAGTGGTCCATTTAACCTCTGCTCTGAGGACAGATGGACCACCTAATGCTCAGGAGAGATAGACCAGAGGACTTTTATTGTTAAAATTCAACCGGTAAAACAGGAAGAAAAATATTCGCAAATAGAAAGGTACATGATCTACTTGCTATTCCTTGAGTTTTGAAGAACTGTTGTTAATTGAGCAATCAGAGGGTGATGATAAAATCGAAGATTTTGAAAATGAATATACGGGATGCAAGGAAAATTATTTAAAAAAAATCAATAAAGGAAAATGACGAAGAGTGTACCATATATGACAAATGACAACATTTGGTTAATCAGTCAATCTCCTCATAGCCTTGGTCCATCTCACCTATTTAGTGGAGGAGAGTTGGACTTTTTTGAATTCGAATAAAATATTTTGTGGTTTTCAGAACATAATTTGAATTTCGTTATTCTTACAAGTAAACCTAGATTATGTGTCGTTATAAATAAATTTTAAGTTTTTAATATTATTCAATATTGTAGAGCAATAATTATTTTTCCAAAAAATATTCCATCTCACCCTTACTTAATCTACTTGAGGCCATATTAAATTAAATATTAAGGCCTGATAAAAGCAAATTTTAAAAGTGAACATTTAGGCTAGTAATATGAATGCTTTATTAACAGTCTACTATAGCTGCTGACCAAGTGTTTATAGGGATGTGAGATGTGACATTTTGAATCAAGTCCTAATCAGAAATAGTTTATGTCTAATCACTTTACATACAACCTGCCTAATATTTTACTTTTATAATTAAACCAACTGCATTTATATTTCCACATTATTAAAATATTTACATAAAAATTTATGAGAGGAATCATTTGAAAAATATTTATTTCTTTTATTATGTCACGTCTCCGTGTTCGTACAGTGCTGATGATAACATACATATTTATTTTGGTTTAGTAATGTCTATTTTTGTTTTATAATTATCACTTCTCCTTTTAGCGTGTTAGTAATGTTGGAGGAATCTCGTTGCAGCATGAGTACTTGGAGATACTCGCGGTTCAAGGTCTGGTTTGTAATAAGGCTTTCTAAAGTGAAATTGTTGATACCCGAGAAAGTCTATTTTTGTGATTGTGTGGAAATTTTTTGTGAGAACTTTTATTGTTTGATTTATTTCATTGTAAATGAAACGGATGAGTAGAGTACTTATTTGAAATGTATATTGTTTTATTATGCAATAAAAACAATTTTATACCATGCGAATTACAAAATTAAATGTATCATTATAATTTTTTTCCCATTGGTAGATATACTAATCAATTTCACCAAAATTACGATAATGACTTAAATCTATAGTCAATAAAATAGTACATTAACACCAAGGGAGAAAAACTCGAGCAAATGCGTTCCTCCCGATAATAATAATGCGAGTAATCAAAAATTTCTAACGTAGAACATGTCCTAAATTTTTATTTAATATTTAATTTTAGCTTCCTTGAAAAGTAAGTATTTTATATAGTTACTAACTTATACTAGAAGTAAAAATTGCATCGATATTTTTTTAATGTAACATGAATAATGAAATTAATTAATCTCAATATACTCGTACCTACCTACATACATATAAAATGGAACAATTTTATCAAAAAAGTTTAATTTCTTTGATCATCTAAAAAGACAACTTTTAATTAAACATTATTTTTTTATTTCACTTAATTTTTTTATTGCTTTGTTTGTGTCATTTGTTAGATATTTGACATGGACACAGCAAAAAGATTATTAGGTATAGTAATCATCTATGTTATGATAAAACTATGACAATAGTAATAGGAATGTTAGATAAAAGTTTTAAATAAAACAAAAAATCAACATTAGATAAAACTTGATATTTTATTTTATTGAAAATTAAATTCATTTATAATAACAGAGATTTAAAATTGTGTATAAAAAAATACACAAAAATGTTTCTTTCAGGCATATTTCAGTGGGGGTGATTTTTAACACAATTAGGATGTATGTAATAAATGCAGTTTGACAATTAAAAGTCTCCAGCTTCATTCAGCAGTGTTACCATATACCACATAATTTTTTTGGATATTGTACATACATAGATTCAAAACTAATTAATTGCATTAACTACTCGAGTGAATGTAAGTGGACAAAATCCTTTCCGAAATAATTTTATCGCAATATTTACTTGCTATGTAAATGTAATAATAAATTTTCAATTTAATAAAAAAAAAATAACATAATGTATTTAAAACCGAATATTTAGAATTACAACAGAACAGCGTATACGGTTATACGTTATTACCGTTAAAATGGTTCTTATTATTTCTTTATCTCTCATCTTTTCTGTTAATGTACAATCAGTGGAATGCAATTCTGTGCAACTATGCAAGAAAGTTATTGTAATGAAATCATCTTGTCATTTATGTGACGCCTATTCGAAGCGAGAAATGTAAAAACAGCTGAAATTGAGAGACAACGTCGTAACTTTGTGCGCCCAATTAAAACGCAACGACTCTCAACTGTTTGCACAGTTCGTTCGTTAAGAAATGTTTACTCGCACCCTCGTTTGTTATGCATTAAAAATTAAGGGTGAATGCGTCTACCCTTGCTGCGATTTAAACTTTGCCTTGAAGTGTTCGCCCAGAAAAAAGGATGGAAAAACGAAAAGTTTTAAGCTTTAACAAGCAAAGTTGACGGAATGAAGTATCACAATAAATTCACAGTTCCTATAATTCCAACATGTCTTTATTGTTATTTCTATTAACATTAATTTCTTCAGAAAAAATTGTATTTTTAAATTAAATATATGAATAAATTATGGTTTATTTTTATTTTCATTTTGACCACTATCCAAAACTGATTATGTCCAAGACGGTTAAAACCAGGTGGTTAAAACCATACTGTCCTAAATCCTACAACCCTGTTCAGAATCCACTCTAAATTGTAGATCCTTTGCAGAGGCTTTAGGTTGACAATAAATTCCAACAAAATTCAAGTAAAATTTGTCATGGAACGGACAAAATTCACCTCAATTTCAGTTTCGGCCAAAACTCTCCTTTTTGCCATTTGTAACATTGGAGTTCAACGCTAATCTATAGATTAAGTTCAGTGTAAATTTTTGTATCCATTGCACGGGTTCTTAACCGAAGATTAAGGTGACGTTTGTAAAGTTTAACTTAAATCCGACTACTACGGTTTAAGAAGTGGAATAATCTCTTATCAATAATATTTTTGTTAAAAAAGTATACGTTTTGTTTTTTTTTATAGTTTTATACAAATAACGAATTGTAAAAGAGAATGTAATAATATTTGATTGTTAAAAATATACTAATTATGAAGTTATTTTAAACAGATATTGAAGTATAGATGTAATTTAAGATAATATCGTATTTGATTAATTGTTCGATTTTGGTATTATTCCAAAAAAAAAAATATATGATCCACTTTATGAGTTACGGGAACATGATTTCTTCATGAGAGTCCGTTTAAGAAAAGCCACTTTTTGAATTTATTGCCACAAATTGAACTGCATTTCCGTATTGATGAATGAAAACGAAAAATTAGACTTATTTTAGAAATTATATAAATTTATTTTTGGAAAAGCATTAAATTTCAATTTAATAATAAGATATGTCGTAATCAACTTCCGGTATTCATCATAATCGAAGAGGAAAATAATATTTCCGTATGTGATATTTTTATATACATATTTTATTTTTTATGTACATATATCAACAAGAAGGGCTGTTTTTTGACCGCAGAATTTCCAACTGAAAATATTTCATTTTTGTGACAGCTGCATATCTTGTAACATTTCAGTTGCTTTTGATAAAAACTTTGAAAACAAATCTGAGAGAATGTTGATTTAGCTAAAAGTTCCATTCACTCGCGTTCGTGAATCAGTTGCTGACGTCAAGGAGAATGAAATGTTTGGTCATCAGATTTTTTCATCCGACACTGTACGTTTATCGATTCGCATTTTTACGCAGTCTAGATCCGATTAGCTGCTTTATTTTTGTTATATTATTTATTGGATTATTTATGAATTCCAGGAACTGAATTTAGGAAATGAGAAGTTGATGAAATTGAGAATTGGAATTCAATTAAAAGAACTGTGTCAAGGATCATCAAATTGTTTTATTTTGTAAAGAAACGGATTGTATTTCACAATATAATAATAATAAAAAAAAATACCTTTGTGGATACGTTCATAAATCATAATAGAAATTTCGAATATGTACCTGCATAAAAATCGTAAAATAATCATTAAATTTTACAAACAAAACACTCATATTTATTAAAGAAAAAATGCACTAAAGATTAATAATGGAATGCATATTTCATGACTTTATGTATGCCACTGACGAAGCAAAGATTCTTATTGGCTAAACATATTTACATAAGTAGTAAGGTAGTAAGTACCACTGGAGTAGCTGTGATGATGTCACAATGCATTGTACATTTCCAGAAAATCATATCTTGTTTAATATAACGTACAATTTTGATATCGAGTTTTACTAAATGCCATATCTTATTATAAAGTCCCATCCTTTTTAATTGACTTTTTCTTTTGTTTGGAAAAACTAATACATTTTAAATTTGACAGTAAAATTTGCATATAGTATGTATGCTATGAAATGAAATAGTAATATAAAAATTTTATTCTTAGCTACAAATAATTTTATTTTAAAGTGTCTGTTGGTATAGGTACATACTAGTGCTGGCAACGGAGACCGGATTTTTTTGAGTCCGTACTTTGGGTCCGGACTAAGTCCGGACCCTATTAATGACAAAATCCGGACCCGTCCGAGTCCGGACCCGTCCGTGTTCGGACCTGCGATAGTAGGTACTAGGTACTCACTTTTATTTGCTTTATGGCCGATTTTATATACAGCCAAGTAAATTACTTCCGTGCAAATTTATTTAATTTAACAAATAATAATCGGTTTTCTTTCTTTTAGGGTATTAAAATCATTGCTGTCAAAAATATACTTTTCACTTAAACTTAATTTTATTTGCTTCGTAAATTTATTTATGCACCGCACCGGACCGGACCGTGCACTGGTACACAAATGCACCGGACGGGTCCGGACCGTGAAGGTGCATTTTACACTGTCCGAAAAGTTCGGACTTTTTTAAGTCCGGACTTTTTTTTTCTTTGGGTCCGGACTCAAATTTTTCCGGACTTTGCCACCACTAGTACATACAGAGTACTTTGACCATACAAATATCTTTACATTTCCATAATGTTATACTTTCGAAACCATCAAAGGCAATAAGTATATTACAAATTGTAAAGCGATCCTGTCTTGAAATAAATTAGGTTGGAAGTTAATTTAGTGATTTTTTCTTACTGACATAAATTACTGTTCTCGTGGAACATCTATATTCAAAAACAATTTGTAAGTGATTATCTAATTATAAAGATTGTGTTAACTGATATGATAAACTTTTTCTTGAACCTAATAACAGTTTTTCAATCATTTTTACAGTACTATATCATTTATGAATTCCCATTTCATATATCCTTTTCTCGTTAATCAAAATGATGTACGCTTTTATCGCATGATAGGTTACTTCCAAATCAATTTGCTACTATCAGTAGCTATTTTGATAAATGAAAAATGGTTCTCGTATATTTTTGTAACCTTGCTATTATAGGTGCCATTTGTAAGATTGCATAATCTGTATATTTATAACAACCAAATTGAATTTCTTTTGATCCTATTTCGCTGACATTTAAAACTCTTAAGTTAATAAAGTAAGAAGGTGAAATATTCAATGTTCCAGCAGAAAACAAGTGAAAATCTCATTAGCTCTAATCGAACTCAACGATGACATGACAGGTTTAAGAAATACTAGACGATTAAGTTTTCCTTTTTCTTTGTTCTTAATTTACTTTGTTGTTTGTTTTTTACGACAAAAACTGTGAACTTTTTCATTATATTTTTATTAACTTTGTACTTATTTTAAATTATTTACTTTTTAGTAACGAGCAAAATCTATCAGAAATTATATGTATAGTTTGTCATTCTGCCGAAGGTACATTACCGAAATGAAAAACATTTTTTTTTACCAAATGGCACGAATAATAAGAGAAGTATTGTAGTCTTGCTGATTTTGACGTTTCAAGAGTTTAACCGATGTATAAATGCCGTTATAGAAATAAAGGGTGACGTTACAATATTGTAATACTTATAATCAGGGATGGGATAACATTAACATAAGGTTACGTTATTTTATAACTTTATAAAAAAAATAATTCGTTATACAACATAAAATAACTTTTATTAAATTTACAACTCACGTAATATAACGTTATTTTTATTTCGCTTTATAACATTAAAATAACTTATTTTTTTCTCATTTCTTCAAACGCTATTTGTGCCATCTATCTATACATAGTGCTTATTACAAAAAATATTAAAATATCAGTGGGACAGGACAGGATATACATATGATATTGCCCAATGACAGGTACGGCAGTATTTAAATGAATAAATATACAACAATTTGTCAGTCATACATACATCTTATAACCAAAACGGGGAAAAATCAAATCATTTATATTAAAAAAAATTAACATTTATATATTATTTAATCTATAAGATACTTACTATACAAATTATAGTATAAAAGAAAAAAAAAAGGTTAATAATTTTCAGTGTATCATATTTTACGCAGAGTGATGACGTAAATCCATGAAAAAACTAGTTGTTAGATTTATTAAAAAAGTTAATAACTTCTGTTAACACTAGCTCTATAATTAAATAATAATTTATAAATTGCTATTGACTACTTTTCTTGTTTTTGATAAATGATATAATTAAATAGATCATGAATATGTTTTGTATTTCGGTTCCGCGTGTAATAAATTATCACCACAACTTTTGTTACGTAAATATTGATTATAGCACAGAAATGTCAGCTTATGATCAAACAATTTGTCAGATAATTAACATTGTCATTGATGAAAAATTTCCTTTAAACACACGCAAGTTTTATAAATAGATTGTGACCCCGGAAAAACTGTCTTTGATGGATAACATTTTTATTAAATGCCCCAGTTTGTGAAGTTAAAAACCTGACATTTTTTCTTGTGTGAACGTGTATGGCAAATCCTAGATATTATAGCCATAGAATATTATGAGGCTCATTCAAGGAGGAAATAAATAAGAATATTTACGGAAATGATTAAACACGTTGTAAGTGTAAACATCTTTGAAAAAAAGCAAAACAAACTGAACTATATGATCTCTATACGTGACATTATTGTTGTTACCTTGAGTATTCTGTTATGGAATTTTTTATGGACTATAAATAGAACACAGACACATTTTTAACTGCGCAACAATGTTTTTTTTTTTAATTTCAAAATAAAAATTGTTAATAATTTTTACCGGTTTCAGTATATTAATCCTTTGTTTACATAGAGCAAAATAGGCTGGGTAACTAAGTCATAATTGTATCTGTACGGTAATATTATTGCCGTACTTGTCAAAATAACGTGGAATACTCGTATCAATCCAGACAGTCTTGATCTCGAAAACGTTATTGACAAGACAATTTTATAACTATTTATGTAATAAATAAAAACAAAGGTGGTTATTTAACACATGCGAAAATTACAAAATAAGACGAAGGCAAGTTTTGAATGAGCAGAAGTTAAAATAACCATCTACTTTCCTTACGTGTTTCATACAATGTTTTTTCTACTTCCCTTTGAATAAAAACAAAATTGTATTTGGAATTATGAATATTTGACATTTGCAAAATAAACCAAAAAGGCAATACCAAGGAGTCCTTAATTTTGGACTAATTTACAACATCAAAATTGTTGATAATAAACAGATAAATGATATAATTGTAAAATACGAGTCTCTGTGAATCTAATAAATGTAATAATTATATTATTAATATTTGTAAAGATAATAAGAACTAAATATACTATTTTGTAGCTCTTAGGCCAGGTTGCATAAAGCGTGATTAACTAATCACCTGGTTAACTTGACGTTTTTACCATGGTAACGTATTAAAAATGCATTGCTGTCAAAAAACAATGTTTTATGCAACGTTAACGAAAAGCATTACAGACACACACACAGTTATATATACACACAAAAATGGTAAAATCTTACTCTAATCCGTTCAGCTAAATATGATCTACACATCTTACGCTGTCAAAATACGAAAAAAAAAATCGTAATGTCAAACTTTGTATTATTACAGTACCATAATACATTCTGATATATATTGCGGTCATTTAGTTAAACGAATCATTATATAGGTATTTAAATTCAAAATATCTAATTTATCAGTTTGAAATAAATATTTGATGTACATTTTTTTCACTTTGACCTAGTATCTATATGGGTCAAATATTTTTTATTCATACTGATTTGAGTTATATTGATTTAACTATATGTTGCAGTTGACAGTTTGTTTGAAGGTTGATTGTTTGTTGCAGAAGGTGGACCCAGAGCTAATATTCACGAAGCAAGAGCGCATCGGGAAGGGCAGCTTCGGGGAGGTGTTCAAGGGCATCGACAACCGCTCCACGCAGGTGGTGGCCATCAAGATCATCGACCTCGAGGAAGCCGAGGATGAGATCGAGGACATCCAGCAGGAGATCATGGTGCTGTCGCAGTGCGACAGTCCCTTCGTCACCAAGTACTTCGGATCCTATCTCAAGGTATTTACTCTTTCAGCAATGGGGATCTGTATGTTTTTATTTATACAGGGTGTTTCATATCTTCAGGGAAAAAATATGATGTGTTCAATACATTGTCTTCGCCACTATAGTAATATATTCTGTAACGTGTTTTTTTAATACATTCAATTTGTATTAATAAATTTAGTTTATTATAACAGTTAAGAATATTTTTAATTCGTTTCATACTTAAACTTAAAATTTCCTGCATCAAATTTATATAACCGAAAAAAACATTTATTTTTGGCGTTCCTAAAACCGGAACTGAACTTTCGTTAATTCGCGCGAAAGTAATATATTATATTATATATATAATAATATAATAATATAATATAATAGATATATAATATATTTTGTTTATTTGCGTAAAGAATAAAAATATTCATCTATACCGTAGATATCTGCACACCAATTGTGGAAGCAAAAGCTGCATTTAAAGATAAAATTTACGAAACATATCACATTTGCCGGTGTAACTATAATTAAATATTTCAAAGTATATATTTTACGAATTTATTAAAATATTTTGATTTTAAATTTATATACAATATGTCAAACATTAGCCAAAAATATCTTCCCTCAGTAGGATTTGGTAAATTATATAATGATACTTCTAACCCTGAATGTATTGATGGCCCTTAATTTGCACAAAAACAATAAATTTTTAATAATTACCACTTTTATTGAATACAATATTTCTGAGAACTTTTTATGGCATATTACTAAAGATCAAATTATTTTCTTCATACACCGGTAAACGGATTGAAATTATCGTCTGATTTTATCACATTATTTAATTATGTATTTCTTACTTCGTTTGGCTTTGTTTATCTTTTGAAAGCAAGAAATAAGTAGAACAAACGTTCATACAGGGTAGTATGGAGTCAGCTCTTCCATATTTTTACTGAAATTTTGTAATTAAATATCCTCGGGAAAGTAACGTATGGATATATCTGCACTAGTGTACTGGATTGAAGAATGGAGCATTATATTTTTGATTTATTAGTAATTTTAATTGACTAAAACCAAAATCCCCATACAACTTGCATATAAAAGCTGGAATGTTTTCCCTCGTGCTCTTAGGGGAGAGTAGCCTAATTTGGACCGTCGCCTAATTTGGACCGCTGTGGTATCCACAGATTGGTAAAATTTGTGCGATTTTAGATAGACTACTTGTTATACGTAGAGGTAGACCAGATTAATGTAATCGTGTTTGTGAAAAAATGTCTCATGGTTACATTAAGAGAAGGGTTATTTGTTATTTTGATGTAAGAGTGAAAGCCGTTAGTTCGTCCAAACGTAAGTAATTACAAGTCCTTTTATATCATCACAAAGCTTACTTATCTAACTATAATTTCCTGTTACAATTTTATGAGTTTATGTTACTTTGACATTTTTGTATAATTTTAAGTATAAAATATTCAAGTTGCCCAAGTTGGACCGAAAACAGTTGCCCAAATTGGACCGACAAAAATTGTGATTACGGCACAGAATAGTACATACAGAAGCGACACGTCGACATGTCGGTACCTTTTATGTTACCCTATTCAGTTCTATGATCTTGGAGCATTGTGTAGACCTTTAAATTTGCTGACTTCTCCTATCTCTCCCTAAGATGTGACGAAACTATCCGATTTTAAACAATGAGCCCTTTAAATTTGTTGCCTTTCCCCATCTCTCTGACAAAATGCGAAACATAAAAAAGAAAATGGTGATTCATGGTTTTGTACATTGTGTGAAGAAACCAAGGAAGAAAATATGATACAATATATGAAATGTCGCACTTGGATTCATTCTCAGTGTGCTGGAGTTAGTGCTGTAGTTAAAAGGTTCTATTGTTGTAATTTTCGTTAAGAAAGCTAATGGTCTAATTTAGGAAGCTAGCGGTCCAAATAAGGAAACCGGTTTCCTATATTGGACCGATGACAAGATTTTTTTGAATTTATTTTTTACTATTAAAAATGGTATTTAAAATTTAATAAATGGTTTTATTTTGAAGGTAAACTTAGTGAGTTTCTTTTCTACTACTTAATTTTTATTGACACTTCTTCCGTGCCTTTATATAGTGAATATTATAAAATTGGTCCAAATTAGGCTACTTTCCCCTATTTTAAATTTCGCCCCCAGATGTTAGCTATTTTGTTGGCTCATGCCAATTAATTTCAAGTAATGTTAAAGTATTTGTAAAATATGGTCCACTTCACTGTCCAAAAATATTTATTTGCAACTTTTTATAGTTATAATTTTGCTCGTTGCTAGACTACCAAATTTATATAAAATTAGCAGGATTTTCATAATTACCCTCCTCGTAAGACAGTAATTTTCTATAAGACTCGATTGACAATGGTAACCAAATGGTAAATGTTATCAGAAACTGACGATTTAGGTTGCTATGAAAGTAAGTTATGCTTACGTCAACGGTGGCGCGACAAATCTATTAATATATAACGAAATTTTGTTTTTATAAAGAAAAAATGTGCCATATAATGTTATAAAGGAATATGTGTAAATCATATTTAAATTAAAAGCAAACATTTAACACGTGAAACCACAGTGGTGTCACAAAATTTTGGTTCATACGGGCCACGTGAATTCAGCGGTGGATAAATGCATAAACAGAAAAAGCACGTACTTAGGGCCTACGCTGAATAGGGGCCCCCTAATTTTGAACAAAATTTTATATTAATTAATCAATTGGATGAATGGGGGTGAGATGGACCACTTTTTGAAAATACAATTATTACTCTATAATATTGAGTAGTAATATTTAAAAAACAAAATTTATGTATAATAACATATAATCTAGGTTTACGAATAAGAATAAAGACAAAATTAAACTATGTTCTGAAAACTACAAAAAAAAAAATCATTTAGGTTAAAAAAAGTCCAACTCTCCTCTACTATATAGGTGAAACGGACCAAGGCTATGAGGAGATGAACTGGATAACAGATTGTTGTCATTTGTCATATGCGGTACACTCTTCTTATGTAAATAGCGACCACAAATTAATTCAATTTATCCAATCATCCTTTTTTATTATTTTTTAAAAATAATTTTCTATGCATCCCGCATATTCCTTTTCATAATCTTCAACTTCTTCATTATCATCCCCCTGTGATTAACCATTTAACAACAGTTCTTCAGAACTCATGGAATAGCAACTAGATCGTCTACCTTTCTATGATTTTTTTCCTATTTACCGGTTGAATTGATCTTTTTAACAATAAAAATCTCTGATTCATCTCTCCTCAGCATATGTGGTGCATCAGTCCTCAGAGCAGAGGTTAAATGGACTACTAAATTACTAAGGCTTTGTACAAATAGAACCACATTTTTAGGTTACGTATATAAATAATTAATTTGAAACTACTCAAGTAGTAATTAATTAATTGTATACATAAGGTACAATTTTTTTAACAATTTGTTAAGTAAATCTTAGATTAATCAGTGTGGACTGCATTAATTTTCAAGCGGCTATTTACACTGTCTTTAAACAACAATTAACATTCTTCATGAGATATATTGCTGTAATGTATTTTTAAGACCAAAAGTCCATATCTCCCCTACTTACCCTATGTTTTCAAAAAATATTTTAAAATAATTTTGGACATGTTTTTTAAATTACTAAAAAACTAAAATTATAAATAAATAAAAACTAATTAAAAAAGTTTTGATAGCTTAGTAAAAAAATTTGCAGAGCAAAATGTTTTTATTGTCTCTTATTAGATATTCCATTGCTTTTATTATTTTATTTTTAAATTTTTATTAATTAAAATGTTTTATTTCATTTTCATTACATTTTTCAAATCTCTTTAAAATATTAATCCGGCGATGTTCTAGCACTACACTGGTGTCACGATGTGATATTTTACATACATTAACTGAAAAAGCTTGGGCAGCTACACTTTTCTATGAATAAAAAATCCACTATAATTTCCTACATGTATTTCAGAGTGACATATGGGCCGGTTTTATTTTTAATATAAGGTGGCACTCAATGAGTTAAAGTTGGAAACTATTATCAATTTAAAATTGAATAAGGAAGATATTGCGACACACGGAACTAAAAATACCCGAACATATTTTTAATTATAACTATAGAAGGTGAAATGAAGCTATAAATACATAGTCCTTATTATGTGCCAAATTCGTATTACAAACTTGTACATATTTGTCATTAGGAGATCAGGAGTGGCCAGTTATATTATCTTTGGAAGCCACATTTCATTTAACTAAGCTTGAGCGAACTGCTCTAATAAGATGACTAGATTTTTAGGACATATGGAATATCTTAATAAATATTTATATTTCTTCAAAATATTACATGTAAATCACATTTTTTATTAACATTATTACAAGTTAATACTTTTCGCTACTTTGAATTTTTTCAGATCACTATTCTGTTGTGTACAGTTTTTCCAAAGTTATTACAGTTTTGATTTATTTTAATTCTTACAATTGCTGCTAATGTTTCAACTTCCTGTCTAGATTTTTCTGTGGTCTAGATATCATTGCTAATCGAAGAAACTCTTTTGGCATTTGTTCTAAGCAGTCAAAACCATTGCCACTAAAATCTTATATTATTGAACGAAATGTGTTTTTTTTTGTAACCATAACAAAATTTATATTAACACAACATTAAATGAATCATACATACATTTTTTGTTTTATAAAAGTAAACCACGTAAATCTATAATTGTGATAATATGATCGAGTTTAATCATTGAACATATTGACAATGACACAGAGAAAAGGAAATAGTTAGTTATTAGAATGATTAAGAAAAAGAAGTAGTTTACAGTGCGTTGTAGGATTGCAAAATTTACAGTTTCAGAGGGTCCTAGACGTTGACGATCATATAAGTCATAAGATCAAAAATTAAACGACCATTTAAATAAAGACAGAGAATTTTATTGAAAGAAGAACCCAATTTTTAAGTAGGACAGAACTTCCAAAAGGACGAATGTCCTCTTCAAAGGAAGATGTCTGCTCATCTTATAATGTCAACCAGCCTTTTATAGTTAACTGCTAAGATAAACATTATTCGTAAATGCAGGATTGGTTTTATCAACTGGATGTTAATAAAATAAAAACTCCAAAAAATAACTTCCTATTATTCATAAAGCATCCACGACCATTTCTAATTTTAAAATAATGTCTTTACAAAATTATTCGATAGAATCAGAACAATTTTTTATTTAATAACATTTTTGTTACTGTCTTCAACTTGTAACTTTTATGATTGTAAATACCAAGAAATGAAATACATTAATTACTTTTGAACATTGTCAGTTTTAGTTTACCATATTTCATACATTTTATTTGGCATAAAAGCCGCATTCCCGCCTACGAAAGTCCCGCTGCAGCCACCACAGATAGAAAATGTGAAAATACATCATTTAAAAAAAAAATTATGAATCAACAACACATACCTATATTTGTTACAAAACATGCTCACTTTTTCGAGAAAACAATTAACGTAAATAAGTAACTAAAATACCATTAAAAAGCTAATTTAAATTTAAATCATTATTTAAAAAAAAATGTGAGTTCACATTGTAGAACAGAAACACCATCCTGGAGTTTTAAATTAAGTTTCTTCATGAAACGAACAAGAAATAGATTTAATAATAATAAAATTTTAAATATCAAATATGTTTATTTAATTTTTCTGTACAATATTGTAAGTATAATTATATTATAGTATTTGTTTTAATTATTCCAAACATTTTCTCCCAATGCTTCATTTGATTCTTCCATCAGTTTTTCAGTGAAAAAAATTAATAAACCACAGTTGCGTCGTCATAGTTGTATTTTGTTAATATGAATAATTTTATGTTTGATCTATTGTCATTCATAAAATAATCGAGCAAATATAATTCGAGCTATGTATTTAAACGGTAAAATATACTTAAATGACTCTTAAATCAATCCAGCGTCGTTGTCGTCACCCAAATGTCATTTTTGACACTCGTAAATTTGAATTCAATTTTTTGTCATATTCCCTACCATTTATTATTACTGTTACTTGTATTTCTTAATATTGTTTAAAAGGTATAACATTTTGGTGGATTATAAATATTTTTAAAGAAATTAAATTTTTATCCATAGAAAGAACAATGATAGGAAGTCGGCAGTTTTTAGAAGAAGTTTATTATTACATTCAAAAGCGAATATAAAAAGCTTGGTGTGGTCCCCTCTCTTTGAGCAGAGCCCCGATTTAAATGGCGCTGCTGCATCCTGCTATGGGTAATAAACCGTGTATGATATATTTATTTAAATTTTTGAAACTTTTCAAGAACGCAACAACATGATAAGTTAGAAAATTAGGTTATGTAAACTCCGACGTTTAGCAGTGCACTATTGCCAATACTTATACCAATTCAAGTTCAAGTTTTCAAATTGCGAAATAATGTGAAAAAAGAAGAGTATAGGACATTATTGCCATAATTTTTTAAAAGAATATCATTATATAAGAATTTTTAATATAATAACGAATTTTTCCAATATTTTATTCTATAAAAGATTCCATGTTATACAGTTGGTAGCACTGTACATTTTCCTTTTTAGAGATGGAGAAGTAATTATCCTCACTATTTTGAGAGAAGTAGAGCTTTCTATGCATGTCGTGAAAAAAATAATATTTGTTTCATCTTCAAGATTTTTAAATTCTGTATTATTTTAATTAGACTTTGTTGGATTACAAATTCCTTTCTAAGATAGGAAAATCTCGTATAATTTAATGGGTTACAGGTAAAGAAACTTAAAGGCCCAAAAAGACTAAATTGATCTAAACGCCAAAAGTTTTGTTCTAAAGTAAATCATATTTGAAACTTCCTAAACGCCATCTGACAGTTTTTAAACGCTGTGAATCTATAGGTCGATTCTTAAAATGAATACTGAAAATGATACGAGTTAATTTGAGTGTTCTATTTCTCTTTAAAATTAGGTTATCATAAAAGCAGTATAGAAACCTGAAAATGATTTGTCAACTGAAAGTTGTTGTAATTAAAAAACTCTTTCTTTGTGTTTGGCTTGGCTAGCGATTGAGTTGAACTTTGTGTCCCTTGAGAGCCGGTCTTTTAGTTGGTGCATTGCGCTTGAAACTGTGCGAAGCCGCAGTCCGCAGTATCTAATGAATGACAATTCTACCTCCGCATTATATCTCGGGAATAGAGCCTTACCTACCTAATCAGCTCTAGAAAGCTTGCTTTAATTAAGTCACGATTTCATTCCGACGTGACTGCAGATGAAAGACAATTAATACACAATTGTTTTGATTGAATGATTACGGTTATTTTAATTATGTCTTGTAAAGATATCGAATTGATTGCAATGTTCAATTATCTCGGAACTTTAGATTATTTTTGCTATTTATAAAACAAATAAGTACATCATAAATAAATATATCACTAGCGGCTTATTATCAAATGCTTGATGTGCTAGATTTGCTTTTCTAACAGATATTAGTAATGACATATATACGCAGTACAGGGTGTTTATCAGTCATCACCTTTCGAACACTTGTTACTGAGAGTGCATCATAAGGGTTATTCTAATGTGGTATATAGATGGTAAAGAATTTTACTCGGTGGGACTCGACTTTGGTATCTTACAAAGCCGACCATTCTACTAGACCACATAAATTCTATAGATAGTATATTCCTACGCTTCGGCTTAAAATCTATTAACGCGTTATTATTTATACCAACATTTTTAAATTTTCGTGTCTTCTGCAGGGATCCCGGGACTCGATAGATCTATAGCTTAAATTTAAATTTCTTAGGTATTGAAGTCGAAAATACATTATACAATTATGTCCGGAACTAATGTTACAGAGTTAAACAGGCCATGATTATACATACATTTTATTTATTTAATTATGTTTAAAACAATGATAATCTAAAGTAAGTAATTGTTTAAAGCGTCCTCCCTCTGTCTGAATACATATTGCCGCCCATCCTGTAATTGAAGAAGTAACTCTCTGAAGAGTATGAGGTTCGGCTAGCATGATTGTAACTTATGAATTGAATTCATTCATCCCTGGTTTGGGATTTTTCTGCATTAATTAAAGTCTTCATGTCTCCCCAAAGAGAACTGGACCTCCTCTTCCAATCCAGTGTTATTTACCTACGTTCTAAATAAAGTGAATATTGGCATATTCTTGATTCAAAAATTGCTGCTATTAATCAGCAAACAATTGTAATCATGACATCCTTTATTAAATTTAATATCGCACAGAAATCCTGTAACATCGAGTTTTAGACATGAGTGTATAAGATATTTTCAAAATTACTTAAGAACTCCCCTTAAGCTAAGGCTATTGAATCGCAGGACCCTTTTATAACTTCTGTATGCTTTAGAATTACGGCCGGTTTTCAGTGTCCTGATAAGTTTCTGTTAAATTAATCCTCATAGTAACCACGAATTTCGGTTTTTCAATATCTTGTTAGCGTTACCAAGAGGATACGTCGTAAATGACAGAAGGATAAACTAACAGCTAGTTTATACTGCCAATATAAATTTTCCAGTAGGATAAGTTTACGAAGTTGGTCCGAATATTCTGTAGCATTTGTAAAATATTTGAGTGACAACGAAGAAGAATTAATAGATTTTATTAATGTGGTGTATAGGAGATATTACGTTGTAAGATGTCAACCAGATCATTTTAATTTCCGGAATGACCTTAATTTTTCAAAAGATTTAGATTTAGTAAAAATACTGCAATGTATTTATTGCAAAATGTAGAAAATATTATTCGATTTTCTACTAGCAGGTAAATAAAATTGTGATTAGTATATAGTATTTCAAAAATATGTAGGTATATTTAAAATTAAATACCAAAATTTTATTTACAGAAGTTTTTCAATTATACCGTTAAGACGTCACCGATCTAAATTGTCAACCATTGATATATTTTTTGTTGAAATTAATATAACATTCAAAATTTGTTTAAAATGACAGTTGTTTTTTACATAAGAATATAGCAAATATAATTATTACCAACTTAAGAGTTGACTATTAGATCTTGCTGTTTATTAGCCAAATAAATTCATATTGAAAAACGCGTTTTAATTACCATTTGATTTACCGGCCAGATAAATTTAATCAGTTTCGTAGTAACAGGAACTTTGACAGACGATTGAAAAACCGGCCCTTAGACATTTAAAACTTACTCGATGTTAATCAGTATTTTCTTCTCCCTTTCACTTGTGTTTGGTACTCCGCGAGATTACCGTATATGTACTTATAATAAACACAGCCTAGTTTATTGTTTCAATATCTAAAATTATGTTACTTTCAAAAGTTTGAAAATAATAAATAATTTGTAATTTCATTTGAATTAAATAAATTTTAATTTTACATACAATCTTTTGAATATAATTTAAAACACAAATATTTAAAGTGTATTCATATTATATTTAATAGACTATATAAATTTAAAAGCAGACAATGAGATCGGTTATAAATTACAAAAATATATCGTTAAAGAAACTTTTAAGTAATTAATTTTAATTTTCTTATAATTTCGGAACATTTTATAATTAAACTATAGTAACGTATAAATATGTAAATATATGCAAAACTTATACAGTTGTTAATTAAAAAATTCTTGAGATAAACTATCTTTTTAATTTATTCCAATTCAGAATTTCAATTAACTTTTCACAAAACTGTTTTAATTTGGTAATGCCATTAAGTCAGGCAAAGCAAGGTGCATTATTTGTCACTTTGGAATTATCTGCGGCCCGTTCCGTGACACATTTCCATTCGAATCACGTGCGGCAATCACGAACCATCTGCGTCATACATCGGAAAAATAAATTCCGCGTCCCAAAAACCCCAAACACGAAGCGACAGCCCAGGGACCGTGTTAGCCTAACAATGATTTAATACCGGCACAACTTAAAAATGAAAAATTAACCAGCTTTTCAGATGAAAATATCACTCTCATGTTGAAAAGATGTTAAAAGCATTTTGCTTTTATGGGTAGAATTAATTTATGGTTTTAAAGAAGTATATGTACATGTAATTATAAAATGAAATTCATGTAAAATTGCAGAGGTGTAATAAATTATATATACACATATATAATTGTTATTGTTTTTCATCTATTGTTTATTGATAGTAAATAGAATTTAAACAATTTGTATAAGCTTTATTTTTATTATTTTATTATACAGTAATTTTTTAATAATAATCAACCAAATTTAAAAAATGATGAAAAATTACAAAAACAAATAAATTGTATTTATTTTTACAAAAATCTACACAAAATTAAAGCTTTTTCTTAATTAATATTTATCGTACAATCTGATTTATACAGTACATTCCCTCTATAGTAATTGTAATTTTCATATTTTAATTTCTTGATTCTTATAAATATATTTATCATTTCTTCTCGAATAAAGAAAATATGTCTATAATCAACTGTTTTTTTTTTTACCGAATAAAGAAAACATGTTCATAAATCAACTGTTTTCTTGTATTGAAAGATACATACATATATGGAATGCACGGTAAATATAAGTATTTGTCATATTTTTTTATTCATTTAACAAGAAACAGCAGGTAAAATACATTAAATAAATATTACATAAAATTGCGGAAATTTTTTTACTCTTTAATTTTTATAATAAAATTGAACATTTAATTTGGTTTCCTTCAAAAACTATTCAAGTATAACGAACTAGTTGACAAATTATTAAAATCCCTAGATATACAAAATACCGCAATTCATAGAACCAATGCGTTAAAGCAAGAAGGCTATATTTTTGCCTAAAAATGGCGGTAGTATAAGCAATTATCCATATAAAATGACAATAATTTGACATATGAGAAAAGTAACCTAACTTACGTTTTCAATTGCACATTTAAAAAAAAAGATTAGAAGATTACAAAACAAAGATATGAAAATGCTTGATTGTTGTATTATAAACTGTAAGCATAGTAATGAAATAGGATAAAAATGATGTTAAAGTTAATATTTAATTTTCTAGGGTTTTTTGCCCTAAAATGTCGGATGATTGGGGTACTTTTTACATCTAGGGACTTTATAAATGTTAATAAAAAAACTACATCCATCTATTGAAACAAAACTTAGCTTCAAGGTTATTTTTTTAGCAAATTTCGTCCACATAAATTTACATATGTAACATGGATATTTACATGAAAATGATAATGTATACTTTTTGAAAGCACATACATATATTTTGTTATTATACCTGCATCATAATCCTTGTTTAACAAACTAAAAAGCATGCGAAAACGCAAGATTACAACACGTCGTGTTTAAAGTTGCTACAATAATATCAACATTCAAAGTAATGTAAACAATAAATGCTAATCAATCTACATGTAAACCATGTTGTGTCATATCACACAAAATTATGAAACGTCAAAGTCAAATTTAATTTTCCGCTCGCGTCGCGCTTTTAAACTTACCACGCTTTCTTTAATTGCCGGCTTATACACAAATCTAATATAAAGACTTAAATTCATTCACATTAGACAAAATTTCGAAATTTTAATAAAAAAAAAATAGTATGTGATACTGTTATATAGGATGTACACCAAAAGCGACCACCGACATTATTTTCGTTATTATTAGAATTACAGAAAAATACTATACAGTATATCCACAGATCGAGTTGCAAAGAGTGAAATAATCAAGCAAATATAATTCGAGACATGAATTTAATAGGTAATATTTACTCATAATTCCTGCGAAGTAACGACAACTCGGGTCAAAAATGACTTTTAAATCACTCCAACATCGCTGTCGTGATCTAAATGTCATTTTTGACATTCGTTTGTCTGTCACTACGCAACAATTATTCGGATTTTTTTCCAATAAATTCATGGCTCTTATTATATTACTTATGATAAAAGTTTTTGCATGTTCCAAAACAGCCAATTCAGTTTTAACCTTTTCAATTTTTTTTTTTTAGTTTCAGAGAAAAATCGAAAATAGTCCCAAAAAACAAGTTCGCGTTATCGTAGTAACTGGCATTATTAATTTAGTTTCATTGGTTGTCAATTAGGAAAATATGTTGTAATCGGAAAGAATTTAAAGGAGAGGATTAGAGACGTTGTGGCGTCTTTAACTCTGGAAGAAATTCGAAGAAGTTTTAAAGAATTATAGCGTCGAAGACTAAAATTGTGCGCTTTGACGGCAGAGAATGGATTAAGTAGAATAGTTATTGTTAATATTATTTTTGTCAAATTTATGAAATTAAAATTAAGTAGTCATGTTAGCAAGTATGACTATGACAACGCGAAATTGTTTTTTGGGACTTTTCCCTTTTTGCAACTCGATCCGAGGACATACTGTAGAATAAAGACTATGGATGAACAAGAGTGATAAATTTAATAAAAAAAAAATTTTTTTCATCCTTAGCCTACTGTATATTAATAAAAGTTAATATTTATTTAAATTTCAATAGCATTTTCCACCATTTTTTATTATGTAAGAATATAAAACTAATATTTAGTTGAATTCAGAAAAAAATATGATATCGAATAGACATAAAAATATGTATAATTCCATTTGAAAAAATATAACTTTTTGTTGAATGTTGAGAACCATTGGTTTAAAAAAATATATTTTTTTTCTGATAGAATGTCCCCCATGGTCTCCTACAACTTTACATTAATTTGGTTTTATTTGATTTATTTATATACTTTTTTTCTTCTTCTTTATACTGAGACGGCATATTTAAATTGTGAATCCATACTTTACACTTTTTTTGAGTTAAACGATTCAAACAATATTTGGATTTGGAGACTTGAGTTTCCTTAAAAGGTTAATAATAATTTATTATTGACCTAGGTGACCATGTTTACTAAGTAAGCAGTTGTGAAGAACAATTTCGCATATCAAATAATAGTTATTCATGGTATACGTGTATTACATTACAAATAAGTCACCTGAGAAACGTTTAGCTCACGAGGCCGTCACAGTAATGGATAAATTTCCGGGAATGAATATTTCGGAAAATTTCCCGGGAAGTTTTTGGGGGATTTTCTAATGAATTTCTAGGGATATTTTCTGGGGAATTTCTAGAAAAAATAAACGATAAATTTCCTCATAAAAATATAATAAATATTAAAGAAATTTAAATAACAATTATGTAATAGTCTTTACTAAACATTCAATAATATTATAAGTATATATATTGTACATTGGAATCAGTCTCATCTGCATCGGAGAGAGACTGGATATCATCGTCTTCGTCATCCTCTGAAGATATGACAATATCACTTGTGGAAATGTGTCCCCATCCTAAACTTCGTGAGGTTCCTGGTTGTGGTTCAGATGGTGATGTCGCTGTAGATATATTCTGATTAGTATTAATTTCAAATTCAGAGCGACCACAGGTTTCTGTGATTGATAAATTTGACTTCGGTATCGATATATTTGATTTAGTTCGCCAGTAGTGAGCAATATAAGACAATTTTATTGCACTCTCTGTCGATAATTCATTACGCTTTTTGGTATGGATTGTCGAAAATGTAGAAAAACACTTTTCAGTAGAAGCTGAGATAGCTGGAATTGATAAAATTTTAACAGCGATAATTGATAGTTGACTTTTTAGACCAATAATTCCTTTCCACCAAACACTGGGCTTCATATTTTCGTTTTGCACAGAATCCCATATGAATTGTTTCGCCCAAAGGCCTTCATGGGCTCGATATTGTGCAATTTCTGCAAGCAACTTTTCATTATCACAGAAATGTTCACTTTTTGCAAAATTAATTATGTATTCAATAGCGTCTATTTGTTCCTCATGTGTTAAATAGCATCCTTGAGCTGTTGGATCTAACAGACAAGCTGCTTTATGAATGTTTTTAAGTGCGAACTCTTTTCTTTCTATAAATTTATCCATAAAAGTTCCTTCTTCATTTTTTTTTATTAGTGCAAGCGGAAAATTTTTCTCGAAACTCATCTTGATGTCACTAAATGCCTTACAAGCTAAATTAATTGTATCTACATTGCTTTTTAATTTCAACGCCCAATGAACAACTGGTTCCATAAGATTTTTAAAGATTTTAACACGTACCCAGAAAGTCTGGTCATCCAAGAGTAATTGCTTCCTTTCTAGTCCTAAATTGTTTCCAGCTTCTTCATCTATTGCCAGCGTTTGTAAGCTTTCTTTACAAATCAACAATGATTCCAACGCAAACAAATAAGAAACCCATTGAGTAACTACAGGTAAAATTAAATCCTTCGTACAATTTTTTGATTTTTTAATTGAATCAAAAATACTTCTTAAAACTTGCGAGTTTCTTATACATTTAATTATATCTTTTGTTTTTACAATTAGATTTTCTATGGATGGAATTTGAATCAAGTCCATTATAACTAAATGCAATGTGTGCGCCAAACATCCAATGTGTGAAATATGTGGAAACATCTTGTTTACGGTACTGGTAGCTTTTCGCATATTTTCTGCATTATCAGTAATTATACATTTGCACTTTTTATTATTATATTGTTCAAGGACTTTTATTATTTCTGCCGCAATAAATTCAGATGTTTGACGATTGTCTTTTATTTCTACACTTTTAATATAAAAAGGTTTCTGATCTGAGGTAGTAATACTGAAATTGATTATACCTTCCGATCTGATATTAGACCATCCATCCAATTGTAAATATATATTTTCGGACATGGCAATAGTTCTTTCCACATCTTCTTTTACATTCCTGTAGTGAGAATCTAATAGTGTAGTTGATAATTCTTTTCGAGTTGGCAAATCATAGGTCGGCCTCAAAAATTTTAAAAATTCCTTCCAATGCTGGTTTTCTACAGTAGCCAATGGTATATTTGACGAAAATATTGCTCTAGCAAGTAAATGATTAGCTTTATCCTGAAAAAGGAAAAACAAATTTATATATGTTTACTTGGTCAAGTAGATACATTTAAATGTATGAAGTGAAGCCTGCAGCGGCCATTTTCCTAAAGTCTGAATCTAATCTAATTGGCGCGAAATATGAATAAAGTCATTGGTATCTATAACGAAATCCTTTTAAATTTGATTTGTTTTAGTTATTTTATTTTAAATTGTTTTGGGTACTTACGTAATTGATAGAATAATGCTCTCACGATACCAAATTGCACCCCAAAATGATCATTCTCATATTTAATTACTAAAAAATAGGTTAAAAACTACTATGATCGAACAACGGCTAAATGATCTAATATTTCTGAGCTTTAACAATCAACAATGATATTTTACGAGCATTATAATAATCATTTACTAAATATGGATTTTCAGTTTTTATTCAGACATAAAACCAGCTCTGCATTTTATATCATATAAAAATAGAGTGTATTATACTAAAAAAGATATTCTGTGAATTTTATGCATAGTATATTTTTACTTGTGATTCAACTTTTTGCGCAGTACGTTTTTTTTTTATATTTTACTCGTTTCCACCATTCCTGCAAATAAATAAATAGGTACCTTAAACAATTCAAAGTTAAATAACTACAATAAATCAAATTTAAAAAGATTTCTCATATTCTGTTGTAGATAATAACGACTTTATTCATATTTCGCGCCAATTGCATTAGATTCAGACTTCAGGAAAATGGCCGCCACAAGCTTCAGTTTTTCATATGCTATACCGTATCCATGTTACATATATCACTGTGTCAATCGTATAAAATCAAATGCAAAACAAAATTCATACTAAGTATTAAAGAATACGTAAAACTTACATTTTCTGATGTATCTATAGTATCCATATTATTCGTAATTCCTCTTAATTGTGACGATTGTAGTGATGGCGGTGATACTGGGAGAGCTGTTGAAGTTCGTGATAAAATTGATGATGTCGAAATAGCGATATCGTCATCGTTTTGTGTTGATCTATTCTGCGTTTTTGAATAAACTATATTTTCCAGTATTATCTTTAAATTGGTTGGACATTTTTTACATGTTTGGAGAATATGTTTAGTCATTTTTGTAATATTTTTAACAGTGTACAATAATGTACAATGTTTACATTGATACACTTTTTTGGAATCCTTTTCAAATATAGTAAAATTATTAAGAATTAATTTTAAGTTTTTCTTTTTTCCACTCATAGTTATATAAACACACCAACACACAACACAAGCAGACGGACAGTAACTGGTTAGAAATTAATCGAGAGAGGTTAGATCATGTCGGTAAAGCTGCGCATGCGGTAAATTTTTCCGTGTATTATCGGGAATTTGTTTTATTAATTCCTGGAAATTCCAAAATGGAATTTCCGATATTTTTTCCGGGAAACGTGTTCAGGGAAATTCCCGGGAAATTTCCCAGGAAATAAAAATATATCTAATGGGAAATTCCCAGTGTCTCATTAATAGCCGTCATGTCGAGTACGATATTTTTCTCAAGTGACCATGAAGTATAATATAGTAAGGAGTAGAAACGAAACCGCGCAAAGCGGCCCGAAAGCGTTTACCATAAATGAGAGATAAGAGAGATAGCATATGTAGTCCCATATCAAATGCGACGGCAATATCGAAATTATATTGAAATAAAACAAAATTTTTAATATGTACATTTATTAATTTTAATAATATATTTAAATGTCACGTAATATGTATAATAAAAAAGAAACAGAACTTCTACAACTGAAGAAAACTAAAGTTTCGATTTTATTCGGTCAATGTTTGTATTTGACAATTTGTTTTTTTTTTGTTGCCTTTTGTTTTATAATTTCAGAACTCTGCTGAGTGCAAATAAATTCAAAATTATAACATAAGTGGCACTTCACAACACGCTTACTTACATAGTAACAAGCAAGTATGAACGGACTACATTTAAAAATGACATTTAATAAAAAAGTAGAATAGAAAAAGTTTTATAACGTAGTTACTATGATACGAACCAAAAAACAGTGAGTTATAATTTCTAACCAAATGGTTTATGACCTGCTTTATTTATCAAAAAACACCATAGTTATAGCGTTATAATTACACTTTGTTGTTGGATAAAGGTTAATAATAGCGGGTGTCTAGGCTAGTAGTGAAAAAAAAAATACAAAACTTATTTTGTTATAATAAATTATAATAATCTGTGTCATAATATTCTGATGTATTTGCCATACAAGAGTGATATATTAGTAGAATATATCTCGAGAAAAAAATAACATTAAATATATACATAAATTATCGCTATGAATGTTTAGTTTAAACTGTCATATAAACGTCATTTATGAAATATTCGATAAACGTCAAGGGTTATGTAAATTTACAGTATATTCACTGATATTCGATTTTCATTGGTCGAAATTCAAAAAATACTGTAACCTGGTTGATTAAAGTTTTAGAGGGAAATATTCATATGTACTTTGTATATAGTAGTACAATCTATACAGGAAACTTTGTTAAATCGTCGAAATTACACAGATATCTGCATGATAATCTTATAATAACTCAAAGGCATATTATGTTTCTACTAAGAGATGTTTTTTCTGTTTAGGGTACGAAGCTATGGATCATCATGGAGTACTTGGGCGGCGGCTCGGCGCTGGACCTGATGAAGGCGGGCAGCTTCGAGGAGATGCACATCGCGATCATCCTGCGCGAGGTGCTGAAGGGGCTGGACTACCTGCACAGCGAGCGCAAGCTGCACCGGGACATCAAGGCCGCCAACGTGCTGCTCAGCGAGATGGGCGACGTCAAGCTCGCCGACTTCGGCGTGGCGGGACAGCTCACCAACACCACCAGCAAGCGGAACACCTTTGTGGGGACGCCGTTTTGGATGGCGCCAGAGGTAATCATAATCACCACTTGCAACCCTCAGGGTTATATCGCACCAGTTCACTCTTAGGCCGTATTTATTTGGGAGTTTTTAAGTAACCTAGTAAGTTAATTCTGTTTACTTGGTACGTTTAAAGTAACCCAGAACTGATCCCGAACTGACCCAACTTAACCAGCTATTTTGCTGGGTTGGTGAGTTGAATCCGTTTTCTATCTTTGTTTACACATTGCTTTCTCTTTCTATTTCTGTCAGAAGTTATATCTTTTGTAGGTTATAACGGAGAACATAAATAAATAACTTTAATAAATAACTGAAATTTACTGCTTAAAAATTTCACAAACTTTAAAATTTGATTGTTTACTTGGTACCAACCCGGGTATGTTTAGGATCAGTTTAGGGTTGTTTTAAAATTTCCCAAATAAATACGGCTTTAATTAGTCACGTCATAATAAGTTTCATACCGAGTATGCTGGCATAAGAAAATTTTACTGGCGAAAAAAATTTGTTGAAGATGGAAGTACAGTATAATATTAGAGTTGAGTTTCTTTTGCCAGTTGGGTCAGTGGTCAGATCACTAATATCAGTTGAATTCGGGTCAATTAGATTTGATCTTTCTAATCTAACTCAGTAAGTGGATCATTTGAATCAGTACATGTGTTTTATTTATATCGGATTTTTTTATTTAATCAAATTTTGTTGATTTTTTTTTCAAAAGATATAGTATATTTTTTAAAAACGTATTTCACAAAAAATAATTTATCTTGGAAAAATATATTGTAAAGATAACAATTTAAAAAACAATAACAAAAAAGCAGCAATTGGTCTTATCTGAGGAGGCACATTTGCAGAGATGTGTATTTTGGGAACAAAATTTATGGTTTAGCAATTTGTTCTTCTGGTGTAATGGAACGATGCTATAGTCGAGAAAATTGACTCTGTCGGATCCAGCAATAAAACTATAAATATCGCAATTATAATAAAGCGGCATATCCCTTACTTTCTGCAGTATAATACTGTTTGGCAACGGCCCATATTTGAGCCGCTCTATCCCCATGTATTGAATCTTTAGGCTATTCTTCTGCCGAATGATCGTGAATTATTATTAAAATCGTTTTGTACTTAAAATAAATACACCAGTTTTTAATTTTTTCAAAAAAATTACACTTGATAGATAATATAATTAAACAAAAAATCAGCCTAACAAGTATTGCAAATAGTTTCGAAACATTTTTGGAAATGCAGTTTTCATTCCCATAAGATGTTTTTTCAATCAAAAATAGGATTTATGTTAAAAGACCGTAGGGCTATTTTCCTATACGTAGCAGGTAGCTTAAAGATTCAATGCTTGTATAGAGCGGCTCAAATATGGGCCGTTACTAAACAGTATTATACTGTAAGTAAGTAAGGCATATGTCGTTTTATCATAATTGCGATATTTACAGTTTTATTGCTGGACCCGACAGTCAATTTTCTCGACTATGTTTGAGTATGAGTCTTAATTGGTTATTTGAATATTAATTATCTATATTTAAGAATACATATAAGAATGTTGTGGTATTGTTGAAATATGTAAAAAATAAAAAGTTGGATATAAATTTACATAAATTTTAACATTTTTTCTGAAAACTTTTGAAATATACAGTAAGGTTGGTCGTAATATGATTGAATTGGATGGGCTGCTTCTAATCTGAAAATTAATATTTGTTTGGTTTATACCAATATTAATTCATTTAATCGAATGCAGAAGTGGCTGATGCGACTGGACTAGACTGATTTGGTTGGTGCGTAATAAGTCTTACATAGATACATAGTAAAATTGAAACATATTGCACTCAAAATAAAAGATAAACTAGGAATATCATTATTTGTACGAAGTGATTTAACTTTTTAAACACCTACCGATACGAAAGTATGTTTTATTGACTTGCCGAATAGAATTATGTTATAGTGTAACATATATCTCGTTATTACTTTGTTTAGAAGAATTATATAATGAGATCCTAAGCCATTTTTTTAAAATTTTATCTGAAAGAACAGAAAATACGAATATTAGTGAAAACGCAAATGAAAAATATTTCATAATAAGATAGATATCAATTTTTAAAGTGAAAATTTTGGTCCGTGAAGTGATATTTTACCAGTGATGAATAAACTGTTAGTTATACAGACTATTAGTTATTTTCATATTCGTATAGCTGAAATATGTTCACATATACATAAATTTGTATGTATATGAATGAAAAAATTATAATTAGGCAAAATTAAAATTTATTTTTCGTAACAAAAGTAAGAACATATAGTAACATTTTTGACACTAAATAAAATATTTTCACTAATACTAATTAATAAGTGTATATTTTCATATTCTGTTGCAAAATGGTAATATTTCGACAATGGTTTAGGAAAAATTATGTTATAAATTTTATATCAATTATATGTTGTTATAATAATTCAGAAATATGATTGTTTCAGGTAATAAAACAGTCAGCGTACGATTCTAAAGCCGATATATGGTCGTTAGGAATAACAGCAATTGAACTAGCAAAAGGGGAACCACCTAATTCCGAATTACATCCTATGAGAGTGCTCTTTCTTATTCCCAAAAACAACCCTCCCCAATTAACGGGAAACTATACAAAACAATTCAAGGACTTCGTTGAAGCTTGCCTGAATAAAGATCCCGAAAATGTAAGCAGCATAATTAATGTATAAGATAATAATAAGATAATGACAACCACTTTTTGCAGAGGCCTACGGCTAAAGAATTGCTCAAGTTCCCATTCATAAGAAAAGCCAAGAAAAATTCCTACCTTATTGACCTAATAGATAGGTACAAGAAATGGAAGTCTCAGAGGAGTGAAGAAAGTGAAACCGAATCTGAAAATTCTGATTCGTAAGTATAAATAAATATATCCGTAAAGTATAGATACGTATTAGATATTCAGAAACACAGTTAATTACGTAGTCAACCAAGTAAAAATAAAATTACCTAAAAGATATCACCAAATTGAAACAATTGAAATAGAGGTTGTTACTTTTTTAAATCAATAGGCTCTTCCCACATTTTTTTTTTCAAAAATATATGTTTGTGTATGAATTTTTTTCATATATTCACTTCCGTTTTAAGACAAATAAGCACGAAATAAATTGTTATGCCTTTGACGTTTCGCAGCGCCGAGTTCAACCTATTGACAACGAAAACGAAATGTTTTTATGTGTTTACAAATGGAACGTTAAATTTCCTGCGCCATGTTATATGTTCTTCTATCTCATCTTGTATGTCCATTTCTATCGAGGCACTGATACGGTAAAACTTTATAATTAATTATAAGTAAACAGTATACTTTTTAAGTGAAATTATATTTGTTAACATTGTTTTGTAGCAAATTATTGAAAACATATTGAATATTATGTTGAATTTTAATATGCTGGAAAAGACCATTTTGTTTTACAAAATATTCGTGAAAAATTAAAATTACACTTCAGCTTTAGCTTTTCCGCACCGAATGTCATCACTACGATCGAGAGTTTTTGTTATTATTATATACTATAAAATACCACATTCCGGTTTCCCTCTGTCTTAGATACACTGAACTTTAAATATGCTAGCCTCTGTTGTACGCTATTTCATCACTCAGGTTGTGTCCTTGCTCTTCAAGTGAACGTACAATGAAAAATTAGCTATTATGAAACTTAAATGGCCGGTTGCATCAATGTTACTTATATTTTAAATTTCCCTTAAATGGATATCACATAGGAATAAAATGTTAAATTAACTATTCAACGTACCTGTCAATATTTCAATTAGCATTTTTTTTGTTTTAAGTATTGCTTTGAATTTAAGACTTGTTGGTATAGTCTATTTTTATAAGAACGAATTGTAATGATGGTGGGCTCAATTTAATCTCATTTTTTGATTTGGTAATACCCCAATATTATCCAATCAAAAATCAAGATTATACTGCACTTATCTTCACCCCACTTATAAAAAATAGACTATAACGTTGTAGTCTATATACATAAACCTAAAAAATACACTAACTCTCGTATCATTCATTAAAGAAAAACTAGATAAGTTCCTCCAAAGAGGTACAACAGAAGCATCTAGTTTATATCATTGTTGAATAACTTGAAATATTTATATTATACATATATTTATAAAGTTTTACTGGAATTCATTCCGTCGAATTTACATGTGCCCACGCATATTCAAACAGACCTGTAATCCTTTAAATATCACGAGTATAATGTTCAAAATATCATTACCCTCAATTCGTAAATATTGGTTAAATTATTGAAATATTATAATAAAGTGGTGGGAAATATAGCGCATTGTTTAATACATTGGTTTAAAAAGATTTAATATTGAATTAAAATACAACAAATTATAAACTTTGCTCTGTCTGCAGGGAAGAATCCAAACAAGAAAGCGATATGGACGAACCTTGGATAATGACAGTGAAGGGCCCACATTCAATCAAACCACCTGTAGAAGAACTTACACCCAATCATAAAATTTCTCATAAGGTGCAAAATGGATCCGGTCCAACGTTAGCCAAATCTCCGCCCAAAGATGCCAACCTTAACCACTACAGACCGGATAAAGCCACGCCGGTAAGTTTACACCGTCATTTGTACCAATAAAAAAACATGTACATAATGAAATTTGATAAACGTAAAATTAATAATGAATGTATTACAAATATCTATCTAAAAAGTATATAAACGAATCACATACTACTCTTTATCTACGACTGGATTTTAAGGCAATAGAAATATATTATAGATTATTATATAAAATATTAATTATTACTATTTAATTTAGAGCCTTCTTATACTTTACCAAATGGAGTGCAAAATTTATAAAATAACAATAATTAATTACCAATTTGTTGTGCTAGTGGTTAGTACTCAGGTTTAACCACATGTTACGGATTTAAATCCCACAAAAGTAAGGATGTTCTTCATTCCGTTGTGTTACTTTTATAACCTTAATATTTGAGAGATTGCTAAACATTAGACTTATTAGAGAAAAAATAATAATAACTTGTTCATAAATTTTATAATTTTATTTTTATTAGTACAATATTTTTTGGAGAAGCTCTCTTAATATTCTGGGATTCACTTAAGCAAGATGAATACAAAAAGTGTTTTTATTAATAATAACGACAACAAGGAAGCTCTGAAATTGTCATTAAATTTTAGATAAATTGATCTAAATTTAAACATATTATCTCTAGTGCAGGAAAGTATATGTTCAGATATTTTCATTAATAGCCAGATTCACAAAACAGGATTACTCTTAAACAGGTTTAAATATGTCGAATTTACATTAACTTTGACTTATTTAAACCGGTTTAAGTGCTAATCCTGTTTTGTGAATCTGGTTGTAAATGTTTATATTGTCTACAGCGTATTCATTTCTATTATACAAGACTATTAAAATGAGCCAAATAAATATATTTTTTAAACCAGTGGTTCTCAAGGTATGGGGCTCAACTTTCATATTCTAAGTGGAACACTATACATTTTTACATATTTGGAATCTACTTTAAATTAAAAATCCAATGATATTAATTAAAAGTAGAATCCCTATGTTGGCATTAAGTTTGTATACTTTTTCCTGAAAATAGCAGTTGCCATGAATAAACAGAAATCAAACGTCTTTTTTCATTTCTAGTCATCAAGACCAGTATCTTCAGTTTCTTTGACTCCATCCGACAACCGCAAAGATCTTTCTCGAGAAAGAGATCGAGATCGAGAACGAGAAAGGGAACGTGAAAGGGATCGAGAGCGAGATGTGAAAGAGCGAGAGAAACGAATTTCTAGAGAACTTAGTCCCTTGGACCATCGGGGAGACACGCAAGAGTCTGCGGATAAGAAGCCGCTTCGTCGATCCTTGTCTAGAGAGCAACCAGTTAAAGAGACTCGGACGCCATGCCTAAGTGGGGTTATATACCCTCTCATCTCCGAGGTATGTATTGTACAGGTTAAAAAAACTGATTTTAGATAATAAATTGTTAATAAAAATAACTTGAAAACACCCAGCACGAAATATATTTTTCCTACGACCACTGTTAAAAATAGTCTTTTTAACGGTTGCTTAGCAAGTTAAAAATAACAATTTATAACACAGTGAATACTTTTAAATCGTTGTCATTGACAACGAATTAAAAGTAAAAACAAATTTACTTTTAACACTTGTGTTAAAAAGGAACTAAATCTAGTTACCTGTCATAAATGTCATTCTAAAATGCTAAGTTTTTATTTACTAATACATAACTAGGGTCGTAAGAAAAATAGTGTATGATATTTGTGTTAAAAGTGATTTTATTTTGTTTGTGGGGTTTGTTACACTCGGCTTCGCCGCGTTTCAAACTTCCCCACTCACTCATAACATGTCACTTTTAACACTTATATCATAAATAACTATTAAATAACGAGTTCCACAATGGGGAAGTTTAGTGCTTTTTGTATTTTATTAAAATTTTCTAAAATAATAAGTTGACGGAGAACGTATAGTTTACCTTAAGTAATGCGCGCTTGGTTCTCATAACAACAGAGAATTTTGCCTCAATTTACAACCTACGTTCAAAAAGTCAAGTCTCTTCATTTATTCTAGGCCAGTGCATAGCACACTTGTGACGTCACAAAAATTCGATGATAAATAATTAATTATAAATAAAAGGGAACATAATTTTAACTTTCAATTATATTTTAAGTTATAATTATTCATATATTTACGATTAAAAAATATTTCACATGTAATTTCAATCACGCTGAACTTCTCCATTGTCATTTTATTTTGTGAAAAAGAAATTTGGGACACAACGCACAGCGGATACTGAGTGCTATTATTTATTGACTTCTATTATTTAAAAATATTTCATATTTTATATATATTTTTTGGCTTAATGATATTTCAGCAGTATTATTTTTGTACTATTTATTACCGATAAAATGTAAAATTCAGAAATTGCGCAAAATACGAACTACATATTTTAGGTACACTATTATTGTAAATAATTATAGAAATTAGATTGAGTTAATTAGGTTCGATTTGATTATAAATGTCCATTAAAAATATATATATTCAAAAGTTTTGAATTTACGTTTTTTTTTTGCAGTTGCAAAGAAAGCACCACTACAATGGTCGCACTAACGACTCTCCGCATAAGAGTACAGATGCCATCGAGGAACTGAAAAATGCGTTTGAGTTAGCAGAAAGAGCCAGTCCAGGTATTAGTGAAGCCTTTGTTCGTGAAATGGTGCAAAAGTTGGTTCCCTCTGTCACTGAACAGAGGCTTAGGAGTGTCATGGAAAAAGTGACGAGGTAAGAACAAATATATAAACTAATATAAGTAATGGACTATAATTTTCCACGATTTTTTACAAACAGGAAATGAGTATGATTTTTTATTGATTTTAAACGTATGTATTTTTCCACGTATTTTTTTTAAAGACATCGAAGTTAACATCTTAATCCGCTATCAACATCTAGTGTTATTTGTAAATAGTAAAAGAGTAATTTTAACTGTGCTGAAGAACAACATAGTTGGCACTTAACATATATCCAATTTGTTCACATGTATGGTAAATGTAATATGAAAATAATGCACACGAAGAAACGAATTAGCTTTACCTCGCTCTATGATATGAGTATATGATGTCGAGTAATTACACTTTTCATTTTAAAAATTAATGTATATAGTATTTTACAATATTAGCCAGGTAAAACAGTTTTTACTGGTGATAGGAGGAATTGACTGGCGAGCCGTTTAGGCGAGCCTGTCATCTCCTTGAACCAGTAAAAACTGTTACCTGGCGTATAATGTACAATAGTTTACTTGTTATTGACTTGTAAATAAAATTAAAATTAAAACCAAATTTTGACAGTTACTAATTTTGTGTCAAAAATTGTTTTAAATGATATATCGTAAGCCTTGGAAGACAATAAACAATGGAACTACTAGCCAGTAAAACTGACAGGTGTCATCTTAACATGCTAGGTACTAGTAAATCTGACAGCTGTCATTTTTACAATGTAGTAGCTTGTAAAAATTAATTTACCTGGCAACAAAGAGTTAAGATAAATGATAGTTTACAAGTCAGTCACAAGTAAAATATTTTACTTGTTACTGACTTGTAAACTATCATTTATCTTAACTCTTTGTTGCCAGGTAAATTAATTTTTACAAGCTACTACATTGTAAAAATGACAGCTGTCAGATTTACCAGTACCTAGCATGTTAAGATGACATCTGTCAGATTTACTGGTTAGTAGTTCCATTGTTTATGTCTTCCAAGGCTTACGATATATCATTTAAAACAATTTTTGACACAAAATTAGTAACTGTCAAAATTTGGTTTTAATTTTAATTTTATTTACAAGTCAATAACAAGTAAACTATTGTTCATTATACGCCAGGTAACAGTTTTTACTGGTTCAAGGAGATGACAGGCTCGCCTAAACGGCTCGCCAGTCAATTCCTCCTATCACCAGTAAAAACTGTTTTACCTGGCTAATATTGTAAAATACTATAACATACGAGTACATATCTGTTTATTATTGGAAGCATAATAAATGTTGACCTTTTTTGTTTCCAGAGATCCGTCATAGAACAGCGCGGATCATAGCTACGCTGATGGTTGACAGGTTAACAAGTTCATTTCGTTCGCTCAGAAGCCCCAACAAAATTGTCTCATGATATTGCACTTACTGATAACATGACAATATTCAATTATCCATTGGAGCTTATATTAGCACTAGAGTTTTCTATTTAGAAATATCAACAGAAATTCCGTGTTTCAGATTCAATCTTCCAGATTGAAAGTTTAGTTCGATTCCAGTTAGACGCGATTTATATCGCCAGTTCACGAAGTAGATAATTTGTTTTGTGTTTTCAATGTTCATGAATTGTTGAGGGAACTAATTATTGTATATATGTATCTAGAATGGATTATATCAATTTAAGAGTAATATTTTTTCTTGCAACTGCGAAAGTGTATTTTTTTAGCTGTATATACATATTACATAATATAATATATAGTTACGTACATTTGATTCAGCGGACAGTTTACTTTGTATAAGTTCGCTTCTTCTTCAGTCCAAGTTCAGTTCAGTTTTCGTTAAATGGAGCACTTAATTTCTTTTAATCATTTATATTTACAGATAAAAAATTAATATTATTTTTATATTGTTACTATTATGACTAAAATTAACACTTTCGATATTTTTTTATTGTTGTTCCTATTATATTTTTTTTATAATTTGGGGTTTTATTGATATAAAAAAATATTTCATTCAAATTTACTTTTTATAAAACTGAACCGTTTATTTATTTTCATTTTCTTTTTTTTTATTTAGTTGAATAATTTATTGTTTCTCTTTTATATTTTTGTTAATTTACAACATAATTTTTTGATAACCAATACTTTTTGTTGGAAATTTTATTTCAGCAGCAATTATTGTATTGACACTATTACTATACATGTTTATGTTTAAAAAATGTTTTATTTATACCTTAATTTGTATTTCTTTTTCTTTTTCATATTAATTGGTGTATAAAACCATTTAAAATATGAAAGAATATTATTTTTTGAAATTGTGGGTATTTGTTTGGTTAATGAAGTTGTTTTTGAATTTGCTCTAGGAATATCTTTGTTTGTTTTCTTTCCTTGTTTTTATTGTTATGAAAAGAAATGTGAAAATAAACGATTAGAAGAAAAAGAAAGTTAGTTCCTAGAAGCGAACTTGTACACTGTGTGTTTCGGTTCAGGTAGATTGTTGAAGTGTCCTTTACTGAACGTTTCGCTGGCAGTGAGTACTGCTCCTGTTCTTCCTGTACTGTAGCGTGTGTGTGGGGAACTTAACACTGTGATAGGGTGAACATGAATCACGTGCAGTATGTACCTACTTGTATGCAGACGCTTCATGTTGAATTGTAAACTAATTATTGTTGATTTTTAATTGTTTACATGATTATATTAAGTAGCTAGTACGTCGAGTTCAGATTCCCGCATGGATACTGTACAGTCAATTACACAGACGACTTCAGAAATCCTTAGCTATCGTTAAGAGTAACTTGTAATATATTATAACACATTCAAATTATTAATCGGTCAGTATAAGATCTGCTTGTACAGACGTATACATAAATAAAATATATACATACATACACTTCTCTTTCATTTTATTTCTACATTTTTTTCATAATTTTCTTAGTAACTCTTAAAACGTTAAATAGTAAGTACCTAACATATTTTGTAGTGATAGAGGTAATAAATCCATACAACATGTGGTTATTACCAACTATTGAGAAGACAACAGTGGGACGACTACGCTCGAACGCCGTTCTATGGAAAACACTTGAAGGTTCGTTTTTTCTACCAATTTTCGAAAAATATGTGGACAGTGATGTTCTCCAAGTCAAATTGTGGTGCATAACATATAACAATATTTGATGTCACTATTTTTACGGGGGAATTTAAACTTACTGCCATTGACGTAGATAAGGGAAGGGAAAAGGTGGATTACAACCCCTTCTGAACGGTAATGCATTACTATAGCATATAGTTCCTCTACGTTGAAAAAGACCTGTGCGAAAGACGCATTTTAGTTCATATTTTGAACAAGCATTAAGTGAAGGTAATTCCGTTCAGCTTTGTCAGTAGCGAATTTATACTTACGCCGCCAAGGGGCTACCGGCAACTTGCCTCCCTTCTCCTTTAAGCTTTATCCCCATAGGTTTTTTAATATCACAAAATGGTTAATTCTACCCTAATTTTGATCAAAAGTGGTTTTCAATAAATTAAAAAGCCAGATCTACATATTATTTGTGATTATTATTGTTACTTGTTGCTATATGGTATTAAAAAAATGCCGCCATGGGCTATAGGGCACGAGAGCAGCACCGTCGACCTGTGCCCAAGCCTCTCAGCTCATTTCACACCATTCTATGATTGTTTCAGTTCACACTATTCCAGGAGGAAGAGAAGAAGTGGCGGAAATTTAAATGGACGTCATTGGCGGGTTTTGTATTCATTCCATTCTGCAATCTCTATGTAAAGTTTATCCATTATGCTCTTTTAGTGTTTCTCGTGTCAGTATTTGTTGTTGTTGATTTTATTATTATTGTTGAGTTGAGCCAAAGTCGTCGATTTAAATTTCCGACACTTTTTATCTCCCGCCTTGATTGTTGTGAAGTAAGGCAATCATGGAATGATGTGAAATGAGACAATTATAGAATGGTCTGAAGTGAGATAAGATGGACAAGATCGACATTCGAAAACAAATTTTATTAGTAAGTTTTAAATGATTTATTAAACGTTATATAGTATAACAATGTCAGAGACCATTAAATCTGTATAAATACAACTTGTTTTCGCTGGAAGAGTACATTTTGACTTTTATTTAAATTTCCGCCACTGGAATGCTGTGAAATGAGATGAGAGGCTTGGGCAAAGTCGACGGTGCTGCTCTCGTGCCCTATAGCCACTACAGCCTTCCCCTAAAATCCGCCACTGAGCTTTGTACCAGTAACATACTTAGTACCTAATTCACATAGTTGGTACTTGGTAGTAAATAGACTATAAAAAGTGTTTTTATCTACAACTATTGAAATATAGGTACATTATACGTGTGATACTACATATAATATACTACTCATATTACACAAGTGTAATATGAAATGTCATGATACACGCTACACTTTTCTGTAATAAATAGGGCATATAATTTAACACATAATATTGTATTAAACTGTTAATTTATTAATAACATATTTTTTATTATAAATATCAATATATATGCTTATAAAAGTATAATAAATACAATTTGAAAAGTGATTTTGACATTTAAGTGCTACTGTGGCGCCATCTGTTAAGCCATATATGAACTACCCACACCTAACTGAATATTTAACAAATAATATCAGATTTGTTATATGCCTGATAGTTGTAGATAAAGTATAGTATTTGACTCGCATAATATGGCTACATTACACTCAGATGATTAAAAATACTCGCTACCGCTCGTATTTTTAATTACATCATCGTGTAATATAGCCTACATATTATGCTTGTTAAATAATATACTATTATCTACTCTCACCCTATAATGATTCCATTATTTTGCAAGTTATTGCATGTGAAGTGTGTCATTAATGAAATCGTTTAATAATGAAACTAAATCATGCCTAAAAGAACAATGTAAATTAAATGGGACTTTCATTATTATAACATTTCTTTTAACAAATGAAAAACATGTTTTTGAAAGAATGGTAATGTAAAACACCGGTTAGTACTGCTAACGCTATAGTATCGCAGAAAAATATAGTACAAATTATCGTATTTGGATTTTATGTAAGAGTTTTATCTCAAATTGGTGACATTGCATCGGTGTCATCTCAGAAGTATACTGAACGCAACCTACCATCACCTGTCTACCTGTCATATTATATAAATATAATAAATTATTACAATTCTATTTATTTTTCTAATTGGTTCGTAGATAAAATATTGTATGACACTCATGTGTGAAGTACTTTTATGCACTCATTACGGTTAAGACACTCGCTTTCGCTCGTGCCTTAAACTCCGTAATTCATGCCTAAAAGTATTCCTTCACACACTAGTATCATAAATAACTATTATTAATTTTTATACTCTTTTCAACCTCAATGGTTTCAGTTCATTTAAATGTCACAAAACCGTGTGCAAAGATGCTCGGATAAATAAAAATACTGCGACACAATAAAAAAAGAGTCCGAATTGAAAGTGGAGAACAAGAATTTTTTAGTCGTAAATATAATTATGAATTTTAAAATATAAACATTTAAAAGAAAAACATTCTTTATTGAAATATTTCCGCTCTACTGGTTGCATGCTTTCCCATTTATGGTTGTCACCTCTAGTTTATTGGATCATTTGAACTTTCGTTGATTTGCTAGGTATAAATACTATAATAGGGCAGGTAGTAGTCGGACAAGGTTCTACGACGATTATAAATGTACTATGTACATGTGCCAGAAGATTGTCAGGACCATTTCTGTTTGAGACGAACTATAATATTTGTTTTTTCACAATTTTATTAACTTTTGAAGTGATATTGGTTGGTGCCAGAACCAACAACTTAGAGAGAGCTTCCTCCAAACCTCCGATAGATAGATTGCAATTGTATAGCGCGACATGCCTGGCAACTATCTATCAAAATTACCCTTGAAAGCATCACTAGTTTAAATAATAAATTATCTCAGCGACCTCAATTTATACCACTTATTCCGCTTTTTAAGTGTCGATCCTGTTAAAAAAGTATCAATAACAGCATATATGACATAGACATGTCCTACCTTTGGTAAGTAAGGGTCTTAAGAGGGTAACGTGTATCCTCTGTAAAACAGATGGGTCTTCTTGATGTCATGGATTCGTCAAGCCAACAGGAACAGGCAGTGGCATAACTAGCAGTTCAGTCGCCGGGTAGCAAACCTTGTACAAGCACCTATTAATATTAAATAAATCTAAATTCGATGCAAACAAGCACATATGGCTTAACATATATATTTGTATATTAATAAACGCGTAACATGTTGAGTTTATTTTTGCAAAAAGCATATTCGTATTTTATATTTTATGTTCTTGTTAATTACGAGATGTTCTTTCGGCGAAAATTATGGGAGAGATGTTTTCTCGCGGTGAAATTTGTAGTATTAAAATTCCAAAATGTCAAAAGACTAGAAAAAGAGAGATATACAGGATAGCAGATTTTTCATTGTCCAGGTCATATCTCCTGAAATATTAAATATACAAGAAAAAGCTAAATAGGAAACTTGTGTAACAAGATCTGGTTGCCTTTAATTTATGCTTAATAATGCAAACAATAAAATTATATAAGTCTGTTGTGTTTTCTCATTGTAATCACTATTTTTTTATAAACCTAATACAAGTGTTTATTAGAAGAGTTTTATGGTTTTTATTTAATAAGTAACACAAAACAAAAAAACAATTATGAGTTGACATTATTTGTATTATAATATGCTCTATAATCAATAAAATTAAAACAACCTTAATTTAAGTTTTAAGTTTAAATAAACGAAATTAAATAAAAACATATTTGGCCCGTATTACGAGCTCACTTTTATAATAAAATCGCGATTTTATTTTAAAAGCGAACTAGCTCACTTTTATAATAATATCGTGTTTTTAACTTTCAATTTTACATAAGATTATGATGTAAAAGTGGGCGTTAAAATCGCGATTTTATAATAAAAGTGAGATCGTAATACGAGCCTTTTGCAATAACTGCTCAAATTGTCTTCCATTACATTCTAAACATTTTTGGGCCCGGTTAATCATATTTCTTCGGGCGTCACGCAACATTTCGGGGGTAATAAGTAAGCAGGCTGCATTGATTTTATTTCTTAATTCCTGAAGGTTTCGAGAAGGAGTACTATACACTTCGTTTTTTAAAAAACCCCATACAAAAAATTCAAGGAGGGATAAATCTGGCGATCTGGCAGGCCACAAAATTGGTCCTCTGTTGCCGGTCCAATTTTGACCAAATTGACTGTTTAAAAAAATTGTTACTGCAACTCCATTATGAAGTGGTGCGCCATCATGTTGGAACCATAAATTTTGTATTACAGCTAATGGAAAATTTTCTAAATAATCTTGGAATTCATTTTCTAAAAATAATATATATTGGTTCTGAGTTAAAGTTCCATCATAAAAATAAGGTCCCAAAATTTCATTGCCGACTATCCCTAACCATACATTAGTTGAAAAACGCTCTTGCGCACGACATTCAGTAATTAAATGTTGGTTTTCATCATCCCAATAATGAGTAATACGTTATATTATATTATTTAGATATTGTCTTCCTACATTCAAGACCCACTCGCAAAACACAATTCTATTGTTGGGATCATTAGGATGTAATGTTTGGAATAAATTTATTTTAAAAGGTTTCATTTTTGTGCAATTTTAAAACTTTTTGAATTTCGTATCTGGTTATATTTAAATCAAATGCAGCTTGTCTTGTAGAAGTTCTAGGACTGGCTCTAAAGTAAGCTAAAATAGTAACTTCATTATCTTGATTAATTCCTCTTCGATTTTGAACGATTCATTTTGAGAAGCTGCCAGTGGACCGAAGTGAATTATCCAAATTTTGAAATTTGTTATCATGAGGCTGTCTTCTGTTAGGATATAAATTTTGATACGCGATAGCAGCTAGACGTTTATTATTATTTGATTTGTGAAAACAGCAGAGCATATCAACCTTTTGACTATTTGTGAAATTCATTTTTCTTTTGTAATTACGAAGTACAACACCTTTTCAACTAATAATCATTTCTGTCTGTTTCTTGGCAGTTGTCTACAGGCACAAAACATTAACATAACGAGAAGCGAAACTCAATGGATCAAGTGGGCAGCACGGAGTTGCTGCCATCTGAAGTGTATTGGGTAGAGTTACTCACAACCTTCTTGATCATTAAATTTGGTATATGTCACATAAACGTCAAATGTAGCTATCAATATTCATTTGTTTATTTACTACTAGATATTTTAATTTTAAATAAAAGATATAAATTAATTTTCATGAAATTTATTGCCTGCATAGGTGTTACAAAATTATTCAAATCATTTAAAATAAATTAATACGATTAGTGCAGAAACCGGAAAAGATGTTCTGTCGGCAAATTTTGTAGAACTGATATTCTCTTGACGAAATTTGTGATGTTCTTTTAGAAAAACTTATAAGAAAGATGTTCTCTCGGAACCATTCGTGGAAGAATGTTCTTTCGCCGAAATTTGTGGAAGAAAATTCTTCTCCGCGAAATTTGTAGAAGAGATGTCCCCTCCACGAAATTTGTAAAATGTTTTATCGATAACATTCGTGGTAGTTATCTTTGGTCGAAATTTGTAGCAGGGATGTTCTCTCGAAATAATGTATAAGATGTTTTCTCGGTGACATTCGTGGTACAGTTCTTTGATCAAAATTTGTACATCTAGATTCTAATTCGAAATTCGATTCTTGAAAATTCAATTAAATATCCACATTTGTAACGGAGTTTAAAAGTGTCTGAGAACCAGAATGAATTTTTGGCACTCCATTTTTTAATAATCGGTGATTTGATGCGTTATAAAAAAATTAATATCAAAATGATCTTTACAAAAAAAGTAAATGATAAATTTTAACTTGAATTAATTTTGCGGAATTTTTCAAATCTCACAATTCGGCAAATCTTTGATTGTAAATTTGTAAAAATGTTTATTTTGTGGGCCTCTCATGTTCACTCTCCTTTTATTCCCGCTGGGGTATTTACAACCATGTTGATCTGCTGATCTATAAGTAATAAATATTGTCATTTATTTTTCATATAAGTAGATAAAATATGTAAAATAATATTACTTACGGTGAATGCATTTTTGTTCAATTCAATATAATTTTATTCTTATTGTTTTACAATGTTGACAATTTGACAATTATATTATAATTGTTTGAAATTGTTTCCCCAGTTTACTTTATTTTAAATTTCAAACGAATATAAAATGATCATTAAAACCAAAAGTTACCAAATTTTACCCCAGATTCTGAGTACTACTAATGCCATCTAACCTGTAAAGGGTAGAGTTATTCCCAGCCTACTCTATGCTGCCAATTTCCCTATACAAGTTTCACCCGGGTGTCTACAGGTATAAACAATAAAATAATTACAAACCACAGCCAGCTCACATAATTTTATTTTTTACATTATTAAGCATAAATTAAAGGCAAACCCTCACTTGTTATACATAATTGTATAGAGAAAATGATGTAGAATCTTATTCCGTAAAAACATACAGGGTGATTCATTTAAAAAAACCAAAGTTCTTACACAAGTTTCCTATTTAGCTTTTTCTTGTACATTTAATATTTCAGGAGATATGGCATGGACAATGAAAAACCAGCCACCTGTATGCCTAATACCTTACCTTACTACTTTATTATGAATTTATAACAAAATGATTTTCATAAAGAAAAGAATATATCTTTTGACATGAAATTTTTCCAAACATCACTATGTACTGTCACATCACATCTTGTTTCGATCTAACATTGTCTTTATTAAGAAATAACGAATAAATACATGACGTTTCGGTTAATAGGTATCTTCAGCCGTTATCAAGTGTATATTAATTACAGAGGTACAATTTCTGACTTATACTAATTTTCCGCTTCATGGTCCTTAATTTTTGCTAGGTGGGCTATGATTGGTCGCCAGACATTCTTGACCTCCACACTGGGTTGGCTGAAAATCCTTTTATTATTTGTGATATAGACTGCTTCTTTGAATTTTCGTTTCCTCCAGTATTCTTCTGTATCTAATATCTTGGCATTTTTCCATTGGATTTGATGATGTTCTATCCAGGCATGTTAAGCTAGTCTCGATTTCTCCATTTTTTCAGTTGTAGTGTTCTATGTTCTTTGACTCTAATTTTCAAAGGTCTCTTTGTTTCTCCTATGTATGATGCACCATAGTCGCATGGGATCTGATAGATGCAATTTTTGGAATCGTACTGCTCTGGTTTCGTTCTCGTAAGTATGCTGCGTAGTATGGTGTTTGACTGAAAAACAGTTTTAATATTAAAATTTCTGGCTATTCTACTTATTTCTTCTGAAGTCCCTTGGATGTATGGTATTTCTAGGATTTGCTTTGGGGCTTCCGCTGGTTCTTTCCTATCCTGGTTGTGTTTTGATTTTCGCTTACTTATTGCAGCTTCTACAAAAAGTAGTGTGTGTGTCGTAGTGTCAACACGTCTGAGTTTGTGCTCCGTGAAGAAATTAAAAAATATATATGAAAAACGGAGATATAGAGGACTATTATGAAAACAAACATAGCAACCAAACAAAAATAAAGTAGCAGGAAACACGGTAACGAAAATAGCCAATACAAAGGAATTAGAAAAGAAGTACAATAAAATTACACCAACATATAAACCTGCAACTACAAGTCAAAGAAAAAATAAAATAAAGGGAAAGGTAAACAATCAAAAAATATTAATAAGATTAGAATAAGTACCTGGAATATCAGAACTATGCTACAATCAGGAAAAACGTAAGAAATAGCTGCAGAAATGTTAAGGTATAAAATAAATATTGATGCAATACAAGAAACTAGGTGGAGTGGAGCAGGAGAAATTGTAAAAGACAATTATATTGTAAAATATTTAGGGGATAAAACCCAAGGGCAATACGGAGTGGCATTTATTATATTAAATGAAATGAAAAATAATATAATAGATTTTAAACCAACAAACGAATGAATGGCCTACTGTAGAATAGATACGACACCTTTCAAAATATCAATCTTAAATATATATGCTCCAACAGAAAAATCGAAAGAAAAAGAAACGTTCTATGAAATGTGTAAAAGGTACGGTCGCCTATGACGAAATCTAGTACCTGACATACAAGGGTTTTAATTTTTTTACTTGCCTCAAAAGTAATCCACGAATTATATTAATGAACAATTTTTATACGAGACAAGGGTAACGGATAGTCGCTGCCACCACTATCACTTTATTTAAAAGTCTGCCGTGATAGAAGCAGACAAGGGAATGATAATAATGATAACAGATGCGGTTCAATTTATGGTCAAATTTGTGCAGGGTAGTAATATTAGAATAATAGAGTTTTACCTACGCGTTGTGCTACCACGTCACAAAAACAGGGGTTGGAATAGGATGGGCTGAATCAAACACGATATTCCAACAATAACAAAATTATATAAATTTTAATAATCATCCGCGATCAAAAACATTTATATAATGCAAATAAATTACAACGCGTAACTTGATTCTATATAAACTCTAAATTCTTACTTTTCTACTTTACAAACAATTTTGAAAACATTATTACATCGATCTACAAATCAATATTAATCCACACAGAATATAATAAAAAATACTTACAAATTTACACCACGATGAGAGCGCCAGATACACAGTAAAACAACTATAGCTCGTCCAATATAGAAATGAACCTGCGCGAAAGACGCATTTTCGTTCATATTTTGAGCAACCAATGGGAGAAGGTACCCCCCATTGCGTTTTTTACCAGTGGCGTACTTAGTTCTTAGTTCATATGGGGAAACTATATTAGGAAATTATTATATAATATTAAGGAAATTCGAAATTAAGATTTAAACCATATAATTGCAATAAACAGAAAACAGCACAGGATTTGCCGAGGATTATATTAACAGGTAATAATCATTTATGGAAAGGGTGATTCGTAATCTTATATGTAGCAGAAAAAGGATTAACTATAATTTGGCTTGAAAATCTAGAGATTAAAGAAGCTGTTATTTCAAAGGTAAATATTGTCAGTGACCAAACCGATGTAATCCATTCGCCTCTACTTAATTAGATTTTTTTTATGATGTTCATAAATGTGATATTTTCTTTTGTTATTCATAAACATTACGCATTTTAAAATATAAATATTTACAAAAATTCAATTTGTTATTGAAATAATCCCACGTCAATGGTAGATTGCTTTACCATTTATGGTTTACGCCCCTAGTTTATTGGATCAGCGCAGTTTTGAACTTGGTTGACATGGGGTAGGTATAGCTACTATAACCCAGAACTGCACAGGGCAACTGGTAGGCCAGGCATGAGTCTACGATACGTTTAGTATGTACTGTGCGGCACATTGAACACCATTAGAAAAAAAGTATATTTATGTTACCGTCTCCTTCAACTTGTTTGTTGCATTACATGCGCGAGAATGATTAACAGGTCCTTTTCTATTTTGGACGAGCTATAATTGGTTATTTCACTAAGAAATACCAAGGTATGTCTGACATTTAGTCAAGACATCCACAACTGTCGACGAGTACAACAAGAGAGCGAGATTTCGAACTTCGAAGCACCATTTAATGGTAAAAATCCAGACGTTCTCAACCTATGTTTATCTTGCTCTTCTCATCCCCTAAGCATAAACTATGCTAAAAATATCCCAACTATTGATGTCCACCGAAGGCATTACGTATTGGAAACGGACAGTTATGTCTTTGAAAACAAGCTTGAAGGCGCAAAAAATGTGCGTCCTTCACCATAAATCTGTTCATTCCGTAACATTTCGAATACTACACTGTCAAAAATTTACAAAAATACACAGCCGCCAAGCGACCGTGTTACAAATGTTAGAAGAAATTGAAAAACTACCAAAAGAAGATACAATAATTGTATTAGGAGACTTTAATGCTCGAATAGGGAAGGAAGACTATATACAGCAAGTAGCAGGAAGACACACAATACATGACAACACAAATGATAACGGACAAAGATTATGCAGACTAGCAACAAGAACAAATCTGATAATAAGCAGCACAAAATTTAAACACGGGAGAGAACATAACATGGATATCACCAGATCAACAAACGCAGACACAAATAGACCATATATGTATGTACTTATAACAAGAAGAAAACAATCATCAGTAACAAATATAAGAACCTACAGAGGAGTATGCGCAGTTTCTGACCACTTTATGGTTACAGCAACCCTAAGACAAAAAGTGAAAAGAACCTCAAAAAATAATAGTAAAAAAATAAAATGGAATACAGAAAATCTGAATAATGAACGGATAAGAAAGAAATATATAGAAGAACTAGATAAAAATGTAACGAAGTAATAAATGATGAATATGACATAGATACAAAATACAAAAGTGAATGAAGAGTATAACATAATTGGACAATATCAATGTGTATTCAGTAAAGGCAGATCAACAAATATTAAGACTAGTTTAGAAATAATTATTATTAATAAAGACTTAAGCACTACTAACTCTTATTTAAACACTTAAAACTACGCAATATTTATTTCCACAATATATTTATATCACCAACTATTTATTTATTCCACCAACTATTCATTTATATAACCAAGTACTTATTTATTTCTAATTTACATGTCGCTGACATGTACTGATAAACACTGACTTTCTTCAGTGACTCTCTGCACACTCTGACCGATACTAACTTACTGGTCTCATGAGTCACCCGATGCGACCCATATATACTTGCCGCCAATTAATCTCTAGAACATTCTACAGCCTTCAGACTCTATAAAATTCTAGAACAATAGTAGCGTCACTCCTATCCCACTTGACCTTTAACGCCACTACATGCCCAGACAGGTCAGGCGTGATGACTCATCCACGGTGAGTCTCGCTTGTTACAGTAGGTATGTTTTATGGCACATTCCAATAGTTCCATAATCCCTTATACCGGTATGTTAGTTCTCTGTTGCAGAAACAGGTCTTCTTGTAGTTTCTTCTCGATGATCCTCAGTGATTCTTCCAATGGTACATTCGTAAACAGACTCTCGACGTCAAAACTAACAAATGTATCTTCTGGTTGCATCTCGATGGTGTTCATACTTGTCACGAAGTGCTTGGAATCCTTAACAAAGTGGTCCGTTTGTTTTTGAAGTGGCTGCAGTATGGGTAACAGAAATCTGGGTAGCTGGTATACTGGTAAGTTTCGAGAACTTGTAATGGACCGTAAAGGTGTATTTTCCTTGTGAATCTTTGGTAAATCATACACGTGTGGAGGTTTGCTGTAGTGTGGTGTCAAATTGCTTCTTGTTCTGTCCGAAATGTGATCTTGGTACTTGTTGAGGATCTGATAAACTTTTCTTTCGATTTTTGTTGTAGGATCAGTCTTCAGTTTCCTATATTTTCCTTTCTCTAATACTTGATTATTTTTCCTCATATGTTGTGGTATCCATCACTACAGTGGCATTCCCCTTGTCTACTGGTAGGATGTTTATTGAGTTATCTCCCTTCAGACTTTTAATTGCAGCTTCTTCTTATTTTGTCACATTGGTTCTTTGTATTGAAGCTTTCTGTAGAGATGTTCTGATTTTCCATCTGAATTCTTCCGCTTTTTCCTCTGGTAGTGCGATATTATTTGCAGCACTTACAATGTCCAGTACTGGTAGTGTTTTTGGTGCCAATGCGTAGTTCAAGCCTTTACTCAAAACCGATTCTTCTGTCTTTGTTAATAGTTTGCTGGACATGCTATGGAGAATGTTCTTTGGGACTAAACAATTATTCTCTGCTGGTTTCTTGTATTTTTCTAGTTTCTTTTCATGCCTCTTTCTGATATTCTCTCGAAATTTGTACATGTGTTGTCTATCCTAAGGAAGATGCGTTCGTAGTCTTCTTCTAGTAGGATTCTCTTGATTTCTTCGTATTCTTTAATCTGAGGGATAGATTACTGAAAATATTGTTCAAGTGTTTCCCACTAGAGGCACCAGCGTTGTTAATACTGTTCGAGCATTGATCGCTGGAGGCATCATTGTAGTTGTCATTGTTTTCTTTTTTTTTTGTTTACGATTAAGATATTTTATCTACAACTATTGAAATATGGGTACATTATACGTGTGATACTACATATAATATACTACTCATATTACACAAGTGTAATATGAAATGTCATGATACACGCTTCACTTTTTTGTAATAAATAGGGCATATAATTTAACACATAATATTTTATTAAACTGTTAATTTATTAATAACATATTTTTTATTATAAATATCAATATATATGCTTATAAAAGTATAATAAATACAATTTGAAAAGTCATTTTGACATTTAAGTGCTACTGTGGCGCTATCTGTTAAGCTATATATGAACTACCCACACCTAACTGAATATTTAACAAATAATATCAGATTTGTTATATGCCTGATAGTTGTAGATAAAGTATAGTATTTGACTCGCATAATATGGCTACATTACACTCAGATGATTAAAAATACTCGCTACCGCTCGTATTTTTAATTACATCATCGTGTAATATAGCCTACATATTATGCTTGTTAAATAATATACTATTAACGCCTCTACAGGATCATATACTTGATTAAGATCCTCTAAACAATCATGGAATCCAATTATTAAAATTAATTGTAGATGTTTATTTTAAAATAAGAACACGTCATGGAACTAAAATTGATAATGTAAAAAGAATACGAAGTTTTCATATCAAATCTGTAATATTTATGAATAATACACTACAAAGCATTTCACATTATTTTTTTATTTATGCCTTGTTAGTATTTTCGGCTTAAACTAGATAACTCAGAATCACTTTCGATCTAAGATCTTTTTAATGTGTTGTTTTTTCTAGTTTTTAAAGTGATGATGAGTTGGTTAACTATTTTATTAAAAATGGAGCCGTTTCCATAAAATATTTTAACATTTTGTTGTTTTGTTCCAAAATGTAAATATTTCTCAGTAAGCTAAAGTGTCAGTGTAAAACAAAAGCAAACATTTTTTTGATCATTAAAACAAGCTTACACTGTAATATAATTAAAAATATGTGGGTTAAATAGTTGCAGAAATTACTGTGGAATAACTAGATAGTAGTGCAAAATGACCTCTTACGTGCAGAAGAAGGAACGGATGTTCCGCGAGGCCGGGGATGTCCTCGTGCCCAAGCGCAGCGTGGGGCGCATGAAGGAATATCCGTCGTGCACAGACCGTCGGGCCTGGCTTGTCGACGACGAACCACGGCGCCAGTACATTCTCGAACTCACCAAATCTACCAGTAGAAAAGTATGATCAAAAACAACACATTTATTTATGTCAAACAACCACAGTCTGTCAAACGACAACTTTCGTGTATCACAACGACCTTATTCCTAATTCGAGTACAGTCAGATAAAAATGTTTCTTACAGTTACCCGTAGCTTTTGTTCAAATTCTTCCGATGCCAATTTTTAAGGCTTTAAAATGGTGTAACAATAAAAATTGATTTTACATACTTTCCAAGAACTGTAAATGCACTGAAATGCACTGAAAATAACTTGTTATATGGATTGTACCGATGGAACCTCGAAGTGTGAGCACAGAATAGGTTTATACAGAAACGACAGTAAGACAGAGAAAGGAAAATTAGTAAGAGATAGGGAAAGCCAACAAATTTAAAGGGCTCATTGTTTAAAATCGGAAAGTTTCTTCACATCTTAGTGAGAGATAGGGAAAGTCAACAAATTTAAAAGTCTGCACAATGCTCCAAGGTCATAGAACTGAATAGGGTAACATGAAAGATACCGACACGGAGTGTCGCTTCTGTATGTAACTATTCTGTGGTGCGAGCGACACTACATCTTCATCTAGGCAACTCAAGCGAAAGTTCTTGTTTGACAAATTGTTCAGTCAAGGTTCACTCCCTTATATGGGTGAAACTATTCGGACGTAGATGTCTTGTGGCTATGCTGCTCGACTGGCATCACTGAGATAGTAAGTTCAGTTTCTCAAACTTTCATTCTTATGCACTGTAAATATTAATCGGTAGGTACTCTTAGTATTTTATAAGTATATAAGCCAAACTGATTTCGGGGCGTATACATTTTATCCTCCACACATGTTATAGTGCTCGACATTGTATCTTTCAAACATTTAATCTTACACACCTTTTATCCTCCACACTTTTAATCCGCGAAGAAAAGTTATCTTACACACATTTTATCTTGCGCACATTTTATCATCCACACATTTTATCTTTCATGCATTTTATTTTCCACACATTTTATCTTCGCCGACGTTTGATCTTTAAAACATTGTAATTGTACCTGCCATTCATTTTATTGCCCATGCAATTAACATACTTATAATTAGATGAAATATCCAGTATTAAATTTTTCTGAATATAAAATGTGTAAAAGATAAAATGTGTGGAACATAAAATGAGTGGAAGATAAAATGTGTGGATGATAAAATGATTTGGAAGATAAAATGTGTGTAAGATAGCTTTTTCCGTGGATTAAAAGTGAAGAGGACAAAAGGTGTGCAAGATTGAAAGTGTGCAAGATACAATGTCAAGCAATATAACATGTGTGGAGGATAAAATGTATACGCCCCCTGATTTCTACAGTTTTACTACTTTCTGTGGCACAAAGCCACATGTAAAAAATTATTTCAATATATTATTTAAATTAATTTAAAATATGTATAATATTTTTCTTAGTGCGGTGGTGTAGGAAATTTTATACCATTAGAAGTTCTTATGGATATTCTTTGTTCTCAAAAAGTCGACGAATGCGATAAAATTCGACAAAAACTAGCAGAAATGGAGAGACTTCTTGCTAAGTATGATCAACTGGAGCTCACGGATGAACAAAAACGAAAACTCGGATTACTGGTAAGTTAAAAATAAAATAATAATAATTATTAATGTAATTATAAGTGCACATGATAAATATTTTCATTCCATTAATAATTTTATCGCTTTCCCATTGTCTTTATAAAATATAACTAACACAGACCATATAACTAAGGTTATATGAACTGTGTTGGTTTCGTATTTTCTACAGTGTTAAGTTGACCGAAAATTGAATTTGTTTATGGTTACAGCTGGATATAATGACATGTAATGTGTTTCTAAGCTTTCACAGTCGGCAAATATTAGTAGCAATACTATTTTCGGATATTTTTAAAAATTAATCTGTATATTTCCCTTAACTATGAAAAAAATAAAAATAATTCATTTAAGGCTCCTAAATAACGCCTTATTTAATTTAACATTTAACAACATCAAGATATTGATTATTAATTTAAAACCGTGTTAACTAAAAATTTTGTATAAAACTGGTAATACATTCATTCAAAAGAAGGTATAACTTTGAAAAAAACTTAAACAAGTTGAATACAATTATATAATTCGGCCTATGACTCGCAGAAATTCTTATTTTGATGGTCCTGTTACGTTGTAAAGTTGTTTTATAGTAATTTATAAGGCTAACTTCGTTTTTCTCATAACGATCTCTTTGTTCTAATTTTTTTATAGATATTTTCGACATCTTCATTTTCCATATACTCGTATGTCTTATTATTGTTCTTCATTTTCGCACTTTTCTTCCACTTCCTACCATTCTTTCGAATGATTGTCCTTCATCAAGCCTCATCTTAGAAAAGTATTTCATATTGATAGACTTCCCTTTTTCGACATGTACGAGGGTTGTTTGATAAATTAGTTTAACGAGAAGGAAAGGAAAACAACAGAAAATAAAGATTTTTACTTTTTATTTTTCAACACAATCACCTTTCAGCTCGATACACTTAGCCCACCGATGTTCTAAGACCATCAAACTATTTTAGTATAACGTTTTGTCTAACCCTCAGGTATGGGCGCTTACGTGTAAAAAAGTAAATAAATTAATTTTTTAGTCCCTTATTAAGACACTAGGGGCCTAGTTTTTGTTTATAAATGTCAAATTATATCAAATGGTCAATATTCCTTGACAATGATAAACTTTCTAAAACTATTTTTAAATTATAAAAAATAAGCTTGTATACTAGAGATTTATTTAATATCATAATATTTGAAACAATATTCTTTATTTTCAAAGTAGCATAATTTCAAAGGTCAAAGGTCAACCAAATTGTATATCTTGATAACACTACCACGAATTTGTAGCAAACATAATTCATTCGCAAAATAACTTATTATTCTAAAAATCTTAGTATTTAGTTGAAGTTTTCATCTAAAATGCTTTTAAAGTGTGTCATTTGGGGTTATTATATTATATTTTTAATATTTATCGCAACTAATAAGACAGTTTGAAGAATAAATTAATTGATGCTAACAGATTTATCTTGGTCATGTCCTGAATTAACATTATTTTTTTTAATTATAAATAGAGATAAAATTCATTGTTTTACATTTTATACGTTATTTACGTAAAAAAGTCGAATATTTTAAAGTTGTAAAAAATACTTTTTTACGCATAGAAAATAACGTATAATACGTGATGTATTTTATATGGCCATCACTACTAAATAAATATTCCTAAAAAATACTGGTGTGTGATTGCTTAGATAAGGTATAACACTAATATCATAAATAACTATTATTAGTAATTAATAAAATATTTATCTAAGTAAAGGAAGAAAAGAAAGCAGAAACCCCTTAAGAAACTTCATAATTCAATGAACATTTTTTTAACATCCTTAACATCAATTTCAATTTTCAGAGATAGTACAAACATTGGATTATTTTTAAATTTTAACCCAATTTGCAAATACCAAAGCACGCAAAGCTCTGTGAAATAAAGAAATATAATTAAACATCATTATTTTTATTTTCTTCATCATAATTTCCTCTTACGTTTTTGAGGACCTCACAAAAATGATTTGTTCCATGCCTGAATATACTAACTAGTGTTGACATACACATAGTCATTAGTACTCATACTAATACTTATTGTGTACGGTTTATAGACGGGCGACTCAACAGGAGCAACCACGCCATCGTCATACTACTCGGAGGGTGAAGACGATGAGCTGTGCGCATCTGGGGGTGGCGGGAAGAAGAGGAAGTCCAGGACGTCGTCTGAGACGGGGGGAGATGCGCAGGTCAAGATCGACGTTGACGATCTTCCAAAGGCCGAGGCTGAGCCTCAGCCCCAGGCTGTCGAAGCCAGTCCCAGTAGCAGCGATACGCAAGCGTTGAAGCATGGCTTGGAGAGCGCCACTGAGTCGGGAATCACTGACCTGCCTAAGGATTATGATGGCTTGACATGTGGCGAACTTAGGGACATGCTAAGGGTAACATACTATTTTCTATAACACCGTACCAGTCCAAAACTTTCATTTCATAGTAGGTACACTAACATTAACTTTCAATAACGGCAATAGTTTTTTTTAGCTTGAAATATAAATTCAGAAAGACGGCGTTTCAATTTAAAACCAGATCGCAAAATTATTAAGAAATCTGCCCCAATATAGAAGTTCCTTAAGAACAAATTTTAGGGTTGAAGTTATGCCATTGGTACTAATCCATTCAGGTGTCCCCCTTTATACTAAAAATGACGTGTTCGAGCGTTTTTTGCAAAATTGATGTTAAGTGGCCAAACATTGCGCTGATAATTTTCACTGGGCCACCCTGTATTTATTTCTTAGGCTTTTTATTGTAACAATCTAAGAATGAAAAATAATATAAACCTGCTAGTTTTTCGTCTTTACCATTATACTCCGAATTTATAATCATTAAAAATAAAAAATTAAAACTTAACTTCAACAAATAGCTAACATTTACTGTGTACTTTGATCCATGTATCAATTAAAATAAAATAAAAAATATTTTTTTCTTCTAGAAAAAAGATGCAGAATTAGAGGCCTTAAGAAAACCTGGTGATCCCGTTAGTACATCTGATTATGATGAGTCAAGTTGTAGAGACATTCGGGCTCTTCTCAAAGCTAAAGACGCCGAAATAGCGAAATTAAAGAACCAAATAAGTGAAAGTCCAGAGGAAGATCTTCGTTCACAATTATCCGAAACTAAACTAGAGTTAAATAAAGAAAAACTGCAATTAGATAACGCAAAAAGAGAAAAGGAACAACTGGCAAAGAATTTCGTTTCGACCAAACCACAAGACGTTTCATCAATGGAAGCTGAAATAGAAAGTTTGCGAGCACAAGGAACTCTTTCAACAGATCAAGAAACCGAAATCATTAAGAAAGAACTTAACGTTTTAAGAAAATACTGCGATGACCTTTCAAATATCCAAGAAGAAAATGAACAACTAAAGAAGGAAATTGAGGCTTTGAAAAAAGATGCTTGCAAGGGTGATAATAAAGAGAAACAGGCTTTGGAAGCAAAAGTCAAAGAATATGCGGAACAAATCGCACTTCTCAAAAGCAAGCTCAATACTGCTACTTCTGATGCAGTCAATTCGGAAGAAATCCAGAATCTCCGTCGTCGTTCCCAACTTGTAGACGATGTCTTAAATGACAGAGAGGACATTCGCAGACGTTCCCAAGACTTGGAGAGCAATATGACTAACCAGAAGAATGAGTTAGAAAAACTTAGAAAATTATCGCAGCAATACGAGACCGAAAACAAAAACCTAGCAAACGAAGTCAGCGAGTTGAAGAAGTATAGGGAACAGGAAGCAGGCTTGGCAACCTGCGAGTTATCCAAATGTCAAAACGAAATTTGCAACTTGAAAACAGAGAAAAATAAACTTAATGAAGCGCTGGAATGTGTTTCGAGGGAAAGAGACGATATGATCAAGCAGTTAGCTTACGCTGAAAATGAATTGCAAGGGTCGGATACAGAATGTAATAAATTGAAAATAAAGGCACAAGAGGCAGATTTGTTGAAACTGGAAAGAGATCGCTTGCAATTACGACTTGAAGAAATGCAGAGTTTGGAAGTTGAAGTTCTTTCCTTAGTAAATAATATTTTCTTTAAACTTTTTATACACATATTCCAACGATCTTTTCTCGCCTCATTCAAATATACACTATGCAATTCTACTCTTCTTTTGAAAACTTTTTCTCTTCATATGTACTTGCAATTATATTCATCCATTTAACCCATCAATTATTTATCATTTTCTCCGAGAATCATCTAATTGACTCACTTCCTCTCTCTCGACATTATTTTTGGGGTCCTAAACCATTTTTTTTTCTGAAAGAACAATATGAAATAAGAATATTAGTGAAATCGCGACTGAAAAATCTTTCGAAGTAAACGAGATATTTATTTTTGAAATAAAAAATTTGGCCTATGACAAGTATGTCTTCGCCAATAATAAACAAACTGTTAGTTATACAAGATATTGGTTGTTTTCATATTTGTATAATCGTATAATTCGTAATCTCTATATCGCGAACGAAGTAATATTTAAATAAAATATCTTCACTGATACGCATTAATTAATGTATATTTTCTTCTTTCAAAATGGTAATATTTCGACAATGGTATAGGACCCTATTTTATACTTTTCATACACCAAATAGTTCCTTATCGAATACATAACTTTTAACTTATCCACACATTTACATCAAATATCCAATTTTTATACTAATCATATCTGTTATACTTTTGCCTTCAAACTTAACATTTACTACCAAACATCAAAATACAAGCCTTTTATTGTATACACTCTTACGATACATTCAAATATATTCAAAGTATCCAACGCATTATATCCAGCATATCCTCATCTTTCAATCTCGCGACCAATTCGTCTATTTCTCTATATCATATTTCTCAAATATATTTTATTGCTGCATTCAAACTAAAACCACCAATTCACTTCTCTCAAACACTAACATCATCTTCACACGCTAGAAATATTAATGTTATCAACTCCATCCATTCGGGTCAACTCCTCATGAAACAAAACATCCATGTACAAATTAAACCACGCAGACATACTAAAACTTTGCTTCACATCAACATTTTATGCAACATATTACCATCAATTTTGACACTAGCTTTACTTCCTTCGTATAACGCTTAACCGTTCACAATAATTTTCCATTAAATTAACATCTTTTTCGTTTCAACTATCTATACAAGAGCAAACATTTGTTAAATTATGTACATGTCTTAAATATCGAACCTCTTATCACAAATTTTGTTTGATGATATGGTTCGCATATCAAATTAAAACTAACAAACGATTTTTTTAAATTCATCAATAAAATTACCAGGCGAAAATTCATGCATTCATGAATATTGTATTTAATAATCATAAGGGTAATGATGTCTAGACGTGGTTCAACAAAAGTTGACTGGTGTGAGATCTGGTGTTCGATTCCTAGAATCATTAACTTTTAGCAATATAAAATACTGCTGTGACAAAGTTTTCACCAAGCCATTCTAATTTGTTGAACCCAAGTTTAGCAGACCATATCATTGATGCGCGTAAAACAGTTTCTATTCATGACTGATACATAAGGCTCTGATCCATTGAGAAAGTAGTTTAATATATTCATGAAGAAAGTAAAGTACTTTTATAATGAGAAATGTAAAACATATATTTTAAATTTTAACGTATTATTACTTTTATTTAGGTTGAACAGATTAAAGCAATGAGTATAGAACGTGATATGTACAAGAGACAAATCTGTGAACTGGATTGCATTATTGCTGATCAGGAAGATGAAATCAAGCAGTTAGTGCACCACATAGATCGTCTTTCTGAAAGCATTGAAAGCCAACAAGTAATCGATCATTTCTTTTGTTTTCTTTTATTCTTCACTTAATTTTTTTTTTTTAGGACAAAGTCAAAAAGGCCATGGATGTCATGCAAGAAGAACTAGCAGAAAAGAATTGTTGGATAGAAAATTCAGTCAATCAATTGAATGAATTAAAATGTTTCAAAGAAAAATGTGAAGATAATGCAAAACAACTAATAGAAAAAGACAAATTAATTAAAAAACTAACAGAAGATCAAGGGGACAATTCAAGTAAAATGACTCAACAATTACAAGAAGCCCAACGAGAAAATGAACGTTTAACACAACTGGTGTCTCAATTACAAAATGCTTGTCAATTTAGACATATAGATATAATGCTTGAAGAATCTAAAAACGCTGTAGATGTCGTCATTAATGAAGTACAAAACTACCAATCGAATCTTGGAGGTGCGGGCGGTGGTCAAAATATGGACAGCAACTTATTCGACGAAAACAGGCAACTGAGGAAGCATTCGATGGAGATCCAGAATCTCGCCCAGCAGAGAATTGAAGAACTTACAGAACAGCTGAAGAAATCTGTCAATGAAAATGTTGAGTTAAAAGCAGAAAATGATTTACTTCAATCCCTAACCAAAGGTATGTTAACTGGGTCTTGTCATCCATCGTGCAAATTTTATAAACGATCTTAAGTGCAAGTCTAGTTTCCATACATGTCCAAAACAGTGTAGGTTCCAAATACTGCAATAAAGTACCTTTATTTAACCCTCATTGTTGAGTACTGTTCCATTTGTCATTTATTTTATATAGAAATATACAATGGAGGAATTTATTTATAACTAATTTCAAAATGATTTTCAGAAATTTCTGTATTATTATTTGTTTCTTCATTAGTAGAATTACAACAATGAAGTAGCTAGAAATCAAAATAATTGAAATTATTGGTAATTGCATAAAATATACCAAGTATACAAATGAAGTGGACCAGTGGTAACTTCTATATTTAAAAGATTAGAAAAATGATTAATTGGGTTAATTCACTTATACAATTGTTTTGATTTTAATATCTATAAATTTATTACAAAAAATAGCAAAATTACACTTAATTGTATTTCTATCTCTTAAAATAAGAAAATTACCAATGGTTTTCCACTTCACTTGCAAAATAAAATGTACGTTTAATTTTTTTACAAGTTCTTCGACATTTAACAATAATAATAATAAATAATCATAAATTTCATTTGAATAACTATATTCCCCCATTGGAAATATAATCAAGAGATTTTCTTCGAAGTGGAGGATTGATATATTTCTTCTCTGCAGGTATTGAACATGACTTAAAAAATTTAAATATAAATACAGAAGACCCAATATCTTCTAGTGCCATGCTCTGCAAATGTTACGACTTGTGTCACCAAATGGAAAGATGCCGAGAACAAAATGACAGCTTCCGGAAAATGCTGCAAGCCGCTGGAATTGAAATACCGGAATCTCTCCTAACAGACGAATTGAAGAAAGGTCCTACTAGTTCTGCTGGTATAACTCAAACAGATGCAGCAGGAACTACAGAAGCTGGAATTCAATGGGCTGAACATGAAGATGTTTGTTCTGTTTGTAGTGCTAGTGAAGCTATTTGTAGCGCTAGTGAAGCTATTTGTAGCACTAGTGAAGCTATTTGTAGCGCTTGTGAAGATGCCACCCCCGCATCAACCAAACCAGGAACTCCAACAGCTTCAGTCCCACCTTCTGCAGTATCCTCACCGACATCTACACCAGCCGGTCTGAGTGAACGCGATGACGTTTGTAGTGTATGTGACGCTCCTTCGATAGACTCTGCAGATAAAGCTGCCCTGAAGGAAGCTGTTAGAACTTCGATCAGAGGTTCGGTCCGTGGCTCAAAAGATGACAAAGCAGCAATTGAGAAAGCTTTAAGAAAATCATTAGAAGCTGCTACGAAAGATGGAAGGTTACAGGAAGATTTCGACGATGTGGTAAAATCGACTGTCCAAGCTTCAACAGAAGGTAAAGTAAATGCTGAACAACAACTTGCACTCGAACAATCAATAAAAGCTCAACTAAAAGGGGATGAACAGTCAATACAAGACAAATATGAAACAGAAGTATCTGTACGCAAATCTATTGAACAGGAAAATAATCTTCTCAAAGCAGAGCTTGACGCAAATGTAGAAATGGTACGTAAATTAAGTCTTGATATGGAACAAATACCTGCACAAACTATGGAACTCCTTTCCTCAGTTTCTGTTCAGTTCAAAGAAGAAAATGATCAACTAAAATCAGAAAATGCGAAATTAAAAGAAGAACTCACAGTTTTAGAAGAAAAATTAAAGAAAAATGCAGCATTTTTAGCTCTACAAGATATAGATCTTCAGGAAGTAAACGAAAGATTAGAATCTCAAATAACTGAACTACAAAAAGAATTAAATGCTTATAAAACTTCAACTGACGCAGTGTACGAAGGTACAGAAGCTGGTTTAAATGATTTAGCTAAACTTAACGCAGAGTTAGAAAAACAAATAGAAACACTCAAAAATGAAATTAATAGAATTACTTTACTTATTCCTCCCACTGGATTAACGAATACTGAAGACGAATTAATAAATATTAACAGACGCCAAACTGCAGAAATTAAACGTTTAGAAACAGAAGTTAGTAGTTTGATTGATATGAACTCTGAGGTTCGCCGCGAAAGTCTTAAAACTGGTGAAGAATCTTGCGACATGAAGATTATAAATTATCAACTTCAGTGTCAAATTCAAGATCTGTTAAAAGAGAACCAAGAACTTCGCGCACAACTAGAAAGTGAAGGAGCAGAAAATTTAAAAGATTTAATACGTGCCCAAGAAGCTGAAATGCAAGAGCTTCGAAATAAAAATAAAGCTATGGCTCTTCAGGGTAGCCATATGTCACTTGGTTCAGGAGATATGAGTGACGCGAAAACAAAAGATATCATTGAAAAGCTCAAGAATGAGATTTTAGATCTTCAGTGCGAAAACAACTGTCTCAGAATGTGTTTAACATCCACTACACCTCAGGATGACAAAATGGCAAACTTAGAACTTAGTCTTCATTGCCAGAATAAAAAGCTGGAAGCTGAACTACAAGATTTAAAAGATGAATTGGAATGCATGAAAACATGTGAAGCTAATCAACAAACGGCTGGAGAAGAATTAGAAATGTTGCGAGCCCTCAATGCTGAGTTAGAAAAGCAGTTGAAGCGATGTCAAGAGGAATTAAGGCGAGTAGGTGGGGGCAGTTCTTCTGTAGAAAGAAATCTGCAAGATGAATTAGATAAACTTAGAGCTATGGTTGATAAACTTCAAAAAGAAAATGCTAACTTGAACGATCTCGTCAAAGGTGCTGGTGGTGATGCTGTAGATCAACTTCTTTCCCTTCAAAATAAAATCAAAGAATTAGAAGCTGCTAAAGCAGATTGCGAAGCAAAAATGGAAAAACTGAAACAAGAAAACAAAGATCTTATGGACAGATTAGAAGAAGCAGTTAGAAGGGCTGCACTAACAGAAGGGGAGTTAGAAGATGAAATCCGCAAACTTAAAGCAAGAATAGCGGAATTAGAATCAAAAACACAATTTGCTAAAGATGGAGGCGATGATGGTAGATTAAAAGCTTTAGAAGATAAAATTAAACAGCTTGAAGCTGATAAAGCCCATTTGGAAGCTCGAATAGCTCAACTTCTACGTGAGCAAGACGAACTTACAGATAAGCTCAACCAAAAAATACGAAAAAGCTCAGTCACAGAAACAGGGCTTGAATCCGAAGTTTTAAAACTTAGAGCTAAAGTGAAAGAACTTGAAACACTCATTAAAGATTTAGAAAACCAGCTTAGTGACTGCAAAAAGAAACTATCACAATCAGCAGACAAACAACGTCTTGGAGATTTAGAAGGTGAATTAGCTGACATAACTGCACAAAGAAATGCCCTCCAAAAAGAAAAAGATAGTTTGGCGTCGGAAAATTCAAGATTGAAAAATCAGTTGAGTGATCTTGAAAAAGAACTTGAAAATCTTCGAAAACAAAATGCAGAATTGAAAGATAGACTGAAGGGAATGGATTCATGTCAAAGTGAGATAGATTCTTTGAATGCACAACTACAAGCTTTAAGAAATGAAATAGATAAACTTAAGGCAGATAGTGCTCATGATAAACAGCTAATAGATTCTTTGAAAAAAGAAAATGATGCTTTAAAGAAAGATATGAAAGATTTGACAGATAAATTACAATTAGGAACTGGGGTGGACGATTCAGCAGAAAGAGACCGACTAAATGCTTTGATCAAAAAATTAGAAGATCAATTGAAAAAATGTGAAGATGAAGAGGGTAAAGGAAGAAGTCTAGCAGATGAACTTCAAAAATTAAGAGATGAAATGGAACGTTTAAAAGCTGAACATGCTAAAAAATTAAAAGAACTTGAAGATGAATGCAAAAAGAATTTGGCTTTAGCTAAAGAACAATATGAGAAAGATTTAAATTATATTAAAGGAAGGCATAGCGAAGGTATTACTCGTCTTCAGAGTGTACACGAAGATAACTTTAACGATACCATTAAGAATTTCCAAAGAGAGATCGAAAACCTTCAGGCACAACTTGCAGATGCAATGAAGAGACTTAAAACATGTCAGGACTCCCTAAGTTCTAAAGATGATGAAATAAATAAATTGAAAAATGAATTATCATCATTACAAAATACTTTAGCATCAAAAGAAAGTGAACTGGCTAAATTGAAGAAAGATTTGGAATCTGAAAAGGCTAAATCGTCTTCCCTTGAGTCGCAACTTGCTGAGGCAAGACAGAAAGCTGCTGAATGTGATCAATTAAGACAACAATTAGCTGATCTCCAAAAACAATTAAACTCAGAAATGGCGAAAAATGCTGATCTTCAAAAACAATTATCAGATGAAAAAGCCAAAGTTGCGTCACTTAATGATGAACTGAGCAAAGTTAAAAGTGAATTAAGTAGCGAGAAAAATAAAAATGCTGAGCTCACGAAAGCACTTGATGATGAGAAGAATAAAGCTGCAGCAGCAAAAGCAGAGTTAGATAAACTTAAAGCAGATTTAGATAGTGAAAGAGCTAAGATGAAAGAAATGGAAAATCAGCTGTCAAAACTTAATGCTGAGTTAAATGATGAAAAGAGTAAAAATGCTCAACTTGCTAAAGATCTAGAATCTGTACGCAATGAACTTATGGATACCAAAAAGAAAGCCGCTGACGCAGAAAAAGCGCTAAGTGATGCTCAAGGAAACAGTTCTGCTAAAGACGAAGCTTTGAATAAAGCACAAAAAGACTTAGACAATGAAAAAGCCAAAAATGAACAACTAAGTAAAGACCTTGCAGCTAAGGAACAAGAAAATCAGGAATTAAAATCGCAAGTTAGTGGATTAAAAAGCGAAATAGATGATTTAAATAAAAGAATAGCTGATTTATTAAAACAAATAGAGGGATTAACTAATGAAAATAAAAAACTTCAAGATCAAGTGGCAGATTTATTAAAACAAGTAGACGATTTAAGCAATGATAACAAAAGACTTCAGGGTGAAGTAGATGAATTAAACAATGAAAATAAAAAACTTCAAGCAGATAATGCAGATTTATTAAAACAAATAGAAGCTGAAAAAAGTAAAAACGCTGATTTGGATAATATGTTAAGTGATCTTAAAAAGCAATTACAAGATGCAGAAAACAAAATATCTTCCTTAGAGGGAGACTTAGAAAAAGTCAAACAAGAACTGGACGACAAAATAAAAGAACTAAAACAAAAAGAAGAGGAAAATGAAAATTTAAAGAATGAACTACGTGAGAAAGATGATGCACTCCTTAAAATACAAAAAGAAGCAGAAAACTTGAAACAACAGCTTGACGATTGTCATGATAAAATAGAAGCAGAAAAGGCTAAATTAGCCGCTCTTGAAAATCAGTTAGAGTCACTAAAATCAGAGTTAGATGCTCAGAAAATGGAAAACGAAAACTTGAAAAAACTAGTTGATGAAGAGAATGATCGTAATAAAACCGCATCAAAAGCACTTGTCTCAGAAAACCTGGAAAAACAGCAAATTTTAAGCCAACTTGACGTGCTTCGTAGTAGTTTGAAAAAAGAAAGTTCTGTAACAGGTTCTCAAACAATAGACCCGAAATTAACCCTTCGAAGTTCTCAAACAATAGACCCGAAATTAACCGTTCGAAGTTCTCAAACAGAAGAAGTAAAAGAGGAAGGTCAAGAAGAAAAGAAGGAAAAAAAGAAATCAATAAAGAAGAAAGAAGACAAAGAAAAACCTTGCCCATGCGCAGAAATAGTCAAAAAGGCAAAAGCTCAAGCTTCAAAACCGGAAATAACCTGTCCTCCACGCCCTCCATGCCCCCCATGTCCTCCCCTTCCATGTCCTCCATGTATTCCATGTCCTCCATGCCCTCCATGTCCTGGGCTAGCACAGTCACAACCTGAAGAACAACAACCAGAAAAAATAATGTGGCCATCTTCTAAAAAAAGAGAAAAACTCACAAAGGCTACAGCTCTGATCGTAGATCTGAAGTTTGATGGTTCTAGACAAAGATTAGGTTTAAGTAAAAAGACGGTGGTTATGGCCGCTATTGAGCCATCAAGTGCAAAAAGCGCACAAGACTTTGATGCACATGTAGTAACACTAGAAGAAGAAAGCCCTATTAATCTGAGTAGAAGTATCGAATGTATTTTAGCCAAGGCTTTAAAATCGGGATTAGAAGTAAGTTTATTTTTTATATTTTCCTAGTACGTTATTGTTATATTGTTTATTAATGAGTACGAAGTACATTATGGGGTATATAATACACGCACAGGTATTATACGTTGATATTTGGATAAGATATAGAAACGATGCAAAAACATTAATATTTAAAATTTCTGATCTATCAAGTACATATCAATTATACAGGATGTCCGTTTAAAGAGACTAACCATTGGGATTTCAAGAACCGTAAAGCCCATTCACATAGAGTTTAGTGCAATGGTATTGTAGTGTGTCGTACAATGGTATTGTAGTGTGTAGTGCAGTGGTATTGTAGTGTGTACACGTATTCGTTCGCATAGAAAATTATTGTAGTGGCATTGCGTATAGAATTTTCAAGTAGACAACTGTCAAATACCTATATTTTGCCAAATATACGTAGGAAATATACTAGTTTCTACAGCATTTCAAAGGTTTAAATACTGTATATTAACCAGCGAATGATAATATTTTGATTATGACATTTCATATTTATACATTACCAACAGTTTCAAATGAAATGCCGTGTTCTGATTGGTTGTTGCGTCAGCGGTGTAGAGGTAGTGTAAAAACCTTGGAGCTTGCGAGGTTGTGCTACTGCATTACAACAGCACTACCACTAATTCTGAATGTGAACGGTTACATTCGCTTTCATTAGGCAAGAATTCTGCACTACAATACAAAAATAATACAACTGCACTAAGCTCTACGTGAATGGGACCAGAAAAGCTACAGCCACAACCGACGTAATTATTTCTATTGTAGAAATTTAGGCAAATATTGAATTGAATTGTTAAAAATGTATTTAAAACAAAATATTTTTGATTTTATTTCCAAATCACACTTGACCGAAAATGAATAGGTAATATCAATAATTCTTTAATTTCTTAGTTTATTTTAATTCTACTGTACCTGTGTTTTATATCGTTGCAAAAAGAAAAAATCTCTATTTAACAGTAGTATAGACAATTTTGAGCCCCTTATGAAAATTGAAATTTTGAGGACCCCTGTCAATTCCTCGTAAAAAAGTGTACGTAGAATATGCAAACTAGAAACCTGTATGAACTGAAACAAGAAAGTTATAAATCAAAAAGAAAATTGGCCAAAATCAATTTTTGCTCATATCTAGTGACCTACGCATTTTTTCGGGAAAACAAAAACATCATTAAAATGGTCAACTAATGCGACAAATTTGTCCCGACTTAACTGATTTTGTATCTTTTACCATTCTCGAAATCCCAATGGTTAGCCTCTTAAAACGGACATCCTGTAGTGACAGTATTTTATGTACGATAGGGCCTTAAAGTACACTTTATGACAATGCGATATTTACTGACCGGCGGACCGTAAAATAAAAATAATAATTTAACGTACTATTATCATTAAAAATTTCGGTGCCCCTTTATTTTAACTGTCATAATTCTTAATGGAACTGGTCATACATAAACCTTGTACTAGTTTATACCACGGGCATAATGGGCGAATATGACCCTTATTGTGATAAAGCCCTTTTCTACACGCGGTCCATAATCATAGATGCGCTCTTGGTACATAAATAACTAACATACAGTAAATTTCTTCATATTTATAAGGACTTATTTATAAAATTTATATTTACAAAGTTGGGAAACAGTATTGAGAAGAATAAATGGAGACTAGCAATAAGCAAAATGTTTTTGTTCATATAAAATATATTTATTGTGGAGTATCTTCCCTGAGGTTTCAATTATTGTGCTTATTTTAGAATTTGACATTTGAAGAATTACAAGATCTGCACTTTAGAACAACAACTGCTGCAAGTAGCATTACTGGACCAATGAAAGAGCCAATTTGTTCTTGTACAGAACAACCGAAAACCAACTTAATGCGCCGTGTAGCTACATTAGAAAGTGAACTAGCTGCCAGACATCGAAATGCCCAAGAAAAAAGTATGTATTCATCAAAACGAATATAAAGGTCACAAATTTAAAAGGTATATAGTACACCAAAAAGTAAAGTCTTATTAACAATCAAAAATTTAACAATCGTAATAAATTTCCCAGGACGTTTTAAGAAATAACACGACGCAATGAAATTTAATCCCTTATAGCTTGCGAACGAAGTAATATTAAATCAAATGTTTTCACTAATACTCATTAATTAATGTATATTTTCATATTCTATTGCACAATGGTAATATTTCAACAATAGTGTAGAACTAGGGCTGTTAGATTACAATTTCTAGTAATCTATTATTGATTATGAAAAACAATCAACTGATCGATTAATCAAACGATTGATTAATCAAATAATCGATTTATCAATTAATCAAATGGTCGATTGATCGATTAATCAAATAATTAGATAATTAAATAATCAAAATTCAAATCAAATAACCAAATGATCAAATAATTAGAGCCTATAGGTTATCCGGTTGGACTGATTAGTCACTCCAAAAATAAACAAATTTCTGGACAAAAAATACTATAATATGTGAGGGTTGGTAGAAAAATGTTACTATTTGATATAAATAAAATTGATAACTTTCGAGAATATTCATGATTTTACTTAAAAGAAAAAAGTTATCAGGTAATAAATGAATCAACAATCAGTGAATCAACTAGTCGATTATAAAAATACTCGTTTATTTCTAAAACTAATCAAATGATCGTTTAATCAATTAAATTTGATTAATCAATTATTTTTCCCAGTCCTATGTAGAACCCTAGTCGCCTTCCAAATCTACCAATAATATTATTGAGAAAAGGCAAATTATTTTTAAAACTTATTTGTTGACGATATTTTAAATCTTAATAAAAAAAAAAAACAATGCAAACAAAGTAAATCTCTAATCAATTTGAATAGAATTACTGTACAAACTACCATGAAATTTTTAAATTTTATATAACTATAAAACTGTAATATGGTTTGATCTGATTTTGACTCTTAGATTTAAACAGCCATTATCAGTTCTTGAATTTTGAACCATAAAATCTCAGGACTCAAACACTGTTAATTAAATGCGTAAGCGTACTAGTTCGAATAAATCGGTTACATATCAACTAAAACATTAATTTTATTATTTTCTCTCAATAGACAATACAGAATAAATAAATAAATATACGATAAGTACATTATCATTTTTGTCTTACACGTACGATAGAAGAGCCCAGAGAAGTTAACGTCGCAATGCGTTGACTTTTTATAAAAGCTGTGACAAATTATCATAAATTTGTTTAATCACTCAAATTTTAAGTACCTACCATTTGTTCTATTGAAGCTATTTAAAATATTTATTTAATTTTCAGCCAGTAAATAATGAAAATGTAAACAAAATAGCAAAAAAAAATTTTTTTTTTTTATATTTCTATATCAGGGAGCCATAAAAGCTTTATAAAATATACTAAATGGGATAATAAAATTAATTTTAAATAATTTAAAATTAATATTTTTATATGAATACTTTTTAAAATAGTTATTTGTATCACTAGTTCAAAACCGGAACTTTTGCGCAATTGTGTAGATAGGGGGGAGAGGGAAAAGGGGGACCCGGGGGCAGCATTTAAGGATGTCAAATACATGTCACATAATTACGAATGAATTTCAAATTGAAATGTTTTTCGTTAATTCGTAGGTTCATAATGTATAATATAATATAAGCAATAATTAATTTCCAAAATAAAAATATACCTTAAAAATATTTTCTATGTTCTGAAACCTGGGAAGGTATGTTGAAAATATTTCTTATCAAAATAGTATTTTTTTATTACTTTCTGGCTAAAATTTACAAATTAAAATAATTAAATAATCTCATTCTGCAACACAATTTGAATAAACATAATATAAAACTACATACACACTTTATTTTTATACAGAATGATCAATAGCAAGTGATAGACACGTGACCTGGGTAGTTCTTAAATTTTATTCCGCGGAAATAAGAACTTGCATTTACGTTCATAAGCATGTATTGTTATTATTTATTGTTCTGTCAATGTCAATCCTTCAAATATCCCTAATTCCTAACAACAACCTTTTGAAGACATGCCCAATTGCACCAACAAGGCTTAAAATATAAGCAAACAAAAAAATTCTAGTCGAAATTTAGACAATGTGATATTAGGCGTATTCCATTTGCCACTTGCATCTGATCTAACTTAAACTTTTGAATCCGGATCACTTATTTTTCATTCCATTTCACCGAATCAGTTTACTCCCTATATTGTATTTACTGATCCCAAGTAATTCAGTCGCAGAGGTAGATCAGAAGGTTCAGTTCAGATTGTCACGTGATTTTGCTGTACTTTTAAATAATTAAGAAAGAAAATGGAGAAATTACAAGTTTAAAATGCGGAAACAATCAAAACTTAAGTTTTAGAATTACCATCGGAGACAGACAAGGCAAAATCGGGTGTAATTGAAGTTATATAAAATAATAATAATTAAATTAATATTACAACCACTACACGGGCCTAAGTCATGCAAAGACATAATTAGTTGTAATTTAATTTAAAGAAACTAATAATAAAAGTAAAATTACCACCGCTTCACGGATTAAAGCGATCCAAAGGCATTTCATTTGCAAAAGTGAAGTGATCCAACTAATCTATCTGAACTGATCCAACTGAACCGACTTGTAAAAGGAACCGTAGTGGTTGAAATGCAGTATACGGGCACCCGATGTGCGCATGCGTCAGAAACAGAAACCGGAGATTCTCAAACATTTATCTGACCCGATGTATTTTATTTAAAATAACAAATACAAATTTAAACTAATATAACAATATTAGTTTGATAAATACAATATTAAACAATAACAGTTTACTCATACCGTGTGTCCCAGCTCGACCGACACATGGGAGTTTTACATGGGAAATCAATTAATTATGAATAGTATCTCCCCAGTGCAAGATATTAACTTGAAATTTTGTATATTTATCGGAGAATATTAATTCTATGGATCACACTTATTTGAAATTTGTAATTTCGTCTGCAAGACGAGATTTATTAAATTATAAAATCTAACATTTTCGTTCAAAATCAGTCAGCCATGGAAATAAAAGAAAATATCTATGTGACAGTTCTGACAGTTAATGACATGCCATTGTAGCTATTTCTATTTTTGTAATATTGGTATATTATTTAACAAAAATAAACTAAATTCAACTTAAATAATATTAAAATACAAGGAATAAGAATTAAAATCAGTGATACTTTACTAAACTGTCAGATAAATATTTTCTTTTATTTATGGCTGTCTGATTTTGAACGAAAATATTAGATTTTAAATTTAATAAATCTCGCCCTGCAGACGAAATCGCATATTTCAAATAAGGGTGATCCGTAGAATTAATATTCTCCGATAAGTATACAAAATTTCAAGTTAATATCTTGCACTGGGGAGATACTATTCATAATTAACTGATTTCCCATGTAAAACTCCCATGTGTCGGTCGAGCTGGGACACCCGGTATATATTTTATCACAATTTGTTATTTTATTACATATTATCGGGGATGAGGAATGTCAATTTTATGCACCATCCGGAATTCGACCCCGGAACCTTCAGCGTATAAAGTGGAGACGATATCCACTACACTACATCGGTCAGGGTATCTCAATAAAAATGAAATTACAAACAATTGTAATAATTCGATAATGGGTGGTTCGTTGAACTTGTTCGTCAGTTTGTGTCTGGCCCTCCGCGCTGTCTTGCAGTAGCTCTGCCTCGCAGCATGTCCGGATAGCTGAGAATTTGTCCGACCCTCCGCGCTGTCTCGCAGTATCTCTTCCTCACAGCATTTCTGGGTAGATGTCTGCCACAATAAAAAGCTATTAAAACAAGCAAAGGGTTGATTCGATTGGTTTGGTTTAGTTTAGTATCAAATTAGGATTGGTTAGGTTTAGGTTAGGTTCAGGTAAGATTTAGGTCAGGTTAGGTTTAGGTTAGGTTTAGGTTAGGTTTAGGTTAGGTTTAGGTTAGGTTTAGGTTAGGTTTAGGTTAGGTTTAGGTTAGGTTTAGGTTAGGTTTAGGTTTAGTTTAGGTTTAGGTTAGATTTAGGTTAGGGTAGGTTTAGGTTAGGTTTAGTTCAGTTTACGTTAGGTTAGGTTAGGTTAAGTTTAGGTCAGATATGCTATCAAATATACGAAAAAAAGTACTTACATAATAGCTGTTGTATTGTCATTCTGATGTTCGTTTATCTCGTTCCGTTATCTCGACTTGTGTACTCGGGTAAAGATCTGCCACAAGAAAAGATAAATCAGAGATGCACATATTGCTAAATAGTAGACATATAACTACACAAAGTTGTTATTATACTTACTTAGTCGCTGTTTGCTGGTATGTACACTTTTTTATGGCTTCAAAGAATTGCGCTGCCACTGTCGAAATATTGCGTTTCCGGCGCCACATATACTCAAACAGGTAGCTGTCGAAGTGCCCTTTGCAATAATTACATGGTAATCCTCTCTTGATTGCTGACCACGTACCTTCTATTGAGTTTGTATGGGCGCCGGTTTCGTGATTCCGAAATTCGATCGAATGATTTACAGTGAGATGTGTAAAGCCTTCGTCTGCCAAACAGTTATAAGATTTGCAGCAGTCACTTATTATAGTTGTCCCGGGTAATATTTGTTCTTTAATTATTTTTAACAATACATCCTTGCTTCTTTCATCCACTACACGCATAAAACATTTATTCGTCTCACGTCCCACTCCACCAAACACCCATTTACCCTCTACACGCTTTCCTCGATTATACTTTTCATCAATCTCAACAACTACACCCTCGCCACCCAATTTCTCGCTCTTTCACACACATTTCCATACACACCTCTCTACAAAAATTTTTCCAGTCAACTACAGTATTCGAAGATACACTCCACTCATTCATAATGCACTCATTGCTCATTTTCACACACCACATATACGTCATAGTCAAAATATCATGCATGCTCAACTTACTTTCATCAAACCATGAACCCTTTCGCACACTTCTTCTCACATGATGTCCAACCTTCTTGCATCGCCACATGTACCCGTCAGAGATATCCTTCCGTTCGCACAACTTCATATTCGCGTCACATACACTACATTTATACCAATCAGCAATCATTCCTTCATTCATCAACCGTATTTTCCGAATACTACTAATGCAACAACTTAAGTGACGTGCGCTTGCTACTGACAGCTACTGACATTGGGCGCGTTCAACACGGACGTAGCGCTTTGAGCGGTTTTTGCTTCGCTAGCGCTACGGTCTGTGCTGAACGACCCATAGCGGGTAAACGTATCCATAGCAACACTTTCAAAACAAATATATATTTGAAATCTATTAGCTGTCACTGATTTTATTAGCAAAATGGATTTAGATGAAATAATAGATATTCTTGCAGAAGATGATGACACTAATTTCATAGTTTTTATAGGAATACAGTAACGTTTCACTCGTTTCAGCCATTTTTATAAACTCGACTGACATGTGAATTAGACAAGGATAGCAATACGCTACGCGAATGAAGCGGTCTTCAACACCGCTCACTGGCTACATGGAGCGCTACGCTTGAAGCGTACCGTTCGGCACGCCGTGCTGAACGCGCCCATTGATATTAAGTAAAAAAGTCAACTATCAAACAAATATATTAAACCTAAAATTATTTGTATTTTATCATACATAATATCATAAGTGGTTAATTTTTTCTTGAAAATATTTAATTGTTACGAGAGCTGCTTGCCCAGCTATTTATCGAGTGGCATTGACAAAAAAATCACGAACTGTCAAGCTAGTAATTTTTGATCAATGTCATGAGATAAATTTGGTTGTTTCTAGTTCATGGATGATGTGATATTTAAAATTAATTTCATTTATTTAGCGTTAAATTCTTTTAAATATGGATATACTTGGTTGAATAAGAATAGGAAATTCATGGCGATATAAAAGAGCTGCTTCTGTTTTATTTTTATGACACCGAAAATAGAAATCAAGCATATCTACTTGTTCAGAATTAACAATTAAACAAATAATTAGGCATTTTACTTGATAACTCCAAATTGCAAGAAACACAAATTTATGTTTGTTTTATTTATTTTGTTGCCCTGGTAACGCTAAATAAATGAAATTAATTTTAAATATCACATCATCCATGAACTAGAAACAACCAAATCTCAAACAGTAAACACTTATTTAATAAAATATTTTAAACGCCCGCCATTTTATTTTTTAGTAACATAACATACTACTTATTTACCACCATTGTAAACAAAATTTTGTGTACTTTTCAAAAATATAAAACAAAGTAGTATGTGCCATTTGAAATTTCAAAGTTGATATCAGATACTCCGGAACCGGAAGTAATAGAACACTTTTAACTACCGCATCTTATAGCCCATGTTATCTATAGTAAATTAGCTTATAAGAAGATACTCGCTATCTTCCTTAATAACGGAGATAATAGCTGGTTCATTCTCGCATGATCGATTGTATATTTACGGTAGACATGGCAGTAATCTATGAAACACTTCTTCTTTTACAATATTTGTCAAAATATAAATAAAAAATGATACAATTTTTTTCAATTTTTTTTTCAAATTTGAAAAACTGACATTTGTCAAAAAGATGGGAGGGAGGTAATGCGGACTGGCGGGAGTAAATACGAGATACAGCAGCGCCGGCACATTCACGGCGCCGTTTGGAACTACAACCCGGTAAATTATGTGCCATACAGCCATATACCTATTAGTAATATACCGCTGATCCCCTATCTTCCCAATGTAATTGCCATACGTTCAAGAAAGCGTAATAGAGATATATCTTGCATCGCACACAGCTGTTACAGTGCACTTGGTGCGCATGCTCATCACCCAAGAAGATAGTGTTTCAAAGTCACATTTAATATTTAAATAAAATAAATAAATATAGAAATTTGAAGAAAATAATGAATTATTGTACATAATACTGTAATAATCATTTAATATTGTTTATTGATAATAAAATTACAATATCGCGAAATTTCGCTTTGTCATATCGTGCATAGTACACAAAACGTATCTTAAAATATTTAAAATTTCGCGCTGTAGTAATTTTATTATCAATAAACAATATTAAATGATTATTACAGTATTATGTACAATAATTCATTACTTTCTTCAAATTTCTACATTTATTTATTATATTTTAAATATTAAATGTGCCATTGAAACTCTATCTTCTTGCGTGTTGAGCATGCGCACCAAGTGCACTGTAACAGCTGTGTGCGATGCAAGATATATCTCTATTACGCTTTGTTGAACGTATGGATCGCGGAGGATCAGCGGTATATTACTAATAGGTATATGCATACAGCTGACATAGGCCTGGTTTCTAGGCACTCTTAACACATAAAAAATCGCTTATCAAAACTCATTTGTAAAATATAGCATCTTAGCTTAAAGGATGCGAAATTTTCTTTGTAAAGGTGTTTTATTGAAAAAATTTTGGTAAGGAGGTAGAACCTTGAATTTGAATTGGTTTATAAATTTATGAGTGAAATAGCCATAAATAAATTTTAAGAAACAATGTATAGTCTACTGTTGTGTGATTTACCGTAACCTGTTTGTACTGTTGAGTAGTGAATTTAGCTTCTTAAAATGAAAACTGTAGTATATTATACACCAAGGTTGGGGAGACCATAATTATTGACCTATCGCTAAGATTGTATCCCGAGCAAGGTGCGAAGCAAACGTCTCCTTAACCGGGATATATACATTATTATTTTTTTACTACTAACAATTTCATATCTTTTTTAAGACTTATATGACAGATTTTTTTACCTTTTTACTTGAATCTTTACTTATTTCTTTAAAATTCACAAACATAGTTTACACTAATTTTTATATCTGGCGTTTCATTTTGTTTATCTCAGTTTTGATTCGTCATTCGATTTGATATGATTTACTTATCTAAATTAGAAGGCAAACTTGAATTGTAAATCTATAGATTACACTGTTCTTGAGTTTAATGAGTCAAGTAATATTTTGATTAGGAGACTTGAGTTTCTTTGAAAAATTAGTTTCTCTTGGGTAATAAAGGAATATAATGGTGGATGTCTAAAAATAGTACTGAAAATATATATTTTAGATTGAAATAAGCATTTTACAGCATTGATAAATAAAACAGCTCAGTTTGTTTAGTAGCAAAATATCTGTTTTAAGGGGACTTTTATAAAATATTTCAAAATGACCGATTTTTTCGAAGGTCAGTGTAGTTATTATTCTTGAAAAATTACTTTATAGCTTATTTATATCATAGAATTATATTCTTATTTTGGTGTATTATATATTTTTTAACTTTTACAGCATATGCATTAAACACAAAATATGACAACATTTTCATTTCAGTACAAATGCTAGATCGTACGTTACAACTGGAAAAACGACGATTAGCAGATATGAAGAACGCATTAATTTTAGAACGAAAACGTAATAATGATTTAGTATCACGTATTGGAATGCAAACAAGAGAAAATGCAAATATAGAAGTTGAAAGAGATTTACTCAAACGCCAAAGTTCTTATCACGAAGATCGTTTACAAAAATTAATGTATAATAATAGTATTCGTCGTTTAACAAAAGTAATTATACTTAATCTTCCTACAGAATTAGCGTTGAAGAAGAGAAAGCTGAGAAAAGAAAACTGGAAGAGGAATTACAGAAAGGGAAGAATGTAGAACGAAGTTTAAAAGCTTTATTGGAAACAGAAAAAGAACGGTCGCAACATATTAGATGCAAAGCAAGCGAAACCATTGATGTAAGTTAAAATTTACATAAATATTGAGAAATTCAGGAAGTCTGTGGTTTTCCAACACAATGAAAATATTTAATCAGCAAGATATGTTCCATTTCAATTTATGTAATACCTTCACTTTTAGCTAGCTCAAAAATTCATTCCACTAATCTTTAAAATGGAATATTTTACATTATAATTCTTTTCTGAAGATACTATGTTTAAATACATAGGCATAATTCTTTTTACCGGTATACCAGCAGGTGACTATCAGATGTGACTTATTGAATTAAATGTTAGTAAGTGATCAACGTCAAGGCATTTGTTAATTACCTACTACATTATATAAGATCCTAGTTGATGCAGCAGCACGTCTCTCGTAGCTTTGCTCTTTTATCAAGATAGAGAGTATCTGTATTTTTTTTAAATCTAACGTTAAAGTCCTGAGTTCCGCGTTTCGTTGCAGACCCTGTATATGTAAAGTAAATTTTCATCTTTTCTCTGAAATGGTTTGACAACAGTGGAGAAAATAGCGTAAAACTTAATATAGATGTCAAGTCAGCATAATGCGAATGTTAGATTAAAAAATCTGATGTGGACACCTCACTTTCCTTCTACATCTATTAAATTAAAGAGAAATGCATAACTAGATATTAACATAAATACAAAATTTCAACATGCTACGGTTAATCATATTTGATTTATGTGAAAAATTCAAAAACCCTTCGAGCAAAGTATCCTTTTGCCACTGCCGATTGTAATAAAAAAGGAAGGTGCACAATTAGATGTTATAATAGTCACATATACAAAATTTCAACATTTTACGACTAATCAATTTTATGTTATACGAGATACGTGTGTAAGTACATACCAACACTCTATTTTCCGCAGTTAAAGTTAATGGCCCGTATTACGTGCTCACTTTTATAATAAAATCGCGATTTTAACGCTCACTTTTACATCAAAATCTTTTGTAAAAACGAAAATATTATTTTCTTTATATACGAAAAAATAATGGTGCATTGGTGTGCAGCTCCTAATTGTAAGAAGTTTTATAAAAAGGGAACAGATATTAAGTTACACAATTAAGATTAACTAAACAATAATAAAATGAAACAATATTAACTAGTGCGCTTTTAGATTCTTTTTATATCATGTTTTGCAAAATATAATAATATAATTTTTAAGCTTCTCGTGTTTTTTTTAAACAATTTATTAACGTATATAGGTAGGTGCCTTCTGAAAATAAAATATTTTTATTTTAAACTAATTTCCTATTGTCATACAATACAAAATACATTTATTTTCAACTAATTTTTCACTTTGGTTCAACTTGGTTAACTTATAAAAATAGCTGAAATGACAACTACACACTGTAAACACAAGTACGCAATATGCATTATATTTAGTAGGGACTCTCTTTACCGCGTACCTGCCGCTCCAATAAGTTATTCTGTCTCCTTCTACTTCACAACAAACGGCGTTATACGATGTCTAATTTGATTAGAAGTCATTGGTTTGGTCCCAACCAGAGAACAAATACCCCTCCGTAACACGTACAATAATGAGAAAAATGCAAGATAAAATTTTAATAATTCTTACAACAAAAAGAGAATCAACTGCGAGTGTATATACATACATACTACGTACAGACATCACTAGTCAAAATGGATCCAGGGATAGTCAAACCTGATATTTAATTTATTTTGTACAAGGAAGTAAAAAGCGTTAAATTTAAATATGGCAATGAATTTAAAGTTTTCCGATGCTATCAAGATCAAGTTTGTGGTACTATTACCAAGCAAAATGATAGCAGCGCCAGCCTGACCTATTAATATACAAACTACTGTTATCATGGCACATAAACTTATCCTTAATCCATCGGTCAATCGATATTGACAGTATGCTCCTTTCTTGTTTAGATTTTTATTTCCTTGTACAAAATAAAAGACGTATTATAACCGTTAAAAATTTCGGTTCAGGTTTCTCGGGATATATCCATTTTGATCATCTATGAATCTATTATTAATAGTTTTAGTGTGATGTTTGTACGTACGTAGGTATCTCGCATAACTCAAAAATGATTAGCCGCAAAATGTTGAAATTTTGTATTAGGGACTGTTATAACATCTAGTTGTGCAGCTCCCTTTTTTATTGCAATCGGTTGTGCCAAAAGGGTACTTTGGACGTAGATTATTTTTGAATTTTTCGCGTAATGTTGAAATTACTATAACATCTTGTAGTACCTTCATTTTTTTTAGGTAATCAAAAACAATATAATATATAATAACGTTAACCAAAATTGAACTGAATCATTGAATTAAAAAAAATATTACACGCGAAAAAATAACTAAATTTAAAATCAATTTTTTTTTCGTTGATGCGTCGTTCAGTCGTAGTCCTACCTGCAGATAGCGGTATTAATATTGTTAATAATTTATTTATTTATAAAATATGAGCACCAAACTGTATCAGAACTTCATTTGCACTGACATTTGTGTTTCCTTAACAATATTTTGGCAAATAGTTTTTATCTTTGGCAATTCCGCTCTAAATCAAACAATTATTTATAATGTATGTGTATATGAGACGCCTTTATGCTTCAGATTTATTTATTAATATTTTCAAAATTCAAAAACCTTTTTCCCGGCTAAGGGGGAGCGATCGTCCCGTCGCCCCTCCGTCAAATCCGCCACTGAGTATACCGTGAGTATTTTTTAACGTGAAACATAGGATTTATCATATCCACGATATATGTATACGTATATTTTCTTGTATCGTTTAAAATAAAACATAGGGAACGAATTTGACATTCGCTTTTTGGGTTATAAAATTTTCTGACAAGCTCACACCAAGTGCAACAATAATTTTAAGAATCATTTTTTATGGTACGGTATATATAAATTTCATAAATCTTTACTTCTACGTCGTTTAAATGATTGTAAAATATTTGTACATTCTTATATTTTGTAGTACTAAATTTAAGTTCTTTAAATCTGGCCTTATTTCAATAATTCCATTGAAAGTTTGTGATTAACAAGTCATAAATGACAGATGAAAGCATTTTTCTTCTTAAAATGACAACTATGATTTTTATTTTGCTTTCAAAGTATTTATATCACACCTTTTATTTAAATTGAAAATGTGATACAGTATGAAATAAAACGTATGTTATACGTCTGTTAATGATTTTCTCGGTTTTCATTTCGAAATTCCAGACTCGGTAAAAACTCATTTACCGAACTTATAGCGAACATTACTATTATGATATTAAAATACTTGATAAACGTACAACATGGCCGGGTATATGCACATGTACAGAATATTCTCTGATATTCGATTTTCACTGATCAAAATTGAATAAATACTGTAACCTGGGTACTTATTCTATAACTTTTCAACGATTTGAATTGTTATATTGATTGACGTCTCGTGTCAAATGCTCAATGTTGTAATCTTAGGAACTTTTTTATTTGAAAGTTTTAGTAAAATAATTTTTAAGTTGGCACTACTCTCTGGCACAACTGTCAAATTGTACAAAATTGTGTTTATTGTCAATGTGTTGTCAATAGCGTACCTATGCATAATTTCTAGATTTTCTTTAGTAATTTTCACAAAATGTCCACTCAAATTTCAAACAAAACCGTCAAGCGCACAAACCAAACGTCAGTATAACACTAGTGAAATGAATATATCACTACCCTTCACGCTAGTGAATCGTTTACAAAATGAGTGACGTCATATTCCCTGTTGCACTCAAAAACCGCTAGATGGCAGTCAGATTATAACAATTTTGAACGCGTATCACTAGTGATATAAGTTACAGAATAGGTACCCTGATTGGTTAAATTATTCGAAGGAAATATCCTATTGTATTAATTTTTCTTTTGTCTCAAATTCTGCTGCAGTAGAATACCCAATTATAAACAGCAGTAATAGGACATTACAAGCCTACGGTTTAAAAAAATATTTATTAGATAGCAATTTTCATCATGTAAATATAAGTATTACTAAAGTGAATATAATCTTTAATTCTCTGTTTTTATTACCATAATATCAAACTTTAATATATTTAAATCGAGTGTGTATAATGGGGTATTCCAAGCCTACGGCTTTTAAAAAAATTCTTATTGGATATCATTGTTTACCATATATAAGTAGTATTAAAGAGAATATAATCATTACTTTTCTGATATTTAATACCATAATATCAAAATGAAATTGTAATGCATTTGAATCGAGTACGTAAAATTCAGTATCAGCCTTGTTATAACGAAGAAGGCACTCGCTTCAGCCTATTGGCTCTTGTTCGAACGCGCCACGCCTCTGACTCAGACCTACGAATGATGTTCTCAGCTGATTCTCAGTGCCTGTGACGTCACACGCACGGCCGATTTTCTAGGGTGTAATTTATTGAAACTTTAAAAAAAAATTTCTGGCGTGTTTGAAACCTTTCGGCGAAAAGAAAAAATACGGATCTCATATTTTTATGCATAGAATAACATACTAAAAAATCAAAAAAACTTGGAATACCCCATTCTAATTCAGTATCAGCCATGTTGTGACGTGACGGGCACTGACAAATACGCTGGTTTGCTATCAGCTGTTGGCTCAGTATGGGGTATTCCAAGTTTTTTTCATTTTTTAATATGTTATTCTATACATAAAAATATGAGACCCGTATTTTTTCTTTTCGCCGAAAGGTTTCAAACACGCCAGAAAATATTTTTTAAAGTTTCAATAAATTACACCCTAGAAAATCGGCCGTGCGTGTGACGTCACAGGCACTGAGAATCAGCTGAGAACATCATTCGTAGGTCTGAGTCAGAGGCGTGGCGCGTTCGAACAAGAGCCAATAGGCTGACGCGAGTGCCTTCTTTGTCACAACAAGGCTGATACTGAATTTTACGTACTCGATTCAAATGCATTACAATTTCATTTTGATATTATGGTATTAAAAATTAGAAAAATAATGATTATATTCACTTTAATATTACTTATATATGGTAAACAATGATATCCAATAAGAATTTCTTTAAAAGCCGTAGGCTTGGAATACCCCAACCGTCTATTTTGTAGTGCAATATTTTGAAACTATGAAATTTTTTCTGGCATGTTAGAAGGTTTTCGGCGAAAATAAAGAATACGGATCTAATATTTTTATGTACAGATTAGAATATTAAAAAATGAAAAAAAAAATGGAATACCCTATTAATTTGGTTAGCGCACTCCAATTCGAATTGAATTGGGTATGTGATCTGGGAGGTCCTAGCACCTGCTCAGCTTCGCCCATATTTATTTAAATAAAAATACCACTGAATCCAGCTGGTTCAGAACATATAAGCTGTAAATCCTTCTATAGGCTAAGTATGTATACTTGTCTAGAAATAATTGAAACTCTCATCTCAATTTTCTATATTCCTCAAAGGAATTATTAGAATATCCCACTACCAGAAAAGTCAAAGAGTCGTGGTTATTTGCGTTTTTCGAAGCTGTTAAAATATTCCTCGATTACTTTCCTAGTAAATAAAGGTTTTACTATGTGAGGGGAGTATTTTTCAGATACCTACTAGACATTTAAACGAAATCATTTGTTGATTAAATATTTTTATCGGTGTCGTATATTTTATTAATATTAATAGAGTAAGTGTTGCAAAATTTATCAGGTCACAATATTAGCGAAATATATCATACGAAAACATACTGTTATCTTATATTTAAGTTTGCTTAACCATATCATGTAAAAAAGCTAACCCTAACATTGACTTGTTAAATATGATATGATTTTTATTCCGTATATTACATAGAAGGTATTACTAATTATGTAATTTACACTTTCTAGAAATATTGCGTTGTATTATCTACTATTCTATAAAATCGTGTTTTTTATTTCTTTATTCTTTTAATATTCTAGCTTTTGCGTGTGCGGCTAGAAAAATCCCTCGAATCCGAATCTCAGCTTCGTATGAAATTTAGCCAGTCAGGGTTTGGACGAGCTTCAGTCGCAGGAAAATCTGGACATTCTTCTTGCATCTGCGCTAGCTCCAGGTCTACCAGTCCTGGAAGAAGTTCTATTGTGGAGGTTAAGAGGAGTTCTTCTCCAGAAAGATTCTGTGGACCTTGCAAGAAATGATGGGGAAAAAACAACTTTTTGGAAATTTTGTGGCAGTCATATAAATTATTGTAAATATGAAATAAATAGTTTTTTATGCATACTTTATGAGAGTATGTTTATTTTTTTAATATTATAGTTATGAAAATTCAGAGTAGGTATAGTAGTGCACGATGACATCCGATGAATGTCATTAATGATATAATTTTTTACCCTTTATTATTTTAATTTTTTAAACTATATTTATCTCACTTTTACTTAAATGGAAACCGGTTGTTCATATGAACCACTGCCATCCCCTTTAATGGCACTAAATTTGTAACGCATTATTTGTTGTCGTTAAAATTATCTTCGTCCCCTAATACAAATAATTGTTATTTAGTTTCAGTAATAATCACTGTTTCGTTTTGTCAAGGTTGTAATTTTTAGTGCAAATAATAAAACAAAATTTGTAAAATCTAATCACTGACGTGCTCTTATTTTATAACATTAAAATTACCATCAACTTCTGTCAATACAAATCAATTTTATATTGGGTACGGATGTAATAACCAATGTTAAACTATTTTTTTCTCCGACTGCAAAATAGTGGTAATTTTGTCATTGTTTTATTCCCAAAAATACGTTATTCCGGTGTTAAGTCGTTGCTCCAGGTAACTAGAAATATGAATTTATTACCGACCCATCCGGGAATATATTCCCATACTGTTATTTGTAGTTGCCTAGCAAAAACTTGAATAATTGTAGTAATTTAGACGTTTATAAAATTAAATATGAAATAACCTTTCGATCGTATGTATAATACATAGGAAATGTCTCCAGGAATATATCACTGTTCCTATTGATTATATAATGTACTACTGTCAGTTATTATTTCTAATAATAAAGAAATTGAACTGTAAATTTCTAAGTTTCAAATTTACTTGGCATTTTTTGTCAAATCAGGTGACAGTTTTGTCTATTGTTATTTTTGAGTAAGAATAGCATCAGGTTTTAATCTTTTTATTCCCTTCGTTGAACAATATCATATTACGAACATTTGTACATAATAATAATAATGTACAATTACTTATTTATGTTTCCAAACAACATATTTCTCATATAACATGTAGCAAGAAAAGGTTCAGAACGTGTACATGCTAAATTTCTTTTCAATTTTTTATGCATAAACCCATTGTTGTCGAAGCTTTACATTTTTGAGAAAATAATGAAAGAAGATATATAGTAATTTAATTATTACACTGCGAAAACAATATCTGTTCGATTTATTAATATTTTCATCTTAAAAGTTTGTACTCTTCTTGTAAACAAAATAATACGGCGATATCCCGATATCGGAACTATTAATTTTTCCCAACAGATATCAGCCACGTGAAAAAAATGTGCGAAGGGTGTGTTATCTAACAGTAATATCTAATCATGTTTTGTGCCATCAATGATGTACTTGTATTTCCACTATTGGAAATCAAATATAAGTAGTAAGTTGTAATAGTGCGTTAGTTTGATATATCAAAAAATTATGTTGAAATTAATAATTTTGTTACTAGTTTTAAATATAACTTTTGCTCAACAATTATCAATTAATTGTAAATCAAAAAAAACTTGTAGAGAGTGTATTCAGTATTCAAAATGTAGTTGGCATAAACATGTGGTAAAAGATAAAAAAAATTCTAAAGTTTTTCAAATTAATTCTTCTTATTTTTTAGGATGACGAAATTCATTGTAAACCTGAAGCAGATGATGATTCAGATAATAATAATACTATTAACCCTAATACCACAGGAAATATTACTATAATTTCAGATTATGAACATATGAGCATATCAAAAGTAGATTTACAAATTCGGTCAGGAAAACCTTATATTTTTGATTTTATGTACAAACATAAGAAAAATTTGCCAATTGATATATATTTTCTGCTGGACATGTCAAAATCAATGGCAATATATCACTCTGAAATATCAACAGTAGCGAATAAGATGGTGAATGAAATAAAGAAAAAGTCCGAGGATGTGTATATTGGATTTGGCAGTTTTGTGGATAAAACTATTTTGCCATATACTAATGTTCCACCAGATATGTTAGTATTATTCAAATATAGGGATCAAGCTTTAAGGGTATATACAGGACTAGGAATGACGAAACCTGAAAATTTTGGTACTCGGGTACCCGATATGAATACCCAGGTAGTACCGGATACTCAATAATTACCCGTTACCCGATAATTACCCGATAATAACCTGATACCCAATAATTACGTGATACGCTTAAAATATCCGTTATTGTTTCATATTCATTTTTTTAATACAAATTTTTGTTATTTGAATATAAATTTAATAAATGAACAAAAAAATATTATTTTCTGGTATAGAAATAAAAAAAATTGTTATTTTATATAATATACGAGTATATCAGCAGTATAAAATTACAAAATTAAAACTTATAACGGAAGTACATTTGATTTAACTACTTAGGAATATCTCATATTTCTATTCGCACATATCAGCATGGATGATGTATCTGCATTCAGACTTGATTTTCGTTTTGTTACAATGTTTCCGGCAGTTGACAACTGTTTTAACAGATTTTAGGTAATGGGTAGATTTCGGGTAACGGGTAATAAACGGGTAACGGGTAATAAACGGGTAACGGGTAATAAACGGGTAACGGGTAATAAACGGGTAACGGGTACATTATTTTCGGGTAGGTTCCGGGTACCCGGGTACCCATCGTCTTTCCTATACAGGACGTCTGTTTTAAGAGGCTAACCATTGGAATCTCGAAAACTGTAAGAGATATGAAGTCGGTTAAATTGGGGCAAAGTTGCCGCATTAGCTGCCCATTTTAATAATGTTTTTTTTTTCCCGAAAAAATGCATAGCTCACTAAATATAAGCAAAAAACTTATTTTGACAAATTTACTTTTTGACATAACTTTCTTGTTTCAATTCATACATGTTTAATAGTTTGCACATTCTACCGACACGACGAATTGACAGCAGTCCACAAAATTTTTGTAGCTCGATCACTTTTCGAGAAATTCGTATTAACTTTTAATTTTCAGATGAGGTCCAAAGTTGTCTTTAGTACTGTTAATTAGAAAATTTTTCCTCTTTCTAATGATGTAAAACACGTGCTCATTAAATTAAAAATAAACTAAGAAAGAAGAAAAATAATATTACCTACAATTTTTTTTTTTTTAATTTATCAAATATTAAACAATATGTAGCAACGAATAGGTAAAGATATAATAATGAATCTATACCAAAGAAATACACTTGCTATTATGATAACAAAACTGATGATGTATTTATTGATTAAAAGTTTATTTTTTTCCTTAATTATATTCAAAAGCTGTTTTTTGTTTACATAAAAATTTATATATATTGTTTAATATTTGCAATTAATAAAGTATTATTTTTTTTAATTTTCCGCTCTTAAATTGTAGTACAATTTTGTGAAACTAGTACAAAATTGCGTTATCATTTCGTACTTTTTATTTTGCTTGGAGCTACCCCGAAAAAACCAAAATAAGAACTAAGATTAATCAACATGTGAACCAAGCCTATATAAACAATAAAAACTATTTTTAGGGTTACTGGTTACAAAGCATCATACAGCTTCAGGAATCATTTAAAATTAACATCACAAGTAAATGAATTTTCCAATAAAGTGAATAGCACTCCCACAGCTGGCAACTTAGATGGCCCGGAAGGAAGTTTAGAAGCGTTGCTGCAAGCTATAGTCTGCTCCCAACAAATCGGTTGGAGGAACCGCTCCCGTCATTGGATTGTCCTCTCAACAGACGATGCTTTCCACATTGCCGGAGACGGCAAGATAGCGGGAATCGTAGAACCGAACGATGGGGAATGTCATCTCCAGAACGATGAGTACACGCACGGGCTGCTGCAAGACTATCCGTCCGTAGGACTTATAAATGATCGAATTAAACGGGAAAGCAAAAATATTCTATTTCTAGTAACAACAGCTCAAGAAAAACTATATGGTGATTTAATAAAACAATTAGGTAATTCATATATAGGAACTTGGAAAAATAATACTGATATTACAAATATTTTACTGGCGTTCTATCAGGTAAGAGTTTTTTTAAATAAAATATTATATTTTCATGTTGTACCATTTATACAAATTTGTGTTTCTTTTAAAATGCCCTATCGAAATGAATATTATTATAATAAGTAGTTATTTGTACATAAAGCTAGAAAGTAGGTCTTTGCAGATCGAGGCTAGAAATTTGTAGATCGAGCGAAGCGAAGGCTGCAATAGGGTCCTGAACCTTTGTCGAAATATTATCATTTTGCAGAAGAATATGAAAATATACAACAATTAATAAGTATTAGGGAACACATTTCATTTAAATATTATTTCATTTACGTGTTATGAAGGATTAAATTTTGTTGCGATGTCCTTTCCTGTCATTTGTCTTATTGTCTTTAGCAATTTCATAGGTTAAAAAGACGATCGCGCGTCGGCATTTTTAGAACTTACAGAGTGAAGAAATGCATGCGGCCTGGCAGCGTCAAAATGTTACTGCATGTTTTTCGTTACAAAAAAAAAAATCCTAATAATAATTTTTTCATTCATATACATACAAATTTGTATATAAACATACTTCAGCTATACGAGTATGAAATTAAATAATATCCTGTACAACTAACAGTTTGTTCATCACTGGCGAAGACAAATGACGTAAGAGGCCAAAATTTTCACTTTAAAAATTGATATCTCGCTTACCACGACATATTTTTCAGTCACGTTCTCACTACTATGCTTATTTCACTCTGTTCTTAAAAAAAAATTAAAAATGGTTCAGGACCCCATTGAGTCAAAAAAACTGATGTGGCCACCATATGACTTCCATGTAAGAGAAATACACAACTATACACTGATTGGCCAAATAGAGTGATCGCATGCATATCGCGGCTAATTGTTTTTGAGCTATGCGATAAATTCAGAAAACCCTTCAAAAAAAGTGCCCTTTTGACACTGCCGATTGCAATAAATAAAAGAGATGCACAAGTAGATGTTTTCGCTGTATCATATACCAAATTATCCTACGGCTAAACGTGTTCAAGTTGCGCGGAAAATTTAAAAAAATCTTATAGATGTTATGATAGTCCCACATATATAAAATTTCAACATTCTACAGTTAATCATTTTTGAGTTATGCGTAATACGTACGCAGAGACTTCAAACCAAAAATGGTCAAAATGAATTCTTCCGTTGAAATCTGAAAACCGAAATTTTTCGCTATTACAATACTTCCTTGATTTCGTACATGGAAGTGAAAAGATCACTAATTTCTGATCTGATCTAACAAAATAGTTCTCAACACAAAAATTGATCCATGATCTTGCTCTAGACCCTTTTTAAAATATCTGTCACCACAACACTCAGTGGCGTACCGATCGTACATAAAATCTTGTATGATAATAATAAATACATTTGTTTATTTTTTTTACCAATAACTCATACCGAATCAGTAAGTAGACTGTGAAGTAGGGTTCAGAAAAACCGAAATTTTTCACAAAAAAGAACTGCTGTTAAGGATTTTCTTAACACCCCAGAATGTTATCGACAGCTTAACAATTGTCAACTGTTGAACGTTATTTATACTATAACATCCTAAGATGATAAAACAGTATTTTACATTATTAGCAAGATAAAAGAGATTTTACTGCCGTTTGGAGCAATAAAGTTGTTATCCTGCGTAGGCATATTCTACAAAGCTTATATGTTATTCATTTGTAAATGAAATTAAAATTTAATGAATTCCTGACAGTTACCAATGTTATGTCAAAAATTGACAGTAACAAAACACAACTTTCAATAAAGTAAAGAATGCATCTACTAACCTGTAAAATTTTTATAGATTAGTAGCTTGTAAAGGTTAGTTTCCCTAGTGAATAAACTGTTCAAATAAACAACATTTTACAAATGAGCAACAAATAAAAAAAATAACGTTTTTAATAGGAAAATTAATAAAATTCGCTTTTGTAAAGTATTGTATTGTAGCGATCCCGAGGTCACGTCGCGGGTGACGGCCGCTAGCGAACCTGTCACGACAGGTTCGGTCGCCTCTATTGTTCTGTTTTCGAGAGAGTTGGAGAACATTCCGGAACTTAATTGTTCTACTATAAAAACCCCGAGAGGGACCTACATCTTCATCTGTTCCTGTTAGCTTACCGTTCATCTGTGCATGAGACAACAAGGCATACACCAGCTAACATCCTATTCGGGCGGGAGTTGCGCTTACCATGTCGTTCATTCTTCTCCATAAATTCGTTGCGTAGTCCTCCCCGGCTAGATCTTCACCTGGTTTACTGTCAAAAACCAGGTCGCATGGTAAGCGCAACTCTCGCCCGAATAGGATGTTAGCTGGTGTCTGCCCTGTTGTCTCATGGACGGAAGAACGGTAAGCTAACAGGAACAGATGAAGATGTCGGTCCCAGTCTCGTTGATGATTAGAGACTACCTTCGACAAATACCGGTTTATTGTTCTATTCATCCGTTCAACTATACCATCAGACTGCGGATGTAATGCAGTTGTTCTGGTTTTCTTAATTCCTAATATCTTACAGATATTTTGGAACAGAGCAGACTCGAAATTCCTTCCTTGGTCGGAATGTATCTCTCGCGGTACTCTAAATCGGCAGATGCATTCTTTAACCAAGGCTTCAGCGACCGTTACGGCTTCCTGGTTGGGTAATGGATAGGCCTCAACCCACTTAGTAAAGTAGTCCTTTACTACCACTATGTATTTATTTCCCTCGTCAGTTTCTGGGAATGGTCCGGCCACGTCAATCGCAATGCGTTCAAAGGGACTTCCAACATTATATTGGCGCATTGGAGCTCTCCTTTTTCTATGTAGCCCGTTACTTCCAGCGCAGACCACACATTTATTGCACCACTCTTTAACATCTTCTTTGCAATTTACCTAGTAAAATCGTTGGCGCACTCTCTCGAGGATTTTATTCACTCCAAAATGTCCTCCACCAGATCCGTCGTGGATCTCTTCCAATACTTCCGGTACTCTTTTCCTAGGGATTATCAACTGGGTCCTACTCTCAGTACCTTCAGTATTTTCTACGACACGTTTCAGAAGGCCCTCTTCAACCACAATGGAGTCCCACTGCGCCCAGTACGATTTTACGCCTTGTGAGTGTCGTGCAACGTCTTCCCAGATTGGTCTGCTATTGCCATGCTTCCAATCCAGTATGATCTTTAAGTCCGGATCATTTTCTTGGTCCTTCCGTCTTCAGGTTGCAATCTCTCGTCCACTACAGTTGACCTTTTGACGGTAGCAAGTTTCGCTTCCAAATACCAACAGTGTTTGCAGTCTTCCTTTGCGCCAGGCTTACACCGTGAACTACTTTCTTCACTCCTACCTCCTTAACAGCAAGAGGAGTTGTTGCTAATTTTTCACCTGTTTTCTTTTTAAACTTCTTTTCAGTATTTGCTGCAGTACTCTGTTTTTGCCATTTCCCACACAGATTTTGCGGGTGACCTAGCTCTCCACAGTTCCAGCAATGAAGTGTCTTTCTTTCAGCAAAAATTTCAGAAATGACTCGTTTTATCTTGTCTTCAATTCTCTCAGCATCGATATTTTGCACTTGAGTTTGGTTACGTGAAGCTTGTTTAGCAGCTTCATACTCTAAGGCGTATGACAGTGCATCAACTATAGTTTTTGGTCGAGCTAATAATAGTGCTTGCTGAGTTCCACTGTCTCGAACTCCATAAACAAAGGCTTGAGTAGCTAGGCCTTCCAAAACGCTTTCAGGAGCTGTAGGATGTGCGAGCCAAACCAAACGAGCTATATTAGCTTCAAATTCTTGAAGAGCGCGCATTGCTATATCGCACAATAGCTTAACAAGTCGTTCGTAGTGTTCTTGTTCGTCCTCTTTTAGCGTTTGTAGAATATCGATGGCTTCTCCACGTAGCGAAACTGTCAGCGCTGTAGCATTCTCCTTGGAAGTACAGCCATTTGCTTTGGCAGCGGCTTCAAATTGTTTTACATAATTCGAACATGATGACTTGTCGTCGAATTTGGGTGTTTTAATGTGCAGTTTTGAATTATGTTTCACTTTTACTGTTTTGTTTTCTCGAATTATATCTGCCACATCAGACTTTGACACCGCAGCCGTAATTTTAGAGAAATTTGGCTGTAATTTTTCAACTTTTTTCTCGTAAGTTTCTATTCTCTTTTCTAATATTCTAGAACTTTCTTTCAATTGTTCGTTTAGTTTGTCCTCCAAACCTCTAGAATTTTCCTAAATTTTTCTTCCCATATTCTAGAATTTTCTGTTAATTTCTTTTCTAAAGTTCTAGAATTTTCCATCAATTCTTCTTTCAATATACTAGAACTCTAATTCATTCTTCAAAGTTCTAGAATTTTCTGTCATCTCATCTTTTAGTTTTCTAGAAGTTGTAGCTAATTGTTCTCTTAAATTTTCTTGAGCTTTTCTAGAATTTTCTTCTAAAAGTTTACTAAAATCAGTGACACCTCCCGCAATTTCTAATAAGAAGTCATCAGGATTTTCACCAGCTTCTTCTAAGGTTTGTCGTATGCGAAGTTGTAGAATAGATTTAGTTCTCGATGTCTCCAACTCTTAGTCTTCCAGCTCCCTCTTGAGATAGGTCACTTTTAATTCACTTAGTTTTACTTCTTTAGTAGTTATTTTATTTATTTTTATTTACACTTCACAATTTATTAACCCCACACCTGACACCAATTGTAACGATTTATTTATTTAGGTGAAGTGTAAAATATAAGTGAAATATGAATTTTTATATAACTAGGTTTATTAAACAAATAATAAATTATTAAAATATTATAAAAATAAGTAACACTATGAATAAACAAATATAAACACTATTTTAAAACTAACAATTATTAATAAAACTTGAACACTAAGATTATTTATTTAAACAATTCAAACTACGCAACATTTATTTCCACAATATTTATATCACCAACTATTTATTAATATCACCAACGATCACTACACGTATCAATATTAGATGGTCCTCTCGATCTCCTGCTCGGGGTATTTATAGTAGAATAATTAAGTTCCGCAATGTTCGTCAACCCTCTGGAAAATAGAAAAATGGGAAGCGAGCGGACCTGCCGTCGCCCGCGGCATGACCTTGGGATCGCTACATTGTCCCCTCCTTAAAGCTGTGTTAGTTTATTTTAGTATTATTTGTACTGTTTTGTCCAGTTACGCTAAAAAATATAGTAATTTTATTTTATTATTATTTTTTAAAATTCAAAATTAATATATGTAATGTTGTTCACTTCAACAGTAATTTCAAATAATAATAAAAATAAACTAAGGCAGGTAACTTGACAGATTCATTTTTGTCTCAATTCCATGCCAAATTTTATACTTTACAACTGAGTTAGTTGAAGCTTTTTTACCTACAAAAATTAGAGAAGCAAGAAATTATGAAAACATGATTTTACATATTAAATTTCTATGTTCATGGGCGCCCGCAGGGGGGGTCGAAAGGGTCGATGGACCCCCCTTTCATTTATGAATTGTATACCTTTTTTAAATAAACATATAATTATATTTTTTCAGTCTAATGTATCTCTTTTTACCTCCCGCCTATCAATATATAGATAAAGGAGGTATTGTTTTTGGTCAGATTTCTTGAGTATGAGTTTTCAACATATGAGCACGAATTAGAGTCCCTAGAATACTATTTTACTATTTTTACCGTGATGTCTGTATGTCCGTGTGTGTGTGCGTGTGTGTGTGCGTGTGTGTCTGTGTGTCTGTGACGATTTTTCGTCCACGATAACTCCAATAAGAGACATGTAAAAAATATAATATTTGGTATTTATGACTTATATTCAAATATGATGAACTGATTAGATTTTGACTATAATTGGTTAACAGGAAGTAGTACTTTATTTGAAGCTTTAAACCGTTTTTCCAAAAAAATACCTCTAATACAATTTTTTCGCAAATTCAGTTATTATTAAATATAAAGATTTTTAAATTTTCTACCGATCTGCATAATTACGTTTATATATAACTTCTAGCTAGATAGAAAAAAATATATATAAATTATAATCATTTTACATATCGTTTAGGCTGAGAAATTTCGATAAAACAGATGAGTTATTCATATGTTCACAAAATTTGACATATGATGTCAAATTTGATGTAAGTAAATGTAAAAGATAACATAAGTAAATATGAAGTAGTTTTATTGTAAAATTAGAAAAGGTGGAAGAAATATATAAGGCATATATTTGCATGCGTGAATCAAGGTAAGTTCGGTTCCGGTTTTAGTAACGTCAAAAATCATATTGGTCATACAAATTTTATGAAGAAAATTTTAGATATGAAATGAATTAAAAATATTCTGAACTGCAATAACAAATTAATTTTAAAACTACAAATTATATGTATTGAATAACTTATATAGAATATATGTATTGCTACAGTGGCGGGAGGTATTGTGTTGGACACATCAGATTTTTTATAATAATTGTTGATAACAATATTTTTTTCAAATTTATTTTTAATATGTATTAATATATGTAAATACGATCAAATTAATTAGCTGAAGTTTTATAATAACACAATGAAGAATGGTAAGCGGCTTAATCGATAGAAAGTGTTAGCGTTTAAATTGGATTATACGTCTTATAGTATTCAAAGATGGTACGACAAGATCATGACATGTGAAATCAATGTATCTGTGAATACTAGTCGAACTCATAATCTTAAAATTTTTATATATGCTTGTGCTTCGAATCTGTTTCTTTGGAAATACATACCAAGACAAGCCATACATCAGCAACATTGAGATAATGTGGAAGCTAATGACGCTGAAGAATATTTTCATCGAATTCATTCCGTATCTTGATTCGATGATACAATCATTAAAATCTATAATTAACATTAAAAATACACCGAGTTATTCTTTGTTTATCTTCATCCTGACCGTATCATACAAATGAACAATGAAAATTTTTAACAAATGATATTAAAAATTTATGATGTATTTAATATTGAAAATTTTGTTGTCGAAAGTCGAATTTGGTACGAAATGTGGTACAGTAAGCGGCAAACAAAGTTTCAAGAAGAGAAAAATTGTGATTTTAGTGATTTGTTAAATATTACATATTTAGAAAAAACTTAGAAAACTAAAAACATGGCTGCGCTCTATAATAACGGAAGATTGATTAAACGGTTTGCGTCTATTAAGCATCCTTAGAAAAGAAATTACAAACAATCAAGATATATTGGTTTTGGTACAAAAGGTTATTGATAAATTTGGACAAGATTCAAGAAGAATGCAATTTTTATTTAAATAATTAATCATTATACATATTGTATATATGTATAAAAATGTTTTCTATTCTCTACACATTCTTTACAATTTGTCTTTTTCAAAAATTTTGACCCACTTTGTAAAAAAGTCTGCGGGCGCCCATGCCTATGTTCGTGTGTTCGAGTCACCAGCCTGTATATGAACATATTTAATAAATACTCCGATTTTTTTTATTTTAAAACTGATATTGTTTGTATTTTATTGTTTTATTTTTACAAATTCACCTTACTTTTCTTTATTGTTTTTGTTCATATTTTCTACTTTTATCGACTGACAAAAATTACAGTTTACAATGAATAAATATTTTTTTTATTTTCAGAACACAACATCGCAGTTATCATTTGATCATAACTTTCCAGCCGATTTATTTTCTGTTAATTACACAATAAACAAATGTGAATCATGTTTTAATAACATAACAATCGACACTTTTGAAGTCTCTGTTATGATAAACCTTGAAAAATGTCCAACAGATGGACATTATAACCAAACATTTTTCTTTAAACCTGGAGGTTTCAATGAACAAATAAATATAGATACACGAATGCTTTGTGATTGCCAGTGTTTTGGAGATGATTTTAAAGAAAACTCCAAGGATTGTGAAGAACATGGTAACATGACATGTGGAGTATGTAAGTGCATGGAGGGTAAGATTGGTAGTAAATGCGAATGTAATGCTAATTCTGATATTAATTTTGTTGACTACAAAAAATGTATAAATCCAATTACTAATGAAATCTGTTCAACAAACGGTGATTGTAAATGCGGCCAATGCATATGTTACCCTGGCTTCAACGGCACGCACTGTGAATGCAATTATAAAAAATGTTCCACGCCTCAGGGAGTCTGCTCTGGAAACGGTTTCTGCAACTGTAATACATGTGAATGCAAAAATAACTGGTCTGGGCCTAAATGTGAATGCTCGAAATTAAAAGATTCCTGCATGATGGGAAATCAGGAATGTTCTAATCATGGCCACTGCGAATGTGGCGCGTGCGCTTGTCAAGATAATTACCGAGGCCAGTTTTGTGAAGATTGTATAAACTGTCCGAAGACTTGTAACGAATTTGAAAATTGTGTAAAATGTTTTCACAGAAATTTACATTGTGAAAATTGTATTAAATTTAATATGACTTATAAAGACAATTTTACAGAAACTTGCACTTATAATGATGAAAATTGTTTAGTAAAATTTTCTTTTATCTATAACAGTGAAACTGGTACAGCAAACATATTTACAAGAAAAGATTGTAAGCCTCTTGCAGCAAGTTTAAACTGTAAGTATTTGTTTATGTAAATTATATTTTTCTAATTATGGTACAAGAGCATGATGCTGTCGTTTTCTACTGAATTGATATTTTTTATTTTTTGCCACCTATTAAAAGATGACTTTTTAGACATGCGCAAAAAACTTAGGACTGAACAATTAGCTGAGTGTTGCTCCACCTATGACCTATATTTTTCAGTGATCGAGAAAATAGCAGGAACTTTAAATAGGCGTCATTCAATCATATGTATAACCTCAAATCAATTAAACAAAAGTCAGTTGAAATTATAAAAGTAACCTTACGATTAAACAAGATCTAAAACTAAAGCAAAAAAATTTGGCTCATCGAAATGAGCATATTATTTAGAAACATATCTTCAACATTATCGAGAAACGGTCACCTGTATACAGAATATATTTTGGTTATTATTAATAGCTTCGTAGCAAATAATATTTTTTTTTATTATAATTAGTATTTTTTATCTTTGATAAAAATCAATGATTTTTATATTTAAAAAATTAGTTGATTTAAATCAGGCCAACCATGATTATTAAATAAACAATACAACTGATTTAGTTCGATTTTTTCATATTTAAGTATATCGAGAAATATATTTCAAATAAGATAAATATTTTTTTAATCGAAGCAAATATTTTATACTAACCTCAAAAAAATTATATTTTTCTCATTTCAAAGATAAACACTGAAATTCCATAATTTTGTAATTTACGATGTGTTATTAATAAATTCCTTTGTAAGTCAAAATTTTAAGTAGGCAAATGAATTATTATTATAGTAATAAAATTAATTTTAATTTTTATGACAACAGAGCTTAGATACCAGTGAGAATTGTGATCGGTTTTTTGTCCAAATTTCCTAAAATCAAAAACGGTTTTTGCGAAAAACCATTAGTCAATTTTTTTGAGTGGATAATAATCTGGACACTCATATTGAAGCAAGGAAAGAAAACTACTGGAATTCAGGCAATGGGATAAAATTTTATTTCCTCTCCTACCGGTTTCGACCCCACATGGGTCTTCCTCAGGGTCGAAACCGGTAGGAGAGGAAATAAAATTTTATCCCATTGACTGAATTCCAGTAGTTTTCTTTCCTTTCATCAATTGACCAGTCAAGAAAAATCCGTCTACTCATATTGAAAATTATTATTTGACATTTGTAACTGTAAATATTAAAGTAATACAGATGTATTATTGTTTTCAGATATGTTTTATACTTTATTACCAATTTTATTCATTGGTATTTTAATATTGGCGATTTGGACAACAATAATCAAAATAAGAAATAAGAAAGAATATGAAAAATTTTTGCGTGATAAAGCGAAAACGCAATGGAGTGTAAATAAAAATCCATTATTTAAAGATCCTATTTCCAATTTTCCTAACCCTGCATATGGGAAAAAAGATGATTAATTTTATATGTATTTTCTTCATTATATTGTTTTTCATACATAAAGACTTATTACGAAACAGTATTTCTTTTTTCTCAACACTAACTTAAACTAAACTAATTCAATCCAGTGACGTATTAGTATTAGTGTTCCGCATACTTCGAGGAACATGGCTCCAATGATTCGAGACTCGGACAGCCTGGACTTCGTCGATAAATTATTTTTTTAGCCTCCTGAAGTGTAAGTAACGTTAACGTCTTCGACAGAAGCCCTATAGTAGGTACTTTATTTTTTTTGTTTTATATATATAGACATTTATATGGGGAAAACCTTAGATGAGGTATAACACCTCATCTAAGGGGAAAACAGTTATTGATAAATAAAAACTGTCCGGCGCTAACAACTTAAGTCACCATATACATATACTACGTGTATTTCTACATCTTATTTAAGGCTGGGGGATAGGCAGACTATTTTGTTTCTGGCTCAAGAGATGGCATTGCAAGAAACATAAAAGGGGCGCGACTTTATATGATTTATGACATTATGAACCAATCAAAATTGGTTACTTTTCCTATTCCCTTCGTTCATTTCTCAGTAAAATGAACAGCCCCTGTTATTAATTCGCTCTCTATAAGCAAACTGTTTTTGGCCTTGTGCTGAGCTAAAGAGTTTCAACTTTCGTTGTTTTTATTACCTTTGTATCAGACACCGGAAGCTTGTTGGCTGATTTGCGCTCAAAATTTAATTTTTGTTTGAATGATAAAATAATTTTTAGAATGTAACAATACTAAAATTATAAATTTATCATTATAATAAAAACAAATTAAAAAAATAATAGGTACCTTCATAATTATATTTTGTCAACATTTTTATTAAACAAAATGTCTGTATTTTGCAAATTTATCAATAAGCACAATTTTCTATTTCTTTCTTTTGGATTAGATTTAAAATTCATATTAGTTTATTTCATACCAAGATATTCTTTGTCTTACATATAACTTTCTTAATAACCTAGTGTAGAATTTCACGCGTTGAAACCCTTTTTTTTTACTAACTCGTATAAGCAATATTCTGCAACACCTTTAATTAATACAAATCATCTTTTTAATATTTATATAATAAGTATTTTCTACACAAAATATGTAACATTCCGTAACAGTAACTTCCTGTTACATGCTGACGACTTGAAATTTTATAGAGTTATAGAGACCCAAAATGATGGCGATTTACTGTGGCAAGACCTATCTCTACTTTATGAATATTGTAAAAATAATCATATTTCGATAAATTTGAGTAAATGTTTAATTGTGAGCTTTACGAGAAATATAAATCCTATTTACTTTAATTACTCGGTAAATCATGTTTCACTTGACAGAAAATGCAGTATTCGAGACCTTGGTATCTTATTCAATTGCAAAATGAATTGGTTCAATCATATCGACACCATAGCAAATAAAGCCTACAAACTTTTAGGATTTATATTACGTACTACCAGAGTGTTTACCAATTATTCGGCTTTACTTCTTCTACACAAATCACTTGTACGTCCTCAGTTAGAGTATGTAACACCAGTATGGAACCCTTTTTATATGAAGCACATAAACAGAATTGAATCGATTCAAAAGAAAATGGTACAAATGGATTGTCATAAATTCAATCTTAACTACACAAACTATCACGAAATGTTACAAACATTTAAACTCCAAACACTGGAACAAAGGAGAGCATTTAATGACATGATTCTATTATACAAAATCATAAATAATATCATTGACAATCAACTACTAATAGAAAATATAACACTTAATGTTCCACAAAAACAGACCAGGAAATTAAATATATTTCATGTACCATATTGTCAATCCAACAGCTACCATAATTCTCCACTGGTCAGAATTATGTCAAATTATAATGAATCATATCAGAATATTGATCTCTTTAATTTATCTTTATCTAAATTTAAATATTATTTAAATATAAATAAATAAATATCTTGTAAATGTTATAGATACCATATTGTATGTAATTGTATTCATTTATCAAATCGTGGAAGCTCTTAATTGGGTAACTGTGAGCTTCCCTTGTACATTAAATAAATAAATAAGTAAATAAATAAAATAAAATTATAAAAATATTCGTTTGTTTTTACCTCCCGCCTATCAATATATAGATAAGGGAGGTATTGTTTTTGGTCAGATTTCTCGAGTGTGGGTTTTCTACATATGAGCACGAATTAAGGTCCCTAGAATACGATTTTACTATTTTTAGCGTGATGTCTGTATGTCCGTGTGTCTGTGTGTGTGTCTGTGTGTGTGTGTCTGTGTGTGTGTGCCTGTGTGTGTGTCTGTGACAATTTTTCGTCCACGATAACTCTAATACGGTACATGTAAAAAATATAATATTTGGTATTTAAGAGTACTATTCTAATATGATGAACTGATTAGATTTTGACTACATTTGGTTAACCGGAAGTAGTACTTTACTTGAAGCTTTAAACCGTTTTTCCTAAAAAATACCTCTAAATACCATATTTTCGCAAATTTCGTTATTATAAATACAAAGATTTTTTAATTTTCTACCGATCTGCATAATTACGTTTATATATAACTTCTAGGTGGATAGAAAAAAAATATATAAATTATAATAATTTTACATATCGTTTAGGCTGAGGAATTTCGATAAAACAGATGAGTTATTCATATGTTCACAAAATTTGACATATGATGTCAAATTTGATGTAAGTGTAAAAGATAAAATAAGTAAAAATGAAGTCATTTTATTGTAAAAATCAAAAATGTGGAAGAAATATATTAGGAATGTATTTGCATGCGTGAATCAAAGTAAGTTCAGTTCCGGTTTTAGTAACGTCAAAAATAGCTGTCATACTGGTCATACAAAATTTATGAAGGAAATTTTAAGTATGAAATGAATTAAAAATATTCTGAACTGCAATAGCAAACTAATTTTAAAACTACAAATTAAATGTATTGAAAAACTTAAAATGTTTTGTCCCACATTGGTATTCAAGTAATATGGTCAGCATGTTACATACATGAGTGAGAAGATTAACCCACGAGCTCAAAAGTGCCAGTAGAATGATATTTCGCACGAATAGTGATATTTCATTCACATACGATACGATGCATAATGGTTTATCTTACATTATCGGCGTTTTATATTAAAACGGTATACTCGATCGCTATTGTTATTTTATATAAAAATTAAGTGTTGAGAAGAAATTTTGTTATTAAATTTTAAAAGTGACAGTATAGATTATAATGAAGTATTTAAGTCACTTCATAATCATTTTTAGTGATAAACAATAAATGCATAAAGTACTCAAAATCCGCAATAATTTTTAGCACAACCAGACCTACTGCATCCTAGTAGAAAATCGTGTATGTCGCAATCAATAAAATGGAATGAAAATCTAAACGAACCTGCTAACTTACCCTATATTCTTAGAACTTAGTGTTAGGGTAGCTAGGACCGCCCTAAGTGAAAGTGACAGCTCGAGCATTATGCGACAATGCAGTGAGAAAAAGTGGAACTAAAATTTACATGTGAAGGTATAGGGAAAATAGCAAATTGACAACCATTCCTTTATTAAATAAACAATAACATTGAAAAAAATATAGTACATTGCTGACAACATTATCTAGTGCCTGGTATATTTTTTTTCTCAATATTTATGTGTATAAGGAGACAAAATAAATAATAAAAGTTACTGAAATATTCACTTTCAGATGTTTAATTATTTTATTCGATAAATGTTTAAAATTTTGTAAAATAAAATATACCAGGCACTTCGTGACACCTTTAGCTATTTTATTCATCAAAGAAATATAAAAAATATTTATGTACAAATGAATGGTTCTTAAAATGCCGGCAATGAAAAATGAAAAAATGTTCACATTCAATTATTTTTTTAACCGCTTATTTAAAAAAATTTAACTTTAAAATTTATGCAATATATAGTCCTATATGGTATCTTTCTCAAGAATTAATTACAGATTGTTACTATGTTTAGTTCTTGAAATACAGGGCATTAAATGTGACTATAAATATAGTATTTCGCTATCCCCCGGCCTTAATACAGATTCTTAATTTTAATAACATAATGGGGAAGTTTAGCGTGGTTGAAATTACATGTGAAATATCTTAGTCGTAAGTATATGAATAATTATAACTTAAAATGTAATTGAAAGTTAAAATTATGTTGCCAATTATTTATAATTGAAAACTTTGACAATAAAAACAAAAAATTATATAAAAATCCAAATAAAAAAAAAACTATAAATACTTAAAGGATAATTGATACGGATTTAAATAGGTACCTATAAAATATATACCTATAATAATTATTATTATATTGAAGTCTACCAACTCCTTTCTCACTTTTTACACTTTTCCGGCAACATCGCTAACTTGACCCACGTGTTAAAAGTTTTGCTTTGCCTTCATATTTTGAATAATTACGAGAGAGATGATTGACAATTCGTTTTACGCATATCGGTAATTTTGGTTTGTTTTGTTCCTCGCTTCTTACTTGATGGTTAAAGGAAATTGGAATAGGCACAAGCTGCGATTAAATAGGGGTTTATTTCAAATTCGTATCAAATAATGCATATTGCTATTGTAAGGTTAAAAAAATTTTTTTCAACTTTAACTGAGTTATGTGGAAATTGTGTTTAAATAGTAATTTTGAATAAAAAAACATTAAGAACTGGGTAATTTGTATAGGTGCTCCGCATTAATTACAAATTTCGTATGGGTTCTTGGACACCCAGAGCACCCATGCATTGGGCGCCAATGGGTAAGTTGCTTGATGTTTCATCACAAAATAGGTTTATACAGAAGCGACAGTAAGACAGAGAAGCGAAAATTAGAGAGAGAGGTGCATAAATTTAAAGGGCCCATTGTTTAAAATCGGAAAGTTCTCTCACATCTGAGAGAGAAGTAAGGAAAGAGCATAAATTTAAAGGTCTTCATAATGCTTCAAGGTAATAGAACTGACTAGCGGAACATGAAAGGTACCGACACGGAGTGTCGCTTCTGTGTGTAACTATTCTGTGGTTTCATATAAAATATAGTTCGTCTCAAATAGAAATGGACTTGTCAATTATTCTTGCACATATAAACATAAAATGCAACAAATAAGTTTAAGAAGACGGGAACGTATTTATCGTTTTTTCCAATAGTACGCAATGTGCCCCACAGTAATTATGTATATACTACAACTGTACAAACACGCCCTCGAAAGTAATTAGGTACTTTGAACGATCTTAAATTTGGTTGTACAAATTGCTATGATATGCAACTACAAAGAGAAAAAAAAACATTTAAATTTAAAAATCTAAAATTTACGAATCATTATTGAAGGTTGAAAATGATAAATCTAAAAAATGAATTTGGAGTCAAATGAAACGTAGAGTAACTTTCATGAAAATTATATGGGAATTTTTACTTTCGCATTTAGCAGGAAAAACTATAGAAAATACACTGAAAGAAATGTTTACTTTGTTTTCAAAAAAGTATACTTTCATTTCTAATATCAGCAAAAATCGAAAGTTTTACTATAGTTTTAAAAAAATTGCAGGTAAAATTAAAAACTTTAAGAAATATGTACTTTTGAAAAAATATTTTAATTTAAAAAACTCATCAATTTCAAATTAAAATTTTCTTACAATAATTTTTAATGTAAATAACATTCACTTCTACATTAATTCTTTTAAAACGAAAATTTACTTTCAATATGATAATAATATCTTTGAAATAAATAATATTTTCATTAATTCAAGAGACATGTACAATTATTTATAAAATATTTTACTTTAGATGCGAACCGCAATGCTATTTTCATTTTAATTATTTTACTTTTGATAAAATAAATGAATATTTTGGATTAAAATATACAGCTTTTGAAATAAATAAAAGATCATTAGATTTGAAAGCATTATATTTTGTAACAGAATATTTTACATTTGCTAGAACATTTTAAATTTCAAATCAAAAGTATATACTTTTAAAGTGTAGACTTGCCGAAACATAATGCGTAGTAATAGACGCGTTTGGTATTTATTTATTTGTATGTGCAGTTAAAAGCGTGCATTGTACGTGTATAAGGTGAATATATTATTCAAAAATTAAAAAAATGGAATCTACTACGTGGAACGATTTGATATTTTTATCTAATTCAACTTCAGAACTGGTTCCTGAAAGTAATATTCAAATTCCTCCTAACCAAGAAATTGAGACTTACGAAGAGACTTTTAATGTAACTAATTTGGATACAAATTCAGTTCAAACAATTAGTGATAATCCCAAGGAACCAGAATTGTTCAATTTTCTAAAAGAAATTCATATTGAACAAGTATATTCCTATTTGGAAGGTAAGCATAAGCATGTATACTCTGATTTTTACAAGTATATTGTATTATCCAGTTCAAACGTGGATGATGAGGAGAGGTGTTAGTCGGAAATTAGACAAGGTTTTTACATCAAATGAAACTCAAGATGTTGTTAACGTTTCGGTTTATATTAAACCATCCTCAGAACTTACACGAATTCATAAAGTATTTCTGAAATTATTACAATACATGAATTACAAAATGTTGACAATAAAATATGTACATACCGTTAAATATCTCTCAGATTAACATAAATTTGTTTAAACAGAATTACTTAAGTAGTAGGTACAAATTTGAAGTACTTTATGAATTTGTATAAGTTCTGAGGATGGTTTATATAAACTGAAACGTTAACAACATTTTGAGTTTCATTTGATATAAAAACCTTGTCCAATTTCCGACTAACACATCTTCTCTGATTTTTACACAAAGATAATTCTATATTTATGAAAATTATTTTTAACTAATATTCTCCTCTTAGGCAAGCAACTTAGTGTTGATTGTTTACGATATATCAACGAATTTGATCTGAAAGAACTAATACCGGACTCAAATTTTGGTTTACGAATTCTTTTCAGAAAACAATTAAATAAGTGGAAATTAGAAGAAGTAATTATTCTTTTTGCGTATAATAAAGTACAACAATTAAAGAGAACACGATTTTTTTTTTGTAGTTTGGCGAAGGAAGTTGTACTGATACAATAACAAGGACATCTTCAGTGGAAAAGTGGTTGGAGACAAATTTTGACTCCCCACAATCTACAAGCGAATATAGTACAGTAATAATAAATGTCTATCAGTTAGCTGTAAAATTTATAAATATTAATTATTTTTTTATTGTAGAATGTACGAAACATACTTGACAATGACTTAACTGGAAACTTAATCCATCCGACAGAACTAAATTAACTAGAATTCTAATAGAATACTTTATTTCTGAGAAAAAGATTCTTCGAAAAAAAGAATTTGAAAAAATTGCACATGAAATTCGTGCGATTTTTCCAGATGAAAATCCTGTAAGTAGTTACGAGCACGAGCAATGAAGATACTTTACGCTAGAGATGCACACATAATTTTTTCTACGACTTTACTAACAAAATAAAAATTCAATACAATCTTAACCAATTTTTTAATACTATATAACTGCATTTCCATTAAACCTATCAGTTATTTCACTAGTCCGCCTATTCATATTTATAAAGTAGCAAATAAGTATGTCATCAGGAATAAATTTCTTTAAATTGGTGTCCTTATAAAAAAAATACTATACTATTATAGGAAATAACACCATTATAAAGAGTTGGATTTGAAATGGAATAGCTTAAATGAACAGTATAAATACAAGAGATATTCCCCAGTATTCTGTAACTCAGTGGTTAATTTTTATCCAGTCGCTAAATTTATTCTTCAATGAAAATAAATAGCACTGAAGAAAATATCAAAACAAGAGTTGCAAAACTTGTTTTTATTTGTCAAAAATTTTAGCAACTGGTTAAAAATTAACCACTGAGTTACAGAATAGGCCCCAATATCATCTAAAATGAAACTCAGGTTTCATAATTTTTTTATTATTCATATCAATTTAAATATAATTTTCATACATTTTTTACAATTTGTACTATCTTTCTAATTGATGTATTTCATTTAAATCCTATTTTTTATAATTTATTTTGTTTAAGAATAAATAATATTTTATTATTACTTATTTAACTATATAACATAACTAAGTTGTATGTTCTTGTTATTTATACAAAATTGTTTGTACCTCTACTTTGTTATACATAATTATAAAAGTTTAATAATTCTTCTAATAATTTACAATAAAAATATTATAAACAAAAATTCTGCTTTTATTTAAGAATCCCTAAAAGTAATATTAAGTACTTTCAATCCAATTTAAGGTTACTTTCTATTTAGCAGTAAATAAATTTGAATCAAAAATATTATACTATTGTTTAAAAAATATACACAATAGATTCAAGAAATATTTACAATTAAACCTAAAAAAAATAATGTTCATTTAAAACTAACATCATTTGAAATAAAGTATTTTTTACCTTTAACTTAAAAGTAAATATGTTAGTGACAAAAGAATTACGAAATTATAACAAAAACTTTTCTTTTATATTTGAAATTAAATGTCTTTTGATTTAAAAACTTTATTATCAAATTGAATATAAGGTAACGATTATGTAATACATTAAATTTAACAGCAATTACTTTCGTTTGAAAGATCAATAACGGAGGTACTTTCAAATCAAATAAATATTTTGTTGGATCAAAGTTGAATGCAAAATATTTTGATTTAACCAGCATTTTTTTTATATCTAAAGCAAATTTTCTTTCAGTGTATATATGAGCCTTGTTGATGTTATTAATCTTTATGATGTGTTGCTCAAATTTATTAAAATAAGCGATATAAATTTAATACTTATCTAAAAAGAGGCAAACATACAAATATTACTCATTATTGGTCAAGTTTTTGTTACAATTAATAATGATAAGAATATTTGGGTTCAATGAAGTTAACACGCTCTAGCGCTAGTAGCTAACAAAATAAAAGTTAGTAATACTTTTACTGAACGGCATTTGGCGCGAATAAGTTTTTCAAATTTTTAACGCTTATTTCTAACCTCTTTTATTTGTTGTAATCCTTTTTGGGTGTAACCGATAACCGAAAATGCAGCAACTAAAAAATATATTAAATATATCTGCCCCTAGATATAGGATCCTAATATTACGTATTAAAATTTCAAAACAATTCATCCACTAGTTCTCAAATGCTATAAGAATTACGAATTTAACACTTCAAACGGCAGCCTTAAATACAGTATCGTTAAATATAATAAATTAATTAGACAAAGAAGGCGATGTATACGTAGGAATTTTTTTTGAACATGTTGTTCCCAGGGAGACATATTGGAAACATTTTCGTATGCATCGTGAAACAATGGAGGTAAATTAATATTATTCAGTGTATATTATGGTAAATTATATATCTGTTTTTGTTGTTATGGCAACAATTTTATTATTTTCTGACAGCATATAACTACCATCTTCCATCTTCATTAACTAAGATATTCATAATATTATCTCTTCTTTACAAAAAATCAAACAAACAAACTTTTAAATATGGTACCTAGCAGTCGCAGCACAGTCAACCTAGCGAAATAAATCTCGCTAGCTTGGATCGCTAGCAAGTTACAAAGTATGACGTCAGTCATACATTATTAGATTGTTTTGTAGTCATTAAAATAAAGCCATAAATTACCGCAAAGAAAATTCGCCAGAGAGTACAAAGAAAAAAATAGAGAAACGTTACAAGTAAGTAGTAAGTATTATTCTTTAACAATATATATATTTATTTTGAATTGTTTATAGCAAAAATAGAGAAGAAGAAACGATAATATAATACCAGAAATTGAGCCATATCAAGAGAAAGAAGTGCAAAACAAAGAACATGATGTACATGTTTATATTTATGTATGTACATATCGAATAAAATCTGTAACAATAAAAAATAAGGAAATTATAGGTATTATGAAATATATATTTTAATTTTTTATGGTGTATTTTTATAAAAAATAAATAAATATAATAACAAAGCAACAATTGCTTGCACTACTCTCCATCTGATTTACATACATTTCTCTGAAGTGACAATTGTATTTAATGTTATTACGATTGATGCAAATTAGATATTTGAAGACAGCCCAATTATTTCCGGTAAGCTGCATTATAATCGCATAAAATATGTCCAGCTAAAAATAATATAATAAGTCGCTAACAAGCAGATAACTGATCTTATTTTCCTTTTTTAATATGCTTCTACTAACAAATTTGAATCGAATTAAATATAAAATATCCTCAAAACAAAGGATCAAAATAACACTAGCACTTATGTAAACAATGCGTTCGTACAGCCGGGATAGCGATATCTCGCGCTAGACTAGCAAACCAATTGAACAGTATACTAGAATCTAGCGCTAGAAGAAATACATAGCGAAAAATATTTGCGCTAAAACATCTAGTAGTGGGGAGCTGCGCGCGTCATGTGTTTGTGTTGTGGTTAACATATTATTTGAAATTGGAGGTTAGGTACCCGTAAAGTAATAATGTCTATTATAGAAATAGATGGGGAGAAATATGTCTACATATCATCACCAAATAATGATAACAAAGACTATATCAGCAGCTTGTATATTATTTTGTAATAAGTTTAGTACCTGATTTACAAGATTAATTTCAGGTGCATCTTCATCTAACATTTCCATTCTTAATATAAGATCCATAATTTTGTTTAAGCTGATCGAACTGTCAATTAACAGTATTCACTTTTATTTTATCTAGCGCAAATAAACAGCGATGCATTTTTGCTAAGCTAGCGCTATCCCGGCTGAAAGAACGCAATGTTTTCCCTATAAGTCAGTAGTGCCGCCATCTCTATGTGACGTCAGAGATATGGCGCCGTTACATAAATTTGAATTTCATATGCTAATTTCATTGAAATTATAATATATAGTTTTTGTCATTATTATTGGTTGTCACAATGGTTAATTTTTAGTTTTTATACTTTTTTTCATTCAATTCGGCAATGGTCATATAGCCTATTGCACACACACATCGTAGTACGAGTGCATACTTATTATAATAAACTATCACACGCCACTAGAAAATGAAAAAATGCGATCAGATTATACCTTCACTCAGTTGAGCGGTTATTAAAAAAATATAAACGAAAACAAATATAGAATTTAGAGAACCAATAAAATAAAATTATAATAATTGTTCAAAATTTCTGCAATTAGTAGAAATATTAACTCTTTATTTTTTTGCATATTTATATAATTACTCTGTATAAACAATTTTAAAAAAGTATTTAAAAAAAATACTAAGAGGAAATGAAATCAGAAATCATAAAGGAAACGTGTTTTTCCCAGAATCAACAAGATAAGGAAACCGCGTTAAATTTTTTTACCTTATACAAATATTTTATTAGTTATGAAATTAGTTCTGCGTTCTTCTTCAACCAAAGAAGACCACAATGAAAGTTCGTAGTTTAAGTATAATATTTTGTGCATACTTATGTTACGGTGTAGCTCAAGAAAGTTGTGTAACAAAGGAAACGTGTAGAGATTGTATACGAGATAAAGCATGTGTTTGGTGTATAAGAGATGTAAGTGTACATTTTTTTATACATAAATTCCACAAAACGCTTAAAAACTATGTGGGTCCATCTGTATTTACAGCCCAATTTTTTTTTGTAAATATAATTAAAATAATTACTTTCGAAAATTTGCGTTTATCTAGCAATAGCAATATATATGAAAATTTGTGTACAAGTTTGTAAACTTTAGTATGTTTCGGCTAATTTGTACATTTTGAAAAGGTTTTAGTAATTGGTTTAATTCTTTTTTTAAATGTTTTTATTTGATAATGAAGGAAGTATATGTATATAAAATGATAATAATTTTTCCGATAATTTTAATAGTTTTAATGTACGACCAAGTGTTTATTAGATTTTGACATTTTTTTTCAAGGAAAATACCTCTAAATATTTTTTTCGCAAAGTTATTATTATTTACCAAATTGTCTACTTGACAGGTAAATTAAATGAACGTGTATGTTGCCTAGTAACGCTTATTTAGTTTTCACGAAACAGTACCTTCAAAATACTTTTCACATAATAGTGCGTTAAAAGTGATACTTTACAAACTTTAAAGAATGCGTACAGTATGTAGGTACTTTAGGCCGGTTGTAGAAATGTTTATAGGTTTGTCTTACAGCGTTTTACATGCATATAACAGTTTACTTATAATATTTAAATGATAAAACATGATTCTTTATTGTAGAATGTAAAAAGATGAAGTAAATTACGAACAGTACATTAAACATATAATTTGTTGTAATATTGTACAATCAGATTTTTTTATACATACAAACAGCTAATATTAGTATTTTGATAATATGAGATTTGTATAAAAGATAAATTTAGTAACACAGTTGTCATACAATGTTTTATGAGATGACTCATATGTTCACAGGAATTTTTTCTTATTCATTTTCCTAATAATTGATATTATTCGTATGAAATACTCCATTCCCGTTATCTTCTGTTTATTTACACTTTTTATAACTGTTTTCAACATTTCTCAGAACTAGAGAATTAACTTCAGTAGATACTCTTTAAAATTATTTTGTTACAAATAATATTGTAATATATATCACTCACGGCCCACGGCTATTGCTTATTATCTATAGCTGGTTGTGCCAACCAAATTTACTGCGGCTTCGGCAACCATTAAAGATCGGATATATGTGGTAAAAAAAATTTTTTTTCGCCGTTATAATCAGTCAATACATGCGATACTATTCGTCAAATATGGATTTTATATGCTGTAGGAAAAATACGACAAAATCAAAATAAGAACATATTTCTTTAATTCTTATCGATATTATAATATATATTATAATGTGACAATACTTTCAAAAACTATTTGTTTAACTTCGTCGATAATACGTCTTTACTGGTATATTAATTTGAATTTATAACTTAGAAATTTTTGCACTAATCTGTGATTTTTTTTATTAAATTTATTTTGAAATGTGTTACAGTAAAATTCGATTACAACGACATCGAAGCGATCTGACATATTTCACAACAGCCGTGAGGCACTATAACCAGAACGAAAAATAACGTGAGCGTATGTGGGCTTTCAAACAAGTATGGTCACAATTTCGTCGTTATAAACACTTTGTCGCTTTAAATGGTTTTGTTAAAAACGAATGTTACTATAGTTTTTTTATTGTCTCTTTAAATTCTGTATATGTATTTCTTTCGTAATATATGCGACTTTGTGAAACACCTCTTTGAAATTGTACATATACAGAATGTTCCATTTAAGTGTGCCACCATTGCTATCTCGAGAACTATAAGAGCTACGAGGTTGGATAAATTAGCAAAGAACCACAATTTTACAAGTCTAACACAATGAGCAAAAAAATTTTTTTTTAAATCATTGGTTCACAAGATATGGGGCCCAACTTTCTTATTTTAAATGGAACATCCTATATATTTTTACATATTTGGAATCTACATAAAATTCAAATCCATTTATATGTTTGAAGTTAAATTTTGATTAAATAATAAAAATCCCTATATTGGCATTTATTTTACATACTTTTACCTGAAAATAGCAGTTTTTAATTTAAAGAACGGAGAATTTAACGTTTGCTAATATAGGGATTTTATTATTTAACTGAAATTTAACTTCAAACATATCATTTTATTTGTAATTTTATGTAGAATCCAAATATATAAAAATTATTAGGGGTTCCATTTAAAAAAAGAAAGTTGGGCTCCATATCTTAAGAACCACTGGTTGAAAAAAATATTTGTTTAGCAGCTAAACAAATATTTTTTATATTAAACTTTAGCTTATTTTAATAGTCTTGTATAATGGTGGTTCTTTGCTAATTTAACCAACCTCGTAGCTCTTATAGTTCTCGAGATAGCAATGGTGGCACACTTAATTGGAACACCCTGTATAATGTTTATATATATATATATATATATATATATATATATATATATATATTTATATATCTTTTTTAAAAATTCAAGAAATCTGATTTAAATAAAATAATTCCGATTTAAATCCAAAATAATCTAATTTGACTACATGGGGGCTTCGGGGCTCACGCTCTTAATTGTTATTATATTAAAAAAAATATTGTTCCTCCTTCCATTTTTAAATAACTGACTACTATACCCTAAAATAAATGTGAGTTAAATATTTAAAAATATTACCAGTGAATTAGTCGCATCAAAGAACCTATGACAAATTTTCATTTTAAAATTCCCACTAGTATAGCCACAATTACAAATTGAATATCAGCCAATAGGACTCCGTATGACCAGTAATAATGCGCTTCTCAGAATATACTAGGAATCCTGTGTCGCTTCCGCTCTGCCTGGATAAGCATGTACTCTAACTCTTGGCTTGCTGAAACCAGAGCACATTCTGGAGCAGTTTTGGCTGCTCTGGACAGTGCTCTGATTTCAGTGGGTCACGAATTAGGGCACTCAGAAGTATTTACTCTAATTCTTAGCTTGCTGAAACCAGAGCACATTTAGGATCAGATTTCGTTGCTCTAGATTGTGCTCTGGTTTCAGTGGGTAGAAATTAAAGCATTTTCAAATGGTTACTCTAATTCTACACCTACTAAAATCAGAGTACATTCTGGAGCAGTTTTGGCTGCTCTGGTTTCAGTAGGTCAAGAATTAGAGCATTGTAAACTGTTTCTTTTTTCTTGAAATTTTATGTTTTGATTTTGTTCATTATAAGAAATTTTGCTCCAGAGGAAATTTTGAAAAGTCGGCGCCCATGGATTAGACCTGTGCGCCGTTCATGTTTTTATCGGCGGCGGCGAATGGTTAAAAAAATAGCGTCGGCGGCGGCGCGCCGCCGTATTTGCCTATATTTTTTTCGGCGGCGGCTTGACTTTTACATTAACGGCGGCGGCGGCGAGCCGATATTAATATACATAAAAAATATTACTAAATAATGTTCACAATGCTGAAAACAATCAAATTATATGATATAATATATTTTTATTAGTTTTGTTTTAAATATAAATATACATTTCACAAAAGTATAAGTTAAAATAAATATTATTATAATATGATAATAACATAAGACTATTAAATAATTAAATAACAGTGTTGGGACGTAATTGTTTCAGTAGCGAAACCATTAAACCATAGTATGATTTTAAATATAACGAAAAAAAAATATTTACGGCACTAAGTACCAACACCAAGTTACTATAAAATGGTGGTTTCCATGTTTGCCATGGCCCAAACATTGTTATTTAATTATTTAATTAAGAATTTTTTGTTCCCTAAAGCAACAAATCAATCACATAAGTTTAGAATTATTAAAAATTTAAAATTATTCTTATAATTGTGTACATTTTTCATAATTATCATGTATAAAAATGATTTTATTGACATTTTCTGGCGATAACGAAGATCTTTTTGATGTTAATGTAAGTCCTGCAATGGAGAAAACTCTCTCACTGGGAGTACTTGTAGCAGGCACACATAATATTTTTTGTGCCAACTTAGATAAATATGGCATTTTAGAAGATTGTTCTTGCCAATACTTCAATAACTGGAATTCTGGTTTATGTATATATTGTGAATCAGCTAGATATAATAAACATTCAGCTTCCATGTCGGTTTCATTTGCATTTTGATTTTTTGTAGTGGAGTGTTTTCGCCTTAATGTTTCAATATAATCTTGTTTTTTAGATGAATTTTCATTGATGTCGATTTTTGAATTAACCAAATCAATATTTCCCAAAATAAAATGTTTTATTTGGTTTACTAGAAACTGTACTTTTGTAATACTTTTTAATTGTAAATAATTGTCAACAGCCGATAAATTTTGAAATCTAGGATCCAATAAAGAACCTAATATTACAAGATCATTCACAGGAAAACGATTTTCAAAATTATCTAGCATAGTACGTTTCATTTGTTTTATAAGGTGGTTTTCATTTTCATTATTTGTATCTTCTAAAATAGACTTAATTTCGGATCTTACCAGAAGTACGTAATTTATTGTACAAGTTTTTTCAGCTGAAAGAACTTCTACAGCATTTCTAAATTCATTTAAGAAGTTAATTAAGTCAAACAACAACGTTGCGTCATTATAGTTCAATTTTAATTCATCTTTGTCAATGTTTAATAGTAAGGTGTTTATTGCTTTCCTTTGGCTACCAATACTTTCGAGCATGAATAAAATGCTGTGCCAACGAGTTGTTGAAGATGTTTTCAATGTTTTATGACCCCTTCTATTTTCGTCTGACGTAGTGTTTATATTATTCAAATCGTTCATATTTTCTATTGTACTTAAAGGAATATTATCTTCAAAATCATAATCAACATCTTCAAGCAATTCATTTTGTATTAATTCATAAACATTATCAATATCATTAACAATTTTTTTTTGAATTTCATCAGCCTCTTTTTCCAAATCTGGTGCCCTATATCTCAACGCCCTAACTATTTTTTTAATTTTGATAATAAATCGGCTAACATCTATATTTACATTAAATCCATCAACTGTTATCAAATTATGTAGCCCATGGCCTAAGCAAAAATGATTTTCTGCATTACTTAAATTCAGAGCTAATATTACATTACTGCCACGGTCTGTAACAAAAGTCAGTTCTTTATTTTGTAAATTGAAATTAGATTTAATTTCGTTAATTTCATTTTTTATAGCTATTCCTGTGTGACGTCCGCTAAATATTTTAGTACAGAGAGTAAAATATTCGAGCTCAAAATTGTTGGTTATGTGATGAAAAGTGAAGGTAATATAACTCTTTCGTCGGTAATTATCAGTCCAAAGATCAAAAGTGAGAGAAGCAAATTTAGGTCCGTTTGAAATTAACTGCATTACATGAGGTAAAATAGTATTGTATACATCGTCTAAAGCTGATCGAGATATTGCAGAACGTGAAGGTAGATCTTCGGGAGATGTTATTATCTTATACTTCATTAGTTTATCGGCGAAACAGAATTATTTCTGAAGAAAAGTGTTTATAAATAAAAATTAATCTGAACAAGCGTAAAACACACAAAGGAAATTCCAAATGCTGATCAACTTGTGGCAATATATTCAAAACAGTTTCTTTTCTTAACAGAAATCTCATGAAGAACTCATGTCCAGTCAATTCATGAAACGGGTTAGCCCGTTCATAATTTCTTCTTGGAATACCATAAATAATATCAAACTCAAATAATTCATCATCGTCAAATACTATATTATCATGTATAGATCCATATTTCAATATCGGTTTATAATAATAATATACATAATAAATATTTATAACAATCAATTATTATTACATTCTATTTTGATATACATTAACTGAATGAAAGTATAAAAAAATTCAATACGTATATATTTTGTACAAATGTATTATTGAAATAGGTTATCCCAATTCTTAAACCGTAGAAACAGTCGGGGTTAAGTTAAACTTCGCAAATGTCACTTTAACCGTAGGTTAAGAATCCGTGCAATGAACAAAAAATTTTAAACGAAACTTAATCTACAGATTAGCCTTAAACTCCAGTGGTGCAAATGGCCATAAAAAATCTTGAAATCCAGTTTTATCGACTGTAGAAAACGGAAGTAAATCTTTACACAGCCATAGGACTATATCTCTTCCCAATTTCCATTTATTGTCTGTGGGCAGTTTAGTTTTTTTTGGTTCTACCGAAAAAAAATCACTAATGGCCATTTGCACCACTGTAAGTTAAATGTGTAGTTTAGTTAATCTTCAGTTTAAGCTAACTGTCAGTTAATTTTAATTTACATTGCACCCCTTGAGGTTAGGTACGGTTTACGTTAAACTACAGATTAACGTTTTATTTTAGGGAAATTAAGTAACTTTTACGTACTTCACATTGTGCTGTCAATTTAAATACAAAATATTTTTATATTTGAGCATATTATCAAACATATTGTAACAATCTAGCGTCTGGATCCGTTTAGAAATAGCTTCGTTAGAAATGAAAAGAAAAAGCAAGGCGGTTTTGGATAGGAAGATTGACGTTCGTCAAAACTGACAGATATGTTTCTCCTCCTGGTATAAATATTTTTCGTTAATTTGTAATAAATATTGTATGTGTAAATAAATATTATATCTCCAGAAAATCCCTTAATAATTAGTAGTGAAAATAAATAGTTAAGAACCCCGAAACTACAAGTTTGTTACAATATAAAATCAAAGTAGCAAATACACGCAAGCAACTCAGTAGTTAGTTTATCGGCGAAACAGAATTATTTCTGAAGAAAAGTGTTTATAAATAAAAATTAATCTGAACAAGCGTACAACACACAAAGGAAATTCCAAATGCTGTTCAACTTGAGGCAATATATTCAAAACAGTTTATTTTCTTAACAGAAATCTCATGAAGAACTCATGTCCCGTCAATTCATGAAACGGGTTAGCCCGTTCATAAATTCTTCTTGGAATACCATAAATAATATCAAACTCAAATAATTCATCATCGTCAAATACTATATTATCATGTATTAGATCCATATTTCAATATCTGTTTATAATAATTATATACATAATAAATATTTTTAACAATAAATTATTATTACATTCTATTTGGCAATACTTTAACTGAATGAAAGTATAAAAAAATTCAATACGTATATATTTTGCACAAATGTATTATTGAAATAGGTTATCTCAATTCTTAAACCGTAGAAACAGTCGGGGTTAAGTTAAACTTCACAAATGTCACTTTAACCGTAGGTTAAGAATCCGTGCAATGAACAAAAAATTTTAAACGGAACTTAATCTACGGATTAGCTTTAAACTCCAGTGGTGCAAATGGCCATAAGCCTTTTTTTCACATTGTTATCAGGTACTTTTTCACGTATATTATGTGCATTTTGTAAATGTGTCTTTAAATTTCCAGTGCTTACTGTTTTGTTGTAACATTTAATGGAACAACTACAAAAATGAAATTGATACTAGAATATAAAGTATTTTTACAATATTACTTACTGATTAAATGTAGAATTTTCATTGTCTTTTTTATTATTTTCTAGACATATTTTACAATATACATAGTCGCTATTCACAAAAGTTAAAGATTCATCGTTATTGTTTTTAGTGTATAAGTTGCCAAAAAATTGCCAAACAAAACTTTTCTGATTAGACCGGCAACTTACTTGAAAATTTCTTATTATTTCTTTACTCCAATCAGCCATATTTCTATTCAATATCAGTAACACATGAACTAAATAAATGATTTTGACATCGACAGTTTCTTTGGGTACATTCAGAGGTTCAGACTTCACACTTCACAGCTACTTACAGCGCCACACGCGCTACAGCACCTTAACTGAGCTCGTGTGCTCTGTCGAACGCAACCAAGCAACTGACAGCAAAAAATTTGGCGGTTAATTCAAATATCTTAATTTTAAATTAGTAAGTATTAGTAAATTGGCGCTCAAAATTCGTAAAATAAGAGATTGCTCGGCTGATTGAAATTAAAGTCAGCGGCGCGCCGTTATTTATTTTTCGGCGGCGGCGGCGTACAGAAAAGAGCGGCGGCGGCGGCGTGGCGCGGCGGCGCACAGGTCTACCATGGATGTTATACCTACACGGCGGCAACAAAATTAATAGACAAAATTTTATAAAAAACTAAAACCTAAATATATATTTATACAAAAAATAAATTAACATATATCATGCGTATATGTAGGCACATAAAAGCCGAGTACAGCAGTCCTATGGACCGATATACGACGGTCTCAGCGTAGAAGTTGTATAAGACTTCATCGCTAAATTCGGCGACGTTAAATTATTTTACAATTAATTCATACCTAATCATAGGCGACTTTTCTTTGTGGACAATTTTGTTTTATAAAATAATAATAAATAACTTTCAATGTATGCTCAATAATATATTACCGTAACTAACGTATTATTTATTTTAGTACAATTCAACTTTACCACGATGTCAATTATCTACAGCTACTACTTGCCCTGCAGATAAAATAGTTAATCCAAAATCAAGCAGTGAAATTCTAGAGAATCGACCCATTAAATCAACAGGAAAAGATACTATTCAGATCAGTCCGCAGAAAGTGAAATTACGTCTAAGGCCAGGGCAGACACAAACACTCACTTTCGAATATGCAGTCGCTCAGGACTACCCAGTAGACTTGTACTACATCATGGACTTATCTTTCTCCATGAAACGCCATAAAGAAAAACTGTCAACGCTGGGGAAAAAACTGTCGGACACTATGAGGAATTTAACAAGTGATTTTAAATTAGGATTTGGAAGTTACGTTGATAAATCAGTCATGCCATTTACGAGTGAAGATGAAAATTTGTAAGTATTAATATAACAAACTATGTACTTCAGGTAGTTTCTAGATATTACAATAATCAGTGACTTTATGGTTTGGATTTATACTTGTCAGATAAAAAAAAATTGAGATAAGATGTGCAGCGAAGTATCTCAGAACTTCAAACAAAATAATCGAAATCGTCTTTACCCTGTTTTTAACGAGGAGGAATAAATGCAAATCAGATTTATACTACACAAAATGTTACTAGGTTTTTGTTCGAGCGAAATACAAAAACTCCATACAAATCTACCGATATGCTTCACATTAGTGTTTCACGAGAGTCTTGTATTGCAAGACTAGAACAAGACAAGAGCTATTACAAATTTCAAAGCAAGTTAAGGCAAGAAAGTGTTTTGCAAGAAATGTACAAGAATAGCAATATTTTCTTCAATTCTTGCACTCTTGCATATTTTTTTTGCTAAAATTAATACAATTTTTTCACATATGTAAGAACATATTTGCTTAAAAAAATTGAAAATTATTCAAAAATAAAATTTTAAACAAATGTTTGTGTTCGTTTATACGACGAGCATATCATATCAGCATTTGCAATTATTAACATATTACAATAGAGGTATTCCATTCGCCGAGACGAGAGAAATTTTTCCCTTAAAATAGGCGGGGCTATACAAAAGAAAATATTGGTGGAAAAATAAAATATTGCAATCAATTTTTAAAATAACACAATACGAAGTAAAGGCAAAATGACCAAAGAATTACAAGCAATAACACAATTTTTATTCTTTGTAATCTTTTATTACAAGCAGCCATAGTATATCAGGATTCCTACTACTTTTAAATTTAAATTTCGTTATCCTCAATGAAAGAACAGATTTGAAGGATAGCAAAATATTATTACTGAAGCAAAAAAAAAGTTAATACTAATTTTACTATCATCAAACGAATTTTTCAAGTGCTTTATTGTAAACCACATCATTATTAGCTGAAAAATATATCTGCATGTCATATACGTTCTAAGAAGACAGTAAATTAAAATAGTTTTACAATATTTAAGAAACTACATACATACATACATTATATTTCCAATTTATAAATTCGTTAATAGTTTTTGGTTTTACGAGTATTTACAGAAGAAGATATAAGAAAGAATTTTCTCAACAAATAATTTACCGCGCAATGATTTGGTTTATGCTAAAAAATAGTACTTGCAGGTTATCAGTTAAATAAGTGCAATATTTAGAACTTTTTTGTTTAAGATTAATTGCACTAACTATAGTTTAACTAATTTATTACTGCAATATTTTTTCAAGATTTTTCTAAAATCCAAAACTCTTTAAATATCAACTAATACATTTTTTCCAGTGATTTTTACATGGATCCCAATTTAATACAACTATTATTTTAATTAAACATTCAAAAATAACGCTTCGTACATTCTAAAAACATATTTTTTCCAGAGTAAAAAATCCTTGCAAACAGGAAACCTGCGTACCCACTTACAGTTTTAAGAACCACTTGCCCCTCACGGATAATGATATCATATTCACAAATGAAGTACGCGATGCACCAGTTTCAGGAAATTTGGATAATCCTGAAGGTGCATTAGACGCTATTATGCAGGCTATTATGTGCAGAGATGAAATTGGTTGGCGCTCAAAAGCTCGTCGTTTGATTGTTGTATCGTCCGATGAGGATTACCATATAGCAGGAGACGGTCGGCTAGGGGGTATTACCGTGCCCAATGATGGACGCTGTCATATGAAAAACGGACAGTACACAAAAGCTAATGTACAAGACTACCCAAGTATTGGACACATCGCAAAAAAAGTCAAGGAAAACAATATGAATTTAATTTTCATGATTCCTAGCAATAATCCCACTGTAACCGATGCTTATACAATGTTAGCAGCAAGAGTAGAAGGCTCTTTTAGAACATTGGATGACCAGTCGTCTAATGTTGTAGAACTGATTGAAGATTTATATGGGGTGAGTAATAAACTTAAATCATACAACAGCTTTTATTTAATTAAACCGATGTTTCCTACAATGAATTGGATCAAGAGAATAGCCCGAATAAGTTTTTCTCCAAGTTTTATTTGACATCAAGCAAAATATTAACAATTAAACTTAAATAGAACGTTATTTTTTATCACTGTAGAGCGATATATGAACTTTAAAATGACATACGATTCCATTATATTTCTCAACAAAATATTTTAAAAAAATATCAATTGTAATCAATATATAAAAAACCGCAATAACTTTTTTTAAATATAATAATATTACCGTACAGATACAGATATGACTTTGTTATCAAGCTTACTTTTGTTTTTATAAAGAAAGACTTTTTATCCTGAAATCGGTAAAGAATTATTTTTGACTCGCATTGTCGTTACTCCGCAGTAATTATAAATAAATTTTACCAATTAAATTCATTAATCGAATTATATTTGATTGATTATTACACGAATGATAACAGTTCAAACAAAAAAAAATTCATATCAATATAATAATCTCTATAATATGTAATTAAATCGTATTACCTTTTTTTCGAAATTTCAATACCATTTTTTAGAATCTAAACCAACTGAACAAAATTAAGAGAATTGACAATTTAAATTTATTAAAAAACAACACAAATATATAATTCCTTAATTTTAAGCGGCTTTGTCACGTGAATTTTAATTATAAATTTCTAGTACATATTTAACACTTGTATATTTTTCAGGAAATTGTCGAATCCGTTAAAATTTCCGACAATTCAAACAGTAACATTGAAGTCAAATATTCATCAAAATGCGGTTCTCAGGAACTGAAAGAAACCTCAGAATGCAAAAACTTGAAAACAGGAGAGCGGGTTAAATTCAACGCCGAAATCACATTGTTGAGTTGTCCAGAAAATTCACTGACTCATTTTCAAACTTTTGAAATAAAACCTGGAGCATTACAAGAAACTTTAACGATTGAAATTGACATGATTTGTGACTGTGACTGTGAAAAAGAAGGAAAACCAAACGCAGTAGAATGCAACAACTCCGGCAGTTTACAATGCGGAACTTGTGACTGTAATCCTGGAAAATTCGGTACCAATTGTCAGTGCGAAGAAAGAAATAGTGATAGAAATACAACCAACTGCAGAGTAGACGTGAACAGTCCCGTTTGTTCTGAGTCAGGCCAATGTATCTGCAACAGATGCTATTGTAATACGCGGGACAAAAGCGATGAAGTAATCTCTGGAAAATTTTGTGAATGTACCAACTATTCCTGCCCGAAAAAGAATAACCTTCTATGTTCCAACAATGGTGAATGTATTTGTGGACAATGTGTTTGTAATTCTGATTATGAGGGCGTTGCCTGCAACTGTCGTAAAAAAAGTTGTATCTACAACGGAAAAGTCTGTAACGGGCAAGGCACATGTGATTGTGATAAATGTATTTGTAATAAAGGATACTCTGGAAAACATTGTGAAATTTGCCCAACATGTAACGATGAAAAGTGTGAAGAAATAAAAGACTGTGTAGAATGCTTGGCTTACAAAACTGGAATATATGATGAAGAGTCCTGCCGAGGTAACTGCAGCTCTTTGAATGTTAATGTTGTTGAAGATATATCGCAAATGGAATTTCCAAACGAAAAAATGTGCAGAGGGTTAGATTCTCATTCTTGTGTATTTACTTATAAATATTATTTCAATGATAAAAAATCATTGATAATATTAGCCCAAAAGGACAAACTTTGTTCTGGAGCTACAAATGTTGCAGGTAAGTCAGATGTATAAGCGAGATATTTTCCATGTCCCATCTGTATTGTCCGAATGAGTTGAATCGCGCGAGAGAGGAGAATGTTTATTGAATGTTGTACGATTGCTTATTCTTACCAAAAAAATCTGAAGTGGACACCACATAACTTCCTTGTACGCCTAATTAATTATACACATTATTTGCCCCACTTCACTTAAATTTATTTCATTTGAAAGTGAATAATCGTTTTCGATTTATGCGAAAATTTCAAAAATCCCTGGGAACATAGTGCTCTGTTGGCATTGCCGATTGCAATAAAAGAGTTGCACCAACTAGATATTATAGGTAACAGTCCGAGTAACAGTCCCATATACAAAATTTCAACTAATCAGTTTTAACTCCTTGTACGAAGGAAGTATTGTATTCGCAAAAAAATCGGTTTCCAGATTTCAACGGATATATCCGTTTTGACCATCCCTGAATCCATTTTGATTAGTTTCGACGTGTCGCCAGGATTTTTCCCAGGGAGGGCAATCATTATTACAATTTACTCAAAATTTTTATATTTTTTAATAACCGTAAATATGTATAATCTTAATCTTTTTCGGATCTCCACGTATTTCTTAATAGATTATATTTTACCTAATTTCTCAATCTGGCCTATTATTTTCCTATATCGCATTTAGCGATTGTGCTTAGTTTTGGTCCTGCAAAATGTTCTTTGTTAATTTTTTCATAATCTTTACAATTATTCATAGAAATATTTTCGGAAATTTATATTGCATAGAAGAATTAAGATTATTGAAAATTCAAGTGAGGCAGTGTAAATTTTAAGGATATGCAATTATTACAAGTATGTTTATCTCAATCTATAAGATCACTTTCTTTAACTACGTAGCGCCATTAGAGAATATCAAGATCATAGGTCCTCTTTTACATTTTATAAATTTAAAAAAAAACTCAATTATTATACAAATATATTCTTTCTTAAAATATTAATTAAGTAAAATTCTAGAATCGTATAATTTCCCATGTCTGTACGTTTGCGAAAAATAAAAAAAAAGTCCTTTTGGCATTGCTGATTGCAATAAAAAAAGGAGATGCATAACTAAATGTTATAGTAGTCCTCTATACTAAATTTCAACATTCTACGCCTAATCATTTTTGAGTTATGCGAGATACATACATATGTACAGACGTTTCGTCGATGATGATTATGTCAATTTTAAAGGATTTTGAGCCTCGAGCCCTCTTGTTCCTGCTTCATTTAGTTTTTCCCTCACTGTGCGTGTTTATGTATTTAACTCAGGAAATGATTTTTCCTGAATGGCTTACATGTGATGTCCGCTGCTTGTCTCACTAGCGGGTTTGCATGCTTTAACATATTTGCATACGTATTGGTTGCATCATCCCTGATGTATTGTTTCATTGGTTTTGTTTTGAGATCTTTGTGTATTTGATCATTTCTCATATATCTTGGGGCGTTAACAATGCACCGCAATATTTTGTTCTGCAGGATTTCGAGTTTTTTAATTTGCGGTGCGGATGCCCGCCCCACGCTGCACAGGCGTATGTAATTTGCGGCCTGATGATAGTCTTATATAATCGGACTTTATTATCCAAAGACAGATAGCTGTTCCTTCCTAGCAGAAGAATCATTTGTAAAAATGTTCCTCTTCCCTTGTTCACCGATGTGTTAACGTGTTGTATATAGTTCAACCGCTTGTCAATGGTGATTCCCAAGTATTTGACCTTGTCTCGCCATGGGAGAGGTCGTCCAAACATAATTATTTGCCCGTAAGGTTGTAATCTTCTGCGGGTGATGAGTATTGCCGTGCTCTTGTCAGGATTCACTCCAATTCTCCACCGGGTGCACCAGCGTTCTAGTTCAGCGGCCGCGGTTTGTAGACGCGCGGTTATTATTTTTGCGTTTCGGCTACGATGCATTACTGCCGTGTCGTCCGCGTATTGTGCAAGAATTGTGGCGTTGTGCTCGGGTCTTGGCATGTCACAAACATAAATGTTAAATAATAAAGGGGACAACAGTGATCCTTGTGCTACTCCAGCTGTTGTGTTATATTCTTGGGATAGTGCTCCTTGGAATTTTACTTGAAATGCTCTGTTTTCCAAATAAGATTGCAAAATTTTTACCATTCCAATTGGAATTCCCGCGTCTAAAAGTTTGGCAAGAAGCCCTTGATGCCAAACTTTATCAAAGGCCTTTGCTACGTCAAGGAATATTGCTCCCGTGGCCATTTTTAAGTCTAGGCCTTCCCCTGCAAATTCTGTAACTCGGACAAGTTGGTGAGTCGTGGAGTGTTTTTCCCTAAATCCAAATTGTTCTTTAGGAAGTAGTTTTAATTCCGCAACGTGTTCCTGGAGTTTTTTTTCAATAGAATTTTCTCTGCTACTTTGGCAAGAAGATTTAGTAAACTAATTGGCCTGTAGTTTTCCGGTTTTTTAAGGTCTTTTTTTGGTTTTGGTAGTACCACTATTATCGCTTTCTTCCACATTTCCGGAAAATACTGTAATCGTATTATCGCGTTTATTATATTAGTTAGAGCAACTACAGCTTTGGCTGGCAAGTTGCGAAGCGCGATGCCAGGAATGCCATCTGACCCTGGGGCTTTCTTAGTCTTAGTTTTCTGCAGTATCAATCCAACTTCTTGCGGTGTTGTGAACCATATCTCTGTATTTTGGGGTTCGGATAATTCTTGACGTACTCTGTTGTTTGTGGTGCGAGCAAAGTTGGTGTCTATATTGTTATAATTTGGAGCGAATTGTTGCTCCAAGCTCTTAGCAATTGCATTTGCTTTGTCTAGTGCGGAGTAGACTAGGCCATTTTCTCCCTGTATAGCTCTTGCCGGTGCTCTTTGTTTGCGAAGACCTTTGCTTATTCTCCATAAACACTTGTCTTCATCTTGGGCTTCTTCTATGGCTGCTTGCCACATTTTATTTTTGTGGGCTGTGATAGCGTCTCTTAGTTGAGTTGTAAATCTATTATATACTCGTTTATCTTCGGGAGATAGGCTTCGTTGCCAGGCTCGCCTGGCTGCTCTTCGTTCTCGAATAATTTTTAAAATATTAGGTGGAAGAGCTGGAGAAGAGGCTGAGACTACTCGGCGCTCTCGACTGGCCTTCTGAATTGCGCTTTTGATGTGGTTAGTGAGCTGTTCTACCGCCAAATCAATATCATTGTTGTTTCTAATTTCTGGAAGTGATCCAATTTCCTCGTATAACGTTTCGTCGAAGCTAAAGTAGCCGAAACTTATACAAAGAAAGAAAGAAACGTGATCGCCGCATGCGCGTCTGCTATTGGTCATTGAAAGCCATATTCTTCATTGATTGGTCGATGTACGCTTTATCGCAAGAGGTGTTCACGCGATCACTCTATCTGTTGACCGACCCGTGTATAGTCAGAATGGATTCAGGGATGATCAGAACCTCGGAGTAAAGAAATATATGTATATAGAGGGAGCGTAACGCCAGTTTGTAGGCAATGACCTTGTAGCCATGAAACGGAAGGGGAGAGTAGCTTGGCAGCCATCTTAGGAGGCTCCACATTTCAAATAAGTAACATGTAAAATCTAAATAAAATGAGAACAATGTTAAACTTTTTTGTAATAAATGTGAAAATTACTGAACGGATAATATAAATATAAACAGTTTGATATAATTTATTAATAAAAATATCAAATTATAATACATTTTGTATGTAACAAGGAACAAAAATAATTAGATTACAAATAAAAAAAGTTATATATTTGTAACATTTGAACAAATAATAATTTAATATCCTTGGAATAATATTAATATCTATTCCGTACAGTATCATATTTAGTTTATTGCATTGAATCTTATTATATAACGATCTTTGCTCTAAACTTTATATTATATACTGCTTCGGGAATCAAGAACAATTTTCACTGACGAGTTCTTTAAAGGAACAATTACATTGTTTAATATTATGAAACCTTATATTAATATATTTTTCAGATATAGCCCTTATTAATTGAATAATGTGATTTTCAAAAGGATTTTGATCATGACTGTGCTCTAACAAATTATTAAATATATTACGATTTTCGTAATATTTTAATACAGACGTAATTAATAACAAAACAGAGAATTTTATGAAATTTATGAAAAATAAACGAAATAAGCAACTAATAGAAAATTCGGCATCATCGATAAAAAAAAATAATAACAATAAAAATAACTAGATGAAACCAGAAACAAGTAACAAATTCTCAAAATAAGCAATGAAACTGAAACGTCAAATACAGGTGAAACATAGAAAGATGGCGGACACAAATACCCTTCTTGGCCTCACAGATGCGCGATTAAATATCTATCTATAGTTTTCTTTAATCTGAGGTCAAAATTGAAATTTGAAAACCTAGATATTTCGCGATTACAATACTTCCTTCACTTCATACTAGGAATGTATATAAAATATAAATTTCATTTTGGAATCGTTTGTTTAGTTTGCTTAGCTGACAAGGATGAAAATATTTTCATTCCAAACGGCCTACCTCAGAACAATTTTTACCAGAACATATGACTAATTTACATATTGTTTTGTTTCTAGGTTTAATTGGATGGATAGTGGGTACAATTCTAGTTCTTGGACTCATCGCTCTGTTAATATGGAAAGCTGTAACAACGGTATACGACAGAAGGGAATACGCCAAATTTGAGAATGAACGCAAAAATGCCAAATGGAATACGGGTGAAAATCCATTGTTTAGAAGTCCTGTAACTACTGTTATTAATCCTTTAAATAATAGTAATGATTTTGATTGAATAACAATTTTGTTTTATGTCATAAATATTATTGTGGAATTATAATTAAAGACAATTAATTTATAAAAAAACAAAATGTATCCAATGGGCAATATTGCCACCTTGGGAATATTCTTGGAAAGGTCTCATAAGTTGCCAAATTTTGGGAATTTTGAACTCCCTGCGCAACTGCACTCTGCGAGACATAATACAGAGACATAACGCCTAATATTGTGCTCTTAATATAGTTGTTCGCTATTCGTATAGTCGTATCCTCATATCTCGTCTCGTATTGTCGGATCAAACAAATCAGATGAGTAGAATTAATTATCGTTTTTCTTTATAATGCTTTTTTGAATTTATTTGGTTATAATAACTAAATAATTATAGTTGTCGCTAAAGACTGGACTTTTACATACTTTGGCTTAAAAGTAAATTTCCCTTTTCTTCATACCACTTTCAGATGTGGGAAGTCTTTTCCACGTTATAACAACAGCATATTATAAATACTCTTACTTGTCGACGAAACTAACGCAGTGATCTTTAAGCCCAAGAATCAATAGCAAGTAGGAAAATAATATATTATATTTAATAAGCATAAGTTGCCTTTGTTAGAACGATAAACAAGAAGTCGTCTTTTCTCCAAATTGACTTTATTATATAACTTATCAGTGGAAGTAGGATAGGTCAAAAAAAAGGTAAAAAGAAATACCAAATTATTCAAGCCATCATTTTACATCCTCGATTCCCTTAGCGACGTCAATGTTAGCACCTCATATGACTATTCATCATCTTATTCACGAGATGGCAGCACACTGATCTCATTTAAAGTAATAAACATTCTTAAGTTTAATATGTCTGTTGATTTACATCATATCCAGAAGCCTTAAATTTCAATTTTTGGGTAATATATCCGTTAGTGTTGCCGGCAATGTTGCCTTGATTTTAAATTGCCGGCAACGGCATATTGCTAAAGCCATGGCCGTATTCAGGGTGGGGGGGATTTGGGGGGTTCAAACCCCCTCCGAAATGTAAAATAAAATTTAAAATCCTGTTGCCATTTTGTATTTCGTATTTAACGGTTTTGATGCATATAGCAATTAACTGTGTCATTGTTATTAATTGTTGTATTTTATTATTTTACTTGCAATGGGGTATATGACCATTTTTTTTTCTTCTATTTTATGATTCTGTACCGAAAATAAAAATACCCGTATTTTTTTAAATCGCTTAATTGTTGATAATTCCGGAGAAAAACAATAATAAAGTTTAGAAGAGGGGATATGTTGACGTCACCTAGGAGAATTAGACAAAGAGAGATGCTAATAGAAAGAGAAAGATATAGTGCGACCCGCGCGAACCTTTTGCTACCTGATTCTAACCCGTAACCATGGTAACCAAACAATAAACACACTGAGACTCGTCAGGGACTTCAATGCCAACCAGATTTACATTATAACATTCGTTGTGTAGTATCAAAATATTTTAATTTTATTCTATAAATTTCCTAAATTGATATCTGATATATTGTTTCATTAATAATTATGACTAATTTATCATTAGCAACATTTATTCGATATCATTTAAGTAAAATAAATAAGTTCATTTAATTCCTACTTTTAGCATTGTAAACTGCTCTCTCATTCTCCTAGGTGACGTCAGAGATAGAGCGCTGTTACATATTAATTGCGAATTTCAGTGAAATTATAAGATAATATTTAGTTTTTATCATTATTATTGGTAGTCACAATGGTTAATTTTTAATTTTTATACTTTTTTTCTTTCAATTCGAGAGTGGTCATATAGCCCATTGTTATTGCTTTTATTGTTATTTTCTATTTTTTGTGAGTGTTGTCATTCTTTTTCAAACTAGCATATTTTTTTATTATTTAAATAAAAGTATAAGGAAAGGCCACAATATTATTTTGATTAATATTATTTTGATTTTAGAATTTCTATGTAAGTTGTATATAAATAATAAATTTGGAACTCAAATTTAAGTTTTTAAAAAATTTATTTTAAAACACAATGAAATCTTACATTAACAGTAGCTAAACAAGGAATGTCTTATCTTACTAAGTACATCTTATATATACAAGGATCGTCTTCTTTTAAGAGATCTCAAGTTAAAAGTGCTGAATTTATGAGAAAGAGAATGATGCAATTTATAGTTGCATTACGCAAATAAGGGTGGTGTCTCTATATAATTCCTCCCTCCTCAAGAGTGGAAGTTACAATTTTGGAACTTTTACTAGTTTCTTTTAATTCTAATTGGTTTGAATTTTTAAATTTGTTTCGAAGACAATCTTTGTACTTACAAATTAATATTATAATAATAATTAACGTAATTAAAGTATAAATTAAAATATAATGATAATTATTAATGCTTACATCATATGGATAATCTAGCCGAATACTACTTTCTATATCGTGTTTAATTAGTGATATATTTTTTTATTTCGTCTTTTAATTTTTTGATATGGGTATTAGTAGAATTTATTTGGATATCTACTAATTCTCCGAAGTTATCTTTTATCTTAATTTGATCGTTAAATTTGCAGTTATTTGTATAATATATGCCTTTTAAATCTTTAATATGCAACGTGTTGTTACAATAAAATTTTACTTGTTTTTTATACGGAAAATATAGATATTTTAAATTAGAATTTTTTATTTCAATGATTGAGTTGATTAATGATATTTTATGATAACTACAATATTGGAAATCTTTATAGCATATTACGTTCTCTAAACATTTTTCGTATTCGTTGTGTTGAGATAGACAGTAGTATTCTTTATTACTTATTCTAATACATTTATTTACGGGTTTTATTTTACAATTATTTTTCGTGTATAGGCCATTTAGTACATTTACAGTTTTGTATGTTTCGTGTTGGTATGTTGGAATTGAGGTGACTTGTAAGAGTTCTTCTTTAAGTACATTTGATGGGATTTCTATAAGGATTATAAGGTTCTCGTCTTTTATAGAACAATACGTTTTTAAAAGATTGTTATTATGAATATTGTTAATTAAAATTGTTTTTATAAAATTGTTTTCAATCTTATTGATTTCGTTTATTAGTTCGTTGTAATTTATTATTCCGAAATATAAAGTATTTAATTGGCAGAAAGTTATAGTTTCTTCTAACAGTATTAGAGAGAAATAAAGTTCTTGTCCTATTTGTATTAATTCGTTTAGAATGTTCTGAGTTCTTATAATGTCTATTTCGTCGACAATTTTTCCTAATACTTTTTCTAAAGTGTCTAGTTTTTTATTAAAAATGTTGTTATTTTCATTAATTATTTCAATTTTATCGTTAAATTGGGCGGTGATATTGTTATTGATTTTTACCATTGTATTGATTTTATCGGTTAATTTATTTTCATTGAATTTTATATTTTCTATTATTTGATCGTATCGTTCTTTATCTGTATCATCCAGGTTACCTGTTATACTTTTGATTATTGAGCCTAGCCCGTTAATTAAACCGCGTTTATTTCTTTTAGTATTTAAGAGTTGTACTTTATCTCTTAAGTGTAATATGATATTATTTAATATATTTTTGTTGTTTGTGATATTATCTTGAAATTTATATTTTTGTAATTTTTGATATAGGGTGTTAGTGTTGGATTCTAAGATATGGTATTGTTGAATGATATTAGATATGGGAACTTGGAATGATATTATTTGGGTGTTTACCTGTATGTAGGCTGTCCCTAAGTCAAGTATGTTAAGTCCAGTATTAGTGTCATCTTGTATGATTTGGGATATTCCGAAAGGAATTAGTCTGTAACAAGTCGAGGAGTTTTAAAATTTGATATTTTATGTTTTTTATCGTTTTCGTCTACAATTTGTCCTCTTGCCGGACGTATTGTCTTTACACCTAGAATTTTAAATTTTGGTTTTTCTATTTTGCCGGAATTTCTCTTATTTATTTTTACATAAGCTTGGTTTGGTATTTCGTATTGTTTTTCGGGTTTTCCTGAATATTTTGCTTTATATTTTTCTATGTTAGATTTTACATGTTCGTTTACTTGTTTGAGAATTTCGGAGTGTTTTTGTAAATATTCGTCGACTTGTACTTCTTCTGGTTTCAAATTTGGCTCAGAGATGCGTCCGAAAATAATTTCTAAGGGAGTTCTTTTTGTAATTGAGTGAATGCTATTGTTGTAAGCTATTAGTGCATAGTTCAATCTTTCTTTGAGTTGTAAAGTTTTTATTATCGGATTTTGGTTAATAATTCTCATATGTTCTATGAGGGAAGAGTGGAATCTTTCTACTATGCCATTACTCTTGGGATTATCAATAGAAATATAATGGATATTTATTTGTCTGAGAGCCAGATAATTTTGAATTGTTTTGTTATTAAATTCTAGGCCGTTATCAGATACTATTTCTTTTGGTATTGGGAAATGTGTAAAATATTTAATTAATTTATTTAAAATTGTTATGGCATTTTTATCTTTAATTACATATGCTACAGCGAATTTTGAAAAAGAGTCTACTATGGTTAATATTTTAATTTGTTTTAACGATAAGAGATCAATATGAATTTTTTCGAAAGATTTGTCTGCTGTGGGTGTTTTGATGTTAGGTATTTGAATAGGGTTTCTTTCATATTTTGTGGTTAAGCAAACATTGCATTTATTAATGTAATTTTGAATATCTTTCAGCATATTAGGCCAGTAATATGATTGTTTTAGCTTGTTGTAAGTTTCCGTTATACCTCTGTGGTTAGTCTTTCCCTCGTGATAGTTTTTTATAGTGAGTTGCTGGTCTTCTTTATTTTCAATATCATTACTTATCGAGCTGCATGCTACTAATTTATAGCTATTCGCGTCGAAGTAGGTTTGCAGTACGGCGTTGAAGTTAGTTTTGAATTTGTCAGGGATCAAACAATAGTACGTTTTTCCAGGTTGTAGGAGTTCTTTAATGAATTTCAGGATTGTTTTATTACTGTCAATTTTGTTTAAATAAAGGTAAATGCGTAGAATATTATTATTAAAAAGCTTGCTTATTTTTATATCGTTTTTACCATTAGTTTCTTTTACAACTATCTGGTTTTTGCATGTATTTATAGGTGTTTCTAAATATGTTAAGCCATTTACTGGGTGCTCGTTATCAGAGTGAGCTGTATCAGTTGAATCTTTTTCGCTACCTGTTTCTACGATTACAGAATCTGTGTCCGAATTTAAGTTTAATTCTACGTCATTAGGTTGTTCATAAACATTAATTTTGATATTAGAATTTAGAAATATTACTTTTATTATGTCTTCTATTTCGTTCCAATGTTTTCCATCAAGGCCGGAACAAATTTTTGGCATGTCAATTTCGTTTATTTCGTTCTGTATGCAGTAATCTAATAATTTTTCTAGGCATATTTTTATATTTCTAATTGAAGGCTTATTGTGGTATTTATCTTTTGTAATTAAATGACAAATTAATCGTGGGTCGTTTTGTATAAGAATTTTGTTGTCAATGTTATAATAATTTTCACTAGGGTAATTTTGTTTTACTTGATATGCAAAACCTTTACTCATTTTTGTGTCGCTAGAAATACAATGGACGAGTGGTTTGTCAGATTCGAAAATATTTGATTTTTTGTATTCTATTTTAAAGTCTGGTCTGATTCGGGACAGGGCATCGGCTACGACATTTTGGCATCCTTTCTTGTATTCTACGGTATAATCAAATTCTTCTAATTTGAGGCGCCATCTTATTAATTTGGAATTTGGTTCTTTATGTGAATTAAGCCAAACTAAAGGTCTATGATCTGTAACAATTTTGAATTGGTGTCCTAATAAATATGGCCAAAATTGTTTTGTTGCCCATATGATAGCCAAGAGTTCTTTTTCGACAACTGAATAATTTATTTCGTGATTATTGAGGGTTCGTGAAATATAGGCTATGGGGAGATCTTTATTATTTTCGTTCTTTTGCGATAAAACTGCTCCGATCGCGTAATTGCTCGCGTCGGTTGTTAGGATAAATGTTTTTGAGAAATTTTGATATTGTAAAATGGGGCTGTTAGAGAGAAGTGTTTTGCATTTTTCGAAACATTTGATGTATTCCGGATCTTTTATGTCAATTTTTTGACCCTTTTTTAGACAGTTGGTTAAGGGTTTAGTGATTTTTGAAAAGCTGTCGATAAATCTTCTATAATAGCCCAGGAGTCCGAGAAATGATTTTATTTCTTTACTTGTTTTAGGAATAGGGAAATTTTTTATTACAAGAATTTTGTCCGGGTTGGGTTTGATTCCTTTCGTAGTAATAACGTGCCCGAGATAAGCGACTTCTTTGCGGAGGAATTCGCATTTATCTAGCTGGATTTTCAAGTTGGCTTCCTCTAATTTTTGGAATACTTTTTCGATATTGTTTAAATGATCTTCGAGGGATGTGCCTAGTATAATTATGTCGTCGAGATAGACAAAGCATATTTTATTAATCAGATCTTTGAGAACGAAGTTCATAAGTCTTTGAAATGTCGACGGTGCATTTTTTAAGCCGAAAGGCATTCTTTTAAACTCGTAATGTCCGAAATTTGTTGAAAATGCAGTTTTTGGGATATCGTCTGGGTCAACTTCTATTTGGTGAAAGCCCGATGTCAAGTCGATGGTTGTGAAATAGTTTGACTTGCCTAACTTGTCTAAGATGTCAGTGATGTCTGGTATAGGGAATTTGTCAGTGATTGTCTTGTCGTTTAATTTTCTGTAGTCAATTACGATGCGAAATTTTTGTTTACCGGAAGCGTCCAATTTCTTTGGGACGACCCAAATAGGGGCGGACCAAGGGGAGTAAGAGTGTTGTATAATGTCGTCGTGTAACATTTTGTCAATCTGTGTTTGTACTTCTTGTTTGTACGTCTCTGGATATTTGTATTGTTTGGTATGGATAGGAACATTGTCAGTAGTTTTAATTTGATGTTTGATTTTGTTAGTGAAAGTGAGTTTTTCGTTTTCTTGTAATATTAAAGATTTGTATTTGTTTATTACTTTGTTTAAGCCTTTTTTTTCTTCGGGATTTAAGTGTTCGTCTCGAATAGTTTGATTTTTTATTTCTATGTTGAAATTTTCGTTTTTATTTGAGTTAAAATATTGTAATTTATATTTAAATTTATTTAAAAATGTTATTTCTTCTTTTATAAAATCAAATTTTGTTTTAAGTAATTTTATTCCTGGTAGGCCTAATAAAATGTCAAAATCTTTATGAAAATTAAAAATATAACTTTTTATATTATTATTTTTAAATTTGAAAAATGTGAATTCTTTCCCTGAAGATTTGCCGTTGCAAGTATGTACTGTGAATAATTCGGGAAATTTAGTGAAATTTGGTTTAATTAAATTTGGATTGATATAATTTTGGGTAGAGCCGGTATCTAATAAAATTTTTAAATTTGACACTTTGATGAATGGTAGTTTACTGAAATTGTTAGTTAAGGATTCGATTCTTGTTGGTATTGGTCTATGTCTAAAAAATTATTTTCCTCGTTAATTTCATTTTCTTGCTCAGTTTCCAAAGATTCTGGGTATTCTACTGGTGTATTATCTGCACTTTCGATATCTTGAGTAAATAATTGTTCTGATCGTGGTTGGACAGGGCGTCTGGAGAATTGAGAGGTTTGGATGCTCATGGGTGTGGTAACTCTTTGCTGTGCATTACGAATATTTGCACTAGGGGCAAAGGATTTAGATGGTTGTTGTTGTGGTTGTTGAGGATATTTATGCATTGGAGATTGATATTTTGGTGGGTTGAATTGCAATTGATTCTTTGGTGGAGGTGCTTTTTGTGTTTGTGTGTGTTGGTTGTGTATGTATTGGAGGTCGTTAGTGATAAGATTTAATATTTCACTTAAATTTTGCGGGTTTCTGGCAGAGAGTTGGGATCTAAATGGATCTCTGCAATTGTTTATAAAGCATTGTGTAAAGTATTTTATGGAGTATTCTAATATTATTTTGCTGATTGCACTATTGTATTTGCATTCTACTTTACTCTTATATATTAGATAAATGTCATTAAATTTATTGAAGAATTCAATTATATTATCCTTTGTTTGCTTGTAAGTTGTAATTTCGTACATTAAAGTGTGCTCTGATCTAGTATCGGAATAGTTTTGTAATAAATGCTCTTTTAAATCTTTCCAGGAGTTTATAGTTGTAATGCTGAGGCATTGCGCAGCACTTCCTTTAATTTTGTTTTTTAAAGTGAGGATAACAATTTTTTTTGTAATCTCTGATGGGTTTGATTGATTGACTAAACTTATTATGTCGTCTACGGTGTTTATGAAATTTGGTAGAGTTTTTACGTCTCCATCAAAGCATGGTATTAGGTCTAATAATTTTATAATTTCATTGTTTAAGTTATCGAGTACATTGGTTGGTGTTGGTACAGGGGGAGTCATATTGATACTTAGGTTATTTAGTGTGTTTAGTAGTTCGTCCAGTTTGTATGAGAATATAAAGTGTACTTACAGTAAAATTATAATTTCTTTAAACATGGGGGTTGGGGGGTCGATGTCGGCTCGATGGAGGGTGACGGTGGATGATGGCACGGTCAGCTGTCGATCGATGTCCGCTCGATGTGGAATGGGAATGGCTGGTGACTGGTTGGCTCTCGATCGATGTTCGTTCGATGCGTAGAGTCCGAGTCCGTGTGGTTTACTTCTCGGGTCCTTTGGATCAGGAACTGCCGTAGAAGGATTCCTCGTCACGTAAGATGGGATGAGTTCCGTATTTTTTCACTTGAGTATCGCTGATAATTGCAGGATTGACTCGTTGATTCGTGATTGGCAGAATTTAACGATAAAAATCGACGAATTTGTAAATTTGAACGAATTAAACACTTGGTTTTCGATTCACAAATACTTGTTTGCCAATCCTACCGACTGCGCCAATAATAAATTTGGAACTCAAATTTAAGTTTTTAAAAAATTTATTTTAAAACACAATGAAATCTTACATTAACAGTAGCTAAACAAGGAATGTCTTATCTTACTAAGTACATCTTATATATACAAGGATCGTCTTCTTTTAAGAGATCTCAAGTTAAAAGTGCTGAATTTATGAGAAAGAGAATGATGCAATTTATAGTTGCATTACGCAAATAAGGGTGGTGTCTCTATATAATTTATATATATATATATATATATATATATATATATAAACCTTATAACCAGACCCCCCCGGAAATGAAATCCTGGATACGGCGCTGGCTAAAGCTACATAAGTTGAGGAAATTTACAACGAAAACTAGCTGATTTAGTGCATTTTTTGTTTTTATATACAAAATAGAATTATAATTATCTATATTAAGAGATTGTTAGCCTAAAATAACATTTTTTATTTTTTTTTACTCTGTGCGTACTCCTAGCGCCCCTATAGACCAGTCGCCACTGACTGTCACAGAGTTTTATATGGAAAAAATGCTTCGATCTAATGAAGAACAAATTGAAAGACGAAAAATGTATATATAAAAGAAATATTATAAATAAATAATTACGTTGTAATCTAAGAAAATCATTCCAAAACACTATAAAACAAATTAATTATTAAATAAAATAAGGAACTAGAAAATAGGACAGAGGGTGTTAAAAAAGGTTTCAAATTGTGGGGATTTAACGTGTCGAATCTGTATCAAAAAGATTTTAAAAAATCGTAAAATCATGGGTAATGTATATTTCCAGTGTAAAGATTTAAAAGTTTAAAAAAGGGACTTTTATTTTTTAAGGAATCAAAAATATGTGTTATGCAACATTATGTGTATTTTGGAAATTATATCTTGCAACTTTAAAAATAAAATAAAATACGAAAATCTGTTCAATGAGTGACTCAAAAATGTTCACTAAAAAACATTTTAATTAAATATTTGAATTTAGAAAAAAATCTGATTCAGGACACTAAAAAATACATACCCTTGTAATTTGTAATCCCTTTTTAACATTGCAGATATTGTTCTATATCAAAGAGGCTGACAGAAAATTTTATCTTCCGTGATCGGGATATCGCCTTGTTATTTGCATTAAGAATACAGGTGTATTGATTTTATGAAGTACATATAAAAACAATGATAGGTGGTATAGTTACGACAAAAGATCTCAAGTTGACGTTTAAATTGTTTTATGGTTGTGGTATCTATTCAAAGTTTTGCCCCAGGTACCCAGCTAAGCACTGGATTTGGAAATCCAAAAGTAATATTAACATGCCTAACTTAATATAGATGGATTACTGTACGACATGGAAATAACTAGACAGGGATGTATTTAAAATTTTAATACCGTTAATTTCTTAGCAATAATCATTATCTTCGTGGAATTGCAAACAATTTTTGCATAAAAACGAAACTGCTATAACATAATGTTCTTATTACCAAGAGTACATCAACGTTACTACAACTTGTGACAATTATTAGAGTATTTTTCATTAAACATGGTATTAAAATTTTAAATATATCCCTGTCTAGTTATTTCCAGGTAGTACAGTAATCCATCTATATTAAGTAAGGTATGCTAATATTACATTGGGATTTCCAAATCCAGTGCTTAGCTGGGTACCTGGAACAAACAGTGTATTCTAATGGATTTCGTACAATTCTATACCCTATAGCAGAACGCATAAAGGTCACATTTCTTTGAATTCTTTCACTCAGGGAAAAACTTTGAATAGATACCACAACCATAAAATAATTTAAACGTCAACTCGAGATCTCTTGTCCAACTATACAGTATGGGCGTTCGAGGTGAAAAGCTAAATAAATCGATCAGGTATTATTTCCACAGTGTAATAATGGGGAAGTTTAGCTTGGCTGAAATTACATGTGAAATATCTTCTAGTGGTAAGTATATGAATAATTACAACTTAAAATGTAATTGAATGTGAAAATTATGTTGCCAATTATTTATAATAAATGATTTATCATCGAGCCACGCTGACGTCACAAGTGAGTTATGCGCTTGCGCAGAAGGGATGGTGAGACCTGACTTTTTGAACGTAGGTTGTATTTTGAGGCATTACACCACACACTTCTTTGTTGCTATGAGAACCCAGCGCGCGCTGGTTATGATAGACGATACGTTCTCCACGAGCCACACTCACGTCATTTTTATATAAAATTTCATTTTTTGAGGAATCTAGGCATCTTTGGGTAAAATAAAATGTGGAATATCACTTTTCAGGGCAATCTTGATAAAATAAAATAAAATACGTTGAACTTATAATTAATATTAATAATTTTTTCCTCCATATTAAAAAATAAACAAATTCAAAAAAATTATTTGAATTAACGTGATACGCGGCAAAGAGCTGACCCAACTAACCACATTAACCGCCGGTTTTTTTAGTTTGGTTACTTAAAACGAACCAAAATTTTCAAAAACTGAAAAAAGTAACCGTGGTCACTTTGGTTAAGTTTCGCAACATACTATTAAAGGAACTTTTTAGGAAAAAACGGTTTAAAGCTTCAATTAAAGTACTTCTTCCGGTTAAGCAATGGGGTCATTTCACATTTTTTGTTTTATTTTTTTCCTGAAAGTCTACCGTCTACAATATATGTAAATAATATTTTCATGTCATTTGGGTACATTGTTTTGTAGATATAATTTTTTGAAATTAGACTTCGATTTCAAATCTCAACAGGACGCCATTTGCCAATACGTCACGAATCAGAATGATCAGCTCACTCTTGCGGACGAAATGTAAACTTCGTTCACCATGCTTTACTTAAATATATGTATATAGTATATTACATGTGAGGTGGGAAATGTTTCATTACAGCCGAGGGCTTATTATATGACCGAGAGGCGAAGCCTCGAGGCTCAGATATAGCGCAAGGCTGTAATGAAACTCCCACCGAACTATGTATACTATTTTATTCACAATTATCCAAATTAACTTCTACTCGTATATCGCCTTTTTCCAATAAACTAAATTAATGTACGGTAGTAGTCTATGAAAACAAATGTTTTAATTTATTTTAATATGTTTGACAGCACTGTGGTGGGACTCTGTAAAATTTTGCTAAATATTTAGCTAGCTAGCGATAACAAATAGATTTATCAACAGTTGTACTCTGTAACTCATTTGCTAAATAGTTCGGCTGTTTCCGTAACTTTTTGGTAACTTTGATATATATTATAGGGAAATTTGTTTTATATCTGTCAAAATTATCTTTTGACATAGTATCCGAATTAAAATTTGATTGATTTTACAGTTTTTGATATAAAAGGATACTAGACAATGTTACCTGTAAGGAGATTACTGTTAATTGAAGAAGAACGACGTAGATTAATACGAATTAATAGAAGTGAAATGAGATTGTTACGTGACACCAGTGATCCGTTTCAACTGCCAGATGAAAGATTTATTGATTTATTTAGACTTAATAAAGATCTTACAATATATTTAATATATGAAATAACACCTCTTCTACATATGCCCCATAGAATCACAGGAATTGACCCTACCCTGAAAATATTAACTGCGTTAGCTTTTTATGCTACCGGTTCTTACCAGCGATCAGTTGGCAAGGCTATTTGTTATCAGTCTCTCAACAAACTGTAAGCAAAATTGTAAAGGAAGTTACAGCGGCAATCTACGACAATGTAGTTGAAACTTGGATTATATTTCCAAGGACAATTCAAGAAAAAATATTAATTAAAAGGCGATTCATGGAAAAGACACGTTTTCCTGGTGTAATAGGTGCAATTGATTGCACTCATGTTTCAATTCTAAAACCCCATGTTGAAGAATATAACTATTTGAATAGAAAGGGTTATCATTCAAAAAATGTACAGATTTTAAGTATATGTTAGTATTAAAAATGCGGGTTTGATAGATATTTATTTTTTTTTGTTAACTTTATACATTTCTTGTAAATTTTAACGTTACTTCGCTAAATGACCGTATGTTGACAAAATCTCCGTTATTCTCATTCCCGTGCTGCAGCTGCTAAAAAATGTTAAATTAGGAATTTATTATTAATGTCAAAACGAATAAAATATATATGTAATATTGGAACAGGTACATTATAATTATATCATACCTTCCATTTTAATAATTCCTATTATAAACAGTCTGACAAATAGACAGACAATGTCAATATTATTGTTTTATGATAACTGAGGATAACAACATCTAATATTTTGTTGCTAAGTTAGTGTACATTAGCAATCGCTAGCGTCGTTTAGCGACTATACAGAGTTCAATTTTTGATAGCTATATTACTTAGCGACGATAGCAAGCGATAGCTACAATACAGAGTCCCACCACTGATCACCTTACTTTTAGAGATTTATGACAGTATTACTAGGCAACCGTAGTAAACTCTTCCCCCCCCAAGGGATTTTAAAGTATTTCCCACCCGTGAGATTGTCATTGCAGTTAAAAATGACATACGTTTCCAACCTATGACAGGTTAGGAATTGACATATTACAATAGTGGTTGTGAATAAAATATATTACACTCTGATGTAATTTCAATTATATTTCACGCTTACAAACCTGGGTACCTATTCTGTAACTTATATCACTAGTGATACGCTTTCAAAATTGTTATAATCTGACTGCCATCTAGCGGTTTTTGAGTGCAACAGGGAATATGACGTCACTCATTTTGTAAACGATTCACTAGCGCGAAGGGTATTGTTATAATCATATCACTAGTGTTATACTGACGTTTGGTTTGTGCGTTGTCAGTATTGTTTGAAATTTGAGTGGTGACATTTTGTGAAAATTACTAAAGAGAATCTAGAAATTATAAAAAGGTACGCTATTGACAACACATTGACAATAAACACAATTTTGTACAATTTGACAGTTGTGCCAGGAAGTAGTGCCAACTTAAAAATTATTTTACTAAAACTTTCAAATAAAAAAATTCCTAAGATTACAACATTGACATTTGACACGAGACGTCAAACAATATAACAATTCAAATCGTTGAAAAGTTACAGAATAGGTACCCTGTAGTTGTTCTACACTAATATAAACAAAACAAAAACCTGCGTACTTTTCCTCTGACAACTACAAAAAATTTTAGGTTACTTTACATCACAAAGTATAAAATTATACTTCCTGCGTCACACTGACGTTCAACTTGTAGCGCCTCGGTGTACGTGTATGTGTGATATGTATCTTTGTGTGAGTTTTTGATTCGTGACGTCACGAAATTCGCAGCGCGAATATCTTATAAAAAAGTTATGAATGAAAAGTGTTATATTTCGGCGTACATTATATTGCAATAAGTATAGTTAGTGTCGCAGGTTCCATATATGTAAAAGAAATCGTAACATTTTTTTTTATATGACCCCATTGTAATCATTCTATTCTGTTCATCATATTTGAATATAACTCTTAAATACTAAATATTATATTTTTTACATATATCTTATTGGAATTATCAAGAACGAATATGTCACACACTTGCGGAATAGGCGGGAGGTAAAATATGTTTCAAAATTTAAAAATTTGTCTTTAATTTCATTAAATCATATATTTTTGGTTTGATTTGATAGATTATAATATTTTATTAATATTATAAGTTACATAACTTCTTCAATATGTACAAATATGTATTGTTTATAGCTGGTTTTAAGGTTTCATGAATTAAAACAAACATAACACAAGTTTCATATATGTATATATTATGCATTAAACATTCTCTTTTTTACATATAAACAACAATAATAAATTCAAACAAATAATTTTGAAACTACATGGGTAATTCTTCAATGGCAACAGAATCTGAGGACGTGAACTTCAAATGATTTTCAAGTTGCGTAATAACATTTCGTATAACCTTTTTGTGTTTAGTAATGCGTGGGCGACCTCCGACATCTTCAGCAAGTAGCATTTCAATACCTTTTCCTTGTTCTTTTTGATAGACTTCTCTTAAAATATGTTCAATTATATCAGCAGTAGCTATTTTTTTTATCATACCAACTGAAACATTTGGTTGTAAAAAATTTAAGTCTTTTATTTTTGTTTTCTCATAAATAAATTCTCCGACAGAAACAGCCGACTTGATAAAATGATTTGGCGTGACCCCAAGTTTATCCACAATTTTTGATAAAATTTGTACGTCATGTAAAGCATTGTGAGCGCAGTTGGATACATCTTCATTTAATATATCTTTGGCTAACACTCCTTGATTGAATTTCAATCTCAATTCTTTTCTGTCTGGTAATAATTGTTTAAAAATAATCAGTGTATCTGAAAAACCCGACACAATTGAAGTGAATTCATCCCATAAACCATTCTGTTGTATGTCACGTAATAGTATAGGAAAATCGTAGCGAAGTCCGTTATGTGCAACTAATATTATATTTGTGCCAACATCTCTCAAAAATGATAAGAAATTCGTAAAAGCAGTGCGTTGTGAAATGGAGATGACTTCATCGTTTTTATAATACATTTTACCATGAATAACTTTTAATCCCGTGATGTCTGTAATCCGATTCGGAATACCATTGGCGGGTATTATGAAAGCATTGAATTCCTTATCTTTACATTTTGCAGCAATTTGACATACTTCAGCAAATTTCAGTGATAGACCTGTTGTTTCAAAATCAAAGAACACAATAGTTACTTCATTTGGAGTGATTTTAGCCGGTGCAATTTTTTTCTCGAGTAAAGATGACGTTTCGTACATTGCACATCCAGTAGAGTAAGTTAGTCCCTCGTTTCTTTCTATTGACTCCTTTTGTTTGCATTGCAAATTCCTTTCCATTGCAAATTTTCCTTCCGAATCTGGCAATTGATCCATCATAACAAATGATGACCTTTTGAGCACCAAAAACTCGTGCAACTGAATCTCACACGCTACTAATAACAGTATATACAGTGTGACTGTGACTAATACTGCTAAACCTGCACATGATACCATCAACTATCAAAATATGCAACGTTGCCACATTTTTTCGCGCTTTTTTAACGTTTTACATATACAATAAAAATTAAATATTTAACAAATTTACATAATTTTCTTTTTTATTTTTTTTCCTACGACCACTGTTAAAAATAGTATTTTTAACGGTTGCTTAGCAAGTTAAAAATAACAGTTTATAACACAGTAAATACTTTTAAAACGTTGCCATTGACAACGTGTTAAAAGTAAAAAACAAATTTACTTTTAACACGTCTTATGTTCAGTTGTTCATAACAAATACATCATGACCTGTCATAAATGTCATTCTAATGCTTAGTTTTTATTTACTAATAGGTACATAACTGTGGTCGTAGGAAAAATAGTGTATGATATTTGTGTTAAAAGTGATTTTATTTCGTTCGTGGGGTTTGTTAAACTCGGCTTCGCCTCGTTTCAAACTTCCCCACTCACTCATAAAATGTCACTTTTAACACTTATATCATAAATAACTATTATGTGATTTTTGTGAAACAAAGCTGGCAATATAGTCAAGTTGAATACTCTCTTAAAATAATAATGTTCTCTTAAAATTTGCATATATGAATTTATGAATCATGGTCATGGTCTAGGCCAACGTTTGGCTGCTTATTGCAATGTCAAGAAATCAATGACTAAGGAGGTTTAAAATAAATAAGTACCTACATATTTACAAATAAAAAAACTTCAGTGATGTCATTATTTTATAAAATTTCAATTTTTTAAGGATCTAGGCATATATATAATATAGAACATCACTTTTGAACACAATGTTTTTTTTTTAAGTACTAAACATGCCCATTCAATTTATTTCTTACTGTTTGATTGAAAAACTAAGGAATTAAGAAATAAAACAATTATAATCTGGACACGATCTTGAGTGTTTTTCAGTTTGATTGTGCGATTGTGCCTTAGCAAACGTCATTCAAATTACTCAGCTGTGACTGGACGTCACAACAAGTCAAAATATATTTATAAATATAATAATCTTGCTATTTTTCATAACTTCAGTTTTCAATTCACGGTCTAACGTAAACATAAATAATATGTCCTAAACGACTAAAAGGACAAATACCGCGATTTGAAATAACATATTATCCCCAAATAGAAAATAACAAAATGGAATTAAATGTTTTCACAGGAATCATTGTAAAAGAATTTATTTAATCATAGAAATATAATTTATTGTCTTAAAAGTATTAATAAAATATTATAGCGTTTTATTTTTTATAACCTTATATTGTCATACACGCCGACACACGGAAATATCAGAAGGGGCTCTGCCCCTACACGAAATTTTTTAATGCCGACAAAATAAATACATTCATTTTGAAATATTCAACTTACTATATTATCTTTACATAGATTGAAATCTTATAAAGAACGAGCGAGCTCATCAGATTTCTCGCCGAACTATTCAAAATTATGTTGTTGCGCCATGAATAAGTTAATTGTTTTTTATTTAGTTTAGATACGCTTTTTCAGTATTTTATTATTTTTATTATTGTTAAACTTTAGTTCAATAAGTTTTCTTTTTAGTTTGTCGAAATGACTGTGAATTTGGGAAACAGAGGTTACATTTTGGTTGAGCACGTCATTCGGTGCGGGCTAGTAGACACTTACATAGTATTTTGGATTACATGATACAAACATCGTGTTCTAAATAATAAGCTCCCTACGTTGATACTATCAAAATTACATACGTGCCATGAATAATCAGCAGTGGAAGTTTTTGAATAGACACCAAGAATCATCTTATATACGTTTATCATTTAAAAGAATTTACACCATGTGAGAATATAATTTATTCATATATTACGAGTGTAGAAAAACAAAAATATTTTAGTAGCTAGCTAATATCAAACATTTAATATACATGACAAGAAATTAATTTAATAAGTGATTTTGGTACATGGTATCACTTTCTTTAAAATATAAGCAGACAGCCATATATTTATTTATTTTATTCCCAGATTTCAAGAGCTATATGTCATTGCTTCCACAAGTGAGGTTTTTCGGAAAAATAGTGGAAACTAATTTTTTGACTACGTAGCTCTTACACTATGGTACGGAAAAATATCTCCACCTTACCATTACCATTTTACATTAATAAAACTATATTTTAAATAATAGTATTCGCAATTTATTTGCATTAAAACACCCACAAACATATATTAAAAACAAACTCATCCTCATTGTATTAGTTTGTTTATTTTCCTCCAGAGGCCGACTCTTTCCTCGCACTTTCCATATTACAACATATATACGTCTCCTAATACATATAAATTTTTTAATATTAGTTTCCATTATCAATTCCTGTGGTTTTGAGATAGTAAATTATTCAGAACTTAGTGTAAGTAAATATATATTTTTTTACTTCCGTTTAATAAGAAACTTTTTATTTCCCTAATTTCCGTTAGGTTATTGATTCCATTATTTCAATAGTGAAATAATGAGATCATAATTTCATTAATTTCACGCGAAATCAAATTGGAAAGTAGGCATATATAGAAACAATAACAACTACAAAAATAGAATATTTAGATCTTATTATCTTTATAAATATTAATAATATATACTTATTACATTTATTAGATTCACAGAGACTCGTATTTTACAATTCAAAAAACTTTTAACAACTTTATTTTATATAGTTTTTCTGTTTATAACCAACAACTTTATTATAATAACACAGTAACGTACAAAATTAAGCAGTCCTTGATATTGTCTATTTTGTTTATTTTATAAATGTCATTAAAATGTCAAAAATTCATCCTTTCAAATACATCTTTGTACTTGTTCAAACGGATGTAGCAAAAATATTGTATGAAACATATAAGAAAACTGTGTGCTTATTTAACTTCTGCTCTTACAAAACTCGCCGTCTTCTCGTTTTGATAATTTCGCTTGCGTTAAATAATCACTTTTGTTTCCTTACTTATAACATAAATAGCAATTACATTGAATAGAATGAATTTGTGCGAATTAGAAGTATCACAGGTGGTATAATAAATGTAAATAAATAAAATATAACACAGGATAATAAAACAGGAAAATAAGGGAACACTGAACAGAACGACTTTATTCGAAATAAATAGAATAATAATAAAGAATGTTTTTGCACATACCGTGTGCCTGTCGTCGTACATAGGAGATTAACATGGGAAATTTGTTTTTTGGAATTCCCTGCTCGCCTAATTATTTTAAGGAAGAATGCGTTAAATAAAAGTTTTAGGGCATAAAATTCTGCAGCTAAATTAATAAATAGAATTACTTTTACATGCTTTGTAACGAAAGAAATTAATTATGAAAATGTCGAAAATTATGTTGAAAATATCGACAGCCATGGAATTAAACAAAAAATAAATAACGTGTATTTTGGATATTGGATTCACCCGGGTGAAACTTGTATAGGGAAATTGGCAGCATAAAGTAGGCTGGGAATAACTCTACTCTTTACAGGTTAGATGGCATTAGTAGTACTCAGAATCTGGGGAAAAATTTGGTAACTTTTGGTTTTAATTATCATTTTATATTCGTTTGAAATTTAACATAAAGTAAACTGGGGAAACAATTTCAAACAATTATAATATAATTGTCAAATTGTCAACATTGTAAAACAATAAGAATAAAATTATATTGAATTGAACAAAAATGCATTCATCGTAAGTTATAATATATTACATATTTTATCTACTTATATGAAAAATAAATTATAATATTTATTACCTATAGATCAGCAGATCAATATGGTTGTAAATAAAAGGAGAGTGAAATAAAAGGAGAGTGAACGTGAGAGGCCCACAAAATAAATATTTTTACAAATTTACAATCAAAGATTTGCCGAATTGTGAGATTTGAAGAAATCTGCAAAATTAATTCAAGTTAAAATTTATCATTTACTTTTTTTGTAAAGATCATTTTGATATTAATTTTTTTATAACGCATCAAATCACCAATTATTAAAAAATGGAGTGCCAACAGTTCATTCTGGTTCTCAGACACTTTTAAACTCCGTTACAAATGTGGATATTTAATTGAATTTTCAAGAATCGAATTTCGAATTAGAATCTGGATGTACAAATTTTGATCAAAGAACTGTGCCACGAATGTCACCGAGAAAACATCTTATTTACTACATTACTGCGAGAGAACATTCTTGCTACAAATTTTGACCAAAGAAAACTACCACGAATGTATCGAGAAAATATCTTACAAATTTCGTGGAGAGGACATCTCTTCTACAAATTTCGCGGAAAAGACATTTCTTCCATAAATTTCGGCGAAAGAACATTCTTCCACGGATGGTTCCGAGAGAACATCTTTCTTATAAGTTTTTCTGAAAGAACATCACAAATTTTGTCAAGAGAATATCACATCTACAAAATTTGCCGACAGAACATATTTTCCACAAGTGGCACCGAGAGAATGTCATATAAATTTCATCCCGCTGAGAGAACATCTCTGCTACAAATTTCGGCGAAAGAACATTTCTTCCATAAAGGACATCGAGAAAAATAAATAAATTCCGCCGAGAGAACATCACGTCTACAAAATTCGTCCAGAGAACACCTCTTCCATGAATATCGCCGAAGAATCATCTTATATATTTCTCCGAGAAAACATCTATTCATTTCGTCAAGAGAATATCACTTCTACAAAATTTGCCGACAGAACATCTCTTCCGGTTTCTGCGCTAATCGTATTAATTTATTTTAAATGATTTGAATAATTTTGTAACACCTATGCAGGCAATAAATTTCATGAAAATTAATTTATATCTTTTATTTAAAATTAGAATATCTAGTAGTAAATAAACAAATGAATATTGACAGCTACATTTGACGTTTATGTGACATACCAAATTTAATGATCAAGAAGGTTGTGAGTAACTCTACCCATTACACTTCAGATGGCAGCAACTCCGTGCTGCCCACTTGATCCATTGAGTTTCGCTTCTCGTTATATTAATGTTTTGTGATTGGATTCATTGTTCATTATTCTAAATGAAAGTACATTCGTCGGTAAAACAAATGGATGATAAAAACTTTTGATCATTATTATCCCGGTTCTGCATAATATTCGCAAAACACTCTTCTACTTTCTTCGCCGTATAGGAAAAGTTCTTCATCTCCTTTTTTTAAGTATTATGTTTGATGCTGTGATGAACTCCCAACTCATTTCCAATACGTCTAGTACTACAGAACGGGTCTGCACAAAGCACAATCACTCCTAACACTCTTTCTTGCAGCAAGGCACGTTCTTCTGCTCGTCCTACATTCTGATTACGCGGCTCATGTGTATTTTTTGAAGACACATTAGCAGTCTTTTCAAATTTTGTTACCAATTTAGCAATTGTAGTTGCACTGGGAATCGGCTGATCCATAAACTTAACGGAAAAATAAATCACGCATTTTGCGGTAACTATTACCTAAAAATATCATATTAAGAAATTACGTTCTTCATTAGTATAAAATTCATATTTTAATAATATCAAACAACAAAACCAGAGATAAAATCAAATTGTCAGAAACGTCATATAATTTATTTGGCAGATAAAAGGTTAAGCATTTATTTATTTTTTGTTTAATTTCATGGCTGTCGATATTTTGAAAGAAATTTTCGACACATATTTAATTTCTCTCGTTACAAAGCATGTAAAAATAATTCTATTTATTGATTTAGATGGAGAATTTCATGCCCTAAAACTTTTCTTTGACGCGTTTTTTGCTAAAAATAATCAAGCGATAACGGAATTGCAAAAAACTAATTTCCCGTGTTAATCTCCTATGTACCTACACCTTTACGACAGACACGATAGATACTTCATAATTTTATATTTCATAGTCATCGCAAATTATAAGAAAACAAGGCAAATAAAGCTCTCAAAGACTTGCATATGTCTACTTTAGACATAAAAAGCTTAGAATTAAAACGTTCTCAGCGCACTTTACAGTAAGTTTAAAACTCCTTTCCAACAAACTGTCTTATCCTAATTTTCCAATAATAAAACAAGCGGCACGAAAATTCTCCTAGGAAATATACCCTTCCAGGCAAATCACGAGGTCATCAACAAGCTTTTCAAAGCTTTTGGCAAAATCAAAGCCCTGTGCTTCCCTAAAAAGCTCGCCAGCGAGAATGAACGATACTGAAGTTTCGCTATTTTTGATTTTGTCACAAAAAGCGGCGCATAGGTAAGTTTACATGAATTTAAAGTATTGTTTAATAATTATTAGTAAATTTATATATCTTTTGTATTTATTTTTAAAAGTAAAATATACAATGTGGCCATATTACAAGTAGCTAAAAGAATTCAGAACAAAAAAAAATATTTGAAAAAACATAAAAAAACGTTTGAAGTAAGTAAGTAAATAGGTACTATGTTGTAAATTAAGATTGCTTATATTGCCATCGGCCACCACAAAACACTACAATGCTACGGTGTCCTTGATATCCCAAAATTCATGAGATTTTGGTCCATTTCTTCTTCCATAACCGTTGAAAATGTTTCAAATAAAGAAGGTAAATGCTTTTATTTTCCTTCAGTGACGTACGCAAAATATTTTATCAGGAGCCTAATTTTGAGATACAATTCAAACTTATGATTTTTTAAATTGAACCCATATTTGTATTTAGGTTCAAAAAATACGTCATTTTTTTCTACTTTCAACTTTATTAATATTGTACTATTTTGATTTAGTTTTACAAAGAAATAATGATAAATAAATTTTTGTACAAGAATAATTCACTTTTTGGATGAGAAATAGCATTATTCTGAAAAAAACAAAAACAAGTAATTATTTTTCAACTATAAATAACAAAATTAATGTATATTATTACTAATTTTAACATAAACTGTATTAAATCTACACATTTACAACAACGTAGAATAACATAATTTTCAACATTTTTAATTTATTAATTGTTCAGAATGAAGCCCATTCAGGGATGGCCATGTAAAATATGTTTCGTAATAAACGTAATTTTTGTAACAATATGGAATGTTTTCCATATGTTACTGAAAACCTGAGCGCAAGAAATTTTGATCTCTTGCATTCGGAATCGACATGTGTTAGTTTTTGGTAATAAAGTTCAAAATTTATCGCTTCACTATCATTCTGAATGCGTGAGAATTGTATTTTTAAAGATTAGTTTTTCTACAAGATCTGGTAAGGAGGGCAAAGGGATGATTTCCTCTCAGCCCTCGATAACTCAACAAATTTTGTAGGAGACTCGTGTATCCACGTCACATAAAGACGCACGTTCATCGGACCACTTCGCTCTGATCGCTGTATGGACAATCAGACGGATTGTTCATACATCATACAATGTTTAGTCTTAATTTAATAATTTTAGCATAATTTAGATTAATTGTGAATATGTAAATAAAATTATATCTTAAGCAAAAGTTTGTGTGTGTTCGTCCAAGTTCTCCAATCGAGTTCCTTAGTGTTGTGTTGTGCATCATCGTCATTCTGAAGTCATTATCATAGCATCATTCCGTTCACCACCCCCCCCCCCCCCCCTGTTACATTTTTTACACGTAAATAGAAACTGAACTTTTGCGAGACTTGCTGGGCGTATGATACACAAGATTTTTTGAGCCGATGACACTTTTATTATATTAAAGAAATATTATTACTATTTTTATACACTATAAGTTTTTAGGTTGGTAACATTTTCGATTCACATAAACAATAAAAACAATTCATTTGTTTTCGTGAAAATTTTTTGTAACATTTGCTCTAACCTAAAAAGCAAAACGATTGTGAATTTATACTTTTCAACAATTAACGTATTATATTCAGCAGGAGTATTCAGGCACAGATCTAACTAACAGATCCGCAGCGTAAGGTAATGAAATGTGCTTAGAAAATATACTTGCTTTTATTCATCATAGATGGTGCAAGGAGCGCTGAAATGCTTTGAAAAGTAGTTTTGAATAATGAACGTTTTGTTTTCCCTACAAACTGTTGCCAATACTTAAGGCGTGTTGTTAAATTCATCAATGTCTAATGCGCTTTAATGCGCATTTTCATCAACACGTTGTTATATGTTCTGATGAATTTTAAGTTGTACTATCAATACGTTGCTAAATTTAGCGCACTATCTATCGATGATCCATCTCATTCATCGACCCCATGTGCCGATGGATTCCTAATTTTTCGATGGATGAGTAGTGGGGGAATTGTGCTGTCAGGTTTATAGGTTATAGTAAATAAATTTTGTCAACATTATACACATCATAAACTATGAAAAACTTAATTTTAAATTCTGAAGGCACTGAAATCAGTATTGAAGGTTATGACGAAACACATAGAGAATTAATAAATGGAAAAAATTAATAATAAATATAATAATATTAATTTAATAATTATTATATCTTTATCGGAACTTTCTGAATCAGAAGACGATTCAGAAATAGATTCTGATGAGCTTTCAGCAGAAATTATTTTTGCAAGAATAAATGACTCCATTATTTTCATTACTAATTTTCATCAAACCGTGTCTTTATTCACCAGTAATCAGCTCCATCGGTGATCTATCAGTGACGTCATATTAGATTTGCGATGAAATATTCGAATAAATTTGGGCTGAATTTAACAACACGCCATTACATTCGCGGAATCACCGCATGCGGCTAGCTAGCTACCTGTTTCATATAAACAAGAAATTTGTTTTAAAATCGTTGTTGAACATCAAGAATAGAAAAATATGAAACAAAAGTAAAAATTAAAAAATTAGGTATTTATGTTTTGATTACAATTTGCTTTTTATTATTACACACATTCTTTATTCATATAATTGAAAATTTACTGCTTACAAATTCTAATATAAAATTTATTTACTTTACATATAGGTTCGGTAACAACATAACATAGATATGAATAATTTTATTTTTTGTCGTTTTTGATAAAAATAATTCCTTTTGTTTAATTTATGTAAATTTTGATAAATTTATTGATATCAGTCGTATTCCGTTAGAAAATCCTTTAAAAAAATTGAAAAAATTCTATTTATGTCACTTTTTTCTTTTAATTTTCTTTCTAATATTCATATATTTTACATTGTTGAAAACAGAAAAAAAGACTACTTAACGGTCAGCTAACTTTGAGTACCATATGAAAATTGAAAATTGGTATGAATTTCTCGGAAACGGTATGACATAAAAATTTTGAGTAGTGCAGTGAATTCGTCGATAAAAAGTGTTTCAATAATGTGCAAGTTAAAATATTTTATGTACTGAAATAAAAAAGTTATAAGCAAAAAACGAAAATTGAAAAATTTACATTTTTGTTTATATCTAGCCACCTATGCATATTTTGGGAAAAACAAAAACATGTATAAAATGATCCTCACATGAGGTAACTTTTGTCTAATTTAACCGACTTCGTATCTCTTATAGTTCTCGAGATCCTCATGCTTAAACACTTATTTTGGTTATCCTGTATATATTTGCATTGGTTCATCATAAAAGGATTGATTCAAAGAAAATCGCATTGTTTGTTTGCAGATAGGTTCAAGTATGCTAAAGTTTTGTTCATTGTTGTATTCTTAGTGTTTTAGTAACAATGGATATATACTATCGGATAAATAATTATAGTCAATCGGATATAAACATCAAATTAAAGCCTGAAGATTCCTCTTTAACATGAATAAAAACAAACATATGTTTTATGTTAGACAGTGTAATATTCCAAGTGATCAACATTTTATGCTGCTTTTTTCTTTACATGCTTATTAAACTTAATATTACTCTTAAACTATATGACCAAAAATTTGATTTTTGCATATATTATTCTTTATGCAGTATACTTTTAAACAGTATATTTACACTTGTATCATAATAATTGTTTATTTAACATAATTAAAGTAATATATTTTCTAGAAACTACTCAATGGTTTTACTTAAAATTAAAATAAGTTATTTGAAACATCAAATCTAAGAATATTTTATTAATTTTACAAAGGAAACGAAACTGTTTAATAAATATTAATAATTTACATGGCCGCGTGTTTAAAATGTTGCAATATAACTTTAAAAATTATTATACATATTAAGTCACGTATATTTTTTATATTTTGTGTTTAAGTATCATTAAAAATATTCATATTTAAAAGCGATATTACGAATAATAAATTAAATACTATCATTTTGTTTTTATTACAATATAAACAACACTATGACACTTTTTTACCGTGTGTTATTTGTACGTTACTTTTCTAAAAAGATGTATTTATAATATTCAAAATTTGAAAATAATAGTACATGTTCATTAGTAATTTAAAATTAAAAATGATATTCAAATTCGTATCAAAAGATGCTGTATGTTTTTACATTTATTCTATTATTTTTCAAATTGCTGTACTTCAAAAATCCTTATCTTTCATAAATATATATCAAGAAATGAATGATGATCATTTTAAAGTAAACAGCAATTTTTTAGATGGATTATTATAGAATATATTCACGTTCAAAATGAATTGACTGTAATTATTTCTCCGATAGTAGTGTTATTTATTAATTTTATTTGGTCATTTTTTTGTTTATTAAAATTGGAATAAAAGACGAATAGATGATGAATAATATCCGTGTTTGTAATAATTATTATTTACATTTTCGTTGGTTTGGTAATAAATATGTAGTTTTATTTAGCAGTAAGTATGACTCTATTGTTTTTTTTGTTAAATATACAAATAAATGCTGACAAAAATAATGTCCATAAATATGTAAAATTGTTCGTTTTAAAATGAGCCGGCTTGTGTCTCTGATTTGCCGAGCGGCCGGGCCCATGCCCGTGCAGTGCTAGATTAAAGTTGGCCAAATAAACTGTGGCTACACATATTAATTGTTTGGGCCAATATGATCAGCACTCTACCATAGTGACATCTACCACAGTTGCAGTAACTTCTACGAAATGAGAGCATACAAGCACCCATAAGGCTGCGGATCTGTTAGTTAGATCTGTGATTGAACAAATTAGACACAATACGTTATACTTTACTTATTCAAAGTAAAATCACAGAATAGGTTTAAACAGGAGCGACAGCAAGACAGAGAAACGAAAATTAGAGAGAGATGGGAAAAGTCAACAAATTTAAAGGTCTACAAAAATGCTCCAAGGTCATAAAACTGAATAGGGTAACATGAAAGCTACCGACAAGGAGTGTCGCTTCTGTATGTAACTATTCTGTGGTAACATCGTATTTCATATTTATTTTGATATAAATTGTTTGAATATTTTGGTAGGTTTGTCTTCAGAAGAGTTCTAGACCCTATTTTTATTTGAGTGGATCAATCTGTTTTACTAGTCCTTAGATGTTCTTTATGATCTTTTACGAAAACTCCCTATCTCTTGTTTTGTTTTTCCAATTAATTTAATTTAATTTCTACTATGAAATTACGGTTTCCTTAATTTCTAGATTTTCCAGCCAATTCATTTTCTGCATGAAAGATTATAATCTGTTAATACAATGGTCGGCGTATTCTGTATTATTTGATGTTTATTATAGTATCTTAAGTACACCGGTACACTGGTAAAACCATAACGGATGCAACCTTCTCTTATTGGTTGCTTATAATATGTAGGAAAATGTTATGAAAAAGTATAACCATCTGTCTTTGTATTAGAAGGAAAGGTCATTCTAGGAATATTGTGTCAAAGATTATTAGAAACAAAATTAATATTTTATACCCCCGGTTTGAAGTTCTTCGACCACTACAGGATTAGAGCAAACATTACTTCAAATGAAATATTGTCTTATTTCCATGGAAACGTGAGAATGACAACTTTTCGTATTTCTATCATATAAATCTGTTGGCTTTTAAACTTTATATCGCATTCATTCCCCGCCGAACCACGAAGGGTTTTACTCCTCGGGTCTGAGGTTGTCCACACACACATTCACACTCCCCAAGACCACGGAGGGTTTTACTCCTCGGGTCTGAGGTTGTCCACACACACATTCACTCTCCCCAAGACCACGGAGGGTTTTACTCCTCGGGTCTGAGGTTGTCCACACACACATTCACTCTCCCCAAGACCACGGAGGGTTTTACTCCTCGGGTCTGAGGTTGTCCACACACACATTCACTCTCCCCAAGACCACGGAGGGTTTTACTCCTCGGGTCTGAGGTTGTCCACACACACATTCACTCTCCCCAAGACCACGGAGGGTTTTACTCCTCGGGTCTGAGGTTGTCCACACACACATTCACTCTCCCCAAGACCACGGAGGGTTTTACTCCTCGGGTCTGAGGTTGTCCACACACACATTCACTCTCCCCAAGACCACGGAGGGTTTTACTCCTCGGGTCTGAGGTTGTCCACACACACATTCACTCTCCCCAAGACCACGGAGGGTTTTACTCCTCGGGTCTGAGGTTGTCCACACACACATTCACTCTCCCCAAGACCACGGAGGGTTTTACTCCTCGGGTCTGAGGTTGTCCACACACACATTCACTCTCCCCAAGACCACGGAGGGTTTTACTCCTCGGGTCTGAGGTTGTCCACACACACATTCACTCTCCCCAAGACCACGGAGGGTTTTACTCCTCGGGTCTGAGGTTGTCCACACACACATTCACTCTCCCCAAGACCACGGAGGGTTTTACTCCTCGGGTCTGAGGTTGTCCACACACACATTCACTCTCCCCAAGACCACGGAGGGTTTTACTCCTCGGGTCTGAGGTTGTCCACACACACATTCACTCTCCCCAAGACCACGGAGGGTTTTACTCCTCGGGTCTGAGGTTGTCCACACACACATTCACTCTCCCCAAGACCACGGAGGGTTTTACTCCTCGGGTCTGAGGTTGTCCACACACACATTCACTCTCCCCAAGACCACGGAGGGTTTTACTCCTCGGGTCTGAGGTTGTCCACACACACATTCACTCTCCCCAAGACCACGGAGGGTTTTACTCCTCGGGTCTGAGGTTGTCCACACACACATTCACTCTCCCCAAGACCACGGAGGGTTTTACTCCTCGGGTCTGAGGTTGTCCACACACACATTCACTCTCCCCAAGACCACGGAGGGTTTTACTCCTCGGGTCTGAGGTTGTCCACACACACATTCACTCTCCCCAAGACCACGGAGGGTTTTACTCCTCGGGTCTGAGGTTGTCCACACACACATTCACTCTCCCCAAGACCACGGAGGGTTTTACTCCTCGGGTCTGAGGTTGTCCACACACACATTCACTCTCCCCAAGACCACGGAGGGTTTTACTCCTCGGGTCTGAGGTTGTCCACACACACATTCACTCTCCCCAAGACCACGGAGGGTTTTACTCCTCGGGTCTGAGGTTGTCCACACACACATTCACTCTCCCCAAGACCACGGAGGGTTTTACTCCTCGGGTGTGAGGTTGTCCACACACACATTCACTCTCCCCAAGACCACGGAGGGTTTTACTCCTCGGGTCTGAGGTTGTCCACACACACATTCACTCTCCCCAAGACCACGGAGGGTTTTACTCCTCGGGTCTGAGGTTGTCCACACACACATTCACTCTCCCCAAGACCACGGAGGGTTTTACTCCTCGGGTCTGAGGTTGTCCACACACACATTCACTCTCCCCAAGACCACGGAGGGTTTTACTCCTCGGGTCTGAGGTTGTGCACACACACATTCACTCTCCCCAAGACCACGGAGGGTTTTACTCCTCGGGTCTGAGGTTGTCCACACACACATTCACTCTCCCCAAGACCACGGAGGGTTTTACTCCTCGGGTCTGAGGTTGTCCACACACACATTCACTCTCCCTCTTTGGAGGTATGTATATGCCTCAAAAATTTTTTTGGCTGATCGACGTGTTTTATTTCCAAGGAAACGTTACAATCACAACTTTTTGTGTTACTATCATAGAAACATAAATTGTTACTGTCGTTAAGTAATTTGTCTCTACTTCATATATACCTGTAATAATACAAATAATTAAGGCATTGTTGTCATCATTATCTTTGTCTGTGGTACAACATTCCTTGTGGAGCAGAGCCCCAAGTATCTGATGTTCTTTTTCATGACAAGTTTTATTTGCATTTTAGTAATATAGGTTGGCAACCTTTATCTGCAAAGTCAAAGCATATTATATATATATATATATATATATATATATATATATATATATATATATTGTTTTATTTAAAAATATTTATAATAATAATTTTTAATTGTTTTTGAATGAAATAACACATTTATTATATATTTTTCTACAACTGTCAAAAATGGTAATTTTTTATTCTAATAACAGTGCTTAAAATAGGCAATCTTTTTAATTGTTAGGTTACGTTGAAATAGTGCGCGAAGTACATTAGAAAAACTTTTTTCACGGTTTTGGAAAAGGGATTTCTCAACGATAGAAAATATTTCTTCACTCAATTTCTGTAGATAAATAAAAATACTTAATTAATGATGCAAACTAGTTGTAGAAAAAATATTGTTTGTATTTAATGCAGAAATATTTTTAGTGCGTTCAATTGTCTTTTTGACATCTCACGCACTAAAAACACAAACTTCACGTATTTCCAAAATAACTATGTTTTACTATTCAATTACTTATTTCATAGCAACGAGCTAAATAAAATTTTAAACGAATGAATTAATTAATAACAGGGCATGTAACCGAAAAAAAAACTGGTTAACGGTTAACCCTTATAGAGAACGTTATAATAATAACGGTTTTAGTTCGAAATTTAAAATAAAATAAATACGCACAAACAGCACTTGAAAAAGATTGAAATAACCGTAAAAGGATAGAAGTTTGGCGTGTCCCATAAATCAGTTTTTCGAATGATTCAAAGGTATAAAGAGACTAGTAGTTATTCCAGAAAACCAGGATAAAACCGTGCAAAAACCCTTGCCCAATACCGTTTCTTAAAAGTTTCTGCTTTGTGCTTTGTTCTGAATGCAACACTAATAAAATAACATCATCGTAATTTAATTTGTTGATTATATATTTTTCAATAAAATTTTAGTTGTCAGTATTTCTTATCCAGTAGATGAGAGAAAGTAAGATTGAACAATTTTCAATTTCCAAAAAATAGCGTTCACAAGAGGGTGTAGTTACTGGTAAAATTGTTGTAGCTCCCTGTAAATAATTATTTGTTAAAATTTAAAAAATATGTTAAAGAAATATTTGATCTAAAACCTATAAATAATTAAAATTTTGCGGCCCTAAGTATATTGCGCCTGTGTGGCGTGCGCCACCTTTGCTCTAGTTACAGCACTGGTTGTCACATAGCACTACCTATTGATATTTTAGAAATTTAAAACATTGAACCACAGATCTAACTAACAGATCCGCAGCGTAAGGTAATGAAATGTGCTTAGAAAATATACTTGCTTTTATTCATCATAGATGGTGCAAGGAGCGCTGAAATGCTTTGAAAAGTAGTTTTGAATAATGAACGTTTTGTTTTCCCTACAAACTGTTGCCAATACTAACATTCGCGGAGTCACCGCATGCGGCTAGCTAGCTACCTGTTTCATATAAACAAGAAATTTGTTTTAAAATCGTTGTTGAACATCAAGAATAGAAAAATATGAAACAAAAGTAAAAATTAAAAAATTAGGTATTTATGTTTTCATTACAATTTGCTTTTTATTATTACACACATTCTTTATTCATATAATTGAAAATTTACTGCTTACAAATTCTAATATAAAATTTATTTACTTTACATATAGGTTCGGTAACAACATAACATAGATATGAATAATTTTATTTTTTGTCGTTTTTGATAAAAATAATTCCTTTTGTTTAATTTATGTAAATTTTGATAAATTTATTGATATCAGTCGTATTCCGTTAGAAAATCCTTTAAAAAAATTGAAAAAATTCTATTTATGTCACTTTTTTCTTTTAATTTTCTTTCTAATATTCATATATTTTACATTGTTGAAAACAGAAAAAAAGACTACTTAACGGTCAGCTAACTTTGAGTACCATATGAAAATTGAAAATTGGTATGAATTTCTCGGAAACGGTATGACATAAAAATTTTGAGTAGTGCAGTGAATTCGTCGATAAAAAGTGTTTCAATAATGTGCAAGTTAAAATATTTTATGTACTGAAATAAAAAAGTTATAAGCAAAAAACGAAAATTGAAAAATTTACATTTTTGTTTATATCTAGCCACCTATGCATATTTTGGGAAAAACAAAAACATGTATAAAATGATCCTCACATGAGGTAACTTTTGTCTAATTTAACCGACTTCGTATCTCTTATAGTTCTCGAGATCCTCATGCTTAAACACTTATTTTGGTTATCCTGTATATATTTGCATTGGTTCATCATAAAAGGATTGATTCAAAGAAAATCGCATTGTTTGTTTGCAGATAGGTTCAAGTATGCTAAAGTTTTGTTCATTGTTGTATTCTTAGTGTTTTAGTAACAATGGATATATACTATCGGATAAATAATTATAGTCAATCGGATATAAACATCAAATTAAAGCCTGAAGATTCCTCTTTAACATGAATAAAAACAAACATATGTTAGACAGTGTAATATTCCAAGTGATCAACATGTTATGCTGCTTTTTTCTTTACATGCTTATTAAACTTAATATTACTCTTAAACTATATGACCAAAAATTTGATTTTTGCATATATTATTCTTTATGCAGTATACTTTTAAACAGTATATTTACACTTGTATCATAATAATTGTTTATTTAACATAATTAAAGTAATATATTTTCTAGAAACTACTCAACGGTTTTACTTAAAATTAAAATAAGTTATTTGAAACATCAAATCTAAGAATATTTTATTAATTTTACAAAGGAAACGAAACTGTTTAATAAATATTAATAATTTACATGGCCGCGTGTTTAAAATGTTGCAATATAACTTTAAAAATTATTATACATATTAAGTCACGTATATTTTTTTATATTTTGTGTTTAAGTATCATTAAAAATATTCATATTTAAAAGCGATATTACGAATAATAAATTAAATACTATCATTTTGTTTTTATTACAATATAAACAACACTATGACACTTTTTTACCGTGTGTTATTTGTACGTTACTTTTCTAAAAAGATGTATTTATAATATTCAAAATTTGAAAATAATAGTACATGTTCATTAGTAATTTAAAATTAAAAATGATATTCAAATTCGTATCAAAAGATGCTGTATGTTTTTACATTTATTCTATTATTTTTCAAATTGCTGTACTTCAAAAATCCTTATCTTTCATAAATATATATCAAGAAATGAATGATGATCATTTTAAAGTAAACAGCAATTTTTTAGATGGATTATTATAGAATATATTCACGTTCAAAATGAATTGACTGTAATTATTTCTCCGATAGTAGTGTTATTTATTAATTTTATTTGGTCATTTTTTTGTTTATTAAAATTGGAATAAAAGACGAATAGATGATGAATAATATCCGTGTTTGTAATAATTATTATTTACATTTTCGTTGGTTTGGTAATAAATATGTAGTTTTATTTAGCAGTAAGTATGACTCTATTGTTTTTTTTGTTAAATATACAAATAAATGCTGACAAAAATAATGTCCATAAATATGTAAAATTGTTCGTTTTAAAATGAGCCGGCTTGTGTCTCTGATTTGCCGAGCGGCCGGGCCCATGCCCGTGCAGTGCTAGATTAAAGTTGGCCAAATAAACTGTGGCTACACATATTAATTGTTTGGGCCAATATGATCAGCACTCTACCATAGTGACATCTACCACAGTTGCAGTAACTTCTACGAAATGAGAGCATACAAGCACCCATAAGGCTGCGGATCTGTTAGTTAGATCTGTGATTCAGGGATGGAAAACGGAACGTAGCCATACCCGCAGCGGCGTAAGTAGAATTCACAGCCCCCCCGCAAGAATATACTTGAGACCCCCCCTTTTAAAAAAAAATGTGAAGGGAGACAGGAATTTATTAAATTATCTATAGTTTTAAAGTAGATTTGTACTTAACTATCGAGTAGTGGTGCCGTTTGGAATAACAACAAATGGTACCGTCGAATTTGAAATTCTTAATATAGATAAAAAAACCACTTCTAATCTGAATTTTTGGCGAGTATTTCATTTCCTTATATACCTTATCTTTACATAAATATCACTTTTGAAGCTGTTTAAAATAAAAAAATATAATTGTGCTGTAAAGAAATATTACAAATGCAAACTAAAATTATTTACTTGAAATAACAAAAATAAAAATATGAAAAATATATTTTTTGAAGGAACACGTTATAAACAATATTAAAATTATTTTAAGGTACTATTCACATACTGCTCACGACTCATCGAAATTCTGCATACTTCAAACACATCATTGAGTCTGGTAGACTTGGAAGGCTGTAGAAATTATACTAAAAACTATTAGCACTATTGTAACTGCATAAATCAGTATAGTACTGAATTTTACGAAACTACTGAAGAGTGCTATCCCCAAAATTAATTACACCCCCCTGGATTTAACACTGCAATTAAAGACATTAAACATTTCATACTTTATATTTTAGAATATTATTAAAATTATTCGCAATTATGACCTCAGAAATGCAACCTCAAGAAATAACAAAACAGTTCAATATATGCACTTTCAAGTTAAATTTTTTATATATACGATAATTTTGATATTTTATCAAAACACACGTATTTCCAGTGTCTGAAAATTTCATAAGTTGCAGCACATCCATGATTTAAAGACATGAGCCGCCACTGAATTTGATATTATTTAATTTCTAAGAAAATTTATTTACACCAATAGAAGCAATCCATATTTTTATCACGACTTTTCAATAAAAAAAATATTTATTAGTAACCCTCGAAAAATCTACTCGCAAACTCGAAATTGGCGAGTAGAAAAATGTAATTTGCGAGCAAGCTACGATAATAGAAAATCTTTCAATTTAATTTGTGATCTTACTATTTATTACATATTATTATATTTCATATTAAAGGAAGATTATTTTATTTACTATATATATATATATATATATATATATATATATATATATATATATATATATATATATATATATATATATATTACAATTATTCTATGTAAGATTTATTTTCTTTTTTACCTTTCAGTTATTCCTAACCGGTTTTCCGTAAACCTAAAAAAGATGTGCCACTATTTTTTTTTATTTAATTAAATAATTGAATAGCTACATAATTATCTATTTTAAAGTACTAAATCGGCGCCGACGGGTATTCAACACTCTCCAAATTGCTGTGAGTTAGGTCAACATACAATTTTTGAGGATTGATTATTAGTTTCATTAATTTGCATAAGATCACCAACTAAGCAATATTGCTTAGTCTATATGGTACGATTTACATATGTGGAAATTCCTAACCATAAAAGTTGAGTATAAGTTTTAATAATAATCAGTATCTACTTCCGATGGATGACTAAGAGACTAACACTGACATTATTCATTCTTCACTTAACTATGTCAGTACAATGTTTGTCATCATGCATGTCGCAAACAAAAAACTATGTTTGTTAATTTTCTTGTGCATTTTCTCTGCTCTTGAAGCTCAGAAAAAGTGTGCGACGAAAGAGACATGTGGGGCTTGCATACGTGAATTAGGATGCGTTTGGTGTAACAGTCCAGTAAGTACAGAAAATATTTTCAATCTTAAAAGCACATAAATTTAAATATACTGTAACGGGTAGTAAGTCGTAAGATATATATGTTTACTTATATTTTTAGTAAGTTCACAATGAATAGACTAAATAACAATCAGAATATAGGCTGCTATGTTAAATAAATATATCACTCTCGATTTATTACCTATTGTAATGATTTGGTAATACCATAGAAAGTGTTTACCTCCTAGGCACTCTTGCTGTAGTGGAAAGTACACGACAGGAGCCATGTTTATTTGTAGGAAGTAGATAATAAAGTAAAGGTGTCTTGTACCATTTTTTAAATTCTAAAAGAACGGAGTGGAATAAGCATAGCAGTGAAAACGCGACTGAAAAATATGTCGTGGTAAGCGAGATATCAATTTTTAAAGTGAATATTTTGGCCTCTAACGTTTCGCCAATGATTAAAAAACTGTTAGTTGTAAAAAGTATTGGTTATTTTCATATTAGTATAGATAAATTATGTTTTCCTACGACCACTGTTAAAAATAGTCTTTTTAACGGTTGCTTAGCAAGTTAAAAATAATAGTTTATAACACAGTGAATACTTTTAACACGTTGTCATTGACGTGTTAAAAGTAAAAAACAAATTTACTTTTAACAGCACTTACGTTCAGTTGTTCATAACAAATACATCATGACCTGTCATAAATGTCATTCTATATTTTTTTATTTACTAATATATAACTAGGGTCGTAGGAAAAATAGTGTATGATATTTGTGTTAAAAGTGATTTTATTTCGTTCGTGAGGTTTGTTACACTCGGCTTCGCCTCGTTTCAAACTTCCCCACTTACTCATAAAAAGTCACTTTTAACACTTATATCATAAATAACTATTATATACAAATTTGTATTTATATAAAAGAAAAAATTATTATTATTAATTAATTTACTCTCTTATAGCTCGTGAACGAATATTTAAATGAAATATTTTCACTAATACTCATGAATTGTTTTATATATCCATATTCATCTATAAAATTATAATATTTCGACAATGGTTCAAGACCTTTATTCACTGTGTATTTAGATTCTCAAATTTATTTTTGACAAATCAAGTCACTTTAATTCTAGAATCAATGAAATTAAATAATGTATTATACGGAGAACATTATTGGCAAAGTAAATTTAATTGAAGATTATTTTTTTCATGACATCGAGACAATTCTTTTCTTTAATATGTTTTATTGCATTTTAATAATAAGTAGGTAATAGCTGCTTATTACATTATTGTTGTAGAAAAGATATTGGTCATTTTTATATTTTAGAATGAGTCATGCAAATTATATATTTAGATGTGATTAATTTGCAAAAAATATATAAACTGGTTTCAGTTTTATCATTTCTGTACGTATTACATGTAGATATAAATTTACTTAATTTGCGAAAGATAATGCACATTCCCAGTTATGGTTTTAATTTTAAATTATCATTTTAATTTTAATTGTACAGTACAGATACTCTGTTCCTTGCTATGTTTTCATTTTGGTGTTGGTGTGTAGAGTGAACCTATCAATCTGATCTATTTTTCTTTTCATATTGTTCGTTTTTTATTAAAATTATAGCTATAGCAATACCACAAATTCTTCTTTTCACAGTTTCTATGTACAAAACAGCACAGCAACACTTTAAATTCGCTTTAGGATATTATTAACACTTATTTATATTTTCGTAAATTTGACATCTATGACAGCTGACAATTTTAATTTTTAATTTTAGAAAGTATGAAGTTTGTATACTCTTTCAACTAAAAAATAATACTAGAAGTAAAATTAAAACTAAAATATTTGCAAAGAAACATTACGCACATAGGCAAATTATAAACTTTTCTTGCAACTGAAACATAAAATTAAAACAGTAGCTGGAAATTATACTATTATCTTATTACAATAATTATTGTAAATAAAAACAGAATTTAATTAATGTATTCAAAGAACAGCAAGTGGTAAGTGCACTACAACTTGAACTGAGTAGTGTGAGATCTGGAGTTCAAATCCCAGCTTCGCCAATCATTAATTAAATAAAAATACCGCTGTTTTCAAGTGGTAGCTCAACACACACATCAAGATAAAAATTGTGAAACCATAATTCGTAAAAGCCTATTAAAATCTCGAAATTCAATCAATATGATTACACTACGTCTAATATCGTGAGAAAATGTGTTGTACGAGTACAATATAATTTATCCCTTAAAAACTAATAACAATATTCTATTAGTTTTCAGAAAATTCAACATCGCTTCGTCGTTGTCTTACTCTTCAAGAAAGCAAATCTCCAGAATTTTGCGACTCAGAAAACATTATCAACCCCAGTTCATCTTTAGAGATCCTCCAGCAACTACCAATTGAAACGTCTTCGTCCCATGGCAAACAGCCTGTGCAAATCAGTCCTCAACGAATAAAGATCTCTTTACGTCAAGGCGAGCAATATAACCTAACGTTTAAATATGCACAAGCTGAAGATTATCCCGTGGACTTGTACTACATCATGGACTTGTCTGCTTCCATGGAGAAACATCGAGACAAATTATCCAAATTGGGAACAAAACTGGCAGAGACAATGAATGCACTGACAAAACAATTTAGATTAGGATTCGGAAGCTTTGTCGATAAAGTAGAAATGCCATTTACCAGCACAGTGAAAGAAAAGTAAGAGGATATCCGTTGATAATAAATTATTTATCGGTGGAGATGGTTTACCACAATTACATACAATTAATAAAATTTAATCACATGTGACAAATTTTATCATTTTAAATTTAAATAAATACAGAAACAAAAAAATAATTAAATAATAAAAACTGAAATAGTCGTCTTGCGAAATAATTAATAAATTTAAAATACCTAATATTTTTTTTGAAAACATTCGTATTACAACAACAAAAATATCAAAAACAGTTTAGCGATATCTTATATTATTAAACTGTTTTCGATATAATAATAGGGCAATTGTTAATGCAAAGTATTAAAATCAAATTATGTAACTTCAATTATTAGCGAACTTCACTGTTTCAAAACATCTTAACATCTACGTCACAGAATATTTTTAAAAATATTACGGCGTAACAAATAATAATTACGATTTTCTGAAACTACATATGGCATTTAAATTAGATAAAGTTTAATAAAAAAATTGTGGAGGATACCACTGTTTGGAAAAAGTACGAATTTCTAAAGTCGACGAAAAATTTAAAGCAATATTATACTGCAGTATAATTTTTTGAATAGTTTAAGGTTTCATAATTTTGTCTATATTCCATGACTATCTTTGCATAATACACACGAACAATCTTTACAGTTTACAAAAGTGAAACATTTATAATAAAATAAAATTATTAGAAAGTTATGTACAGAATGTCCACGGATCGAGTTGCAAAGAGGGAAAATATATTTATTTTTTATTTTACGACAAAAATGTATTCTTGATAAAAGTTTTTGCATGTTCTAAAACGGCCAATTCAGTTTTAAAGGTTTTAACCTTTTTAAATTTTCTTTTAGTTTAAGAGAAAAATCGAAAATAGTTCGATATAGTTGAATATTTTTCTGTCCCAAAAAAACAAGTTCGCGTTCATAGTAACTAGCATTATTTATTTAGTTTCATTGACTTGTTTTAAAATGTTTTTATCTGGAATTAATTGGAAAGTTTTACTCAAGGAAAAACTGCCATATTAAACGCATATAGCCTACAATGTAGTTCGAATTTTAATTAATACTTTTAATTTTAGTTTAATTGCATGCTAATTATTAGTTCAATGTTTTTAATATGTCATGTTAACTTTTTTACCATATGTAATAGTGAATATAGTCCCCCAAACCTAACAAACATAAATATTTATTATCAGTTTAACCATTATGCCGGATGTCTCATTTTAACCTTCCTTGAATATCTCGAAAACAATGCATCGTATTTCAAAGTCTGAAATTTTTCGCAATTAAAATTCTTCCTTTAGTTTATACAAGGAAGTAAAACTAGCGGTTCTAATTCATTTTAAAGTTGACCCTCTTTATCGCCTCCCTGGTAATCAGAATCAAATGTCCCCCTCAAAACTATGAAGGTTTTTATTCGGCACACTTTTTGATACAATACATTGTTTTGGAGATATTAAGGAAATAGATTAAAATGGGACACCTGTAAAATTAATATAGTACATATACACCAAGGGACGAAAACTCAATTTTGCTGTCATTTCACGAGACAGCAAGTGTTCCTCCCGAGGGCAATACGATAGTTTTTGTAACAAATGCAAAGAAAAACGGGCTGGAAAGGGTCTGTTCAGAGGGAGCCAAACGCGTTTGCGAAAAACGAGCTGAAAAGTGTATGTTTAGAGCATTTTTACTCCCTTGAGATATTTTTTCTCCCTAGAGATACTAGGCTTTCCTCATGTGACTCTGTGTTGTTTTCGCAAAATAAAGTCGGATGAGGTAGCAAAATATCCATAGGAAGAAAATATCCCAAAAGAACAAAACCGCGTTTTTCTCCCTCTAAACAGACACTTTTCAGCTCGTTTTTCTTTGCACTCAAGAAAAATACTATTGTATTGCCCTTGGTGAAGTGACAGCACTCGACTGAACCTCAGTCTCATGCTGCCACTTCATCTGCGGGAACAAAATCGATTTTTCTTCCCTTGGGACATAATATACTATTTTTCTGGGGTCTTTTTCAGGTCACCGTGTAAATATTAATATACTAATACATAAATATATTTTTTTTTAGATTACAGAGCCCCTGCACTTTGGAAGGAAAAAGAAAACCGTGTGCACCTCCCTACAGTTTCAAAAACCATTTGTCGTTAACCAATAGAACTGAATTATTTACGCAACAAGTGGAGAACGCAATAGTATCTGGAAACTTGGATTCTCCTGAAGGTGGTTTAGATGCACTTATGCAAGCCATGGTCTGTCAAGAAGAAATTGGATGGCGACCGAAAGCGAGACATCTGCTAGTGTTCTCAACAGATGCCGGTTTCCATATCGCGGGCGATGGGAAATTAGCGGGAATTGTTTATCCTCATGATGGAAGGTAATCGAAAACAATCTTCCCTTTCTAATGATTCACAAATATATAAATTCTAAAATGTATTTTATGTTTAGGTGTCACATGACGAATAATATGTACACACACAGTCTTCTATTAGACTATCCATCTATTGGTCACATTAACCAAAAGGCTATAGAGCATAACATGAATGTTATATTTGCTGTTGAAGACAAACAGACTGATATATATACAAGGTTAAAAAATCAAATTCGTGAAGCTAGTATTGGAACTTTATCAGGAGATTCTTCAAACGTTGTAGATTTAGTTAAAAACGTTTACGATGTAAGTAATTGAACTACTTAAGTAATAAAAAATTACACGAATTATACGTGGGTAAGGCAAAAAGTTTCATACCTCACATAGAAAAACCGTTTGACTGTGCACTTTTTCATACTATCATCTTTCATTAGGTTACCATTGGAGTTATTTAAAGACGAACCCCATCATATGCCAAATCAATATTAATCTGCAACTTTTCCGATTTCTTTTGGTACCAAATGAAAAGTCCTAAAGCCAAAAATCATCATTTTTTATGTAAACTTGAAATTTTCAATCTTTCTATTGTTTTGCTTATTTCTCTTTTTGAGACACGCATTTTAGTGGCATAGAGAAATTATCTGAAAGTAGATTATTTAGTTTTTTTGGCTCGCTGAATCAGTGACGGATTCAGAAACTTTCTTAAGGGGAAGCAAATTGCTGTTTTTTTAGGTAAACAATAATATACATATATAATATTGTTAACCACAAAATTAATTAATTAATACAAAATCTTTGAATTAGAATAATATATTAAAAATTCAAATAATACATACGCAATAATAACTAAACTTCGAATCAAATTTTTTTCGTCGATGCAAATCGTGTCAAAACTTCTTTGGATCCACCTCCTTTAGGGAGTGTTTATTTTAAATTTACCTTAATAATTTATTTACTATTTGTTCAATTCTGCTTCAAATCATGTAAATCTTTATGCCTGTATACAGGAGACACGTTTGCGCTCCAGATTTATTTATTATTTTGGCAATTCTAAAACTGACCTGTCTGGGGGAGCGGTCGTTCCGTCTTCACCCCTCCAAATCCGCCACTGCGCCGAACCTACTTTCAGATAATTCGTTCAAGCAATTAAATTGCGTTTCTCAAAGCGTGAAAAAATCAAATTAAATAGAAAAATTAAAAATTTGAAAATCACATCTTAAGGAAAAAAGAGTTTTTGGCTTTGGGACTTTTCGTTTGGTATTTTTCTTTGAATTGGGTTACATGACCATATAAAATTACATTACACAAGTCATAAAATATAAAAGTAACGACTATAGCTTCTTATTATAATAACAAAAAGTAAACATTAGTTTGCAGTAACATAGGCTGGTATTCTGAGCTCTCGACTAAAGTTTGCAGTAACATAGTTATTAGCAATTTAATGTTCCGGAGTAGGGTCATGTGATGTCTGAATGGTAGGACCGTGGAAAAAAGCAGGTAATCTGCTTCTTACAGTCCCAGTCTACCTCTCTTCATTCAATATTCTATCATCATGATGAAGTAACATTTAAAAAGAGTTCTCCATTATAGAAATTAAATTGATTCCAGTTTCGGCATTACTCATGAATGAAATTTTGATTATAGAATAATGAATTCGGGCGTTTGGAAAATCCATGGTACTCTAATTAAAGAGGAAATCATGCAACGACAACGAAAAAGTGCCCATAAAAGGCTAATTACATGTGAGGCTTAGAATTTTTCACCCTACCCTACGCTTGTATTTTACTATAATAAAAATATTTTACAGAAAATTGTAGACTCAGTAAAAATCACCGACAACGCCGATAGTAACATCGAAATAAAATACTTTTCCACATGTAATTCTGGTAATGAAACAGAGACATCCGAATGCAAAAACTTGAAAGTTGGCGTGCAAGTTGATTTTCGCGCAAATATTAAGCTAGTCAGTTGTCCAGACACCCAGAATAAAACAAAGATTTTTGAAATAAAACCTGGTGCGCTTAACGAAAGTTTAATTGTAGAAATAGAGATGCTTTGTGACTGCGACTGTGAAAAAAATACCAAATGGAGAGCTTCAGAATGTTCTAATGGTGGATCCCTAGAATGTGGCATCTGTAAATGCGAACCGGGAAAATTTGGACGCAACTGTGAATGCAGTGGAGTGAACAGTACATTAGGCGAAGTATCAGACGACTGTAAATTAAATAAAAATAGTGACGAAATATGTTCTGGCTTCGGAACATGCAAATGTAATAAATGCGATTGTCATAAAAGAAACAATGAAGGAGAATTAATTTACGGCAAATTCTGTGAGTGCAATAACTATTCTTGCAAGAGAAATAAAGGTCTTTTGTGTTCAGGACCTGACCGAGGAAAATGTTTATGCGGAAAATGCGAATGTTATGGAGGTATGCAATTTTTTTATCCCTGCAGTGGAATTTCAAACAGTTAAAGTCAATAGGGGATTCCACTATATTTTTTATAATTTCATTTAAAAGAATACGTAAATCTAAAATTGTTGGTGAAAATCCGATGAAAATTATATTAATAAGCTAGTTACGAACTCCCAAAATTTGAAATTGCATGTATATTTAAATTATTTAAGTTTAAAAATTAAATTTAGATTCAAATAAAAACTGTTTGAGAATAGTTGGCGCTAGTGATGCAAACTTTTAACACATTTCCTTACCTTGTAAATAATGCTGTCAAATATGTGATGAAATTATCAAAATGAATAAATAAGACAAATACTACTAAAAACACTTAAAATTGCATAATTGAAATGCACTGTCACTCACAGTCCATTTCTGCTGTTCAAGCTCAGACTTGTTGGCGGTATTTTTCAGTCATCAATAAAAATATTGATGAAATTCATATATGTGACGTCATGCTATAACAACCATCGACATATAGAAAGTATTTCGGAAGTATTTTAATAATATAATTGTAAAGTATACCTATTTATTAATTATTTTAAATTACAATTTTGAAAGAAAATAACATTATGTTGAGCGTCCATCTTAAAAAGCACACTAGCGCTGCGGTGGTAATTTTAGTCGCAAATAACTCTGTACTCCACAGGACGGGTCAAGACTTTGCAACGATTGTAGTGCGTACTGTGCGACCATATACC